>CAXHUP010000067.1:0-704000 GCA_964020215.1 Aurelia sp. 3 sensu Dawson et al. (2005)
TTGTTCCCTCCTATTTTGCGGTGCAAGTCTAAACCGTTTAGCTTTTATGACGTTTCAATATGTTTTTCATTAAATGGTCAAAGTTTTATACACATTGACAGATAATGTCAAAATAGTTACTTGCTTCATTCTTTCGAATTATGACATCACTTACATGTAACGTCGTTATTCGCATAAATCTTTTCAGTTCATGACTTGACCACAAAGTTATGTTTTTATGATATTTAGTCATTCGTCTGCCAAATGATGCAAAAATCTAGAATGTACAAGTACTCATTTGTGCTATTTTTGGATAAAACAGAGCAAAGCGATGAAGTCAATGTGTATACAAAAATTAGAGTACGTAAGTTACATATTCAGATTCTCCACATGAAGCTTTCACCCCTTCCAAGTTCTAATTGACTGAGGGATGCGGAATCACCCCCTCCCCCGCCCTCTGTCTGGGCGATGTAAAAAATCGCCCGGTCCAAATAGGTTTACCAAACATGTTAAATTGTGATTATCGTTACACAACGTACTAATAGTGAATTTGTGTTTACAAGCAAGTTTTTCTCTAAAGTATTCATCATCATCATGCTTAGAGAAAGAATATCTAAATTTTGTCTAATCCTGCTTTCAGGTTAAGAGCAAATTTTGCGTTTGAAGCTAGAGAAAGCGGCAGACACTGGAAAAGGAAGATTCTAGTGTCAGATGTACTGCAGATGGCCAAGGAGGCCTTCCCAACGATGCCAGTTAATGCAAAGCTGTTGGGGACTACCGTAAAACAAGTTTTTCCAAATGTCACGCAACAACATGGCAACGGACCCTACAGTTACTGTGGTTTGAAATCGCGACACAATGTTGTAAGACTACAACAGCATGAGTCTTTGGAGCAGTTATCAAATGAAAAGAGCATGTATTGCCATGAAAAAGAAAGTCCCCTTCTCTTTGAATCGGGGCCTGCTTTGGAAGCCTCAAATGAAGTTACGGATTGTGCTTTAGAAACTAACGATGCATCAGTCCAAGTTGCCCCCAAACAAAATACCGTAGAGTGTCAAGCAATGATGGAAAGCGTTTATAACTTCCCAAGAAGCCTCTTTGTCGGTATCCCCAAGGACAGGTTTCTTGACCGAAGCATGCTATCTTCAATTAATCCAGGAGACACTTTTTTAGGCGAAGGAACATTTTCAATAGTGCACAAAATGCAATACAGAAAATTTGCTGTGGCGGTAAAAGAGTACAAAGAAAGTGCAGATATGACTCTGAAGTGGATAAGAAACAGAATAGCAAGAGAAGCAAAAATATTACTGAGCCTTAGCCGTCATGAATCTATAACTATGATGTTTGGTGTAATTCTGAATTCTCGACCAATCTCCCTGGTCTTACAACTCTGCACTCGTAACAATCAATGCCTCACGCTGCTCAGATTAATGAGAAACAATGAAGAGAATGTAGATGATCTGTGAATTGTCACAATCATGGCAAATCTTGCTCGAGCGTTGCACCACATGCATGTCAATGGCTTTGTTCACAATGATCTGAAGAGCGATAATGTTGCACTTATCAAAGTCCCATCTGCAGGAACAACGAAGAGATGGATTCCGATTATTTTAGACTTTGGCGAAGCCACTGAAATAGCAAATAAAGTCAGAAGAAAGCATAACGGGCATCACCGTCACATAGATCCAGAAGTCCTCTCCGGATCAGTTTCGCACTCTCCTCGTAGCGACATTTTCTCGATTGAAGTCATTATAAGGAACATGTGTAATCTTGTCCAGTCAAAGGGACTACAGGATTTTTTTTAAGAAATAGCAGCTCGATGCACCTGCTCAACGACGAGACCAGAAGCCCTAGCTATTGCTAAAAAGATGGATGACTGCAGAACGAAGCTCTAAGTAACTGTTAATTGTTTCACCTCTTGTTAAATTTCACAGGTTTCATCAGATTTTGATGTCTTTGTGTTTTACTGAAAGAAACTTTTGTGTTGTTATCTTGTGATAATCGTTTATCTTGTGCAGATCGATCTTCTGTATTTGTATTCTTACTGCTATCTGACCTAATCGCCTTTTTTCACTTTAATCGAGCCATATTCGTTTTTAGTAAAATTCGGAATTTGATTCGCCGAGTTCAAATTCGTTGAGTTTGAACTTGGCAGTAGTTGAAATATCCCATAACCATATCAAAACTTTCATTGATTTAGTGCTGAGGTTTCATTTTTGACTAGACTTCGTTGTATCTTGCAAATGAAGTTATTGCCAAGGAAGTTTGCTGTCTCGTCAAAGGAGTGAGGAAGACCAGAATTCCCTCTTCTCCTTCGGCGCGAAAAGGCACTTGAGCAAATTCAGAAAGGTGCTGATCTTCGTACAAAGTATATCGACAGATGAAGGCTAATCTAAAATAAACTAAGAGTTACGTGTCGATTAAAAGTTTATTTCAAATTTCCGATGTCGCCGTAGTCATGCCTTGACTGCTATGCAGTCCGTTTCAGTATCTTGATTGATGTCGATAGATGTCATACATGCAACCACACATGTGATTTCTTAACATAGTTTCATTGGCTGACATCCAACTTGATTCACAGTGTGAAATTAATACTCCTTTGCAAAGTTTTGGCGGGATTTGGCGGCAAACTTGACAATGTGCTCGTTGGGAACTTGTGAGCTGCAAGATCTATGGTTAAAGCTTTTCTATTTGAAGTATACAGCAAAGTGTTCATTTAAGCTCATCCAAAGCAACAAACTTCATCTGATTACGAGTAGCAAACATGATATCGTTTGAAGTACTTCAAAGTGAGGTTTCTGAAGAGAATGATAGGCCATCGTTTGGGCGAGAGCAAACAGAAAGAGGATACAATGAGGGCAAGCAGCATTTTGAGGCAAGTGAATTTAGCTATTTTGTAAATATGTTTAAGTAAGCGGGGTAGTGGGGAGGGGTAGTCATGTGGACTAGAATCTTACGTGGTTTGTGTTTCATTTTATAAATGATGTTGGGAGAAAATGACAACATACAAATAAAAGAAGGCTTATCAACTGTAACTAAACAGCTAAGGTGTAGTAAAATCAGAATGAAGTCAGTAAAGTTTCGACTACAAAGTCTTACTAATTTCTGATAGAGTGTACGTTCTTATGCGTCAGAAAATTAAGTTCATTTTGTGTCTTACTACAGGATGTTCAAGCTGGTAGCCACGATGTCAGAAGGCGACCTATGTGTGATGCAACAAATACGGTATTTTTGTGTTGAGCTATAGACCTTTTAGTTATTCTAAAAAACATCCTTGATCAAGCGTTGTTTTGACATAATTCTGTTCGCCAGTTTAGATGGAATGGGGTTAGAGCTCCTATCACTTTAGACTTATGCCTTTACGTCCCATGTTCCCCTGCGTTCTTTGATTTGCTGATATCCCTTAGTCAGTGGGGACTCATAATATTACTCTTAAAAAGTTGGTCCACTTTTTCAAATGGCCTAAACTAGCGGGAGTGCTCGTACACTCAACAAAATCACTTCAAAGTCTGGTCTAAAGAGCTTCAACGTTGAACAGAAAACTTTCAGCTCAAAGAATGTTTTCCTTCCTGACCTACAATTTGCAAAATGCATACTTTACGGCAGTAATCCTCCTCTGTTGAAACAAAATAGATCAATCGCAGCTGCGAGAACTCTAGGCCACATCAATCGATTTTTGTAGGCAGCAACAACAATTGCCTAAATAGCGCCTACTGACTGGTTGCAGACTAAATTTGAGGAATTTGACAGAGAATACAGAACCTCTCTACGCGGGCCTAAAATGGGCCCACTTTCAAAGAGATCTTTTTAGTCCCAATTGAACGAGCAATATCAGCAATGGGCGAAAGCAATATCAGCAATCACTTTTGTGCACATTCAAAAATTTGATAGAATGAAGCAAAATCTTGTTCTATATTCTGATTCTTTTCAGAATAGCTAAATGGTCTATCACTATTTTTTAAGCTAATTTTCCCCAACCCTAAGCTTGAATTATCTATGCCATTTGTTGGTGTTGTTTTCGCTGGTGTTGTAATACTTTGTTGGAACAAATGGATTAAAGTATATGATCGGAAACGGGGTTACTCATGCCATCCAAATTCATGCCATCCAAAAATGCAAGCAATATATCATTCGAAACTTGGCAATGGAACCTGAACCTTGCAAGAGTTTAAAATTTGTATATCGAAGGAGGGAGGGGTTATTAGGTTAGATGATGTTCTTTATTGCACATTTATATGCACATGCGCAATAACTTAACAACTCTTACCTCTGACACTATGAGCTCCGAAAAGCACCTTGGTCGAGGTTTTCTATGTCAAACTTCATCCGTACAGTGTTATGTATCGCATGAAACAGCAAGGCTAGACACTCTTGGCAAAATTTAATCGCAGTTGCAAAAAATCACCTTCAACGCCCAGGAGGCCGGAAAGTCTCCTGACGTTGAAATTGAAGTTCATATTTATTCTAGACACTTGCCAGTGTACAGAAAAAATTGCCACTGTCAGATGTCAATACCTTCATGGCCAAAATGCAGGATAGAAAGGCTTCTTCGACAATATGGTGCAAAGGCAAGTGTTTAGTGGACCTGAATGTACAAAGTGCATTCAAGGCAAGACAGAGATTCAAGTCCCTGTCCCTTGAGAAGCAGAGAGAATGGATCTTACACACGTTTAAATCTTTTGCGCTCACTGGCGAAAGATCGTTTTATCTGGAAGCAAACAAAGTCTGCCAGTCAGCATGGCAGTTTATATATGGAATATCAAATAGGAGGTAAGACGGTGCCAGTTCTTGGTCCTTAGTTGCTTTTCTAAACAGAATATTCACAACGAGAAGAAAAAGAAAAATGAGCCCAATGAGGACCAATCGATCTTTTCTCCAATTATTATAATTTTGCACATAGCAGGCACGATGGATCTCAGTAACGCAAATACTAGTTATTCTGCACCAGTAGCATACACAATGTGCCTTTCCAAAACGAATATCAGCATTGGCATTGAGATTCACTTATTTTGCAAATATCTTAAAAGACGAGGCTGAATTTCTTATCTGTACATAAGCTAATAAGCAACGCCGCTAGAGAAAGCGTTTTACCATGATCCTTTGCATTTGGGATTTCGATTGATATGATTGGTCAGTCCTTTCTCGTATGTGCACATGATTATGGTAAACAGTTCCCTTCCACTATCTTCAGCTTTATTGTCTCCAAGATGGGTTACTAAATTGGGTGAGATACTCTCGAGTACCGAATAAACGGGGGGTGAGATAAGAGATCTCGAGTTGGCCAAATGAACAAGAGCATGAGATACATAGCAGTACGTTGTAACATCCAAAGCTCAGATATAAGTTCATACTAATAACGTTAACTGCAACATACTTTTTGTCTTTGTCCCCTTTCTGGCAAGCAAAAATATTTTTCTCAACTTTCTCTGTCTAGATTTTACTCTTTACAAGAAGATTTCGTTCAGCACGGACGTCTCAATGGACAGAGTGCACGGGTAGGAGCCAAGTATGAATCGGAGAAGGTTGCAAGAGCGAAAACATGGTTCGAAAAGTTCATCGCACAATGTGGTGATAATGCTCCCGATGAAGACAAAGTGTTTTTGCCATCCTGCTACACAAAGAAAGACGTCTTTGAAAGCTACATTGCAGACATGGAAACCTGTGGTCTGAAAAGTGATAGTGAAGTTGTAAAGAAGTCGTGTTTTGGAAGCAGTTGGGATCGCTATTTCAAGAATGTTACAATTGCACCTGTAAGTAAAACAGGAACGCAACAACACATTTCCTGTTTTTGATTTTGAAAACATACTTGAAGCAACCGGGGAGGGGGGGGGGGGGAGAGGGAGCCCTCCTATACTTTCCTTTAGTATCAAGCTAGTACAAAGGTGTAACATATGGACCCTAAATGCTTATCTCCTTTAACAAAATACCCACCCTAATCACAGGAAACTGTCTTGAGAACATACCCTTTCCCACGTTTTTCTGAAGATTCACGAATAGAAAGCATGTGGGGAAGCCGTTTCCAGAGGTTCTGTAATTAAACATTACCGATGAAGGAAATTTTTTAGAAACTTCATAGTTTTTGCAGTCCATACAACTGCTTCAAATCTGCAGATCACAAGCAGTTCCCGTAAGCCGAGTGTTTTGTAAGCCTTTAGCCACTTTGGCTGTCTCTCGACAATACCGGCCTACATTCTTGTTAGTCTGAAAATTCAAAATTTGGGTAACTTGATCAGTTCTTCCATGATTTCTTTTAGCAGAGGAACAAATTCACCAAATGTGGCATTTGCACTCTGATTAAGGAATTGGGAAAGGAATGCAAGACGCAGGCAGTAAGAGACGAGGTGAAGATGCTGAAAAAATCACACAATAATTTACAAAGGTAAATTCTGCAGAGAGCACCATAACTTTTTATGAAAGAGAAACCTTGCAGTGCACATTTTTTGGGGCTTTTGGTATGACATTTGTTAAATTTTGAATTCAAGACCTTTCATACTCAGTGAGAATCGAAGAGTAACACCCTTAAAGGACAAGTCCTGCGTTGGTATGATTAATGATAGAATGCATGATTATACAGTTATAAAAATTTTCCCAGATGTTTACGCGTGATGACGTTACTACACACGAATGGCTCATTTTAATGTGTAATTTAGAAGATGAAAGAAGAAAAATGATGAGAAAAAGTGCGATACAACATTTATATGATCTTGTATTTTATCATCGATCATACGCAAATTGCCATAGATGCAACTGAATAGCACTGATGAATACTTCTGTTTAAAATGTTTGATATTCATTCCATTTTCAATTTATTTAGTATTTTGTACAAATGGCTAATGATGCCAATTTGTTTGCATAAGATAAAGAGACTGTAAATATAAGGTTATTAATTAACCTAAAAGAAAACTCTGTCAACCAAAATGCCTTTCCAAGTTTCTTGCTACTGTAACCTTTAAAGATAAGATATAGCTACGTTTTCCTTTTCCATATAATATTTTAGTAATTTGCAAACAAATTAACAAAAACTACGTCAATAGCTGATACTTAAAATTAGTGGATAACTTGAAAGCAAAATGAGATATCAAAAAAATTTAAGACGGATTTCATATCATTCGACAGTGGTACACATTTGCATCAATAGTAACTTTCGCTGCAGGCCGCCTTTAAAGGATCACCTTATAATCAGCTTTACCCATTTTTGACAGAGCGGAGAGAAAGGTCTATTACAAACATAGAGACAAGGCACGATGTCGTCCTGACAAGTATATGAGCTTGATAATTGATGGCATGGACCAATCAAAGACCAATATACCCCATTATACGACTGATACAAAGGTAAGACATAGCCTTCCGGATTTTTTGCATTATCTTTAGGCAAAGTTGATGATAATGATGATAATACTATTCACGATACTGAAACGAATAAAATAAATAATGTTTCCAATGAGAATTAAACCAAACAATGCATTCAAATGACTGCAATGCAAAGAATCTTTTAGTGCATACATAGCTGATTATAGTGAAGAATTGATATTAATACTAATCTGTTTATTTTGTATCCATAGGGGAACAAAATTCACTTTTACAAGACGCATGTTACCGGTGTGTACTCTCATGGCCAGAAGATGTCTTATCAGTACATTGATTGCCAAGAATGGTCACATGATTCGGACCTCACTTCGAACCTCTTGCTCAGATCACTGGTTTCCTTATCGATGGTATGCACTTTTCCAGTAGCACTGAAAAATATTTTGGGCCACGTGTTCCTTAAGACGGGATAAAGGCTACCCTAAATGTTTAGCAAGAGACTTTTTTTGCGTAACGTATTGAGTTTCATTTCACTTGACACTTCTTTTAAAATGTTTCAGTGGCAATATTTTATTGACATAATCTAAAGAAAAGATGATTTTAACATTGAAATTGAAATAAAAGGGCCAAGGAAATGTACAAGTGCTAGGTGGTGGGGGAAGTGGTGATGGAGTTAGGAAGGGGGTAGATGAGACCATATGCCATTAAGCAAGTTGACATTTATGAGTATTGTAAAACTCTCCTTAATACTAATATTTCAAAGGCGAGGGCAATGTTCGAGCAAATCCAAATCATGAAGTGTACACTTTTGGGTGGCACATTCTCACTACTCGAGTTAGATTTAACACACTGGATGCACGAGAAACTGGATCTAAAATGTATTCGTTTTTTGCAGGATGGAGCATTGCCTGGTGTGTTATACCTACAAATGGACAACTGCTGGCGTGAAAATAAGAACATTTACGTCTTGGGCATGTGTGCCTTACTTGTGCAAACGAAAATTTTCCGAAAGGTAATTGCTTTTCGCTTTAAAACATACACCTTGTTACGAATATTGTCTATAAGAATATTCAGGCTCAGTATCATCCAATTTTTAAGAATATTATAAGAGTATTACTCACTCTCAGTTCGCATATTTGTGTCTCATATTTCAGCAGCTGTCTGTTTTGCAATGTTCATAACAGAGAACCGCATGACTGATATATTTCGTTATTTCAGAAAGCATGGTTTCTATTCAACATGTCATCTGTGTTCCTCTGAAACCATATCAGATTTGCAAAAAAGAATACTTTAGGAATACATTCAGGCTTAAAAACGAGAAATCCCAAGGAAGGACATCATCGAGGCTAGACAAAATTTATGGTATTCTTATCAAAAAAGAGTGTACACACACTCCACTATCTTTAATGATACAATACGTCTAGAACGGCACTTGCACTCTTGTGCCATTTTATAGCGACCATTCAATGCTTTTAATAGGAAACATCAATTATTGAAACCTACTTTTTAGATTCGTTTGTCATTTCTGATGGTTGGTCACACTCATGAAGATATCGATCAGGTATGATGAGAAATTACACATAGTACTGAGTATTATTCAAAAAGTCTTTCAAACATCTTGTCAAAACTACCTCAAGTCAGCCTGAAAGTAGATATCACTAAGAACTATTTGCTAATAAAACTACCAAAGTGTTTTCGATGGCTGATTTTTGCGTTTTTGTTATTCTTGGATATTTCAATTGAAAATTCAATTGTTCATATTACTGTGGAAGTTCTGAGCAAAAACTGAATGTTGAAGTGCCGTCACTTTTACGAAGGAAGATCTCAATTATTTTGGGCTATTGAGGAGGATTTCAATTAATTTTCTGTCAATAGCCTTTTTTCATTTTTTCATCAAACTAACAAAGGTGCTAAGGTGAAGGGAGAAATTTCTGCACCAGAAACTACGCTCGTAAATCCAGAAAAATATCACAGTGTACTTCAAATGTGAGCTGTCACTTCACAAAATACAATCAAAATTGTATAACGCTATGCCGATGGAGGAATTCCCCGCCCCCTAACCCCAGGTCTGAACGTCAAATTTTCTGAATAAAACCATTCAACTCTTGCAGCTCTTCAGTCATATTGCGTCGAAGTTGAATAAGAACAATGCCGTTACATTAACAAGCCTGGCAACTCTTGTTCAACAAGCTTACAGCCTTCCACATACAGTAGAAATGATCCGTTATGTGTTTGCCATAAAGGATTGGCTTGGTCCATACATCGCACAGATCAAGCAGCATAGTCGACCACATGCTTTCAAGTTTGAGATTGAAAGAAATGGACAGGTTGGAATGTGGTATCGCCATTGGTCGTCTGAAGGTGACTGGAAGGGAGATGAGGCAGGAAACCCTTTTTTCCTCCTGGAAGGATTGCCTTCAGGCAAACCATCACTGTCACGAGGCATGAGTCTGCAACAGAACAGTCTCGATGTAATTGAAAGCGGGGTGAACAGTTGCAGCCAAAGGTTCACTGTTAAGGAAAGAGAATGGTGGGAGAAATTCGTGGAGGAGGAGAAAAACAAACGGGAGATGTGGGAAAGTATGACTGATGAAGAGCTGGCAGTTGCAGGAAGTTTGTCGTGGTACCTCGACAGCCTAAAGCCATACAAAAAGCCGAACGAAGTCGAAGATTCCGAGACACAAGATGTTGCTTCAAAGAAACGAGCAGTTGAACAGCTACAAGCAAAGTCGAATATGTTTAAGCAGGTAATTTCAAATGTCTTTTCGAATTTGCATTTCATATATTTGCTAGAGTACAGTCCTCTTGTCTTTGTCCTTTTGATGCTTGCCTTGGTGTTAATGATGAATGTAACGATATAAACGTTGATGGTGCTTATGATAATTATGACGATGATGATGGTGCGTGTGATGGTGATCGATGGTGATGACAAGAGTGCTCTGAAAATGGTGCATAAGTCACATTTTCAAAACAAGTATATAATAGATAAGGTAAGTATAGACAATAAATTGGGCAAATTGGACCTATGATGTATTAAAGTCTACCAATTGATTTTTAGGTCACGCTGAAGAAACGACAACGAAAAAGATAGAGCAGTGAGATGTTTTGGACTGTTAAGTATACATTTAATCGTTGTTTACTGTAAGCCTATCCAAATAACACAGTCATGCTCGTGTCAAACTTTCAAAGTTACTCTTCCCCAAATACATCTCATCTCGCAGTAGTGAAATTTCAGGAAAACATAATATTTAGCTACTGACCATTGTAACGAAGGATTCCCAGGATTCTTGAGGTAAAATGGTTTGGAATGACAGCTGCCAACGAAGTTGTCATGTCCTATAAGTCCCATAGGTCCTATAGAGGACCAACTATTACTGACCAAGGTTTGAGCAAGGATTTTGAAGGTTTTGGGGATATTTCTCAAAATCACAAAGATTCTGCACGGGATCTTTCAATAAAGATGCCCCGCAATTGATGATGGCGTATAAGATGGCGTGGCGGAAAGAGCGATCTATAGGAAATCTTTTAAAGAGCGCAATGCATCTCGGTAAATCCATCTTTAGCGCAATCGCCTATTGAAGTATTGCCTTGGCGTATAACTGACATGACTGCCAAGCAGTACAGGGCCAATGAATTCAAACATTTGTCAAGAAGAGTGATTTCTCTATTTAGAATATCTTCTGCTTGAAGTTGTAAATAAATTATTAATTCAAGACAATTCAACTTATTTGAACTTAAACGAATTTCTCAATTCATTTTCTGTGAGCAGCTCACTGCCATTGCTTGCATGCACATGACTTTCAAATCTTCCATCTTGTCTGATTGGCGGGCTTCACTTCACGGGCAGGTTGCATTTGAATCCCAAAGAAAAGATTTCAACAATAAAACGCATTGATCTTTCCAACATTTGCATTTTTGCAAGAGATTAAAACAGGCGATTCGAGGAATACTTGTTAACCCTCATGTTTATATTTGCGGAGGAGCCCCTCGATGACAGTTGTGGCTTTTCTGCAGTAAACGAGAATAACTTCCTATTTCAAAAGCCCGCGCAGCCCTCAACCTGTTAACAGCTAATTTAGACTAAATTTTGGTCATGAATTAAACTGACTCCACACTGAAACAATGCATATCTGTCATCATACACCGCTGGCTAATACACAGCATGAAGCAATTACTTGAAAACACACGCAAAACAGAAGGGCCTGACGATCAACAAGGAAATCGCGTACCATGGCGCTATCGCATTGATTTGGACGAAAAAGCCACAAGAAACTATTTATTTGGTGCTAGTTAAGTCGAAAATCCTTTGTCAAGGTTGTATTACCAGGAACATTTAGGATTTCGTTGCTGCAAAGTGGACACTGAACACAAAGATGAAAAACACGTGGAGTATCCAGCCAAGCCATAGCCCGCCATGAAGATTTGGCGCCAAATCAGTCAGTCTACCTACCAATTGCACAAAAGCGACCGGGACAGTTCAGTGGATACAGATAACACCGTTTACTGGGTAAGTTGTCACATTTATTATCTGGTACTGGCTATCAGTGTTCTTTTATCTGGATGGTTGTTGTTTTGTGTGACAAATTAAGAATAATCTCGTCGAGTACAACATTTGACGGGCTTTGCAGCTCCATGAAAAACTTCTTGTCTCGGAAAGAGTTACCTGAGAAAAAGCAACCCTGGAAGTAGGAAACTCACACCGAAACAAAATCTCACTTTTTATCAATCAAAACCAACCATTGAATAAACTGATTGATAATTCCATTACAAGTTTGCCGCGCTAGCGCTATATCAAAGGCATCAAGTAGGATTAACACCCTGTCAACGGGATTATGGCTCATATTACTGCCACGCGATAAATCTGGAAAAAGAAGATCACTGATTGGCTGAGGCAGTAAAAGCTGTTTTTTCAACAGCGAATGTGATTAACCATGTTGGATCGCGTTTACACTGTTTTTCCGTTCTCCTTAACGGGTGGATTTTCTCATTATAATATGGATTCCGTTCTATGTAGTTGGTGTATAAATGTTTCAATGCATACCAGAGAGTTTTGTTATAGTTTCAAACAAGAAAAATATGCCAGCAATTTTCAAAGAATGTTTGAGAAAATGGAAAGAGTTTTTTGTCAGAACTTTTCTCATACATACTTTCTTAAATATAGATTGACCACTGTGTTTTGATCCTTTGGATTACAAAAACAGTTCAGTTGTTGCTGTCTTTAAAAAACATGTATCTCTTAAAACTCTGATTCAGGTTCACCATTGTTCTTGTGGAACATGAAGTTGTTTTCATATAGTTGCTGTCCAAATGAACCGCCTTGCTGCATCCAGTTGGGATACTGATGCTGTGCAGGTCTTGCTTGAACTGGAGAAAGTATGGATCTTAATGAGCAAAACCCATCACTGATTGATTTACTCAGATTCTCCATGACACCAGCTAACGTACTCATGGTCTTTTTGTAATCCTCATCAATTTGCTTTTGTTGCTGAATCATGTCTTTTTCCAGTTCTAATTCCTCCTTGGCTAAACAGAGAAACTGGGACTCAACTGAACACTTTTTCTGCAGTTTTTGCTTCTTATGTTTAGCAAGAGTCTCATCTAGAAGTGCCCTTCTCTTGTTTACTCCATCTGCTGCTGGAGTTGATGACACTGGTGGTGCTGAACCAGATGAAGATGCTACCGAGAAGGAAGTTTCATCTGAATCAGATTCTTCGGTTGCCAAAGGAAAAACATCGTTTGCACTGCTACTATCTTGACTTTCTTCAATCACTGAAGATTCAATGCCATTCTTTATTTTAGTTGTTGCAGGGGAACCACCCCAAATAGCCTCACATTCATCAAAATAAAGCAGTATGACTCTACCATGACCACTCTTTTTGCCTGTGTCGACAGCAATTCGATATTTTTTTCTCACTGCCTTCAATTTTGTGGCAACCTTCTCTTTGGTAATCTCCTCTGGTTTGTGTTGATAGTCCTTACCTGAACCATTTCGCTCATTGTATTTCCGTAGAGCCTCTACCATTCTCTCCACAATATCAGAGTATTTGTTTTGTATGCTCTCCCAGTCAAGCCCTTCAGGGATGTTTTGCGTCCTGTAGTCAGCTGTAATGCCGAGTAAAAGCTGGGTTTCATCATCCGTCCATGTGAAAATACATTCCTCACCCGCAGCCCTACATTTTGGTGGCATTTTCTGTTCTTTGATGAGTGCACAGTGCAGCGAGAGCCGAAGCCAAGCTGAAGAAACAAAATGGTGTTTGGCGCAAAAACTTTCAATGCAAAACTCCCAGTTTCAAAGAGAGGCGGCGTTCTCGTTTTCATAGCGTTTTCATTTTTATCCGGAGTGGAGCAACGTGAACGCTTCATCGTTTTCGTAGCGTTTTCATATTTACCCGGAGCAGTGTGAACTGGTAAAACGAATTAAAATGAAAACGGATAAAAACGAATACGGAGCAGTGTGAACATAGCCTAAGTCGGAGCATAGCGTGACTATAAAGGCCTGGCACCTAACATGCATTGTAGCTTGTTTACCTTGTATTGTAACAATTTAGATGGATATGAAAAGTAGTCATCAAGTGATATGATCTTTGGGCCGAATTGAAAGTGTCATTTAGCTGCTCTAAATTTGAGTGTGAATCAAAAATATATTTTGTCACTTTAAGTAGGATATACAACAGTGAAAGGAGCTACAACGTCACTCAATTGAGGTATTCTTTTGGGTAACAAAGTTTTTATTGTCTACCTGTCATTTGGTACAGGGTAAATCAGAAATAAAAACTACTCAGGCCCCTTTCTGCAAGTATTCAGCGGGCAAAATGTCCCCAGACTTGTGGGTGCACAACAAAGAAAATCTGATTCCCCTCAACATGCAGCAATAATCTGTTTTGAGCAGACTACCGGGTGACCCAAACAAAACTTCACGAGCTAGATCACACATATTTCCTTGAAGGAAAATGTTATGGAGACAAACAAGGTATCAGCGTGTAGCTGAAAGGCTCTTCTATCTTTTGATACGTTGCCTGGTCAGTTTAAGATATGCCTACTGTCCAAAAAACAGTTTCAAAATTATGGAAATTCATTCATTTCTCAGACAATCCCCCCGCTTTCCATTCCATTTTTTGGAAAATGTGAAAAACTCTGAATTCCAACTTTGCTTTGGAGCATGAAATTTGAATGAGGAACAGAATTCAATCATTTTGCAAACAAAAAATTTCCCCAGACAACTTCTAATCCATCGCTATGTTGAGTTTTCACAAAATGTTGACTGGAAACTGATAGCGATTATTTCCCTCAAAATGAGAAATCCTGGAATCGAAATTTTCTTTGAATCTGGTTTTTCGGATGGTAATCATTTCTTAAAATGACCATGCAGCATCTCAAAAGATAGCTAAGCCTTTCAACTAAACTGTGATACAAAGAATTTGACAATAGATTTTGATTTCAGCGGGCCAGCTGTGATCTGGCTTGTGAAATTTTTTTGGGTCACCCAGTATGTCTCATTCAATCCTTACCCTTACCAACCCCCTGGGACACCCCTGGGCAGTTTTATATAAGATTGACATGCCCCATTGACTGTCAAGGCATTTCACAGTACTATGCACTTTGCTTATGAACTTTTTCAGTGCTTAGCCCATCAGTATTTTTGCATGAGTTTTGTTGACCCCCAGGCTGCCCAAGGGGATGGTCAGGGTAGGAATGGAACAAGACATTTATTAACAGTAGTTACGAATCAAAAAATTCAACAAAAACACGTACATAAGGTAAAATATCACAGAATTATTGTCAAAGAAAATTTTGAGAAAAGGAATTTTAAAATGATGAGAAATATAACTTGTGTAGATATGAAGAAAATTTAGTTGTCACTAAAGGCTAGTCTTTTTTGTCTTTCCTTAGATTCAGACATGGTATTGTTGATGAAAATCCCAATACTATAGTTGATAATAATGACTCTGAGCAATATTATGAGCATAAGCAATCAATTGCTAACATTAGCTATGGCAAATATCCCTAAATAAAACAGATGGGCAAGTGATGGGTATGCCCCCTCTTAGGAGTTACCCCCTCTCAAGCATCGTACGGCCTGTCCGAATATTAAGTTCAATCAAGCTATGAAAGATCCAGTGTAACTGAGATCACTCATCAAATGATGATGCTTCTTTCTGAAATGTGATTCAAGTAAAATGTCGCAAGGATAGGCTGTGTAGGCCGTGGGCCTAAGCGCCAAGCAGCCTGCATGGTGAAAGTCCAAAAAATAATATGTTAAGAAGCATGATAATTTAACAGGAAAGAATGATATCAATTAGTACCTCATCTTTGTCTTTTAAGAGAAGTAGTGTGATGTTTTGATATAGTCACTCCTTCAATCTTCACAGCTCACAGCTTTAACAGTATGCCATGTTGTGCCATGCTTGTAAGAAATGCTGCGCAAGGTAGCTCATAGCTGGCTCTGGATGGCTCAGGCTTGCTCAGGTGTGTTTTGGATGGCTCTGGGTGGCTCTGGGTGATTCCGCCGTTTAGTAATACCGGCACGATAAAGAGTGCCAGACTGATCCAGTTTTTGTTTTGAATGAGGGAGAATACAATGATTTGTTGAAAAGGGCAAGTTCCTATTGTAACTTTAAGGCAGAACTTGAAAAGATAAGGTCCTCTCTTTCTGCAAAGCCCAAAACTTCAGAAATGGACCCAGAGATCTTTGAAAAACTGTGCATTGATGCAGGTGCAGGAAAGCTTTTCGCCACAATCTATCAATCAATGTGCACAGAAGGAATGTCGGAGAGCAGAGTTTGCCTAAATAAATCCAGAACAACGGTCATAATTTGCATGTTAATTTATGGGCAGTCCCAAAAAGCAAATTCCATCCAAATTGCTCTTTCAAGAACACTGAGACAATTTGGTATAAGTGAGCAAGGTCTGATGTCACTAAGAAATTTGGGTATCGCAGCACATCCCCACACAGTCAAGGCTGCTGCAAAGTCTTCAGCTTCCTCCCTTCCCAATAGTCTAGTTGAATTTTTCCAGGATGCTGTCAATAATGAAAAGCTTGTTGTGGTTATGATTGATGACTACCACAACATACATACCAAGCACAGGCCTGAAAGGAAAACACAGACAAATGCTGTGCACAGTCACCTTGCTAGTGAAGGTCTTCAATGATGTTGATGCCATAAGTAAAAACAGCAGTCAGTGTCCATTATTGGGTAGAGATCCAGTTCAGATAGAGGAAGTTCAGAGTGTAATTGGCCAGAGAATGCCATTACTATGTAGTAGATATGCAGAGAATATGCCAGACTGGGTTGTTGCAAAGTATTTTGACCCTGCATCAGATAGACAAAGACTAGTAATTCATGACTACCAACAAACTGAGATTCAAAAGATGAGATGTATGGACGGTTGTAAACTAGGTGATTGCATAGAGGCACCCCTTAGGTCATCAGCTGATATTCTTTCTGCCCACAACTATGTTCTTGCTAATGGTCTCTCCATCTACCTGGATAAGTTCCTTGTGCCATTTGTTGGTGATTGGCCCACTCAGTTTTACATGCGCCAAATTGCTTATTGTGATTATGATAGTATGCCAAGTCTTAGTAAACACATTGCTCCATTGATTGGTCCCCTCAGTATTTCTTTAAATGCCAGGGAATGTGTTGTCATTAACTTCCATCCTGTTTTTGCTGACCTGTATTCACATCTTTTTGGGCAAAAGGCAAAATTAGCGAAAAAACTAGGCCATGGAGAATATCTCTTTTGTTAGAAGTCTTGTATGGTGGCTGGACACTTCTTTGAGACACAATTCTTCCTGTGTTTGCTTCTTGCAAAGATATTGAGTATCTCACTCTGTTAAACTTGCTGGACAACTACCTTCCTCTTGTTGTAAGTATCTATTCAGTTGTCTTCAAATGTTATGATTATGAGCATTACTATCTATCTCTCTTACACTGCTGGGTTATGATGATGGTATATCAGAGACATCATTATGACAAAGCGTTATTGATTGCCTTCTCATTGTTAAAGTATTGGAAGGATCATTGTCATCCCATTCATCAGTCTTTCATCACTGCATTGCCAGCATTTGATGAATATCCAATAGAAAACTTTCATTCAGTCTTGCAGGGAAGAACACGAGAATTTGACACAGGGAGCCAAATCAACCTGATGGCAAAAGAGATTGATGGATGTAAACATGAACTCCACAATTTCAAGTGTATGTTTGTTCCACCTAAGAGATTCACCTTCAGCGAAAAGAAGATAGACAATCTAAAAGTAAAAGCAGCTGAATTCTTAAAGAAAAAGTTCCAGAAAATCAATGATGATAGTGGAATAGCACTAGAGCTACCCAGAGCATGAGGTCAGCATAGAGATGTTACGAAATGGAAGCTACCAAACGTTTTTGGAGAAATGGCTGTAACACATAACGTCTTACCACTTGGCTTTACGTCAATTGAAAATCAACCAAATCCTAGGAAGTAAGTTGTCATAAAACATATGGCTAAGGATGTAACCAGGAATTTCATAAAGGGCTGCATACATTTCTAACCACATAAACATGTGCTGGAAATGATACAAGAAAATACCTGCAATTTTAAAATTGCTGCGATTTTAAATGAAGGAGTCTATGTTGCTCCCTTCATCTGATCCTACTGGCTACAACCATGACACAGGCCCTCCAAACAAGAACAGCAAGTCATGATCAAAATCAAAGAACTTATTGCAATTTTTAATACAATAACCATTCCAAAGCCATTCCAAAAAAGAGACTCTGCCAAGTTATCAATCAAAGATAATTTTGAAGCCAAGAAACAAAAATTGTTGTTTCTTGGTTATGAGCTGCAAAATTTGATCAAAGATGGCCTGTCCCTATACCTTAAACAATTAAATTCATTCTCTCTACCTTTTCAAAAGAATTGTTTTGAAAACATGTTCAGTACCTGGTCCCTTTGAAATAATGTTTTTTCAAACCTTTCAAATGTTTATGATTTCCCTATCAGAATAAATAGTTTCTTATAATTCATATTTCCCAGTACTAGAGTTTCTGAATTTTTTGACGATCTGAGAGTTGAGTTTCTTATGAGCAGTTTCTTATGAAGAATGTGTGTGTGCACAGGGCCGCCAAGAGCTTTGGGCGGCCCAGGGGCAAAGCCAGGAAATGAGACGGCGGCCAAGGGGCAAAGCCAGGAAATGAGACTCCCTTCGAGCGAAGCGAGCAGAAATTTTTTTGATCATGCAATTCAAATTGGCTTAAAATGCATTTCAGGGCATTTCCTGCAGTCAGAATGTTAAAAATCTTCAATTTTGAGGCCCCTTACACCCTGGGGCAAATTACCCCTCCTGCCCTCCCCTCTCGGCGGCCCTGTGTGTGCAGTGTAACAGGATAATTTACTGTATGTGACACACACTGTAGATTAGTGACATATAGGTTCTGTCACATAATTTCATCAAGATAAAATCAGGAATTTTATCTTGACTTCATTTGATGCCAAGCTTTAAAGGGAACAAGAGCAACTGAACAACAAACAAGCAAAAAATTGAAATCATTCAATTTCTGTATGATTTCAAAAGAATCGATCTCCAGAACTGCTACTTGCAACTTGACAGAAAACAAGTTATCAGATTTTAAAACTAAAGGGGCTCTGTTTGGATGCTGCCTAATTTGAATCGGTAACAAATGTGGGGTGTGGTCAGACAAAATGGGTTAGGACAAAGGAAAAGATTCAGTTATGTGTTATTTCTAAATAGAGGCAGAATTTAAAACGCATAGCTTGCTCATACTGTAAGTACAGTAAAAACCCGCGTATAAGAACCTACAATTTTATAAGTCAGCCTGATTAGGTTCTTATGTATTGAGTAATTAGTACGAAATAAGGATGTTCAGGTTCTTAAATTGGTTCTTATTTCATTCAGGGCTTCCAGGTATTACTTTTGTTAAGATTGAAATTTCAAGCCCATTATTTACTGTCAGTTGAGAGACATTTACTGTCAGCTGAGTTCATAAGGCCTTATTCAAAACATCAGTACCTGGAAGAATCAGAAATTTTCAGAATACAATGAAAAGCTTTCAAAGCATCTTTAGAGCTCTTTGCAATTTGCACATATGGCAGAATCAGTACATATAGGCTCAATGACCAAGCAACAAAGGTTTGATTTAGATTGATGATCTCCACAAATAAGAACCTATTTCAAATTTCAGGCTGAATGGGTTCTTATATATTGGGGGTCTAATTTCAGAATTTTCAGCCTGTAGGTTCTTAATCACTAGGTTCTTATACGCGGGTTTTTACTGTATACTTGTTGTGTTTATGACTAAAGTTTTGTACATCTGAAGACTTTTTAAGGAACTGACTTTTTTCATTCAAACGCAAGATGACAAAAATGAATTTTTTGCTAAACCCTTGCTAAATTTTCAACGTGGCACAGGTGGCAAGACCCTGTCCCAGTTCCATTATGCCTACACCACCCTCTATGTCATACGATACAAACAGATGAATTCAAGTTACCTTGATTTTACACAGGAAATGTGACAAGATCGAGTGTACCCGTGTTCATCCCCAGTGGAAATTGTTCTCTGGATGTGGTCACTCTTTCCATTTGGAATGTATTTTGCCAAATGTGAGCACATGTCCAGTTTGCAA
This sequence comes from Aurelia sp. 3 sensu Dawson et al. (2005), assembly GCA_964020215.1. Taxonomy (NCBI): domain Eukaryota; kingdom Metazoa; phylum Cnidaria; class Scyphozoa; order Semaeostomeae; family Ulmaridae; genus Aurelia; species Aurelia sp. 3 sensu Dawson et al. (2005). The sequence continues at coordinate 19,908 of CAXHUP010000067.1, forward strand.
AGCCACTCTCCATACTAAAGTTCAAGCACTGGGAAAGAAGGCCAATGATGCAGTATTTGGTGGTTCATTTGAAGAAGACAAAGCAGTCGATGATGAAGACAACGACAGTGGTGAAGCAGATGACAATGAAGAAACTAGCGGTGCTGATGGTGATGGAGATGTTGATGAGAATGAATTGGAGGAACAGCAGGAAATGCGTCGATCGCGGACACTTCAGAGTCTTGTGCAAGACATAAACGGGTGGACCTGTGCTGCAGCTCCTCGAGATTAGTTTGTTTTTGTTGTCTCATCTTACACGCTGGTCATTGTTTGTTTTGAGTTGATCGTTTGTCTGCAAAGTTCACTTTCCTGTTTCTTTTCTCTGAAGTTCATTCTCATGTGTGAATCTTAGTGAATTGAATTCTGACTCAAACCGAAGACTAGGTGAAGGATAACCTTTGCCCCTACCATTTTAGTTATGAAAACAGGAGACAACCTTGTCAAAATAAGGACGGGATGAATGAAAATTTGCCAGGAGACAAGGTTTTTAAGGCACAGAAACAACTGCTGAACAACTACTTTGGGTATCCCAACTTTTATGGTAGCATGAGGTAACTGATGCTGGGAGGAAAAATTTGTTTGGGCCTAATTTTTTGAGAGTATTTACGCCTGCCTTCAAGATCCGATTTCTCTGAAGATAAGCGGAATAGAAAAATCTGAGGCGATAGAATTTTAGTTAAGGTCATAATCTCACAGAAAATTGAAAAATGTCTAAGAATTTTCCAAAATCCACTTGCACGCCATCAGAATTGGGGGGAGGGTATTTCGTTATTTATCCCCACAGCTTCCTGTTTGCTGGTCGCGGAAAAGTGAGTCGCGTGATGGATGTAACGCAATGCAATTGGTTAATCTCACAAATGTAAACAAACCCGAAAATCTATTGAAAACATTATCTGCCCTTGTTCTATGAAGTAGGTATTTGGATAATTTCAAGTCTATTGTGGCCAGTTATTTAACATAAACCTACCTTTTTCTCCTAATAGCTCAATCTCGTTAAAACTTGCCCTATCCTTGGTTGCGTAGCAACCAATCATGTGATTAAAAGTTAGTTGATGCTATTTTTGGATTATCATTTGTTTCATTATGAAACAGTGTACGTTTTATCGTCATAGCTACCGGGTGAGTAAAAAAAATGCCCGGCGTTTGAAAGGCTACTGCTCCCTGACTATATGAGCAATGATCTTTCCTAATTTTCTGATTAGATAGCTACCATGTTCAATTATTTTTAGAAATTTTTTTGACTAAAATCGGTCACTCCGTTCAGATCCTGTAGGCAATTGTCTAAAATGAATCCCTTGGAGAAACCTAAAAAATTGTGCTAAAAATATATTTACCTTACGGCGATGACTTTAAGAACGCTTTAGCAGGTGCCTTTATTTTAATGGGTTGAAAATTAATCCCCCTGGTGTGAATTACTTATTCAGGGGGATTCCATTCTCCCATGAGGATAAAATTCATGAGCACATCAAAGAGTCATTGTTGCTAGGAAGGAGAACAAAGGGAAATTTTGCTTGCCATTTTCACTCATTTTTACAGGTTTTCCAATGGGGCTTTCTGCAGAAAATCTCCTATTTCTACGGGAAGAAGTGAGCGATTCAAGCTGGGTAAATTACTGAACTTAATTTGACATATCGGAGATAAAACAAGGCAGTTTTCAACATCATTGCTTTGATATCGAGGGATCAGGATTTTATCAAACGCCGGGTGTTTTCATTGACTCACCCGGTATTATAGTTTTGAAGATCATTTGGGGGGGGGCAGAAAACACCCCCAGTAGGAAATTTCTTTTTTTTCACCTGGTTGAAATAGGGTTAAACACAACAAATCTATTGAGCTTCCTTTGTTATAACTTCCTTTGTTCTACTTACTTACTTTTGTCTTGCATCCTAGCGATATTTCAATCATCTATCATATCTTATGTAAAAGTATCTGTTGTAAATTTAGTTTAAAAAGCTATGTTTGATAATTTCTTGTAACTTTCTTGATATATATGTGAATCAATGCTACACAAAATTTGACACATTCCTTCACTGCGAAAGACTCTTGCTCACTTACAGCCACCGCGTCCATGCGTTTGTGGTCGTGCACCAATTGCACTTCCATGTTGTCCTTGGTAAGATTGCGCCGGTATGAAGGTAATATTGCCGGCCCAACATGTTGGCCTAAGGGCTGGTGGTACCGCTCTGTTGAACAGACCCATTCTCTCTCTTGGGTTATGGATTGATACAGCGGTCTTCCTCTTCCATGATGATTTGTCGATAACACCACATTCGTTGTCAAAAGTGACATCAACCCGTCTTGAACAATACCTTGCACATTTTGCGGAACATCTCTGTGTTCCACTGTGAATCACGCCAGACTATGTTGCGACATGAGAACAAAAAAATTTCTGAAATTTGAATATGCTCCTTCTCGAAATATGTCTTTATGCAAAGTTGACACTTGTAAATGTTCCAAACGCAAATGATGCCAATGTCTTTCTACTACGAAAATCAAAATGTGAAAATGCTGCGACTCAAAAATGTCATCCACGTTTTGGCAGCAAACATTTGCCTCATTATCAGACGTAATTCTGCCGTTCTGTGTTTTAATCCTATTACTAACGGGGAGGGGGGCACAAAGTGCTCACGGCACAGATTATTTGATGCAGTGTAGTCAGTTCGAAAGGTACGGAGCTGAAACTTGGTGAGTTTTCCTCAAATTTATATACTAATTAAAAATTTGAAAAATTTTTCAAAATGGTAGACACTGATCACGTGACCAACGTCTTTTCAACACGTGGTCAGCAATAAAAGAAAAGAAGGAACTATTATTTTTTGCACAATCATCACAAATCATTGCGAATACTACCATTCGATAGAGCTTGACGAGAGCTTTCAGGTGATATATAGTTTTATTCATTTTTGATGACGTCAGCAATTTTAAACTTAATGATGTCATCAATGTTTATGACATCATATAAATAACAACAAATGTATTAGAAAAAATTTAATGACCAAAATTGGTTCTCATAATTATTATACATTGTTTTTAGGCATTTAAGAGTATTTCCATTGGCAATTAGGGGTTTAGATTAAACAATGACAAACTGGTGTATATAAATAATGAATATATGATATAAGTAATGAACTTGAATAAATATTACACCACGGATTTTTACTTATTGATGCTTTGTGATACATTCTGGTCCATTTTAAAAAGGAATAGCCAAATGAAAACTTCAATATTGTCAATATTGCCAACAGCAAGCAAATACTGCAATTTTCCTCAATTATGACGTCACTGTGACGTCATAGATGGAATGAAAAATAAAATAAGTAGCTTATTGTGTAGATTTTGTTACTGTACACCATTGTACCAAGTTTTGCTCTCATATCTGCAATATTGGCAACTTTACGGAGGGGGGCACTTTGTGCCTCCCCCTAGTACTACAAGGGTCCAAAAAGCCCGGTATTAATAGGGTTAAATGACATTTTGGTAGAGGCCAACGCAGTTTGCAAACAAGGGCGGCGCTATGGCGTGCACTGGGGTGGACGTGTTGACCCCACTTTCCTCAGGTTGGTATTCATTCCTTAGCAAAAACAACATCAAAATCGTTAGGTATACCTTCTGGCCATCCATCAGTGCTATCTGTTTTCCACCCCACTTTTTCTGGGCTGGTGCAGCCCCTGTTTGCAAATAGGTTCATTTCTTCAAAATTTGCATTGTTCTCTGTTGCCTAGGAACCAGTAGTTACCTGACAAAAAATAATTGATGCTATTTTTGGAATCCCCGTTGCTCAATGATGACATAGTGCAAGTTTCATCGTCATAGTTGTTGCACTTGGGGAGATAACTTATAATTGGGACGTGAAGAACGCCACCCCCCCTTGGGTAGAAAATCAATGAGATTTTACCTGGTTAACATCAAACATTACATAAACTTTCTGATATATACCGTCCTCTCCTTTCTAAACATTTCTAATGTTTGCCAAGCCTTTCCAATGTCTGGACATTACCTCGACTTGGGCAAGTCCAGAGACATTACCCATAGACGTAGGAACCAGGGGGCACTGGAGGCACATGCCCCCCTCCCAAGATTTTGCAATAAACACGGAAGTGCCCTTTTATTTTTCTTCCTACGTCCCTGACATTACCAAACTACCTTCCGGGTAATACGATACAGGAAAAAGGTCAACTAAAGAAAACTATGCTGATGATTTCCTGAATCGAAATAGTTTCTTCGAGTTACATTTTCCAGTGCCATAATCTCAAAACATGGCATCATCCACACACAAAACAATGGCAAAATATCTACTATTACAGGAGCAGTATCAATGAAATTTTTGAGTGACTTGGAAATCAAAGTTGCATATCACACAAGTTTCTTTGGCTTTTTATTTTAGATTGTGTAGAGAAGTTGAGCCTACAGTTTCTTATAAGAAATGACTGAAAAGCACGTGCCCGGTTTGCATGCTCATTGAAAAATGTGTTTACAGAGGAGTGACATTTCATATGAATAGTGATGTAATTTTGGATTTGGGTTACCTTGTCTCCAACTGCGTAGCTACTACCTTGGCTGGCATTGTCTTCTTTGCTAAGTGACAGGTCCTTCTGGAGAGGTCTCACAAAACATGTTGCAGCTCTAAGGTTGGATTCGTACAGCAGATATGACACTGAATATCCTCCAAAAGGTATTGAAATCATCGTCAGTCTTCTTCCAACACTTGCACCAGCTGTTCTATTTCCAGCTCTCAGTAACAAAAAGCCTCCTGCTTCCTTCCGTTTCGGAAAAGCATTGCATAAAGTTTCTTCAATGTATCGATGATCACCATTTTTCTCAAAAGTGATGGTCTTCTCCCCCAAGCCTGCTAAGGGGTTGAGTGATTTTGGTTTCAAAAGGAGGCAGTCACTTAGCGGTTCATTAAACACTAAGGTTCAGTACGGAAAAAGTGTCACTTAGGGGTTGAATGATTTTGATCTTATTTCTGTGAATCATTGCGTGGTTGAGTATAATCGTGAGTAAACATTTTGATTTGCGGTTTTTATTCAATGTTCAACTTCATGTGTCTCACCTGTACATTGAATTGGAAGTTTTATAAATCGTGTTCGCTTTGCAGGTCAATATCAGAGTTTCATTTTGTGGTTTACGTTGAGCGTTTTCAAGTAGGAAGTGATTGGCTAATATTCAAAGTAGAGAACCAAAGCAAAAGATTAGCTTGAATGTATAAATCACAGGCAGCGGGGAAAATTAGTGTATGATGGCATTAGTGTAAAATCGACACAAATACCTCTCCTTCTCGGTTCAATTTCTGCCAAGTTCGTCTGCCATCACAACAGTAGGCCAACCAACTGGTTCCAGTCTCCAAAAGAATTAACGCGGCCAAAAAATAACGAGAAGAGAAAAAGAACAAGGTTTGCAGGTTGCTGAATGAAATAGTGTTAAAAGAAGAAGAATTGTAAATTTACGAGTTCCATTTTGCAAATCAAAGTGACACTGACAAGTGCAACTGAGTAAGAACATGTCGAATTGAGGTTTGGTTTTGTTATTTTGATTTTGGCCTAAATAACGCTTCATATTCAATGTGGTTTAAAGTCAATTCGTTATCTTTGTGCTAAACTTTGGAATACATTACCAGTGGAACTCAGAAAGGCTCCATCAAAAATATACCTCCAAACGCAACTGAAAATTTATTTATTGAACAAGGGCTGTCAGTATTTCCAAGCAATTTTTACAGTCCACCTTTTTGGGATGGTTTTGTGCCTCTTATCTGAAAAAGGTGGACTGCAGAACTACAATTTATAATTGAAAAGCAATAATGTGTATTTCCTGGAATCATTCAAATTCAACCAATTCATTTGAAATTATACCAGGATGGGGGGGGGGGGCTCTCCTCGATTAGTCTACCTATTGAGAGAGCTCCTCCTTTAAGTAATTCCCTCCATACAATCTATAATATTTTCTCTTCGTTAGTGTATATTGTATTAATTTTCTATATCATTGTATTAATTTTCTGTTATGGTGTTTTATTTCCTTGTAGTGAAGTCACTTGTTGTATTGTTATTGATAAGATTTTATGTAGTGAATTTGAATATATAATTGAAACTGAAACTGAAACTGGTAGGTGAGCATGTGTTTGACAATGGCACCTGAGAATCAAGACAGCTTCCTGAATATTGAGTCTCAGGTGCATCTATAGAGTGCCATAATTGGTGTACTGACCTAGGTTCCTGTCTCCTATAGTTTTTATCATGAAGTGCGAAGTTGCCTTCCCTCATTTCCCTGCGCATGTAGGAGTGCAACTGACACATATTTTCCTTGCCAGCTGCTAGGGCATCAATGCGTTTCTTTTTTCCCTAATCCTGCCTGCTTCATCATCACTATCAGGTGGCAGTTCTATCTCCTCCAATGACTTACTTGGGATGCTATTTTTGAAACGCATCATTTGCTCCACATTAGCTGAATCAAGCAACCCATTTTCTTTCGCATCCTTGATCGTTTCTTTACGAATTCCGAATTCACTGTAAGAAAAATTAAAACCTCTTCAGTATTGTAGCTCCATTATGTGTTGATTAGCAAAAAGAAAAATGAGCTAACGTCATCTGACCCAGGAGGAAATATTTCTAAATTCCTCTATATCTTCCGTGAACGTCATCCTGGAAAACAGATTCCAGGCACTCAGCCGCCTATTGATATGGAGCACTCTTGTGCAGATCAACTGATGAGACATCTGTGCTCTCTTGTGAGGGTGATGATGATGGGCCTATGCCAGTAGGCCTTCCCTTCCTCTTTTAATTGTTCTCCCTCACTTTCAGTTTCTCAAGTTGGAGACCAGTTCTGCTAGCAAGTGCAGAAAACACTGCACTGTGACGTTCCAAGCTTGTGCTGCTGAGCACAGTGATCCAGCAAAAGGAAAAAATTGCAAAATATCGGAAAAATCAAAATTTAATCAAAACTTTTATCGTGATATGTGGTCTTAAAGAAGATATCTTGAGGATCAAAATAAAGCAAAAAGTATACTTTTGTGACTTCTGAGTCCGGAGATATTTGCTTGCAAAGTTGGATGAAATTGATATTGTTTACTTTTCATGTAATTTTTGGTAGATTTCTACAGAATGCTCATTTCAACAACAAATTCATTTGCTAATATCTCTGCCCAGGGTTATCCGATTTTAGCTCTGTTTGTTTTAATTGATAGAACTACATGTCAGCTTATAAAGAAGTCGGTCATTGCCTCTTCTGGTTCGCCTTTTTGTGTTATCTTGTTATTTTTCTTAAATGCGCTTATTTTCCTGAAATTGACACCGAAAATGTGTAATTTCAAATTAAAAGTAGAAAATAAAATAATTAAGGAAAAACATGTCTGCCAAACCTAGATTTTATTAAAGTAGCACATTTCAGCAGGTAGTCTGCCAAAGCAATCATTCAGGATCGTGCAGGAAACAAAACTGTGTTATTTTTAATGTGTCCACTACCACTTTTTTGCTACTTTGGACCCCCCAGTATTTTGATGGTCACCTTCAGACAAACGCAAATCTTGCAATCCAGGCTTAAGATATACAATCCTGAATGGTTTTATCCTCTGTAACAAGTGTTCTGACATGAGTGAGAGAAAATTCGAATTCACTGCCTCCTCCGCAGAGGCCATCTGTGGCTTTTTTAGTAGAACTGTCTTAAGCCGTGGAAAAGCATGGTCTGAAAATGCAATTTTAGCCTTGAAAATGTACATCAGGAACATTCTGTAGGCAACCAGCTTCAAGACAAGGCAAAAATATGTGCACAGCAAAAAATACCAGAATCTCCCCACAGTTTTTGGATGGAGATTTAAGGGAAATGAACAAGTTTCCATGGGAAATTTAAGGGAAACGGAAATTTCCATTTCCCCTTTGGGAAATTGTGGGAAATTAGTCTGTTTCCCCAAAATATCCCCAACAAAAAATGTGGTGAAATTTCATAATTTTTTGCAGTGGTGGAAAATGTTATTTCTGATGTTTTTGTGTGCAAGCAGATCATCTTACTTCAGTAATTGCCATAAAATGAGTTCTTATGGCGTCAAAGTGATGAAACTTTGCAATTCCAACTCTACCATTTTTGAGGAGCCATTGCCGATGACATCTACAACTTTGTATGGATCATTTCTATCCATAAGAGTCGAAAAACAATAAACTGATCATTTTTACAATGTTTTTTTCAATTGTATACAAATAGTAGTCTCAATGCTTAAGAATATTCAACTAAGAAACTACGAAAGGCCTCTGCGGAGGAGGCAGTGAATTCAAATTTTCTCTCACTTATGTCAGAACACTTGTTAAAGAGGATAAAACGATTCAGAATCGTATGTCTCAAGCCTGGATTGCAGGATTTGCGTTTTTCTAAAGGTAAACATCCAAACAATGGGGGGTCCAAAGTAGCAAAAAATTGGCAGTGGACACATTAAAAATAACACAGTTTTGTTCCCTGCACGACCCTGAATGATTGCTTTGGCAGACTTAAACCGTTGTTTTCAAATAGAAACTTAAACCGTTGTTTTCAAATAGTATGGTTAATGAAAAAATCGTATTGATCGAGAATGATAAAATTATAAGAGACGACAAGGACATTAGCCGGTATTTTAATGAATACTTTGCTAACATAACTGACACGCTGAATATTCCGAAATTCCCTGCTCCCCCGGTACACCTTACTGGGGACCCTGTTCTTGATGCTATACAAAAATATGCCAGCCATCCTAGCATTCTTAAGATCAAAGCGATGGCTAAGAACAATGGACGATTCGAATTCTCATCTGTTGATCCTACTCTTATTTTCAGTGAGATCAGCAAGATGGATTCCTCTAAAAAGACAAGTGGTGCTATACCCACCGATAAACTTAAACTAGCCTCAAGTGCTTGCTATAGGGAGATTACATATCATATCAATAATGCTATCAGTACTAACATGTTCCCGAATATTCTTAAGCTTGCAGATATCTCTCCAATTTTTAAGAAGGGTGAAACCTTCATCAGGGGCAATTTCCGACCAATAAGCGTGCTCTCTTCTCTCTCCAAACTCTATGAGAGGGTGTTGTCACAACAAATTGTACCCTTTATGGTCCCTAATTTCTCCAATTTACTTTGTGCATTTCGAGAGAACCACAGCTCACAACACGCACTTTTGAGGCTTGTTGAGCAGTGCCGAAAAAGTCTTGATAAGAAAGGAATAGTTGGCATGGTTCTTATGGACCTCTCCAAAGCATTTGATTGTCTGCCTCACGACCTCCTGATAGCAAAGCTTGAGGCATATGGTTTTGGGATTGGTAGTCTACGACTTATTTTCGACTACCTAACATCTCGGAAACAGCGTGTCAGAATTAACCCTACCTACAGCTCTTGGCTTGAGATCACATCAGGTGTACCACAAGGTTCAGTCCTAGGTCCTCTACTATTCAACATCTACATCAACGATCTTACTTTTTTCATAGAGGACTCTCATTTATGCAACTTTGCCGATGATAATACCTTATATGCATCTGATTTCAAACTAGAAGGAGTGATATCAAGGCTAGAAAACGACATGCAAAAGACCCTCGTCTGGTTCGATTCAAATATGATGGTTGCAAATCCATCTAAATTTCAATTTATGTTTATGGGCTTGGGGCATGACTATAAACTTTGCATGGAGGTAGATGAGATGATAATTACAACCGTTCAACAAGTCAAATTACTGGGCGTCATCATTGATTCCAAACTGAAGTTTGATGACCATGTGAAATCTATCTGCCTTAAAGCTAACCGAAATGTTAGTGCCCTATCCAGGGCAGCTAAAGTCATTGACCCACCCAAATGCAAGTTGCTTTACAACTCATTTATCATGTCAAACTTCAGGTACTGCCCCTTAATTTGGATGTTTTGTGGAAGAACAGCCAAAAAAGAAATTAACAGGGTTCATAAGCAAGCACTTCGTATCTTATCGAAAGACTATGATGCTTCATTCGATGAACTGCTCATTAGAAATGAAGAAAAAGCTGTTCACGCTCAGAACTTGCAGAAACTCATGATTGAAGTGTATAAATCACTCAATCATGAAAACCCTTCATTCTTATGGGATTTATTCACAAGGAAAGTAATTAACTACGATCTGAGAATTAAAGATATTCTCACTCTTCCCAAGGCATCTACTACGTCCTTCGGAACAAATTCGATTGCGTTCAGGGGCAGCATACTTTGGAACAATACACCTGATGTGATTAAGAACAGCAATTCAGTCTCCGTTTTTGGCAAAAACATAAAAAATTGGACTGGGGAGGGTTGCAATTGTAATATTTGTAAATAGTGTTGCTGTAAATTAGTTTAATTTAGTTGGTATTTATTAGTTTGCACTTTTAGTACAAGCTACACCGCAACCAACTGTAAATAAAGTGATTATTATTATTATTATTATTATTATTATTATTATTATTATTATTATTATTATTACTACCTGCTGAAATGTGCTACTTTAATAAAATCTAGGTTTGGCAGACATGTTTTTCCTTAATTATTTTATTTTCTACTTTTAATTTGAAATTACGCATTTTTGGTGTCAATTTCAGGAAAATAAGCGCATTTAAGAAAAATAACAAGATAACACAAAAAGGCGAACCAGAAGAGGCAATGACCGACTTCTTTATAAGCTGACATGTAGTTCTATCAATTAAAACAAACAGAGCTAAAATCGGATAACCCTGGGCAGAGATATTAGCAAATGAATTTGTTGTTGAAACGAGCATTCTGTAGAAATCTACCAAAAATTACATGAAAAGTAAACAATGTCAATTTCATCCAACTTTGCAAGCAAATATCTCCGGACTCAGAAGTCACAAAAGTCTACTTTTTGCTTTATTTTGAACCTAAAGACATCCTAAAGACAACCTAAAGACAGACCACATATCACGATAAAAGTTTTGACCAAATTTGATTTTCCCGATGTTTCGTATTTTCTTCCTTTATTTTCGCATGCTGGATCACTGTGCTGAGGCCTTTTCCATACACCTTTTCATGAGGGCGAGCTGAGCTTCAGAAAGTTTTGTGGGCACCATTGCTCTGTTATGTAACACGCTAGCAAACCTATACGCACTACTGTGGTGGATACGCCATACTGAGGCGGAGTATTATGCTAACGTGGTGGGGTATTATGCTTGATGTGGTGGATACGCCATACAGAGGCAGGGTATTATGCTTACGTGGTGGGGTATTATGCTTGATGTGGTGGATACGCCATACGGAGGCGGGGTATTATGCTAACATGGTGGGGTATTATGCTTGATGTGGTGGATACGCCATACAGAGGCGGGGTATTATGCTTACGTGGTGGTGCATTTTGCTCCGCCTCTGTATGGCGTATCCACCACATCAAGCATAATACCCCACCACGTTAGCATAATACCCCGCCTCTGTATGGCGTATCCACCACATCAAGCATAATACCCCACCACGTTAGCATAATACCCCGCCTCCGTATGGCGTATCCACCACAGTAGTGCGTATAGGTTCGCTAGCGTGTGTAATGACTGGGTACGATGCAATAGCAACATCCCCCCAAAGGAAGATTAATTGAGATACCAGAATTTAACAGCTTTGAGTACCAGCAGTACATCAAATCATTCCCTTCAAAGGCTAATTAATAATGTGAATAACTTCCTTTATATGGATGGATCAGATGTGGTGCTGGTGATATCTCATCGTTTTGTTGGCTGGGTAAGAAGAAACCTTTCAAATTTGCAATGAAAGACCCAACAATGTATGGATGCTTTTGCTGATCTTGGGAGAATTCCCTTGTCAGAAATTGCCAACAGATAGAAGGATTTACATCTAGAATTTAGGGTTTTACCAATCAATGGCCCTGGCCCTATGGCCCAATGGCACTATGGTACTATTGTCTCGTGCCTGTTTGTCACAAATACCTGAGTATGACTTTGGTAGTGTTTTTCACTAGGAATTGTATAAATATTGCTTCAAACAAGCCCAAATTCAAATATTGTGAAAGGACAATGACCAAAGCCTTAACAAAAATAAGCCTCACGATTTTCTAGTGTTTGAAAGTCCCTCGGTTAAATTCACTGCTTTTTGTTGTCAAATCTTTTGTTCTGTATTGCTTTAGCAGTCATAGCAAGGTTTCAGAGCGCAAATTCCAGAGATTCACCCTTTGCATAAAATGAAACCATGGGTAGTTACACACAGTAGTTGCGTTTCAGAAAAATGTTTCTGCAGAGGAAGAGTCTTATGGACTGACATCAGTGAATTCTACATCTATTTTTAGCATATCATCGTCCATAGCAAGATACAAGGTTTGAACACAAAACAGCAACTTAACATTACCGTAAGATTAGGTGAGATAGTAGAGCACACAATTTTGCGCATGACAGATAACCAGAATTAAAATATTCAAATGTAACTAACCCTCAAGGTTGCAGACGCGTATTTTCATAAGAAACTGCTTGTAAGAAACTAAGATCGGAAAAAAATTAAGAAACTACAATACAGGGAAAGTATAACTTTTTATTTTGGTAAAAGAAATCCTTAACATAGTTTACTTTATTCTAACAACATTCCTGTATCATATCACTTGGATACTGACCTGTTCCTTTCTTGTTCCACTTGTTACTGGCTTTTTCCGCTTGTTCCCTGTCTTAGTAACGTCGGAAAGGGACTCCCCTTAGCAGCTAATCGACCATCTTGCAGAAAAGAAGTGCACCGTCCCTGACCTCCTTGAAAAGGTCTATAGAATACTTAGCAGCACAATGCAACACAACATAAGATAAAATAACATAACATAAAATAATTTGGGAAGGCAGGTACAGCAAAAGTCGGAACAGGTTTGATGTTGGAGAGCCTTTTTCAAGCTTCAAGAAGCAATGCACAGTACCATCCTAAAATGGGAAAACAAATGACAAAAGTGCTGCCCTTAAAGATGTCACGAATGACCCAACTAACCGTCAGCTGAGGAACTCTAAAACTGACCTGATATTACCATTATTGAGAACATCAACTGGTCAGAAATTGTTTGCTTACAGAGGGGCTAAGGTCTGGGGTATTTACTAAAGTGAGGAATGACCTGCAATGACCCACAACAATCCACAATGATCCACAACAACCCACAACCACCTGCAATGACCTACGCAATGATCCACAACTGCCCACAATGACCAACAACCACCCACAACGACCCACAACAATCAACAACAAAAGGATTTTACCATCAATGGAAATGATTGTTAGCCTGAATTCCATTATTTGGTACCCACTTTCAGTTGTTTGACTTTTGTCCATTCTTCCTCCTGTACCTGTGGTCTTCATTTTATGGTAAAGAACAGAGTGTCCATTTTCATTATGTTTTGACATTTTCATCTTGACAACATTTCTAGACAGTCATAGGTTTTGCGCAGTGTAGATGATGCACATATTTCATACAAGAAACTGGTTTATATGAAACTACGCTACAATAAATCTAAGAAACTCTATTATAAGGCATTCTATTACCAAAATGAATTAAGAAACAACTCCTCATTCACAGAGCGGAAATTTTCATAAGAAATTAAGGAACTTAAGTAAAACAGTCTGCAGTGGTGTTCCAGCCACACAAAAAAAATAAGAAGCAAACAAGGATGTGGTCCAGGAGGTGAACCTGCCAGGAAAATGTTAGGACAAGACTATACTTTTTCATTACTCAGTGGACACCCTCATGGACCTTCAGAAAACATCCTTTATTGTCTAGAAACCTCTGACGATAACTACCAAACCACACTTTGGACACTTTATCCAGAGAGTTATATCAGTTGAAAGACTCATTGAAGAGAAAAGTGGGGGGACTTTTCCATCATTCCTTCCCTACCCTAGCATCAGGTATGTTTCTTATAAAAGAAACACATGTGGGCTCTGCAAGGCCTGGAAGGGTGCTAGCCGTCCTCTGAGCTTATCCTGGACATCTCGGAATTTGATACATGACAAAGATAATAGGAAAATTTTTCTTGTGTGGTGTTGTTTTGTTTTGTAGAAAAATGTAGACTGCTTGTCACATTCATTCAATGGTCTCTTTCATAAAAATAAATTGGCCTCTTTTATTTAGTCATTGTAGGTCACTGTGGGTCATTGTGGGTCGTTGTAGATCTTTGTATCAGTCACTGTGGGTCGTTGTGAGTCATTTTGGATCATTGTGTGGGTTGGTGGGTTGTTGTGGATCATTGTGGGTCGTTATGGATCACTGTGTAGGTCATTGTGGATCATTGTGGGTGGTTGCAGGTCATTGTGGATTGTTGTGGGTGGTTGCAGGTCGTTGTGGATCGTTGTGGGTGGTTGCAGGTTGTTGTGGGTCATTCCTTACTTTAGTATGTACGAAGGTCTGGAGTGACGTAGCTAATGTTGTCAAAGCATCCTCATCATTCTGCTCTTTTTGAAGAAATGATAGAGCCAAACTATGATTCATCTTGTTGTCCTTTCCTTTTTGTCTTAGGTTATTGTAAATAAGGTTGTATGTTTTAGTTATTATTCACGTTTTGTTTTAGCATGGCTCCCTGTAACACAGTGTATTAACTGAGTGGATTACCATATTATCGTGGATAAAAAAAGTTAAAATGAAATGAAAATGAATAACGCATACAGTGGTCATCATAAATTCTTCTCAGTTTCTTAAATAAATCATGAAAGAGCATGGAAGTTTCCCTTGTAGAAGTAGCTTTGCTGAGCTGGTTATGCTAGGACGTGATGTCTGAACTATCTGCTGAGAACTATTGATGATGACCACTTATTAGATCTATCTATGTTCATGTTTATGTGAGATTTTGTTTGGTTCATGTTCAAGTACATTTGAAATGCTGTTACTTCATTCACAAGTAAAATCTTGTTACATTGGCCTGCATGATTTGAATTGATACGGATATTACTAAGCCATAGAAAAAATCTGGTGCAACTTCAACTGCTACATCTGGTGCAACTTCAACTACATACATCTCATCAACTGAAATAGGCTTAATTTCACTTCTCCAGAACGGCAACTGCTTCCGTGTGGTATGCCCTCATCATGCCTTTGGTCCATTACTGGTTTGGGCTCTGCTCATGTTAACTTGGCAGTTTGTGCGTTGTTCCATTGTAAGCATAATACCTCGCCTCTGTATGGCGTATCCACCACAGTAGTGCATATAGGTTCACTAGCCTGGTACTGGGAGAATGTAACTTAAGAAACTATTTAATTTGATAAAAGAAATCCTTTGCATATTTTCACTTGATTCTTATTGTTTATTGCACTACATTGCTAGGAGGGTACTTGAGATATGTCTAAACATTGGAACATTTGGGAAAAAATAATTGCTTGTTGCCGGGGGTGCATCATTATGAAAGAGCTAGGGCCTAACACGTACAACCTTAAAGACAAACGGAATTTTCCACATGAATGTTTGTTACACAAAGTGTTTATACATAGCATAAATAATAGAAGTATGCTAGAAGATGCTGCGGATTTATTTTGTTTTTGAAAAAAATCATTTGCTAGGCTCAGGGGGATTGCAATAATGTCAAAGATAAAGGGCCTTCTCTTTATGAAGTTTGCTCAAAAGGAATTTTTCTCAAGAAATTAGAGCTTAAAGACCCATGACTGACCAGCAGCCTTTGCGCACCTTTGTTTTTGTTTACAAAAGTTGTTGGACTGATAACAATTAGCCTAATTTATCATTCATCAAGCGAGACCCACACAGAATTGACAATATT
Source organism: Aurelia sp. 3 sensu Dawson et al. (2005) (assembly GCA_964020215.1). Classification (NCBI taxonomy): domain Eukaryota; kingdom Metazoa; phylum Cnidaria; class Scyphozoa; order Semaeostomeae; family Ulmaridae; genus Aurelia; species Aurelia sp. 3 sensu Dawson et al. (2005). The sequence goes on from CAXHUP010000067.1 coordinate 35,642, forward strand.
GATAACTACGACAATGTAGTAAGTCTGCTGTTCTTGCAACCACCAAACGGTTATTCATCATACTGCATGTAAGCACCTATAATGTCCTGAACACCAATGAACTGACACTAGATACAACAACAACGCAGTTATTGTACTGGAGGTTCAGGACGTAAGAAGATGCTTACTTGCAGTGTTCTCCTGGCTTCTATGCTTCTGCGGAAAACATGAAATTGCAAGGCAGAGAAGATCAAGAATTACCTCTAGATCTTGCTCCAGGATCGGCACAGCTCTGAGTGGACATCGAAGGAATAACTACGGGGCTTTGTTCCTTGGATCTTTCGACGAAGAAGACCAACAGACCAGCTTAGATCCGTAAATTTTGGCCTACGAAGCTCTTTCTTCTACGGGTTCCAGCTCAACCAAAACATGAGGTACAGTTCCTTCATTATTTCCTCGCAATTTGGTTTTCAGGCTTTTAGTTGCTATTCCTTGTTGAGTTTAATGTTTGATCGTAAGGGTGATTCAGTCTCCAATGCCTGTTTGTCTGCAGATAAGCAAGATTTCCTCTCCTTTTCTCGGGTTTCTTCCTGGCTACTTTGTCCTATGATTATTTCCTCCAATTTGCGTAGCTCTGACTATCCAGAGCGAAAATACATGCTTAAATGCATTGTTTATGGCCTAAAGAAGCCATTGATATAATTTGTTGTCCATTTAAGTTATTTCATTCGAAGATTAACACGGATTACGAACACAGCTATTTTCTGTATACATAAATTAATGGAAGCTGTGGGGAAGAGCATTAGGGGCCCGCAAAGGATGCTGGTCAGTCATGGGTCTTTAATCATTTTGATATTACTATCAAATCAATGCTTAATTAATTCTCATATTGCGAAGTAAGTGCCTACTTGGATAACTGGTGAAACTTTGTCCCAATTTTGATGTTTAATGCAAGCATTTCTAATCTGTCGCTAAAAAGTAGTTTCCTGCGGCCAGAAAGCACTTTGCTGCAGCCAGAATACCTGGCTAAAAGCAGTTCATTTGATTTGATTATCTCCCTAACCTCTAAATTCCAGTGGTCATGACGCCAGGGTGATGGGACACCAGCATACGCCATTTCCCTGGAAGCAGCTGGATTCCGTTCTTATCCAACTATGTCTGGTAGCTCATCTGCTTTGTGTTTTTTCCCAACCACTAGTTTTGGTACAGAAGTGCTAGTTAGTTCGCAGGAAAGTGCTGAAACGTATGCACCTCCTGAAACTGGCAGTTTCACCACCTCCATTGCTACATCCATTGTTTCAGGACCACCTAAATCCTCTGAAATCACGTCAACTTCTGTGTGACACTGGGTGTCTGAAAACTACCTTAGACTCCTCAGAATTCAATACAACTTGTCACAGTTACAGATCAAGTCATTTCTAGCTTGCAGCGCAATTTGGGTGTGGCTGCCACACCTTATGACGTCACAGTGATGTCATGAAGTTGAAAATCAGTGAAAATCAGGCTTCCAAGTTAAATTTGAATTTTAGGAAGGTTTGGCATGAACATTTTGCAGTTTTTGGTTCACTTTAGCCACAAATTTGATATTAAAATATGATTCCATAGGAATTAATGATTTTAGAGTGATATTTTGGCAGAAATTAGCCAATTTGTATGACATCATTTTTGCAATTAATTTCTTCTCTGTGAAAATAGACAAAAAGAAGCTGCAAAGTGGTGATACCCCATTACAAACGTATCATTGGAGTCTTCTCAATTGAAAAATTTCGAAAAAATTAAAAAAATTTGTTAATTAGCCCAAAATGTTGGCTATTATGACAAAAAATTTCGAAACAATTCAAACAATTTGCTAATTAGTTAAAAATGGCGGCCATTATGGAGTCATTATCAAAAAATGCTGACGTCATCAAATTCCAGAAATTCCGGTATCAAATTAAAGCTCTTCGTTTACTGATTCATTTGGTGCATAATACTTCATAATAGGATCAAACCTTTCCATTGAAATCATCAAAACAATGATTTATTTGCTACCTGCTTCCAAATATGGGCATGTCACGTGACCTGTGAGCTCTATTGTTTGAAAATTTCTTGGTCAAAATGTGGCAAATAGATAATTAGTAAGATTCAGGTAGGTTTGGGGGACATAGTTGATGCCTTTGAGAAACACGGCAAGAAAAACCTTGAGGGGGGTGGAAAACACCATGCGGATCAGGGTTAAATTAACAAAAAATGGTAAAAGATAGTCTGATCCAAGGTCTGCCATGGTAAATGTTTCAATTTTGATGAAGGAGAAATAGAATACAAGTTATTTCAGTTTGCAGAAATGAAAGCAAGTTAAAGAACATTCACATTTCCAAACAAGCCTAAAGGTCGTGAGTTTGGAAACAGTACTTGTAAAATAAAACACCATTCAGAAAAAGATTATTTCATTTGAACTACCCACAGAATGACTGTAACATTTGTTTACAACCCTCATTGACATAGGTGACTTGTATGCAGTGCATCTTGCAAGTGCACCATTCACATTCACTCTTTTGGAAGAGGGGTAGCAACTGTTGTACTTCTGGGCACTTCAGGTTGATGATTTACTATGGTGGTGGTAGCGAACAGCTGCACAACAGATAACGTAGAAGCTGCTTCTCAACATGTGTAACTTTCTTAGTTGTGGTCAAACCACCTGTCCCTTTGTTTACATTTGCCTGAGGGTTCATTCTTTTCAGGCCCAGATTATGATGTTGTGTCCTTTTGCGCAGATGCTGTTTGGTCTTCCCAAAATGTGTTCACGTAGCTGTGTGGCCATAGTAGATAAAGAGGGGGAGGACAAAAATGGGGGCTCTGAGGGCAAGCCCCCCAGGAAAAGTGTTGGGTCCGCGCCCTTTACCTTGGCTTAAAACACATCTCCTGATATCATGTTTACCATTAGTGATAAGCAAACTTTCATGGTTTTGGTCACTTCTTGGTATATGAGAAGCGTAATCCGAAAGATTGATATTGAAATCATCCATTATAAATACCTGTTTATTTGAAGATATTTTAGAGAGAGGATTCTGAAAATGAGATGTAAGGTTATCAACATTTGAACTAGTATGTTTATAAACACAGTAAATTAGGAAATCCTTATCCTTTTTGTTCTCAGTCTCATACCTAATAATTTCAAAGTCGTCATAGCAAGAGTCTAAATCAACCCTTGGATTGGAAGTGAGAGAATTTTTAACATACCAACCAATACTTCCATCCTGGCTTGTTGACGAAGACTTAAAAAGGGTATATCCAGGAATATCAACATTAGATGAAATGGGATTGTCATTCGAATGCCATATTTCAGACACTCCAATTATATCAAGATTCAAATTAGTATGAGCAGATAAGGAAACTAATTCATCATGATGAAGAGGTAAACTTCTTATATTAGTATGAAGAATAGAAAGGTCACCAGATGATGACTGCAAGAAAGATAGCTCAAGTAGAGTGAAGTAGCGAGAATTTATATTTTGAGGCATTTGTTCAACAATATCATAGTCACTAAGATTAGGCAAGTTCATAAGATTGGAAGCAACTTCAAATGAAGGTGTAGAGTCTACAAAGGATGGAAGATCAAAATCATAAAGTCCTAATAAATCTTCATTTGTCAAGGAACTAAATGGAAACATGTCTTTGATGCAGAGCTTGCAAAACCAAGGAACATCATCAGGTTCTTTCTCCAATTTTTTATATTCTGTAGCAGTGATGTTATTACATTTAATATGAACGAAGAAATTGCACTTATTGCAGAAAATAGCCTTTTGACCATTAGCTATATTTTTGTGGCAGATACCACATGGAAATTTATCTGAATTTGTCATTTACGTTGGTGAAATGAATCAAAATGACAAGACCAAAACCTAACCCAGTAAATGTTCATGGTTACTTTCATACAAAAGTGAAGCTGAGACTGAAAAATAATTGCTTTAGATAACACAAAGGCTGCATAATATGATCAGTTTATACAACATTAAAACTGACTTCATTGTCAGAACTTGCAGAAGATGTGGAATTTTTTTCATGAATGGGATCAGGAGGTTTATCTTTGATAATGAGTTTATCCATTACAAAGAAAGCATGCTTTCCATTTCTTCTTGCCTCCAAAAGATCATCAACTTGTGCTTCTCTTTTTGCCATTGTTTTTGGAGATAAATCAGCAACAAACTTTATTCCCTTTGGTCTAATCGATCTGGCTTTCCTTAACACATTTTCTTTTGCCTTCCAACTTGCAAACTTTGCCACTATGTTTCTTGGTGGCTCCTTTCCATTCTGTCTTGATCTATATCCCTTATTTGAGCGTTTGACCCTATGACATCTTTCAATTACCAATTCCTCTTGGATACCAAGCTTATCGTGTATCAACTTCTTAACAATGTTTTCGGTGTCATCCCAACTTTTTTCATGTTGACTGTCTTCAGGCACCCCAGTTATTCTGACATTGTTCCGCCAACTCTGGTTTTCCAGATATTCAAGCTCGGAATCCATTGCATCAAGGCTGTCACTTGTGTCTCTAAGGTATTTGTCATTGTCCTGCAATTTCTTCTCAACATGATCAAGGCGTTTCATTGAAGTATCAAGCTGACCTTGTGAAAAACTAAGGCTTTGTTGAAGATCCAAGATGTCTTTCTTCACGCATTTAAGTTCATCCTTCAGCTCGTCAAATAAAACTCTGAATGAAGCTTTAAAAGCATTCGCTTGTACCTCCAATGAACTCTGAACAATGTTCAAAGTAACGAATTCATTATCGGGCATCTTGAGAGAGTTGACTTAGGCCACGCACGTGGGCCTAAACAATATGAAAGCCACCAAGGCCAAAACTTCCCATATCTCTCTTAATATGTGATAAACTGCTGACTTTGTGAAATCTGAAGTAACTGAACTGATAATTATTTTAAAAACATGATAGCTATTGCCTAATATTACTAATAAGTATGGAAACAAGTCTGTGATTTGAGCTCTGCACAGACCATGCGACCCGCCATGACAGTCAAGTCGCAAAAAAAAAGCTGTTACGTTAAAGCCAAGGAAGACCTGAAGAGCATTGAAAATGGCGCTCAATTTCTTCATTACAGTGAAGTGCATGCGTCAAAAGAAACAAACACAGGTTCGCCCCCAGTTTATGTCCACACTGGTTTCTGGAACGCTAACCTGGGTTCAACTAAGGTTGAACCCACCTCGAAAGGTGGGTTCAACTAACCCCGGGTGAACACAGGTTAGCTGTGTCCACATTACAAAAATCAAACCTGGGTTAGCTAGAACCTGGGGCGAACCTAGGTTAGTCTGCGTAGTGTGGACAGGGCTTAAGATGTGCCTATGTGGAAATTGACATGTTGCCACTGTCATCAGCAATGGTAGCATCTCTAACTTTCCTTTCCGTGCGATTTGGGCCAACAAGAACTTCTCTCTTGTCCCTATTCCATGACAGATGGCCATGGTGAAAATGCCGACAGCTCGGAAAACTGGGAAAGTTTGGGAATTTTTTCCAAGTTTTCAACAGAGGTTAGAATTAAGTTCTAATTATGTTATGGGCAGCTTTTTTGGTCTTATGATCCTGTTTAAGAACAGGTTGTGCTTGTTCATCATCAAAATTTCTATGTCGTCAGTTATTGCTAAAATGTCCTCTTCTTCGTCTTTTGATAGTTCTCCATTCATATTGTTTCTTTTCATGCTGGTGCTAGTACTGGTGCTGGTATATGTGCTGGTGCTGGTGTTTATTGTTTGTATGATACACTTGCCACAGTTTCTTGTGGAGCATGAAACAAATTTCGGTAATTAAGAGAGAATTCAGATTTTGCTTGCAAAGAAAGTCCATGTTTTTGAGCTTGAAGTAGGACCAACAGAAAAGGACAGACTTGGAAAACTCGAATGTTTCCTCCAAGGAAGCAACTAACACAAGGGCATTTCATTGATTCCCAAAAAATCTCGTACACCTCTGGCAAAACTTCCTTTGGTTTGAGAAACAAAAATCATAAAATCCTTTGCTCTGAAAACATCTTGGCAAATGAGTGAAATTCCCATTAAATTCCCCTGGAACAAACGTAACATATTCATGAAAATCCACAAGGTTATGGAGGCTGCCATTACAATTGCATCATGTTTGTTATGCACATTGAATTTCGATAGAATGATGTCACTCATTGATTCCCCATTGATTTGATAACAATGTTTTGTTGTCATCAAAATCTGAGTCAGAGGCAATTAATCACTTGCAATCAAGCAATTTAATTCATGATATCGATCTGCTAATCCTGCAGTATGTTATTTCCACGGGACTTGCTATTTTGACATACATTGACCGCGGTCAAAGTCCACTTAGGTTTTCGGTGATTTCTTCCGAAAATGCTTCGTATTCCGGGCGAGGCCAATGCCAGATGATCAATGATATGGGCGCGCAACAGGCCATTTGCACGTCTTGGAGGAAACTCTTATCAAAATGGCAGAGGAGTTGGCGACTTTATGTCATTTGCAGCTGTCTTTCACAAAGTTTCTTCTGTGCCCCCACTCCACAAATTTTGAAATTTTTGATGGAAAGATAAAATTTCATTGTGAGAGATGAAAACAGTGGGCGGAAACATGCACTCTTGCTGTTGTACGAAATCTGATCGACCATTCTTTATGTCAGTCAATCAATCAATTGTTTATGTGCTTGCCCCGAAAGTCATTGCGTAATAATCTATTGCTCACAAACGTATCAACAATGTATCATTTGTTTGAGTGACTATCATTCGTTGTTTGTCTATGCGGAAGTGCGGAAGTTGTCTTTCTCTTTCAAACTCAGCGCACTCACTGGATGAATGCAGGCTGGTTTTCAACAAAAGAAAATGACATGCCTTGCGTGTTTCTTTGGCAATGAAAACAATTAGGTTAGCATTGCTTAAAAAGCATAAGAAATAGCTTATTGTTTGATTGCCAAAGGAAAACTGGGTGTCTACAAAACGTGGCCTACACCATTGGCCTACCACTTGGCTCACTCTTGGCTTACCTTTGGCCTACCTGTGGCTTACCTTTGGCCTACCTGTGGCTTACCTTTGGCCTGCATGTGGCTTACCTTTGGCCTGAATGTGGCCTACCATTGGCTTCCAGTTGGTATTCCTGTGGCCTACCATGTTTGTTCTGCCTTGTTGATTCCCTGTGTTCTAAAGTGAAGACGAGGCTGAGCAGCAACAGCAACCTCCCACCTCGCTCGCCCAATGTCACGCCACGAGGGAGGATCCCTCACTGCGAGTTGCTGTGTGCTGTCTTGAAGGTATGTAATGCATATGTATAAACTTTCCCTTTTACTCGCTGATGACACGGATCCGTCTAATCTCTTTATGAACATTCTGAGCGGAGAGACTGTTTATGAATATGATTTAATCAAGGAGAAGGGGCAGAGACTGAAAGTTGCTCAAATGTACCTGCACAACACAGGGGATTTCAAAAATGGGGCGTGGCCTAGAATGTTGCAGATGGATTACAGGTGTACAATGCAAATCAGCACAATAAGCAATGTCACACCCATGACCAGAAAAATCAATTTGCCAAATAACCGACATGTAATACGGTTTAGTCTATACTTAGAAATGTGAAGTGAAGAATGAATTTAAAGTAAAAAATTGAAAGAAAAAGAAAAAGTCTTTTTCTTTCCCCTCCTATTATTTTTTTCCGAGAAAGCCTAAGAGGGCCTGATCTCAGGCTAATGATTTTTCAAAGATAATTTTCACTTTTACTTGTATGAAATGTGCATTTCCAAGAAAGAAAGTGATATCACTTGATGTTTCTCCAAGTCACTATGATTGCAATATATCACAGCTTTATGGTGTCATCTTCCCAGGACAATGAACATCGAAGGAAGTAGAGATGATTCAGATGTAGAAATTTGAGTCCACATACAGTAATTTAACATTAATTTATTTATTGATTCCCAATACGTTACACTGAAATCTTTTGAAAATGTTACATAGTCTTACTACTTTTGGAGGTGAAGTGACACATAACAAATTATGTCTGAAAGACCATATATGATATGAGATTTTTACACAATTTCCTCAGTGCAATGGTAAACTGGACCCATAATTTGATGCATTTCAGAACAAAAATAACATGTGCAATTAAAGGATTGGAATCTCCAAGCAAGGCTGTCGCAACAAAGGTCTCAGATGTAAGTCAGTTACGTATTTAAACAGTATGAATTTATCTGCTAGTTTCATGGAACCAAGAGATTATGTAGCATACTTCTTTCCAAGGCTATCTCTCTTCATATCATGAGAGACAGTGTTGTGTGTAGCATCTTTTCTTGGTCGGACCAAAGAAACACATGCACAGATCTAACTTTGTGTAAGAAATTCTGAGTCTCAACAAGGGCCTTCCTCTATGAAAAGCCTCTGGACCATTCCCTATTTAGTGATCACAGCAACAAGTAGTATAAAGTCTTCCAATAACAATAAAATCTGGTACATTGATTTGTATCAATGTCAAAAAGAAATCCTGCTGATTTCAGTTTTTTATCTTGTTAGTTGTCAGGTTACAGGCTATTCAAGTTTAGGTTGCCGCACCCCTTTTCACAGCCCCCTCCCCACACACTCAAATTTGTGTAACTCATTTTAAAGGGCTTTTCGAGATCTGTTTAAAGGTCCACATCCTGCCCCCTTATCCTCTACAGGATATCAACCAATAAAGGAAAACAAGTACCTCTCTGTAAACCCTCCTTACTCCCAGTTACCTCCCCATAATTATGAAGGTATCTTCTTCATCCCTGATATAAATAATTGAATACCAAATATCAACTACATTATGTTTCTCTGATGGCAGTACCATCTTAAACTGTCATAACTCTAAGAATCCTGGGATCTCCATCTGTGTTGTTGGCACCATGGTTCCCCAGGGTTCAGGGATGAAGAATATACCTTCAGATGTATGGAGGAGGAGGTAAATGGGGGCTAGGAGGGTTTAAATGGGACACAGCTTCCTGTTATTGGTTGATATTCAGTTAATGTCATGGTGGTGGCATATGGAAGTTTGAATAAAAAAGTTTTGGAAATCCTTAGACTACCTACCGTATCCATCAAAAGTTAATGTTTACACAAGGTTGCTGATTAAACTGAAAGGCGGAATGATTGATAGACAAGCAAAGAGGATCAAGAAGTGGCGAGAAAGACTGATTGAGGTAGCGTCTCAACTGATGAATGATGAATACATTAAAATTCTTGAGAGTGAAAGCTACACTCCAGATTGGGTGGATTGTCCGAAGTCTGTCTCTGCATTCGAGACATTTTGTTTTGGAAAATCGCATTGGTTGAGGATTGAGTATGATGATGATGATAAAGTCACAGGTGTTACACTTCAGAGAAAGCCTCAGATGAGTGAAGTAGCCTTAGAAGATGCCGGTTTGAGATGTGTGTGTGATGAAGTTAGACCACAGCAGAACAGCTATGGTAGATTCTGGCTTTTATGTGACGGCAATAGAATCAAAGTGAGGGGGCATGATGAATTGTACACCTGTTGCGCATTGAAAATGGCTGGAATCCTGACGAACCCAGTTGTAATAATCAGCGGAAAATTAGACGCTAAGGTCGAAGGAATGACTGTTGTGCCACTGATCTTCAAGAATTACATCAGCCAGTTTTATTTGAAGTTTACTCATTGTTGGATGGCGGATGTTGACGGGCACCAGGATTCCATTGTTGGAGAAATGGCGATGGCTGTTTTTGACTCAATAAAGGCTTGGGCGGGTTATGTTTACAACAAGGCCTTGGAGACGGGGATCATGACTGCTCCATTGAATTCAACATCTATTGAGAGCGCATGCACTAGTGATAGGATAACAGTCACAAAGGTCATGAATTGTGTGCTGATGTCAACAGGGCGAAGGCCGATTTCATCAATCGATAGTCTGAATCAGTTTACGATTGGTGATTCGATTGAGAGTCTATTTGGAATATTGAATACATGTGTACCGTATGATGCGGCATTTGAAGCGTTGAGGTCCTTCCCAGCTGTTATTGATGCTATTTTGAAGACAGCTCTAACTAAATTTGTTGGTCTTGTATCAATATTAGACCGTGCGTTCAAGCCAGCGAGGATAAATGTGTCGTCTTCGCCATTACAAACAGTATTCCCGAAAGAACAGGTTGAGTGTCATATGAAGATTCGATATGTGAAGGTTGGTGATGAGATGTACGTCAGCTGCGCTACTGGACAAAAGGTACCAGATTTGCTCGCCATTGTTTTACTTGAAAAGGGTTACGAGGCGCGTCCTGAAGAAGCATTGGACAAAGGTGTGTTTATGAGTATGGAAGGGGTAGCCATCGAAGAGTGCTGAGAGACGGAACATAGCACGCCACCATGCATGTGTAAGCTGCACTAACGCACATGTATAGCTGGCTATAGGGCTACTGTCATATCTGTGCTGGACGGTGAGATTAGTCATAAAAGAGTGAATAATAATAGAATTACCACCAATTTGAGTTTATGGGGGCTGCAAAACGGGGCACAGCAGCCTAAAATCAAATAGCTTGTTACTTAACAACTGGAAAAGATAAAAAGCTGAAATTAGCAGGATTTGCTATTCTTAGTCAATTGATCACTTCTACCAAAATCATATTAAAATCAGAGAAATTGAATTTAGAAATGTGCTATGATTGGGTTGATATCACATGGAGTGATCCCTCTCCCTTTTAATCAAGACTCATTAAACTATCCTGTGCCTTTAGTCAAACTGTTTGGAAAATGTAATCAAACCCTGTAATCAAACTGCAATTAAAAGACTCCATGTACAATATACTGTAAGTGCCAGCAACTCATTAAAATGATATTTTGTGCCTTGAGCATCACTTCCAATTAAAAAAAAAATCAAATTCCATTATTTTAAAGGGTATCCTGCATCTTGAAAATAGGTAGAGCATCAAAATCCAATGGGCACACCTCTGTACAAATGCTGGTGAGGTTCAAGTTGTCCCCTCTATTGTGGATGGTTTGATTCTCTTGTAATTATAAGACAATAATTGTTGTTTATAATAATCCTGCCGTACTAAGTGCTGGATCTTCTTGATTACCTCCTCAGGCAGCATTTTTTTTCAATATGAACAGACATATGATAGCTGTCTTAATTCTTCAAGTGAGTTGAAACTGCGCTCAGAAAATACTGAGGGTAAGAAGGGTGTTGACTACTACATATATATACAAGTATTTTGATTTATTGCTGACAAAAGCGGGTTGGAATAGCCAATAGGAATACATCTCTACTGAGAATGTAATAAAGAGCTGTGCTCCGCACAATGAGCCTTGATGTGAAGAGGAGGTGAGGTAGAAATAAACTTGCAACTTGGTATATGGTATTACAAACCTCTTGTGCTTCTAATGATGTAGTTATTAAATTTCAATAGTCACATGAAGTGTTGCTCAATGAATTGATTATTCACACGCATTGTTACATTGTATTCTCTCACAAATTACAGTACTAGATTTTATGTACATTGATTGCATTGCTGTTTTGCATATAAGTTCAATCAATGACATGATCAAAAAATCAAAGACCTCTTTGAGCAAAGAAAGACCAGAAAGAGCATTTCTATGATTTCTTTTGTGACCTCCACCCAGATCGGGGCATTTCATGGTCACGTAACTTTAGCATTTCAAAATTAAATTGACCTTTAATTATTACTGCACAGCAAAAATCGATTCATCGGACACTCTTGGTGCTATGAACTTTCAAATGTGGGAAATCTTTTCAGGCTCACCCAGCTCGCTGCTCCATGTTTCTATTCACGAAATACCTTTCTATATGTGACAATAGATTAACTGTTACTACGTTGTGATTCTTGTGCATAATAGCTAGCCAGTTTGATGATATGGTAACTGGTTTAGAGGCAAAAAGCGGCTACCAGAGCGATTCTAGCAACCAAGATTTAAAAATTTTTTTTTTTAAATCTACTACCGGAGTTTCTTCAATTTGCCAATCTGAGAGTTGAGTTCCTTACAAGCAGTTTCTTATAAAAAATTCCAGTGTGAGCTTCCTACTCGCGTTCCTTTTGCTTTCACTTTGCCTTCCCGGTATGAGGTAAAAACGTCTCGTGCCCAGGCCGCCTATTGGATAGTTTTTCCGCGTCCTGGACACCCCAAATTGGGCCAAAAACGCAACTTTGAAAGACCGTATAAAGATAATCAGAGGTCGTAAAGAAAAAATTTTTTCTGTTTCCGGCCTCCAGTGTGAGCTTCCTACTCGCGTTTCTTTTGCTTTCACTTTGCCTTCCTGGTATGATGTAAAAACGTCTCGTGCCCAGGCCGCCTATTGGATAGTTTTTCTGCGTCCTTGACACCCCAACTTGGGCCAAAAACGCAACTTTGAAAGATTGTATAAAGGTAACCAGAGGTCGTAAAGAAAAAATTTTTTCTGTTTCTGGCTGGGAAAAATGATATCTATCAATTTCTGCAAAAATCCCTGAACGTTTAGTGGCACTTTAAGGAAGTAGTTCGGCTTTGCTTCTTCAATCACTCTCGCGCCTGCAGATATCATCTTTTGTATACCTTCGAGCTTGTCATCTGGCCTACCATTCAACACAAAACTGTCCTATGCACGATTTTTTTTCCTAAGAAAGTTTTTGATTGTTTGCATTATCCAGGTCTTGGTGAGGCCTCATTGTTGTAACTTTGTTAGGAATGAAATTAGAATAAATGTTCAAAAGGACTTCGTTTAGTAGTTCAACCTGTTCATTAGGACATGTCATGTCAAGTTGCTCTCGCCAAGCAAACATTTCAATGCTTTTCCTAATTGCTACAAAGTCTGCTTTGTCGTAGTGCCAGATCTTGCGGGTGTATGGAGGTAGTACTATGTTACTATGGTACTATCTTCTCGTGCCTGTTTATCACGGATACATTAGTATGAGTTTTGAAGTGTGTTTTTTTTTACTAGGGTGCATAAAACATTGCTTCAAACAAGCCCCAAAATTGGGAATCCCGCTTGAATGATTTAATTAGAAATTCAAATATTTGGAATTCCACTTTGAATAGACAGGAAAAGGGAAGAATGCAATAGCTGTTGATGTTTCCAACATTGACCGTTTTCGTTATGGGCAATTGTGAAGGCTTATTATATTCAACGAAACGAAACGACACCAAACGAAACCGAATGAAAGCAAAAAAAATTTAAAATTAAATCTTTAAAGATCATTTGATATAGCTAATTCATTATTTCTTATCGTCCGGACGGATGTAAACAATGAATAATGATCATTTTAGTAGTAAAAACAGCGTAGGAAACCAGGCTAAACTCTAGTGATCATTCAATTTTTGGTATACATCCTTCTGACAGAAACAATTGAAACGTTATTTGGATCCAAACAGATTGTTTTGTTTGTTTTGTTTAACAAAGAGAATACTAGACTTCATTCCTAATCATTGGGTTATAAAGGAGTTGGGTTAGAATTCAGTGAAATCCAGTTTCCAGTGGGTGCGAAAGGATATGACACTCATCTTAGTGACCTTGGGATTTTTTAAGAAAAACCATTGAATTTTGGGAAATCCTCGCAACCCTCGTTTTGGGAAATTGTGACAATTCAGTCTGGCAATACTGTGACAAGGGATATTGTTTGTGTCTATACACATACATTTGTGAAGCACCAACAAGGAACTCTGCAAACTACATCAAAAGACCAGACTGCCACCATTCAGTTGTCAGTCAGTTGGACCTGCAAAACACAAATGCAGCAAAGAGAACACAATGGAGGAAGTACGTCCCAACTGTATCGCAAATTGTTGACATCAGTGAATTTACCTTTTATCAATAGAGAATCACCCTCAAAGTATTCCTCAATAGGTAACTTGGAGATAGATACCTTTGCAGTTTACATTGATGCTTTGATAGCAGACGTATCGATCACAAAAGGTAAAGTTTGCTATCATCTTCCAACGAGAGCTTTGACAACTGCTTGAAGCGAGGCGTGTAAATCAATGATATATTTAAAAAAATCTGAAAGTACCTTACATTTGATTATACGTGTATGCTAGAAGTCAGTTATTGTGACATCTTTGATTCTTCTTTCATTTAGACATAAATTTGGATGTCCTTCAGGAATTAGCTTGGGCAAAAGATCTTTCTCTGTTACAACTCCAAGTAAAGATGCAGTTGTTTTTGCAATTAAGTCCCCATAATCAACTCTCACTCCTTTGTAGGAGAGAATTGTTGTAGCAACTGGGCATATTGGCTCAATCAGTATGAGGGTCTCTCACCATTAGCGGACATTTTTTTCGTTTGCTCTTTCCTTGACTGGGTTATTCGGAAAACTAAAATACAATTAATGGATTAAATGGCAGCTAAATGTGTTCTATGGGCAGAGGAAGCTGAACAACTGATTCTTGAAGCTATTAGGCAACTAAGATAACATCGGCTACCAAGATAACATCTGCAAAGTCAAAACAGCTTGAATTTTGGGTGTCTACAAAACGTGGCCTACACCATTTGGCCTACAATTTGGCTTACCTTTGGCTCACTGTTGGCTTACCTTTGGCCTAGTGTTGGCTTACTTTGGCTCAGCACTGGCCCACTTGTGGCCCACTGCTGGCCTACCAGACTTGTATCAGCAACACTTATGACCTATGGACCTGCCGCAATAAGGTTGTCTTGATTGATTTTATGTGATTTCTTTGGAGATAAACCAGCAACAACAACAGTGGACTGTATCACATGCAGCAAAGCCAGTCACTCAAAGCAAAATCTGACTTTCCAGTATAGTTTGCAACAATTAGCATCTTTGAATGAATGAGGTAAAATAAGTTTTAGTGAAGGGAGGCTTCCTAGGATTGGGACATTCTTTTTCAAGTGTAACCACTTCAAAATTTTCATCCCCTTCGATTTTCTTCAAATTTTGTACGAACTTTTCTGGAGCAAAGATACACCTTTTGTGAAAATTTGAGCTTCCTAGCTTAAACGGTTTTGGAATTATGACCGGTCAAAGTTTTGAAATTTGTCGCGACCGGCCGTTACTTGCGCCACACCTGAAATTGATATCTTCCTTCATATTCAACCTATAAAGATGGGATTGGTGTCAAATGAAAGCTCTTGCCAAGCTAAAACTGAATTTGCAGTCAAATTAAAGCTTTCTTTTAAGGCTCTGGGGCTGAGATACAATGTTAGTTTTCAATGTTAGTTTTCAATTTTCGCCAAAATGTACACAAATATCTTTCAATTCAGATTCTTCCTTAGAATAGCTAAAAGGTCCATTCGGTGGCCCATTTCTTTTCAACTATTGTTCTACAGTTAAACTTTTTTTTCTTTATACATTCTACTGAAAATTTTCAATACAAACAACTAATTATGCTACTTGCAAGCTATATTACACTACTACCAGGTCACCGAAACGAGGCTCTTTGAAAGCGCTCTCCAGAATAGCCTGACTCACAGACCCAACGAGGAACTGGTTTGGTCTGTGAGTCAGGCTTTCTCCAGAGTGAATCTTGTTTTTTCCTGTTGTTGTGTGGACGAGTGAAAATGGAGCTTTTCGAAAACGATGACGTCAGAGCAGCGATTTAGCACCCATCAGAGCATGCGCTTGGATCTTTGAAGATCTCGCAAGAGCATTCTGTTTGCCTATTTTCGAATCTCGAATATCACTGCACGTCCGCGTTGACGGGATGTTTTTGAAAACGTTTCCCATGTGGACACAGATGTTTTCTTATACGGATACAAAAGACGCGTTTTCAAAAATATCCGGATGCATGTGGACGTGGCCTAGAACCTATGCTCAATTTAAGTGTTTCACAAGAGTAATTTTGCGTAAGTGCAAAGTCACATGACATTTAAATTGAGACAGACTATATATCTATCAAGCAATGAAAAAAAGGTAAAATTCATTGAGATCGAACGTTTCAGTTGTATATAAAATTTGATTCTAGAAGGCAAGATTGGAAATAATCAAACTGGGCATTGCTTGGGGAGGATAAACAAGTAAACAAACAAATACACAACTTTTTGGAGACAAAATGCAAGCTCAAATTTTGAACGAAAATAGGGCACCATCTCCAGCATCTTAAGAGTTCTCAACAATGAATTTCATGGGTCAAGTTCATAAATATCACACAGCTTCTTGTCCGAAACTATATTCAAAATTAACATTTAAACTTGTTCAACTAAACATAGAGAATCTTTGGTAACATTTTGTATTTGATACAGTGGAAAGGGGACTTAATAGAGAGAGGGCTTTTAAAAGATCTTAGCTCAGAAGGGAGAGGCTGCACAGGGGAACACTCAGCACTTGCGCATACGATGAGTTCAGTCCTAGAAATTTTCAAGCAACCCAAAAATATCAGTTTAGCTGTACTGAAACATAAAAATATCAGCTCATTTCATACTTTAACAACTGTAAACGAACTTAAAATATCCCGAAATGATACAAATTGGGGTCAGGATTCCCTCTAAAGAACCAAAAGGTATCATTTTTGACTAAATTTCAGCCATAATCAATAATCATAGAAATTATCATAGCCATAATTTCAGTTTTACTGGGACCCCAAAATATCACATTCGGAAATATTCTCACCCAAAACTATTGGACTTACCTCCCTGTATGTGCATAAGCTGAGTGCCCCACCCTGGGAGGGGCTGATTATAGAGGAGGGCTTAATAGAATGGGTGCGAAATGGAGCTTCTAACATGTGTATCTATAGAGCTACAAAGTTCAAGACATTTATGCAATTTTCAACCCTGACAAACAAGGCAGCCCTTTCGTAATCAAATGTTTCTACTTGCAAAGAAATATCTTGAGGCTGTTCTGATCTTAAAATAGACAATAATGATTTCATGAATTTGTGTGCAACTTGAACATACTGTCTTGCATAGAACGACACGTGTTAGCAAGGGGGTGTTCCCAGAAATACTTTCAAGCTAAACAGCCCGTCAATCAGAAAATGATGTTCAAAATAAAGCCTTCTTTGGCACAACTGGATGGACATGCAACGTTTGAGCAATAAAGTTTGCATTTAACTCATTCGCAGTTGAAATCCACATGAAATTATCTGCGACTCTATTGTTCTGGTAAATGAAAACCGTTTTGTAAGACTGTCCTACTTGTTTTTGCATCAAAATGAAACCAGGTTGGATCAGGTCTCTTCTTGACCCGTTTAATGCTATCCCAGCCTTCTCAACTTGCAGCTTTTCCTTTCTTTCTTTTTAACTTGTAAAAATATGTGTTATATAAACATATGTTTATTTCATATGTGTTAATTGCGTATTATATCATATATCATGAATTATTACGCCACGTGTTATAGATATAGTATCAGTGTAGTATCAGCTTAAATCTATTAGTTACAATCAAAAAATTTGTAAATGTTATGATTCATTTTCAACACCGTGAAAAATTTTCTTCAAGAAGTATAAATGAGAAAAGGAAGGGACAAATTGCAAGCAGCTTCCCCTCTCCTCCTTTCTTTCTTTAGTGAAGAAATATCAAGGCCTGAAAGCAACCATTGATGATAAACAAATTCCAAATTCTATGAATCTATCAACTGTGAGAGAATTTCCGAGATTTACTTCCTTGGTTCATCTCTCCTTTATGAAACTGAAACTATCAGCTATTTGTGATTATTTTGGCGATGTCTTCCTCACACAACACCAAAGAAGATCATTTGATGGGTGGTTCTAAGTCCTGTATTGATTTGATTTTCACTGATCAGCATAACCTTGTCGTGGAATCCGGAGTTCATCCGTCATTGCATGAGCAATGTCATCATCAAATTGTTTGTGGAAAGGTGTCTGTTTCGAGTATACCAGTACCTCCGTACACTCATAGGATTTGGCATTATGACAAGGCAGATTTTGTAGCAATTAGGAAAAGTATAGCAATGTTTCGTTGGCGCGAGCACCTTGAAAACTTGACATGCCCTAATGAACAGGTTAAATTACTTAATGAAGTCCTCTTCAACATTTATACTAATTTCATACCTAATGAGGTTAAGACGATTAGGCCCCGCCAAGCACCCTGGATAACACAGACTATTAAAAACTTTTTGAGGAAAAAGAATCATGCCTATAAAAATTTTGTGAGGAATGGTCGACCAGAAAACATTTGAAGGAATTCAAAGGATGGTAAGTGAAGGTTCAAAATTGATAGAGGATGCAAAACGGAATTACTTTCTGAAGGCTGGGAACACTTTAGCCAATCCTGGGACTGCCAGAAAAACATATTGGTCCTTAATTAACACCGTTCTGAACAAGGCCAAAATTCCTATAATACCGCCCCTCTTAGAGAATGATTTATTCATAATAGATTTCACTAAAAAGGCACAGTTATTCAATGAATATTTTATACTTCAGTGTACTACAATTGATACAGGCAGTCAGATCCCACAACATGTTCCAGTAATAACTACATTGATTGATGAATTTACCATTTCTGAAGAAAACATACTAAATATAATCAGATCACTTAACATTAATAAAGCACATGGCTGGGATGAAATATCTGTGAGGATGATAAAACTAAGTGATGCTGCATTGATTGTACCGTTGAAAATGATCTTTTCAAACTGCTTGAGGCATGGATCTTTTCCTGAAATATGGAAACATGCAAACGTAGTGCCAGTTCATAAGAAAAATGAGAAAAATCTCAAAGGGAATTATCGTCCGATTTCTCTCCTTCCAAATTTTGGGAAAATACTTGAAAAACTAGTATATGATTCATTATACACTCACCTTGTTTCCTGTGAGTTATTGAATCCAAATCAATCAGGTTTTCGCCCCGGTGATTCTAATAACGCATACAATTTTTAAGGCCTTCGATTGTAATCCCCCCTCGATGTTCGCTCAGTTTATCTTGATCTTTCTAAGGCATTTGACAGGGTATGGCATGATGGTCTAATTTACAAACTTAAGCGGTGTGGTGTCTCAGGGCAACTTCTTTCCCTCGTTGAAAGCTTTCTGAAAAATCGGAAACAGCGAACTGTGCTGAATGGTCAGTGTTCTGGTTGGGGAGATATTTCAGCTGGAGTGCCACAGGGTTCCATTTTAGGTCCCTTATTCTTCCTTGTTTACATAAATGATCTAACTGTAGACTTGAAATGTAATGTTAAGCTTTTTGCTGATGATACATCGCTTTTTATGATCGTGCAAGATCCAAGTACAGCTGCCAGTGATATGAATCATGACTTGGAGTTGATAAAAAAGTGGGCTCATGATTGGAGGATGTCATTCAATCCTGATGCGCTTAAGCAAGCTGTTGAAGTAATATTTTCAGGGAAAAACAAGGCAGTTGATCATCCAGTAATCGTCTTTAATAACACAGCTGTGAAGGTAGTAGATGAACAAAAGCACCTGGGAATGTTCCTTGACTCAAAACTCTCGTTCTCCACTCATATCAAAGAAGTTATCCCTAAAACAAGGAAGGGCGTTGGCATGCTGAAGTACCTCTCCAAATATCTGCCCAGGCATACCTTAAACGAATTATACAAGCTGTATGTTCGACCACACTTAGATTATGGGGATGTCATTTACCACAGTCCTGCAAAAGTATGCGGATTTAGTCATAGCGTCATTTTGCTGAACCAAATGGAAAAGTTAGAATCTGTTCAATACAGTAAAAACCCGCGTTTAAGAACCTACAGTTTTGGAAGTCAGCCTGATTAGGTTCTTATATATTGAGTATTTAGTGGGAAATTAGGCTGTACAGGTTCTTAAATTGGTCCTTATTTAATTCAGGGCTTCCAGGTATTTCTTTTGTTCAGATTGAAACTTCAAGACCATTATTTACTGGCAGTTGAGATGCACCTGAGTTCATGAGGCCTTATTCAAAACATCATTTTGTGGAAGAATCAGAAATTTTACAGAATACAATGAAAAGCTTTCAAAGCGTCTTTAGAGCTCTTTGCAATTTACACATATGGCAGAATCAGTACCTATAGGCTCAATCACAAAGGAACTAGAGCTTTGATCTAGTTTGATGATCTCCATGAATAAGAACCTATTTCAAATCTCAGGCTGAATGGGTCCTTATATATTGGGGATCTAACTTCAGAATTTTCAGCCTGTAGGTTCTTAATCACTAGGGTCTTATACGCGGGTTTTTACTGTATTCTGCTGCTTTAGCAGTATCTGGCGCACGGAGGGGGACATCACGAGAGAACTCTAGCTTCAAACGTCTACTAAAGCGTCCAAGATTCGGAAGAAATGCTGAAAATAGCCACTGAAGGGATTCACCTTGCCAAAGATAGTGCCACAAGTGTACCAGACCCGTATGGACTCGGTGAAGCATTCTGTTGCTTCCCTAGTTTAGTAGAGATTTGCTTGATCTGCATTGCTTTGCATACTTGGCAGAAAGGCTTACCCAAGTCAGATATTTGGCTAGCAAATTGCTTGAGGTATCATAATGGACCAACAAACGCCATTCTGTCAGTGAGGTTGCAAGGAAATAACCAGGTATATGTTGAAAGTCATATTTCCCTCTATCTTCTGCTTTTTGCACAACTAGATAGGCTAGGTAGACTACATTCATTTGTTTTTTGGTGAGCCCAAGTTTCTTGCAAGCAGTTTCCAATAAGAACGATAAGTGTAGAGTCCAAAATATCGCAGGAAGCCAAATTCAGAAATTGCAAACACTTTTAATTAACAGGAGACAAAATTTAGCTAAAAGCTACAATTTTTAAAGGGGGAATTGATGGGTTTCCTCGGCTTTATTGCACCCCTAGGTAGATCTGTTAGAGGACTGTACTCTCGAAGTTGACCATCTTGCCCCCTACTTTTCTTTTTGTGTTATAAACTGAAACGTGATATCTTTTGCTCTTAAATGCTGAAACATCAACTCTCAGTGGAAAGGAAACAAGCGAAACTTTCTCATACCTTTGGCAGCATATATTCTTACGTTCAAATACAGCGTTTCAGAGATCGATAGCGGGTTTGCAATTGGTAATGGACGGTATAGAGCTTTTACATAACGTTTGACTTATCCAACGGCACAATTTTGAAAACTTTAAGGTTGATTGGATATTTTGAGGATGATAACAGTAAGAAGTAAAGATCAAAGTTTTCAAGATACTTCAGATGCAAAGGTTTTAAGAGCGAAACGAAAATCTATCGCGTTTCATACTATTTCACACAAATTTAGGATATGCAATGTTGTTCGTGTATGAAAAATGCCAAGTTTTGAGTTGCAACTGCCTCCGTGATAGAAGCTCGGTACTGTTGAAAGCCAACTGTTGTCGCTTGCTAATGTATGTTCAGTGATATTTAGAAAATAGGAAGACATTGATATGAATTTACGTCGTTTTTAAAGGGCTTATTTGTTAGGGATCAAGACGCCAAATGATAGGCCTTACTCAAAAGCCGTTTTCTCTGGATTTACGCGTTCTTTTGAAAAAACCCGCGAGGAAAATTTAAACATATTAGTACAGAGTTGAAAAATATAATTTTTTCCTGAATTTACCTAATAGTCACGTGCACGACCCCCTACATGTGAGGGGTACTTTCTCACGTTGATTCATTTGTTTGCGTGACGTCATGGTCACATCTGATTGGCTAAAGTGCAAATGTAAACATCCGGTTCAGCTCTATTGAAAGATTATTTGCCCTTGTTTACGGCGATCGAAAACAAACAACACCATATTTGGACAAACACGAGAAATAGAGATACGAGGTGTAAAGAAAATAAGAAACTTTGACGTAAACAAGGTCAAAGGTCAACAAACACCTACACGATCAAAAACAACTTTTTAGTAAACAACTAACAAACATTAGCCAAACGGTCCCTTGACAATAGCTGCCCTCTATAATAACGGTCCCTTGATAGTGAATGAAAAACATGTTTTTCCCAAAGTCAACACAAAAGTACTTGCACGTTACAGAATCTGTGCGAGGCAAAATAGACACGGGATCAAAGTGTGGGTTGAGATTCGTTTGCTTGGCCTAATGAAAACGAAGGATCAAATGAAAGAACAGATGAAAGATTTGGATTTGAGCAAAATGGCTACTCAACAAAATTTGCCAATCCAACACTAGCTGCCTATATCAGTCGATCTTTCCCCGAATAAGAATCGCGACCTTAGTCCAGACAAGATTTGCGACCTTCATCGATTCCTATAAATACTCAACAAAGTTTTCAGGAGCGGCAATATTCAAACCAAAGGAATCAACGATCACAATAAAATCCCTCTCTTAACGTTGTTGAAGACTCCATGATCCACTCAATTAATCGTAGAGTCATGAGTGAGGAAACAGAAGGCTGGAACATAAGATTCAAAGCATTTGGAAGGGCAAAAGTAAAGGACATGGATTATTACTTCGAACAAACCCTTCAGTACAACAAGCCAAAGGCAATTTTTCTCTTCTGCGGTACAGATAATCTTCGGAGAGATGCTCCTGAAGTGGAGTGGTAGCGAATAAGGTGATCAGCCTTACCTTTAAAGTAAAGAGAAGGGTTGCAAATGTCGCTGTGTCTGGAATTATAATGCGGACTGACTCCAACGAACTAGAACAAAAGAGACGAGAAGCAAGTGAACTGATCAAACGTTGACTACATCTACATCACGTAGACTATATTGATCATGCAAACATCAATTCTTATCATCTGGACAATTCAGGACTTCATTTTTTATTGATTTCCTTAAAACTTGACTGCATTTGCCCTTGTAGCTAAACGTATTATCTGAATCTTCGTTGAAAACGGTTTCACCAGTTAAATCATGTATGACAGAAATACAATCAGATTTGTCTGTGGACTTTAGTCCTATCCAAAATATTACATCAATCCCTTTTTCTGACATTGAATACTCATTGCTGTTGTTGTTGTTCATTTATTTTGATTCGATATTTACATAGCCAACAATATATACAATATATACAATATATATGAATTTTAACTAATCTATATCGAATGAAATTAAAATGCTAAAAAAATCTATTGTTCAATAAAAGTAAAACTATTGCAGGCATTACATTGCATTCTGGGCTATTCCATTGCTTTGTGATAAGTTTGAAGTTTTCCAAGTTTTCTGCAGATTTCATTTTGTTGGGCAAACCATTCCATATTTGAGGTCCAACGGACTCAAGACTGTTTGAACCGAATGTTACTTGATTTGGTCTTATATGCTTCAAGTCATAAGGCTTTCTGGAGGAATAATGCAAAGATCTGAATTTTGAAGAAATTTTTCATAAATGGTGGATTTAGATTATTCATCGTTTTGTAAATTTCAATGCAAAGAGTGCTTTGACGCGAGACTTGCATAGTACATCTTCCAGATCTTAGGAGCAAGTCATTATATGAGCTCTTATGGTCATTATAAAGAAACCTTAATGCATGCTCTTGCAGCTTTTCAATTTTCTGAAGCGACTTCATGGAAGAACAATACCAAACCAATGGACAATAATTAAAGTTAGAGTAAACAAAGCTCTGTACAAGTACCTTGTTTCTGCTCAATTCCAACAAATGATTTTAACCTTTTCAGAACTTTTAGATGTGTCACGGCTTTTTCACAAAGGTTTGATATGTGTGTATCAAAATTCAATTCATCATCCAGAGTAACGCCCAAAAGTTTTACAGTTTCTTCTGATTCGATGGCATGACCTTGAAAGCTTATATTTTTTTCCAGTAGTATTTTCCCGATCTTTTGTGACCAACAAAGCATGAAATTTATCAGGGTTTGCAATCATTTCGTTTCGGTCTAGCCAAGTTAAAGCGACATTGCATGCCCCAATGAACAGGTTAAGTTTCTCAACGAAGTTCTTCCAATATCTATTCAAATTTCATACCCAATAAGGTTAAAACGATTAGACCTCGCCAAGCACCCTGGATAACGCAAACTGTTAAGAACTTCCTTAGGAAGAAGAATCGTGCCTATAAAATCTTCATGAGAAACGGTCAACCAGATGAAAAACTTGAGGGAATACAGAAGATGATATCAGAAGGTTCCAGACTGATTGACGATGCCAAGCGAAATTATTTTCTCAAGGCAGGGAAAACTCTTACAAGTCCTGGAACATCCAGCAAAACGTATTGGTCCTTAATCAACACTGTGCTAAATAAGGCTAAGATTCCAGTAATCCCTCCACTCCTCGAAAATGGGCTATTTATAACTGACTTCACTGAAAAGGCACAACTATTCAATGATTACTTCACACTTCAATGTACGACGATTGACACGGGGAGTGAAATTCCACGACAAACCCCAGTAGCTACTACTCTCATAAATGACTTTGTAATATCTGAAGAAAAAATACTGAAAATCATAAGAGCACTTAATCCTAATAAGGCACACGGATGGGATGAAATATCTGTAAGGATGATAAAATTAAGTGATGCTGCATTAGTTCCTCCACTAAAGATAATATTCACAAACTGTTTGAGGCGTGGTATATTTCCTCAAATATGGAAGCATGCAAATGTTGTGCCTGTTCATAAGAAGAATGAGAAAAATGTGAAAGCGAACTATCGTCCAATTTCTCTTCTTCCAGTCTTTGGGAAAATACTTGAGAAACTCGTCTACGACTCTTTATATTCTCATCTTGTGTCATGTGAGCTACTCAACCCAAATCAATCAGGTTTTCGTCCCGGAGACTCAACAGTTAACCAAATGATTTCCATAACTCATACAATCTTTGAAGCGTTTGATTGCAATCCCCCCCCCCCCCCTTGATTTTCGCTCTGTGTATCTCGATATCTCTAAAGCATTTGATAGGGTTTGGCACGATGGTTTGGTCTATAAACTAAAGCGCTGTGGTGTCTCAGGTCAGTTACTGTTTATTATTCAAAGCTTTCTAAAGGACAGAAAACAGCGAACCGTTCTGAACGGGCATTGTTCCACATGGGGGGATGTCTCAGCTGGAGTACCACAAGGTTCTATCCTAGGGCCCTTGTTTTTCCTTGTGTACATAAATGATTTAACCAATGACTTGAAGTGTAAAGTCAAGCTTCGATGATACATCGTTATTTACAGTGGTCCATGATACCATTGCTGCTGCCGACGACATGAACCATGACTTGGAGCTAATAAGACATTGGGCTCATGACTGGAGGATGTCATTTAACCCAGATCCGCAGAAGCAAGCTGTTGAATTAATTCTTTCAAAGAAACGAATCGAAGTTGACCATCCAGAAATTCGCTTTAACAACATACCAGTTATGAGAGTAGATGATCATAAACACTTAGGAATTATCTTGGATTCAAAATTGTCTTTTTCTACTCATATCAAATCAGCTATTTCCAAAACAAGAAAGGGTATTGGCTTGCTGAGATATCTCTCCAGGTATTTGCCAATGCACACTCTAAATGAATTATACAAGCTTTATGTAAGACCCCATCTAGACTATGGGGATGTTATTTACCATATTCCGGCAAAAGTATGTGATTTTAGTAGTAACATCACTTTACCAAGCCTTATGGAAAAATTAGAATCTGTACAGTATTCTGCTGCCAGGGCTATTACGGGAACATGGAGAGGAACATCGCAAGAAAAGTTGTACACAGAACTTGGTTGGGAATCACTAAAATGCCGCAGGTGGAGCAGACGCCTTACTTTGTTCTATACATGATATGCATATTGACGTCACGGATCCTGATTGAGTGGCAAATGGATCCATAATGGCGGACGCGAGCTGCGAAACTTTGGGCGCGCCTTCTTCTGGCACCAGGATTACATACTTGGAGTATAAAGAATGTCCTGAAAATCAGCGTAGGCGAAAGCTGAGATTCCAATGTGCCTATTTTCATTTATGTTTTCAAATTCAGGCTCCCGATTGAAGAGTAACGGACAAAATTAAATCAAGCATGTGGCCTAAGGATTTTCCGGACCCTTGAAATTCCCGCCAAAACCGGAGTAATCTGGGAAGCGCGCACAGGCCTGGGGATGACACAAACATTGGCCCAGCAAATTTGAAATTTCAACACTGCTTCTTCGACATTCAGCCAGAAAATTACTTCCACGGCCATTGTGGATACATTGCCTCAAAGTTCAGTGCTCAAGTTCCATGGAATTCGAAGGCAGCGCACACGAGGTTTTCGTTCGCTTACCGAGGCAGAGACTGAGAGCTCTCCAGGCTTCGATACTCGTTGGATTTGCACATTAATTCTTTCTCAGGTAGGCCATGTCGTTTATATTTTGTTTTCGAACTGTTTTTCGTCGTTGTAGTTGAGTATTGCTTACTGAACCACGTTTGGAAAAAATGTTGCCCATGTATAAATGTTATGCATCAGGAAAGACACGAAAATAGAACCCGCTTGGAGATTTATATTTCATTTCAAATTCATTCCTTTTCAGGGAGAAACAAGATGGCGAGCTTCTTGTAAGATTGCGACACCGAAGAGCATCGAAGAGGCTCCAGTTCAGCTGGCAAACCCTCGAGAGTGGTTGCAAGAACGTTACATCGTGACTGGCATCCCTTTACCTGCATTCAGTCCGAGATGAAACCAGTTTCTTTGCCTGCCAGATTACCCAGAACAATTTCAAGAGGAGCAGTGGCAGTTTTAGAAGATTTTGGTTGATGAAGAGATGGTTGAGCAGCCTCAAGAACATTGTTTACAGATTCTTCTACAAATTAAACTTTTTTTTCTCAAAAACTTGCAAATTGATGCTAAATTATGTTCCACTGAAAGAGACACTTTTTGAAGAATGATGTTTCATGAAAATTGAATTTGGCAATGGTTGCACTCAATATTTTGAAAAACAGAACAAAAGCTTTTAACATTTTCAATGTGTTTTCTGTAAAAGAATTATACCAGAATAAACAATTTTATTTACAATATTTGGCAGCAAGTCAGTATTTACAAAGTCAACACAACATTTAATGCTTTTTGGTTGTGTAACTTGAAGTTGCCTTGCTTGGTAATTGGATCATCATTTGATTCTTACATAATTATGAAAGCAGCACATTTGGTTGACAATTTCTGGAGAAATCTGAGTGTTTCTTGCAAATGTGTTTCTGAAACAGCCTTCAAAGTGCCTGCAGGACATTACAACCAAGCTGCTACATGACCATAAAAGCAGTCAAGTGTGCACTTTCCATTGTTTCTCCAGAGTTTCACATGTTCACTGTACTTTTCTTTGTTTTCTAAACCACATTCCTTTATTTTTGGAAGCTGCTATGCAGTTAGCCAATGCAATTTGTATGAATCAAATTTCACTTCTGCACAATACATTTTCCAGTTGGCCAATGCAATTTGTATATTGAATCAAATTTCACTTTTGCTTCAAGACAGTTTCCATAGTGGAGAAAGAAATAAGATTATTGCTCAATATTTGATAGAAATGTTTGATATAATTGTGCTGTACAATATAGCACCCATCATTTACTGCCTCGTGCACATGATGCCCTTTAAATTTTAAAGTTATTATTTTCTATGACGTAAATGTTGTTGATTTAAGGCAATTTTGACAGTACACATATTTTCCTTATAAGAAACTGCTTATAAGAAACTCAACTCGCAGATCATCAAAAAATTAAGAAAATCCAGTACTGGGAAAATAGAACCAAAGAAACTATTTATTTTTTACAAAGGAAATCCTTGACATATTTTACTATATTTCACTTGTTTTCCTGTTTCATACCACTCAGAATTTACTTGAGTGATTTCTAAACTTCCAAAAGTTTTCAAATAACATTGCTTTGAAAAGTACATAAGGGCACAGTTAGTGAACATGAAGATTATCATAGAACCTCTAAGAAATTCGTAAGAAACTCTGATTACTCAAAGTGTGATAATTTTAAGAAACTGAGCACTGACGCAAATTCTTAGTTTCTTATAAAAAAATATGTGTACCCTCAAAATATGTTCATGAAACCTTGACACTTCACACATGTTTCCACATAAACTTTGTGAGAAAAGAATTCCTAAAATGCCTGCTCCAAAGTACTTGTACCATTGTTACAAAATAGATTCACCACAGCGGAAGAATTTTGTTCCAGATCTTTAATGAAAGCATAATTGCACTGAATGACCAAAAATGGGAAAGAGTTTCAGTTTGCCATGTCTGAGGGCCAGGACTATTTGTTTCACTTGAAGAAAAGATTGGAGACAATATTTACAGAAGCAACAGGCAACGAAAACTGAGCCATGCCATATCAAATAACAGCTTTCGTAGCTTTAACAACGTTCATGTATATTAGCAATTCATCATAACAATGCATGACAGCAATACTCTTCATTGTTTTTCTTCCACAAGAATGTCTCTTTCTGTGTAACATAATTTGGCATCAATTTCTTGCTTGCTGAGACAAAAAGAGTTCAATTTGTAGAAGAGTCTATAAACAATGTTCTTGAGGCTGCTGAGTCTTTTCTCCATCCATCAAAATCTTCTAAAATTGCCATTGTTCATGCTAAAATTGTTTAGGAATGCAGAAGCACACAGGATAATCAGGTGGGCAAAAACTATTTTCATCTTCGACTGAATGCAGGTAAAGGGAAGCCAGTAACAATGTAACGTTCTTGCAACCACTCTCGGGGATGAGTAGCCGGATGAACTGAAGCCTCTTCGATACTCTTTTTCGGTGGCAAATTCGTGAGTCGAAATCTTGTACAAGAAGTTCGCCATCTTGTCTCCCTGAAAAGGAATGAAATGAAGTATAAATCTCCAAGCGGGTTCTATTTTCGTGTCTTTCTTGATGCAAAATGTTTCATGCGAGCAAAGTTATTTTCAAACGTCATCCAGTAAGAATACTTTAACAACGACGGCGAAAAAAAATTTGAAAACAAAATATAAACGACATGGCCTACCTGAGAAACAACAATGAATGTGCAAATCCAACAAGTATCGAAGCCAGGAGAGCTCTCAGTCTCTGCCTCTGTAGGCGAACGAAAACCTCGTGCGTGCTTCCTTCGAATTCCATGGAACTTGAGCACTGAACTTTGAGGCAATGTATCCATACAACCAATGACCCTGGAAGCATTTTTCTGGCTGAATGTCAAAGAAGCAGCGTTGAAATTTGCTAGGCCAATGTTTGTGTCATCCCCAGGCCCATGAGCGCTTCCCAGATTACTCCGGTTTTGGCGGGAATTTCAAGGGTCCGGAAAATCCTCAGGCCGCATGCTTCATTTCATTTTGTCAGCCGCTCTTCTATCGTGGAACAAAAGTGTAAAAACGAAATAGAATTGGGCACTATGAAATATCAGCTTTCACCTCGGCTAATTTTTAGCAAAGATTTTAGACCCTGAGTAAGTGATCCTGGCGCACGAAGAAGGCGTGCCCTAGGCTCCGCAGCTCGCATCCGCCATTATGGACTCAATTTGCCACTCAAAAAGTTTCGAACGTGATAATGACGTCAATATGCATATCATGTATAAGATTCTAAATAATCTTACCCCAAGTTACATGAATGATCCTTTTCCACCTCAGCGACCGTTGCAATACTGTCTTCGCAACCAAGATGTCATTGGGCGAATAAAGGCCAGAACAGAAAAATTTCAAAGTAGTTTCTATCCTCACTGCTTATCTGGATGGAATAAACTTGATCCCGAAATTAGACTTGCACCGTCGGTAGCTGTTTTTAAGAAAAAACTCCTCTCAATAATCCGACCCCTTGCTAAGTCCTTTTTTGGAATGCATGGCCCAACAGGTTTATCCCACCTTTGTAAATTGAGGGTTGGTCTCAGCAAACTAAACTTTCACAAATTCAAGCATAATTTTAGGGACACTATAAACCCATTGTGCCCATCGAACGATGGCATCGAGGATACGGAACGTTTCTCGTTGCTCTGCCCTTCCTTTGCAGTGCCGCAAAGAGGTCTTCTCACTGGAGTGTTAGCTCTGTTACGACCATATGGGTATGTCAACAATTCTAACGAGGCCCTCATGCAAGTCTTACTGTATGGTGATAAGAACCTTCCTAATGACCTCAATAAAAGCATACTTCTTCTAACTTTAAATTTCATCCACCAAACTGGTCGATTTGATTAGAATATATCAAACTCCATCCTAAGCTTTTCAACCACCATAGCCTCTTTAGCAAATTTTTGTTGTTGTAGTCATGTGTATTGTTTGATTTATTCTTTCTTTCGTCTCGTTTTAACGTCAGTAGTTTTTACCTTTATGTTTTGGCTGCAGGGTAGACTAAATGCTTTTTCTCCTTGCGGTATCGTTCTAGTAGTATAGTAGAGTAATTTTTTAAGTAGAGTAGTTAGTAAAGTAATTTTGTTAGTAGAGTATTAAGTAAAATATCATTGTAAATTTTTATTGGAATAAAAAAAAGCGACATTGGCTTCATTCTCAATAACCCTGACGAGATCGAGCATAGTTTTGAAAAAATATGAAAGTGTATTATCATTAGCATAATTATGAAGGGTTTCCTGCTTTATAAAGAGAAAGAAGTTATTTATAAAGAGATTAAATAGAATCGGACCAAGGACAGAACCCTATGGAACTCCTGACACAACATTTTTAAAGTAATTATTTGAGTTATTTATCCGAACACACTGTTTTTGACGTTTTAAAAAGGAATAGATAAGAACTAACGCTTT
The DNA here is from genome assembly GCA_964020215.1 of Aurelia sp. 3 sensu Dawson et al. (2005). Lineage (NCBI taxonomy): Eukaryota > Metazoa > Cnidaria > Scyphozoa > Semaeostomeae > Ulmaridae > Aurelia > Aurelia sp. 3 sensu Dawson et al. (2005). Next base: position 66,047 of record CAXHUP010000067.1, read on the forward strand.
TTCCCCAAAACCGTAAGCATGTGATTTTGCTATGATTAGATCATGCGGAATGCAGTCAAAAGCCTTTGAGAGATCCATGAAGATAGCACCTACCATGAAATCTTTGTCAAGTTTTGCCCTCCAGTCTTCTACCAGATTTATCAACACATGTTGTGTGCTGTATGATTTTCTGTAAGCCGAGATAAATATAGAGAGCGTTTTATCTAGATGCGTGATAAGCTGCTGTTTTAGGGCTTTCGTATATTTTTGAAAAAGTATTTAGCACATTAACTGGACGAAAATTTCTTTCAGCATTACGATTTGATTCCCCTTTGTCCAAGGGGCATACCGCCGCTTTTTTCGCATTTTCTGGAAATCTGAAATTACGTATACTGCAGTTGATAGCATTAGTTAATGGAACTGTAAGCTCATTGGCAGCAAGAGATACTAGTTTTAGTGGTATTTGATCAACACCTTTAGATTTTTTTCCATCCAAGCTTTTTAACAATAATGCAACCTCACGAGCTTCCACTTCGTTGACAGAAAAGGTTTCAAAATTGCAATTTGGGTTTTGTACTATGGCTAGAACACTTGGATGGTTCTCGTACATTTCTACGATTAATTTAACTATATGCCTATCATCATCAATGTCTGTTGTATCAGCAACACCACAAGGTTTCTTACCATTAGTATTCTCTACAATATTTACATAGTATTCATTAAAAAGTTCAGTCAATTCATGATCATCAGTTATGATTTTGCAATTTTTGCTATTGATATATCTGATCCAACTAGAGCACTTTCATTTGATAAAAATGGTTTGACAAGATCCCAAAAAGCTTGATTAGATATCAACCCATTTTTAGTAGCTTTTTTGATAATGATTTTTGATTGCCTTTCTCCGTACTGCAACACATTCATTACGCTTCTTTTAAACTTTGTCTTATTTTCATTTGTACGATTTTTGTGAGACTTCTTTTTCAACCTAGATCGAGTGTAAATGGCTCTATTCAATTCTGGTGTCATAAAAGGCGCTGAGTTTCCTCTCTGAACTTTTGATTTTAACGGCGCATGTTTTTCAACCAAATTTCGGAAAGATAGTGGAGGCATCCCCAGAGTACAAGTTGAAAGATTAAAATTCCTTATCAACTGCAAAACGGCCTTATCTATGGGGTTTTTGTGTCATGAATACTTTCGAAATTGTAGCTGCTGAGATTTGACCAACCATTTCATCCCTTCAATTTTGCACAAGAAATTTTGTTTACATGAATGTTTTTGCCGTTAAAAGAAAGACGAAAGAAAACTACGAACAAGTATAACATGTTATCAATGTTTTCCATGCATAAATTGCCGTAAGTAAACATTTTAAGATCGAAAACATCTTATTTCCTCAATCAGACTTTCGACGACATGAGTTGTTGTCTTCCATCTTTCGATTTTGGAAACTTTTAGTGCACAGGCGCACATCGTTTCCGCTCTGTCGGTCTCATTAGACCTAACCAATCAGGGCTTCGGCCAAATGATTCTACTGATTAAATAAATCAGTTGTTGGCAATTACTCATCACATCTACTGCACTTTTGAAGAAAATCCAAGCAAGGAAGCTAAGGCAGTATTTTTCGACTTGTCAAAGGCTTTCGATAGGGTTTGGCACGAAGGTTTGATTTACAAACTAGAGTGTAAAGGCATATCTGGAAATCTTCTAACCCTTGTGAGGAACTATCTAAAAGATCGCAAGCAGCGCGTGGTATTAAACGGGAGGAGCTCGGAATGGGCAACAGTATCTGCAGGTGTTCCACAAGGCTCGGTTCTTGGTCCCTTAATCTTTCTCATATATATCAATGATCTAACTGAAAACGTAGCTTGTAGAGTTAAATTGTTTGCCGATGACACCTCTCTTTTTCGGTTGTTCGAAATGAGAATGAAACTGCATTGGCATTAAACAGTGATCTCGAAAAAATTTGTATCTGGGCATGGCAATGGAAAATGAAATTTAATCCAGATAAAACAGAAGAAGTCGTGTTTTCTTGTGAGCGGAACGAGCCGGTCCATCCAACCCTTAAGCTTGGTAGCAGTGATATAAGTAAAACAATTGAGCATAAGCATCTTGGTATGATACTTGATTCTAAATTAGATTTCCAAAGTCATGTTAGAGAAGCTATTGTTAAGGCAAGGAGGGGCATTGGCATGATAAGGTATCTTTCCAGGTATGTTCAGAGAGGTTGTCAATGTGATATATAAGTTACACGTAAGACCACATCTCGACTACGGCGATATAATCTACCACAAGTATGACCCTGAAATGTGCAAGACCCTGATACAAAAGGTTGAACAAATGCAGTATCTTGCTGCCCTAGCAATAACAGGTACATGTAGAGGTACAAACAGGCAGAGACTGTTTAATGAGCTAGGTTTGGAAACTTTGTGTAATAGAAGGTGGCATTGTAGATTGTGTCATTCATTCTCCCTTATCAAATCCAAATCACCTTAATATATGCATAGTAAGCTTCCCCAAGTGCGACAAATCCAGTATAGCCTGAGAAATCTCACTAGTTTCAAACAACCACTCTGCAGAACAGCTCGTTTCTCTAGCACGTATTTCCATAATGCGCTATTCAAATGGAATTTACTTGATGATGATACAAGAAATTCAAAATCTCTGTTTCAGTCTAAGCATAAATTCCTTGAAATGGTTAGACCACTAGGAAACGCAACACACAAAATCTGTGACATTTTGGGTGTCAAGCAGTTGACAAAACTCCGCGTGCATTTTAAATGAACATTGCTTCAAACATGCTTTTGACTGCCTCAGCCCAGTTTGTTTCTGTGGTAAAGACTATGAAAATAAAAAGCACTTTCTCCTGCATTGCCCCCTATGCGTCGTACTTCATAGAGATCTCTTTGACCAGCTCTCTAATGTCCAGGTCTAGATATCGCCAGTATCAGTAATATCGACGATGATTGTAGCCACGAATCTCAAAATCTTCGCTACAGGGGGAGTTTCAACGAGCACCACCAAAGCCCGAAGCCCAAGAACCAAAGCAATAAACAAACAGGCTTTAGGCATATAGTGATACGGTTTGCTGTAATAAATTAAACGCTAATTAACCTCAAATCAACAAAGTATGTGTGTAAACGAAGCTTGAAAGTGAAATGGTTAAGAAACTTAAAAGAAATGCGTGCACAACGAATAACGAAGAAGCTGAAACGAAATACGAAAAAACTGCTACAACAAAGGCACTGATACTCACAAACTTTATATCCTCGTAGCTAAAAGGCTCAGCATATCCAAAGCATACCAAATCGCGCTGCCAAAAGATTCGCTGCCAAAAACATACGCTGCCAAAGATTCTACGTTTTTGGTCTTCTTCTACCTTGTCTCTGTTTCTTGAAGCACAGAAAGCCATGATTGCTTCGCTTTTATAGCCACGAGTAAGAAAAACAACTATTCCCAAGACAGAAACAACACAACGTTCTACTTTACTACTGAAGTGAAATAACAAACTAAATGCGACGTAAACAACTTAAAGGGAATAGACATGGCTATATCTCGTAGCTGCTATAAATAGGCTATAGAAAACGCCTACGCATCCATTGTTTCTTTGGCTCCACAATGAAGCCACACGTGTTGAAATTATCAAATTCAATAGATTATATTTTTAACCTGGCCCGGGCCAGCTTTTACCTATGTCGATTCCCTTTAAATGAGAAAAACAACTTTGAATTGGAGAAAACAACGTGATTAAAAATACACCGGGAAAACAGGTCCCGTGTCCTTAGAGTAATGATTTGTGCGTTACATCCGGCCCTAAACAGTGGACCACATGGAAACTGTTTCTCTTTCTTGAACTCAAGCACAAATATCTTCTTCTATTCATTGTCTCTATCTTCTGCTGCTTCCAGAAGGCATAACTTGTCAATTGGTCGGAAAAGTTCTGATTTGCTTGTCTTGACCTTCACAGAACGAACCAGACCATCCCTTCCCTTTGTCACTTCAGTCACTCTTGCCAGTGGCCAATACCCTCTTGGTAATGATTCATCCATCACCAAAACAATGTCATCAATGGTAAAGTTTCGCTTGACAGCTTGCCATTTCTGTCTCATCTGCAATATAGGTAAGTACCCTCTTGTCCATCTTCTCCAAAATAGGTCAGCAATATATTGGACTTGTCTCCATCTTCTACTTGAGTAGCCATCAGATTTCACAAAAATGCCAGGTGGAAAGCATTCATTTGATTTCAAAAGCAAAAGATGGTTTGGTGTCAGTGCATTGGCATCTTTTGGGTCGTCGGATACTTTGGTTAATGGTCTTCCATTAATGATTGACTCAATCTCGCAAAAGAGGGTTTGCAATCCTTCATCATCCGGCAGCTGCTCTCGAAGAAGTGCCTGCATTATCTTTTTTATTGATCTGATGACTCGTTCCCATACTCCACCCATGTGTGAAGCCTTTGGGGGATTAGGAATCCATTTGATTTCCTGCTGCAGAAAATGCTGATGTAGTTTGTCTTGATTCCATTGATCAATTGCTTCCTTGAGTTCACGATTACCACCAACAAAGTTTGTCCCATTGTCAGATCTCATTTCTTGTGGTTTTCCTCTTCGTGACATGAAGCGTCTTAATGCATGAATGAAGGAATCTGTATCCATACCATGGATTACTTCGATATGCACAGCACGAACTGCTAAACATGTGAAAATCACACCATACCTTTTCTCTTGACAGCGTCGTCTCTTCACCATGAACGGTCCAAAACAGTCGTATCCAACATACGTAAATGGAGGCATGCTAGGATTGACTCGATCTGGTGGTAAATCAGCCATCTTTTGTAGACCAGGCTTCTGTGATCTCTTCTTGCAACCAAAGCATTTACTGAGTATTTTACGAACTGCGACCCTTGCCTTCACAATCCAAAATCTTTCCCTGATCAGTGAGAGAACATGTTCAACGCCAGAATGTCCAGACTTGTGATGGTAGTGTCTGACGATCAGATCAACAATGTGGTGCTTCTTCGGAAGTATAACGGGATGCTTCGCTTCATCGGATAATGCCGCATGTTTCAGGCGACCACCAACTGAAAGCAATTCTCCAACAATCACTGGATCCAGTCTTCGCAAAGAGCTAGATTTGGAGACAACAGCTCTTGATTTCAGCCTGTTTATTTCGTCTTCGTACACTTCCTTCTGCACGTGCCATATAATGCATTTTTCAGCTTGATGTACCTCTTCGACTGTCAAATGACCAGTTCTAACCAACTGATTTGCTGCAACTTGTATTTTGCTTTGCATCCATTGTTTGAAGCGGAGAATCCATGCAACAGCTTTCTTCAGTCGCATCCAATCAGAAAATTTCAGAAACATTAGAGAAATGATACTTGCTTGTTTCTCGTTGCTGACTGTAAATGACTGCACCTTTGTTTTCAGCTCAACATCATCATCAGGAATTTCACCAATTTTCGGGTTGACCAGCCATGGTTCTTCACTTTGCCATAGAAATGAGGGACCCTGAATCCATCTGGAGCCATTAGACAACTGGTGGGCATGCAAGCCTCTTGAAGCATCGTCCGCTGGATTTGAAGCTGTGTCGATATACCTTCATTGTTCTGAATCAGAGCCTTCATGTATGATTGCCAGCCTGTTTGCAACAAATGTCTGGAATCTTCTGTTTTCATTATAAATGTACTTCAAAACTGCTTGGCTGTCTGTCCAGAAGAATGATCTGTTAATTTTGTAGTCGAGCTCCTTTCTGATCATTTGGTCCAACTTCACTGCCACTGTAGCTGCTGATAACTCAAGACGTGGAATTGTCATATACTTCAGAGGGGACAGTCGTGACTTTCCAGTTACGAATGCACAGTGAACCTTACTTTTGCTGTTAGTCATTCTGATGTATGAGACTGCTCCATAACCTCCCTCGGAAGCATCTGAGAAATGATGTAGCTCTGTCATGCTTGGTTCACCAAATGTTTCCGGCTTCAAGCATCTGTCAACAGAAAACTCTTGAAGTGTTTGTAGTTCTGCGAGCCATTGCTTCCAACATTGAAGTTCTTCTTCTGGAACAGGATCATCCCATGCTAGTTTCTTTCGACATAGCTGATGTAGAATCATCTTTGCTCGAAGGATAAACGGTGAAACAAATCCAAGGGGATCATACACTGATGATACAATGCTCAAAATACCTCGTCTTGTTTCTGGCTTGTCCTTGAGACCAATGTTGTATTGAAATTTGTCTTGCTCAGTATTCCATTGAAGACCCAAGGCTCTTTCAGTTGGAAGCGTGTCCTTTTCAAAATCCACATTCTTCAGTTCCTTTGATAACTCCGAGTCTGGAATCACCTCCAACGCTTCTCTCTTGTTACTTGTCCACTTCGTCAGGTGGAATCCTCCATGAGACAGTAGCTCAGTAACTTCTTTGTACATTCTGATTGCAGATTCTGCATCCTTCATTGACTTCAACAGGTCATCCACGTAGAAATTTCTGCGTACAGTTTCAGTGACTTCAAGGCCATATCTATCTGCATTGTCTACAGCTGTCTTCCTCAGAGCATAGCTTGCACAATACGGTGACCATACACCACCAAACAAATGAACGAGCATCTGGTATTCTTCTGGATCTTTGCTCAAATCACCATGGGGAAACCAAAGAAAGCGCAATGCATCAACATCCTTTGGGTGAACACGTACCTGGTGGAACATGGATTCAATGTCTGCCATCAGTGCCACTGATTCTTGACGAAATCGGAGTAACACACCAACAAGTGAATTCGTGAAGTCTGGGCCTTGTAATACATTGTCATTCAGTGATTTTCCACGATATGTTGCTGCACAGTCAAAAACAATTCTGACTTTCTCCGACTTCTTCGGATTGAACACATTGTGATGTGGGAGATACCATACTGCACCGTCATTTCTATTGACTTGATCTTGAGGAACCTTTCTTGCGTAATCTTTCACCATGAGATCATCAATGAAATTGGTATACTTCTTACAGAGGCCAACATCCCTTGACAACTTCCTCTTCAAGTGTTTCAGTCTGTGTTCTGCCACTGATCTGTTGTTTGGCAAACATGGCTGGATATCTCTCCATGGTATAGCAAGTTGATAATGCCCATCAACAAGCTTGGCTGTGTCTTCGAGTACTGCTAATGCCTTCTTATCTTCCATCGACATTGCTTTACAGCTGTCAGCAGTCGATTCACAAAAATCACGATTGATGTACTGCTTGAATTGTTTCTCTAACATGTCATCATATTCGCATGAAGGAATGAGATAGCATTGCTTACGTTCTTTACCATATCTTCCAAGTGGTCCATTTAGCGTCCATCCAAATTTCGTCTTCACTGCATACGGTCCACCATCTTGTGCTCTTCTAATCTCTTCTGGTTCTAACGCCTCTGGCACATCCACACCAATAAGGAGACCAACATCATGATTCGTGAGTGCTCTTGGGACTGTCACACCATTCAGGTAAGACCAATTGTCTACATTGTCTTGCTTCGTGATTGATTCCAATGAAACATTCAGTTTCTTCACAGAAAATGCATTTGGGACTTCAATCATGACATTCTCGTCCAAATCCATGACATCCAAATTGACCATGACACAATCATGTTGCTTTTCATTGTTGACTGTTGCCAAAGACATTTTGCATCGTGTTCCAGATATCCCAAGTTTCTTCAAGATGTCTTCTGTGCAGAATAAAGCAGTTGATCCTGTGTCCAGCATAGCATATGTACATATCACCTTGTTCTGTCCATTTCCTTTGATCTTTACGGGCACAATTGTCAGTCCTTTGCTACATCCGGCCCCAGTGTGCATATTCGATCCAACAAACTGACTTCCATTTGTTCCTCTGGATTGCTGCTGATCTCTGGTTGCTCCAGACGTAGTTGTCTCACAACGTTTCTTCTCGAAGGCCATAACTGATTCATGTAACGATGTCATGTGTTTTCTTCTCAAAGGACAATCAGGCACTTTGCATTCATTTCGACGCTTGCAGCCAGCAGAGAAGTGATTCGAGGATAAACAGTTGTCACACAGCTTGCGGGAACGAATGAATTGGAGCTGTTCCTCACCAGTTTTGCTTTTGAAATCTTCACATGCTTCTAACTTATGTTTGCCTTCACAAAGGTAGCATTTTGTATTGCATTCAGTATCCTTTGGTTTCTGATCTGCAGTTGTCTGTATCTTGAAATTCACGTGCTTGTTGTGGCTTGATTTATCAGCAACTTGTCCTGGTCGTCTTGTACGTTTATCCCTTGTTGTCTGCTTACTGCCATCCCTTTCCATGATCGCACCAAATACTGGGTCGTTCTTTTCAACAGCCACCATTCCCACCAACTGTCTGACATCTTCAATATTTGGGTTGTGTCCACGCTCTCGGAATTCATAAACCTTCGATTGCCAGCGAGATTTGACAAAGCCAGGACATCTCTCCAGGATCTTCACTAAGCAGTCTTCGTTGTTGACTTGATTCAATCTCCCTGTTGCCTTGAGTGTCAGTTCACAATTGTGTAAATCATCTGCCAGATCAATCAATGCTTCTCGGTCACCAGGCTTAATCACTGGCCCATTCGTCACTTTGCATATCCAAGAATTTGTCACTTTGTACACATTTCCAAATCTTTCTGCCAGCAACTTCTTGGCTTCCTTGTATCCTTCCGATGGGCTCAGCAAAATGCAGTTTTCTATCACTTTCTCTTTGCCTTTCCAGTGCAGTATTGAATGAGAAGTTGAAGCTGCCTGCTAGAATCACAAATATCCTTTTCCACATTATTTTCAAAGGATTTAAGGCCCAGTTCAGACGCCGTACTTCTCCCGTATCGAATAGAATAGACCGCGTCGAAAAAGTATAAGTGTCAATTTAATTCAGCACAAATGCGGCGTCTGAAACCAAACCCGAATTAAATAGTTTAATGCGGCAGTAATACGGCAGGTTTGCCGCATGATGCGGCACAAAAGCGGGTTGGTTTCATACCCCGTGCTACCGTCGAATCGAATTAAAAACAAAACGATAGTAATCCTGGATTATTATGGATTAAGCAATAGTACGCATGCGCATCGTGAGATTCGCGCCATTTTCTTCTGTTCCAAGATGGCTTCCTTTCGAAGAAGTCTGAACAACTTGAAGTCCTTTTTACACGAAGATTCCATCAATAACGATGACAGCAACAAAGAAGAAATTAATAGCGAAGAAGAAGGAGATGGTGATGATGATACCAATGATGACAAACAAGAAGTTACTGACGACGAGCTAGAAGGAGAGGAGTCGGACTCCTCGACCACAGCTGGCCTAAGCCAGGCATTGAAAGCGCAAGGGTCAACAACATTGAAGAAAAATGCCAAGAAGAAAGGAAGAAAAGCAACGTGGTCGGAGGCTTGTATAAATGAATTGATAGATGTTGTGTGTGAAAGTGAATACTTTCGGAAAAAGCTTATTTTCACGAACAATAAGGCAGTAAAGAATACAGAGGTTTACACAAAAGTTGTGAAGCAGGTCGAAATTCGTTTCAAAGAGCGAGGAGAAGTATTTCCTTTCTCTGTTGTACAGTCTAGAACCAAGTTCAAAGCGTGTGTATCCACTTGCAAGAAAGCAGCTATGCTACGGAAGACAGCTTCTGGATTGAAGAATTTTATGGATAAGAAAGGATATGGCATTTGGTTTACGAAATTGTACCCTTTAGTAGAATCTAGAGACTCATGCAACCCAGATCTAGCTGAAGAGCCTTCATTCAGTGTTGGTAACAAAACAGATGCTGGTCAACAACAAGCTGAGAATGATTTTGGTGATGAGCTTCAAGAAACTGAAACAAATGAGTCAAAAGATTCGTCAAAAGGTGAAATTTATGTACCCATGCCACCTCGCAAAAAATTTAAGAAAGAATCAACAAATGGTTTGTTGAGAGAAGCAGTAAACTCTTTCAACCGCATTGCTGCACAAGATCCAACTGATACTCTGTTGGCACATCTCAGGGAAGAGGGTGAAAGAAATAGGCAGCATGAGGTGCGAATGGCAGAAATGCAAATGCAGTTGTTTCAAAACATGATGGCCATGATGGCATCTCCAGTTAGTAATTATAACCCATCTCCAACTCCTCAGCAGCCTTTTGCTGCAAATCTTGGAATCATGAATCCAAACATGTATAATACAGCTAGTGAGAATGCAGGCATGTCCAATGGATTTCAGTTATGCAGCTCTCCTAGGCTGACCAGTTACAACCATAGTCCAAGTGAGAGGCAGCAGCAAGCCAGTTGGACTTCACTGTTATGCCAGCAAGATGATGGAAATATTAAGCGGGCTTTGAACTGATTATTGACAGCAAGTGCAATTTTCAGCTGTTGTTTGTGGGAAATTGCTTCAGTTTTTGTTGATAGAAAATAATAAGGCAAACATCAAAGCATCCAGCAACAGACTGATGTTTTTTCACTGTTTGTACTGGCAACGTCAAGTACTAAAAATATGAAATAATACAGTATTTCTTTAAATAAACTCAATAGAAGATTATGGAAAAGATGGCATGCATTTGGCCAAGATGCATTGTGTTTGATGATTGAATCTCTGTGGAATTCCTATAGGTTCTACCATAAAATACAATGCCCGCAACACCATCTTTTCTGTGATTGTCCATTGGGGCATTGATTGTTGGCCAACTCAACAAAAATTAGCCCTTATCAAGTGAAAAATATATTGAATTACTGCTAACATTTTTAGGCAAATTTTGAACTAAGATCAAATGCATGCAAGCATTGAAAGTCCTCATGCATGCTATGAAGTGCATACTCAACAGCTGTTGTTCATTTTTGGTTGAGTTTTTTATTTCACTTGAGAGATGAGTTTACTAGAAAGAAACATGGTACATGACAAAAATGCTAACAAAAATCATTGTGCAAAAATTTAAGAAAAAACTGGGAGTGTTCTGAGTCTTAATTTACTCCTTTGCCTTGCTTCTCACCCCAAAACTTATTCTTGAGACAGTCTCTGATGATTGCAGCATTTCGAGAATTGTCAGCAACCTTCTTGCACCTTGTCATATGAAGCATGTCTTGTATAACTTCTCTTGGTCTCTTTTTATTTGTCACTGGGTCATATGTGACATCCCAAGCCAACCTCCCTTGGTCACTAACATCTATGCACAAATTGTGTAGAACTATACAGGCAAGAGACATCGTCTTGATGGTATCCTGATGACTCTCATTTTTTCTTCCTAATATTCTCCATCTTCCCTTGAGCTGGCCAAATGCGCACTCCACCACCATCCTAGCTCTGCTGAGCCTGTAATTGAAGTATCTTTGTTGGGAAGTCAGAACAGCATTGGAATATGGTTTCATAAGCCATGTTGAAAAGGGGAAAGCTGAGTCACCAAGTATCATGGGATATATCTTTGTTCCCTCCTGGTCTTTGCTGACCTCAGGTATCAAATTGTTCTCTGACAGTTGTTTGAAAATCTTTGTTGACTGGAATATAATGGCATCATGACTGTTGCCTGGAAATCCAGCACTGGCCCAAATGAATCGTTTCTTTGCATCCACCATTGCCATGATAACAAGAGAAAAAAAATTTTTAAAATTGTGATACTCTTTTGCACTCTCTTGCCCTCCTCGTGGACATCTCATGGGGATATGACACCCATCCACTGTCCCAAAGCAGCAAGGGAACTGCCAGAGTTCTTCAAAAGAGACCATACTTTCTTTGAGCTTTACAAGATCAGTGGGCATGTGCTTGGCTACACAGGAGTCCCAAAGACGATTCACTATTGTTTTGCAAACATCAACAACTATTTCACAAACTGTGGATGTTCCAAGTCCAGTAAGTTCAGAGATAGTATGCAAGTAATCACCTCTTCCTAATCTGTATAAACAGACTGCTAGCCTAACTTCAGGAGTAATTGGTAGCTCAGTAACAACTTCTTTTTGCAGATCTATTTTAATTGCATCCAGAAGGAAGAGAAACGTAGCCCTTGTAACTCTAAAATTTTTCTTAAATCTATTGTCGTCATAGTGGCGCACAACTGTGTCCCACCATCCTTGCAATCTTGGCAGCCTTCTTTCAGAACGAATAGGCCTAGGCATAGACATATTTTGATTTGTGAGAAGCAAAATCATGTGAAACAACGACAGTAGTATTGATTTCCGTTTGCTTGCTATTTGTAAGAAGACACTTAGCACACAACTTCGTTGCTTTGCTTGTTTTTTCCTTCTGAATTCATCGCCCATAACTTTTTTCACCAGAGCTGCCTTGAAGAGAGAGTTTCGCGGCGCCATTTTTGAAAGGAAGGAGATTCGCGCCAAAAATCAAATCTTCAATTCAATACGGCGCGGCACGATTTGAATTCGGGGTCTGAAACCAATGGCACACGATCCCCGCATCAAGGGCGTATTACTGGTGAAGCAAATTGAATTTAATTCGATACGGCTATGATGCGGCGTCTGAACTGGGCCTAATAAAGGAAAAGTATTTCAAAGGATCACCATCAAATGTCATTAGTTCAGATTTTGGTAGCAATGTAGCAGTAGCTAATTTACGCATTGTTTCAAGATATTCAATACCTGGATCATTTATTTCTTCTTGCATTGAGATGTTATCTTCTGGGGGAACATTCATGTCATAGCACTGTGGGGCTTCTTGGGTGATGCAAGTCACTGATTGCTGAATTTGAGGGACTGATATATCTGCTGGTTGGTTGACTGCAGCTGTATTATCAAATGCATGACTGCCTGATTCAGGAGCTAGTCGCCGTGAAGGTGCAGGCTTGGCATAAGGAGGAGCACCAATCACATGATCCTGTGCAACACTGCGTGAGACACCACTGCGCGACACACCAGGCATGTGCAACTGAGGAGGAGCTGACTGGGCATGGGGATTCACTGGCTCGCCAAAGGAATGACTCACTACTGACTGAGGAGGAGCACCAATCACATGATCCTGTGCAACACTGCGTGAGACACCACTGGGTAACACACCAGGCATGTGCAACTGAGGAGGAGCTGACTGGGCATGGGGGTTCACTGGCTCGCCAAAGGAATGACTCACCACTGACTGAGGAGGAGCACCAATCACGTGATCCTGTGCAACACTGCGTGAGACACCACTGGGCAACACACCAGGCATGTGCAACTGAGGAGGAGCTGACTGGGCATGGGAGTTCACTGGCTCGCCAAAGGAATGACACAATGCTGACTGAGGAGGAGCACCAATCACATGATCCTGTGTAACACTGCGTGAGACACCACTGGGCAACACACCAGGCATGTGCAACTGAGGAGGAGCTGACTGGGCATGGGGGCTCACTGGCTCGCCAAAGGAATGACTCAATACTGACTGAGGAGGAGCACCAATCACATGATCCTGTGCAACACTGCGTGAGACACCACTGGGCAACACACCAGGCATGTGCAACCGAGGAGGAGCTGACTGGGCATGGGGGTTCACTGGCTCTCCAAAGGAATGACTCAATACCGACTGAGGAGGAGCACCAATCACATTATCCTGTGCAACGCTGCGTGAGACACCACTGGGCAACACACCAGGCATGTGCAACTGAGGAGGAGCTGACAGGGCATGGGTGCTCACTGGCTCGCCAAAGGAATGACTCAATACTGACTGAGGAGGAGCACCAATCACATGATCCTGCGCAACACTGCGTGAGACACCACTGGGCAACACACCAGGCATGTGCAACTGAGGAGGAGCTGACAGGGCATGGGTCACTGGTCGAGGTCCAAAATGCCAGCGGGGCAATGATTTGTGCTTCTGGGGAGGGGCAGACTCAGCATAGGATATCACGGTCTCAAAATCATTGCAAACTTCTTCCTCTGCTTCAAGTTTCTTCAACTGTATCCTCATTTCTAAATCCTCCTTTTGCTGTTGCAAGTGTATCTCTTGATTTGCAAGTGACTGTTTCATCTTCAAAAATGATGCTTCCGCTATCAAGGATGCCCTTCTTGTAGCATTTGCCAATCGTGTTTCCTGTAAAAGTCGCTGGCTGGAATGCTTCGATGATCTAGAAGACTGACAAGAATTATTAGTGGAATAAACTTGGCTTACCGAATCTTCAGGGGTAACATCCTGTTCTCTTGTTGTTCGATCAGGATCAGACTTCTGGATGTGCTCAAAACGTAGCGCTATTCAGTCTTTCATCGCCAGAAATCTCACTTCGGCTTCGTGAAAATATGCACGGCTTTCATCTAAATCGTCTTCTTCAACAAGGGAATTGCGATAGAGCTCACATGCACGACAAAATTCGCCAAAAGCTGTCTTCAAGTTGACTTCACTCGTGATCAATTCAGACAGGGAAGATTCGGCCAACATGGTTTCTGCCACTCGGTTCAGTGCTCTCGTAAACCCACGCTTTGCATTTGCTCTCGTCTGTTTGAGTCGTCTTCTTTCTTCTGCATCTACTCGTCTTCTGTTACGGGAACCTGACTCCGACATCACCAAATTCTCATCTGATATTCCAAAGCTTGCCTGCTCATCCATCATAAAGTTTCAAACTGATGTAGCCACGAATCTCAAAATCTTCGCTACAGGGGGAGTTTCAACGCGCACCACCAAAGCCCGAAGCCCAAGAACCAAAGCAATAAACAAACAGGCTTTAGGCATATAGTGATACGGTTTGCTGCCTTAAATTAAACGCTAATTAACCTCAAATCAACAAAGTATGTGTGTAAACGAAGCTTGAAAGTGAAATGGTTAAGAAACTTAAAAGAAATGCGTGCACAACAAATAACGAAGAAGCTGAAACGAAATACGAAAAAACTGCTACAACAAAGGCACTGATACTCACGAACTTTATATCCTCGTAGCTAAAAGGCTCAGCATATCCAAAGCATACCAAATCGCGCTGCCGAAAGATTCGCTGCCAAAAACATACGCTGCCAAAGATTCTACGTTTTTGGTCTTCTTCTACCTTGTCTCTGTTTCTTGAAGCACAGAAAGCCATGATTGCTTCGCTTTTATAGCCACGAGTAAGAAAAACAACTATTCCCAAGACAGAAACAACACGACGTTCTACTTTACTACTGAAGTGAAATAACAAACTAAATGCGACGTAAACAACTTAAATGAGAAAAACAACTATTCCCAAGACAGAGACAACACGACGTGTCACTTTACTACTGAAATGAAATTACGAACTAAATACGACGTAAACAACTTAAATGAGAAAAACAACTTTGAATTGGAGAAAACAATGTGATTAAAAATACACCGGGAAAACAGGTCCCGTGTCCTTAGAGTAATGATTTGTGCGTTACAATGATACCCTTTGTATCGACAGTTGTTTGGAGATCCATCTTTCGGTAATGTTGAAAACAGATAATATGCTGGATGCGACGATCTCGTTGGTAAAAAATTGTGGCCAATTTGATTGATACGACAATATCAAACCAGCAGCAGCAGTTCCCTGTTCCTAGTTCCCCATCATCGAGTTTGTGCCCTTTTCTGTTGCCCTTTTCTGTTTCGCTTGTTTTGTTCCGCTTTGCTGAGGTGGATTACTGAGATAAACCATGCACTAATGTAGTTTTCTCTCGTTTTACAGCTACGAGTTGAATAGCTCTAAATTCTTTGACCAGTAATCTGCCTTGGCTTAGTTGTTTTGTTGTCGTTTGTTGCATATTGTGTCTTGGTTTTGTGGTTTTGTTCTTTGTTTTTGTATAGCAAATTGATTTGATTTGTAATTGACATCCATAGTGAAACCCGGTGACTTTCTTTCTTTTTTCACTATGGATTGCACAGTGTAATATAACGTTATATATTGTAGTTTTTAATCTTGATTGAAAAAAAAGCTGGTGAAATTTGGCGCCCCTGACGATCATGATCAAGCTTATAATGATCTTGTCTTACTTTCGAAAATTGGTTCACAAACACGCCCCCTAAAAACAAAAGTGCTACGAGGAAATAGTGCTCCTTTCATGACTAGGAAATTAAACAAGGGAATTTATACCAGAACGAGGCTACAAAAGAGATACAAGAAAAATCCTACGAAAGAAAATGAATTAAAATTTAAACGAAAAAAAAAATAAATGTGTTTCCTTGAGAAAAAGGCACTTAAACAGCATTTCAAACAAGCAACAGAAAATGGACTTGTATCGAATCAAGCTTTTTGGAACCTTGCCAAACCTTTCCTCTCCAACAAAGGAAGCTTAGCTGGTAGTGATATTTCCTTAGTTAAAAATAATAAAATCGTAACTAACGACCAATAACTAACCGAAATATTAAACGATCATTACATCAACATAATAGCAAAGTCTAGCGGTGTAAAACCTTGCAACATTGCAGATACGGTTGCAACCAATGATTATCGGCAAATCATCAGGCTGATTCTTCAGAAATACAATAACGATCAAAGCATTTAAGCTATCATTCAAACTCTTGAAAGGAACTTCAATTCATCAGCTTTCCAAGAGGCACAAGTTTGTCAAGTAAGGGAACAACCAAGATCTTTGGACGGTAGGAAATCAACGGGGAAGATCAAATACCACCAAAACGTGTGCTGTTGGCTGCAGACGATCTTGCAGCCCCTTTAACAGATGCCATTAACAGCAGCATACGAAACTATAGGTTTCCAGATAATGGAAAGCGAGCTGCGGTATGTCCCTTGGATAAAGGGGAGGCAAATCGTACAGTTGAGCGAAACTTTCGTCCAGTCAATATTCTAAATATATTCTCCAAAATCTATGAAAAGATTTTGAAAAACCAACTTATTCCATACTTATATGAAACTTTTTCACTTTCCATCGCTGCCCATAGAAAAGCAAATGGCACACAACGTATCTTGATAAGAATGATTGAAGAATGGAGGGTAAAACTCAATGATGATAATATTGTATGAGCTATCCTTATGTATTTATCGAAAGACTTCGATTGTATTCCAAACGATTTTACTTATAGCCAAATAACATGCCTATGGTTTTGATGAAAATGCTCTGATCCTTATCTACTCTTATTTGAAACTGTGGAAACAGTCTGTTACAATCAATAATACATATAGCTCTTTCCAAAAAGTTTTATCAGGGTACCTAAAGGCTCTGTTTTAGATTCTATTCTTTTCAATATTTACATAAACAATCTGTTTTTTTCATCAACCGTGCAACATTACATAATTATGCTGATGATAACACTCTAGCTTATTTTTCCAAGACCCTATCAAATTTGATCGAGGTACTGGAAGAAGAAGCTTGAGTTGCTTTAACTTGGCTAAATAAAATCATATGAAAGCCAATCTGGAAAAATTTCATGCACTCCTCATAAGAAAGGATCAAACAAATACTTAGTTAAGAAAAATTTAACATCCAAGGCAAAATGATCAAATCAGAAGAAACTGTCAAATTGCTGGGCATTCAGCTAGGTTATAAGCTAAATTTTAAACATTATATCTCCTAACTTTGCAAAAATGCCGCATCATAACTCAAGGTCTTGAAAAAGCCTCAAACAATTTATTGGCATTAATGGAAGGAAATCCTTGTCCAAAGTTTCGTTTATTAAAACTTTGATTATAGCCGTCTTGAGTGGTACTTCTCATTAGCTTTGGCTTTGCAAAACATTGAAAAGTTTCAAGAACGTGCCCTTAGATTTTTATACAATGATCACCGTGCCTCTTACAGCGACTTATTTTTGAAGTCAGAAAGATGAACTATGCATGTTTTCCTTTCATTTCATTTCATTTCATAACATTATTTACAGTTGGTATTTACATTGTTACTAGAAACTAATTTAAACCAACTATTTACAAGACACAAAATTATTTACAAATCAAACATCTACATCCTTTGCCATCCCATTCTTTGATCCCCCTTTTAAAACTTGTTAAGGTATCAGCTGTCTTTAATTCATCATGTAGAGTGTTCCACAGGAGACTGCCTCTAAGCGAAAGAGAATTTAGTCCATATCGATATGACTGTGCTGATGGAATTTGGTGCGGAGATAGTAAGGCATATCATTCTTAACAAAGAACTCTCAAATATATGAAGGATTTAGATGGTTCATGGTCTTATAAATTTTAGACATAAGACGTTGTAGGTTCATTTTATGGACTGTAATGCTTCCATCTCTGGCTAAAAGCTGATCAATGATGAGTCGTAATCTCCGTACAAAACCCTCAAGGCACGCTTATTTGCCCTATTCATATCTTTGTTTGCAGTTTTGCTACAGAACAGCCATATCAGGGGGCAGTATGAACAATTTGACATAAAAACAGATGTTAGCAGCATTTTAGCTGTATCTTAACCCTATTTTCGCCGGGGGGCATTTTTCGCCCCCTCCCAAACTTTCTTTAATAGCTCCTAAACGATGATAGCTATGGCACTAAAACTCCTTGACTTTTCCTAAAATTTAACTGGCAATCAGAAAATAAAAATTGCAATGTCTATTGTTAGACCACGTGGCCACCAGACGCCCATATTTGGAGAGTGGTCACAAAGAAAATCGTGAAAACTGCTCTAGTTTCTTCATATTGTGTCAAAACTCATCAATATATATATACCATTCGATTTGTCTCGATGAGTACTTTCATTTGCCATATACTTTATCTATGTTTGCTGACGTAAGCAATTTATAACTTCTATGATGTCATAAACCTTTATGACGTCATATTCCTAATGAATTAGCACTTTTTATATGAAAATCATGTAATGACTTGAAATATTGATAAGACTTTTTGATTTCACCCAAATTATGCGAAATTGATGATGTTTAAGCATTATTATAGAGGAAAAAATTTTGCATTGAATCGAATTACCGTTATTTCTTTAGTTAATTAATTAGGAACCACAAATATTCATATAAAACTGCTGAATTAAATCTGAAACTAAGGCTATGAAGTAAGTATCTTGATAGTTTTTTGCCTATTTTAGCCAGTTATTCAATGTAAATCTAGTTTTTTATCCTAATAGCTAAATTTCATCAAAATTTGCCCTATTTTTGGCTGCCTAGCAACCAATCAGGTGATTAGAAGTTTGTTAATGCTATTTTTGGATTCCCCTTTCTTCAATTATGACACAGTGCAAGTTTAATTGTCATAGCTATTATAGTTTTGAAGATAATTAGGGGGGGGCGCCGGTAGAAAATCACTTTTTTCACCCGGTTAAAATAGGGTTAATTGAGAAATGGTCTTACTCTTGAAAATGCACATAATTTTTGGTTTGCTTTTGGGCATAACTCCTTGACGTATGTGTCAAACGTTAAAGAGTTGTCAATTTGTACACCGAGGAGCTTTACCTGTTCTCTTTGTTTCACTTGTTGTCCACCGATGTCGAGGATGAACGAATTGTCACTCTTGAGATTTAAAAACATCATTTGAAATTTCGCTGGATTGGCACACATTCCATTACCTTTAAACCAATCCAGAAGCTTTTGTAAATCGTTCTTTAGTTTTATTGTGACGGCATTTATAGATGTGTCACATGCATAACTTGTTGTATCATCAGCAAAGTTACATATCTCAGACTCCAAATCTTTGAAGAACAGATCGTTCATAAGGATATTAAAAAGTAGAGGACCAAGTACAGGCCCCTGTGGAACGCCTGTAGAAATAATCTGGAAAGTGCTGTATGCTGAACCTACTTTGACTCTCTGTTTTTGATTAGTTAGGTATCTGTATACCAACTTCAACGGACAAGTGTCGAGTCCGTAAGCCTCTAACTTTGCTATGAGCAGATCATGGGGTATGCAATCGTATGCTTTGGACAGATCCATCAGGATAGTACCAACAATGCCTTTGGTATCAAGACATTTCTTCCAGGATTTGATAGCACAAAATAAGGCATTTTGAGTACTACATCCTTGCCTAAAGCCGGACAATAGGTGAAATAGTATTGTAGCAAAATGACTGTCCATTTGTACTCCAATAATTCTTTCATAAACTTTTGACAGAGCTGACAAGACACTAATTGGTCTGTAATTACCTTTCCAGCTGGAATCATCCTGTTTAAAAATTGACGAGACATCAGCCTTCTTTAATTTGTCTGGGAACGAGCAATTTTTGTATTGCTGCATTTATGCAGTCAGTTAGATATATGGACATAAGACATCTTTGGCCATCCTGATTATCTTAGTGGGTATATTTCCACTAGTAGATGCTAGCATCCAGTGCCTCGACAAAGTTCATAACATCCCAAGGGTAAACATGGGCAAACTGGAATTTCTTATCACAACTGACCTTATGTTTGATGGCGATGATACTTGGATGGTTTCTGTATTTCATTAGAGCAACTTCTAATTTCTCATCTAACTTTATACAGTTAGGTATTTGTTTAAACATAGGGCCCAACCCTAGAGAATCCGTAACACTTACAAAATGAGAATTGAAACATTCAGCAATCATAGCATCATCTGATATAATCACTTCTTCTTCAATCAAAACGATTTTTTCTCCCATTGGATTACCATTTGAAAACATAGGTTAAACCACTTTCCCTAATTACTTCTCATTCTCAATGGACCTAGGTTCAATCGACCGGTAGAAGTCAAAGTTTGCTTTCCTGTCCATCTTAACAACTACCGGGTGAGTCAGAAAAACGTGGGGCGTTTGGCAGACTGTAACACCGCACTTAGCCATCCGATTGACGTGAACTAATTTTTTTTTCGTGGAGCCAAGAGTCTAACTTAGATCATAAATCTTTCCCCATCGAAATCGGCCATTTGATGCATTTGTTAAGAAAGATTTTCTTTGTAAGACCTAGTATGTAAGTCTTGCAAACTGATGAAATATTTAGCCAAGCCCCTTCAGCATTTTAGCCTTGCCAGAGCAGTGGTACATGTGGTATTATCAGGGGATACTGAAATAGTTTGACCTGGTTCAAACTACTAGGTTGTTTGGGTCATTGCGGTCATGCAGAGAGACCTAAAGTACAACGACTCGGAGTTTGATGCACGACTCTAAGGACTCAAAAGACCTAGTGTGCATCAGGCTTTAGGGAAAAGTGTTGTCCACATGCAGTCCCATTGCGATTTACAGAGCGTTGATCTGCTTGAAAAACAAAACCTCTTCGCAAGACAAGGAAATGTACGTTATTAAAGTCTTTCAAATACATTCTTCACTCGGGGCATTTTCCCCTGATAATACCACGTGTACCTGTAAACCTTGTCAAGATAAAATTCGGAAGGGGATTGGCAAAAGATTTCACCATTTTGCAAGACTCCCATACAAAATCTTACGAAAGAAAATCTTTTTTAGCAAATACACCAAATGACCGATTTCGATGGGAAAAGGTTTATGATCTAAGTTAGACCTTTGGCTTCATGGAAAAATGTTGTTTACAGCAATCGGATGACTACATTCGATGTCACAGTCCGCCAAACGCCCCACGTTTTTTCTGACTCACCCGGTAGATTTTGTTGTTTCTCAAAATCTTCAGCCTGATTTGTTAGATTTCGTTTTCAGTGTCGATCTCGTCATCATTGCTTTCCTCAGATTCTTGTTACAATGTTGTTTGTTGATTCCCCTAATCGTCCTTTTGTTTAAGCGGGACATGTTTTTCAAGTACTCTGGAAAGGACTGCCTGAAATGCAGAATATTCTGTTGGAAAAGTTTGTCATAAATTCATCTCTACGTCTTTTAGAAATTCTTCTTTGCAAAATGTTTTGTACTCACGATATTTCTCTATTTTTTCTTGGGGGGGGGGCAACTTAACAAACGTTGATTTTAATATTGTGCAAATCAGATGATGATGATCACTGAAGCCTGTTTCAAAAGACTGACTTCCGATGAAAGAGTGCTTTCTATTGGTGAGCACGAGATCAATACACCTCCCCATTTTTGATTTGAAACATGTAGGTCCCTTTTACAAGGCTCTACGCTTCAACCAGTGGGACAAGAGTGGTATCGTTCATCTCCATATTAAAATCACCAAGTATCAACAAATTTTCACGAGAAGCAGAATATCAATCTATGATTCTCGAAATATTATTGACAAAATCCTATGTTTCTCGTCTCGGATTTCTTTGTATAGAGGTTTCACGACATTGAAAAATGTAAAACCATCATTTATGCATGACATTTTCAAAAGAAAATTGTTTATTTACTCACCACGAAACCCAAATGATTTACAGCATCACAGACCAAATCAGGTCACCTTTGGCTCAAATAGCCTTCGATCTTTGGGACCTCAAATATGGAATGAACTCCCGATCGAAATAAAGTCCTCCAAAAATTGGAATGGTTTTAAACACATGATAAAAAAGTGGGATGGCCCAAACTACAAATGCAACGCTTGTCAGCACGTGACAGATACTCAATCTTTCCTAAGACCAAGTATACATACATACATACATACATATAATTTACTTATGTATTAACTTATCAATTTCTATTAGTTTTCTGTATATATTGTGCATAGAAAGCTAGGCTGATATAGTCGATATCAAATAAGAAGACAAAAAAAACAAGTAAATAAACAAACAAACAAACAACAAAAAGCAAAAAAACATAATACTTACGTTGAAATTATTTTATCATTCAAAGTTTGATTTTCTCGTCAGTAATCGATTTTGCATTGATATTCTTCAAATTCTAGAAGAACTACGGGACGTAAGAGCCCAACTGATGGAGGCAGAAAAAAGAGAAGACCACTTGGTGGACAAGACCATATTTCTTGAAAAGGTACTTTCAAACTAGTTTTGGTTCTCACCGTCAAAATAAATGCGTTGGTCTAGTTTTTATTTCATTACTACGTATGTATAAAATGAGAGAATGAATATTGCTTCTCAGTTATCCAATGGGCGTAGGCCTAATCCACCACAATGCTAATACTGATGCAGTACGATAAGTTAAGAACGTGCAGCCTTATTTCATGAGTGACATCCATTACATTATTACCAAAATGGTTTGGTTGGAAAATTTTAGGTTCTTATATGCGGGTTGTATTGTATCCCGTAGATTGATACAATAAATGACGCAGTACGATATTGTACATTATTCAAATGATTGAGCATTTGCATCATTTTTATGACTCATGATTACAGTAACTCAGAGCAGCGCAAGGACTGCAACCCCTCGTGGAGCAGTTGAAGCAGCAGGCATGTGTTTCTCTGGATTCACCTCGCCCACTATTGATAGTGCTTATCCCACAAAATCACCATATGAAGAGCATGGAGGCAAAATCCCTATGAAAATGGAGTATACATTGAATAATAAGTGGTAACTTTAATTTCGACAATTTTTTGTTGCAAAATGAAATCTTTACTCTTAAAGGAAATCTGCATAGGTCTATTGAGTGGTCGCAATAAATAGATTAAAGAAAATGCCTAAGCACCCATTGTTTCTTTATCTACACGATGCATGTCTAGCGTCTATTCTCTAAGTTTTCAAATACAATTAGTCATATTTTTATCTTCGCCTGTGCTAGTTTTTGTCACGTCCATTTTCTTTAAACTCATTTGCAAGGAGGTTTTATAAACGTCTACCGATTTAAAGACGTTTTTGAAAATAATGCATGTAGAACTCTTGTATAGACCTAATTATGAGAATTGGAAAACTCTTTGTCGTTTCGTCGCAACAACATAAATTTCAATTGAAGTGCAACAAATTGTATTCATGTTGTAGATATGAGTTAGAGATGACTGTTGCTATTAAACTGTAAGTTGAATAATGTATTATCTTCACGTTTCTACCCACTTGTATTAAAATTAAGTGAAGTAGATTTCTGCATGAAGGAAGCTTCTGATTATGAATCTTCAGGTTGCCATTCCGCCAAGTAAGTGTGTTATATTTTGGAGCCTTTATCTAAATATGCAAAAAAGCATTCCATCCTGTTACAGGAAGAAGGTTCTTGCATGCGGGTTTTCACTTTACCTTGGTCTGTGAAGTGCCTGTGATGTGTTCATAGCATTTTGTAGCTATTTTCCATATGTACAGTAACGGAAATCATGTTCATTGTACATCTGCGAATTGCATGTAATGAACCTTGAGTTGGTAAAAAAGAAAGATAAAGCAGGATTTGAATTGAAAATAGCGAAGGAAAAAGAAGAAATAATAGAAGCGGAAAATGAGGTTGGTTATTAAATTGTTTTTAAATTTTGCAACAATCAGCTTCAATTTCTGCTTATCTTTCCTATAAAAAGTGTTTCGATTGAAATAGATCAAAATAGAAAAAGCCTTTTTTCTGCCTGTTTCTTCATTGTTCAGAAAGTAAACAGAGATGTCTAGAAGATACAAGATGGTGTTTGAAAACATATAACCCTAATCCACATGAGGGGGGGGGGGATTTCCATCCCTATCGAGGTTTTTCTTGCCGCTTTTTCAAGGACATCAACTATGTTCCCAAAACCTATCTGAATTTACTAATTATCTATTCGCCACATTTTGAATGAAGAATTTTCAAACATTAGAGCTCACAGGTCACGTGACATGCCCATATTTGGAAGCAGCTAGCAAACAAATCATTGTTTTTTCTGATTTAAATGAAAAGATTTGGTCATATTATGAAGCATCATACACCAAATTAATCAGGAAACGAAGAGCTTTAATTTGATACCTGAATTTCTGGATTTTGATGATGTCAGCATTTTTTATAATGACGTCATAATGGCTGCCATTTTGGGCTAATTAGCAAATTTTTTGAATCGTTTCGAAATTTTTGAACTGAAGAGACTCCAATGATAGGTTGTAATGGAGCATTACAACTTTGCAGCTTCTTTTTGTCTTTTTTTACAAAGAACAAATCAATTGCACCAATGACATCATTCAAATTGGCTAATTTCTGTCAAAATATCACTGCAAAATCATTAATTTCGATAAAATTGTATTTTCATATCAAATTTATGGCTGAAGTGAACCAAAAACTGCAAACTGTTCATGCAAAACCTTCTTTAATTTCAAATTTAACTTGGAAGCCTGATTTTCACTGATTTTCAACTTCATGATGTCACTGTGACGTCCCACAAAGACTTTCTTAATTTTTTTGTGAGCAAATTTATCAGCCCTACTACTCTCACTAGCATGAACAAATCTTGTAATATGCAGCATAATGTTTTTCCAAAACCATGAAGTTCTGCTTGCTTTTCTACCCATGTAATGTGCAGGGTGTTGGTAGTGGCTGTTACTAGTGTTGTAGACGCTTGTGAAGGAGATTGCAGTCTGACTGCACAACAAACAGGAAATTAAACAATAGCTTGTGAATATACCCATTATTCAAAAGAAGAGAGGGTCGACAAAACAGAGAACAAATGCTTGCTACGGCCATCCTGTTAGTTATTTCTAGTATTTTAATTCTCTTTCAAAGTGGAAACCTTTTGCGATGGGTTAATCACCAGCCAAGATAGCGTACGAGATCTCCCGGATTTCTGAAATCCTATTCCGTACTCCGTATTCTTCCAAATACATTTGGTTAGTGGAATTTTTTCACGCACTGCACTTGCAAATACGGGAAAGTATTTTACCGTATTCATCAATATTTAAACACTATTACGGATAGATTTTGCGATGGAATTAGTTGCATAAGTGTCAAAACAGAAAAAACTCCGATTCAAGTCATCACATTTTTCCTGGCATAACTATAGAATACCCCGCACTGTGAAGGAACTAGTCTTTTTACGGTGGATACGTAGTTGTTCATGAATCAGCTGACAATAGACCTTCTAGGTATTCAGGGAAAGAGCCTGGACCGAGCGTGTGTGTACGAGGTCAGATGGGGGACATATGGTTTGTGGATACGCAGTGGATACACAGTGGATACGCAGTTGCCAGTACCAAATACAAATACTGTACCTACAATCCTTGTCAAAAAACTAGAAAAAAACTTATATTTGCTGCTTTTTCGTATAGTCAACCATCCAAAACACATCGCAGGAAACTTGGCGGAAGTTACGAATTCGGACCATAGTTTTTATATATAAGGTATATACCAAATGAAAGCATATACTGTAAGGAGTATGAATATGCAATAATATTTGGGGTAACCCCCTACGAGGAAAGTTATCAAGGAAAAATGATTGCAGTGATTGGGCCTAAACTTGACGACAAAAATCGCTTAACGAACGTACCACTTGATCGGTATGAAAACAAAAATGTACGAATTCTTCGGCCTAAAAACAACGTTCAGTGATGGCCTAAGTCAGGCATCACTGCTACCAACAAGAAACGAATGCTTACAAAGTAATTTGTAACTCACCGCCGCTCCACGTCTCCTCTCTGCAAAACCAGGTAACGAATGAGAATTTGAGCGCCACTTTTTCCTGCCTGTTTGCTTGCGAACTGGCGGCGCCACCGCCGAAATGTATCTTTCGCGCCAAAATCCAAACTCAGCTCCAAGCGAGGCAGCCTCGTTCCCAATGTTATGTGGCCACTTTGCGTCAGAGCCAGGGTTAGGGGGCCAGGGTTTCGTGTTGGGAGTATCCATTTTTTTGCCAAAAAAGCAATGCTCTATAATTTCATTTTCTGTCAAAATCGGCCGATTTTGAAAATTCTTTTTCTCTTTGCTTAGAACTTAAGGCAAAAGTCTTTGATATTTCTCATGAAGACATTTTCGAATTTCTATTGCAGAGAGTGAGACCGCACGCTCCACTTTTTACAAAAAAATTGGCAGATTATGAAAATTCTTATTCTTAGGCCAACGGTTAATACTTAGCTTCTTTCGCAAAAATTATCCAGTTTTGAAAATCACTGACTTTCTGGACAAAGTAAGGTCACATGATTGGCTTTTTTGACAAGTCAACCATTTTTTAATCAAGTCGAACTCCTGCTCTTATCAGAAATTCGTCCCCAGGGTTTTTTGTCATATTGAGACAGAGACAAAACCTTGTCATCTCCCATATGAGAAAATGCCCTTGGGACGAGGTTGGCTTTTTGAGGAATAATCTCTCTAGCCTCCTTACCATTAACCCTATTTTACCCGGGCAAATCTTTTGGTGTTTTTGCCAGGGGGCATTATGGACCCCCTGTTTATTTCTGTTTCTGTAACTCCTATGCTGCTGAAGCTTCCTAGAATGGTACCTACAACTATTAAGAGGCCAATTAAACAAGTCCAGTCTTAATTGATCACATTGTTCGTTGCTAGGCAACCAAAAGGTGTCAAGTGGTGACACATAAGTTTCAAAACTGAAAACAGAGAAAAGTGCTAATAATTTTGGATTTTATTGTCAAAAAAATATGAAATAGAGTAAATATAAAGAAAATGTAATTTTCCGTTGTTCGAAAGTAAGCTTTTGAAAATTCATCATTATTCACTATGAATACCGGGTGGCAGGGCATCTTTTAACATTGTAACTTTGTAGATTTAGAGAAAATAATTTTTGGTTTTTAAATTTGAAACATCTTGTGTTACTTTTTCAAACTGTTGCGTTTTTGGGACACCCAGTATGACGTCATCAAAATTCATAGAAATTATCTTTTGCTGATTTCAGCAAATATAGAAAGATTCAAAAAGATCCCCTCTGGAGGGTGTTTTGGAAAAGCTTCCCCTTTGGTGACCGAAAACGCCGTCTACGTGTGGACGCTAACCCAAAACGGACAAAAAAGATGCGTTTTCAAAAATATCCGGATGCCTGTGGACGGGACCTGAGTTTCACATCAGTCATCATTCCCGTCTTGGCTCTATTCAAGGTAATAGGGCACCCATAATACATAATACATAACATAGTGAGGGTGTTAGTTAGTTGACTGAGCATCTTCGAATTAGTTTAAGACACGCGCAGAAGGACCTGCGTTCTTCATAAGATGAGACAAGGACAAATTAAATGACGAAAAATATAGCTTACTGAGTTCAACATGATGTCTCTAAACTTGATTTAGCGATAAAAGCGATGATGTATATTACAATGAGATGACGACTTGAATCTTACGTTCGTTGGTTCATTTTTATTGTTGTGCGTTTGTTCGTGGTTTTGCTTTCTTGATGCGTTCTTTCCGATGTTCTAAAACGTTGTGACAAGAAGGCGTGTCTTGTCACAGGGTGTTCAAAAATATAAAAACAAAATCTAACAGAGGGTATGGGTATGTGCCGCTCATAGGAGAAAGTATCAGTGCCACAATTCTATAGACAAGGGTCTCTTTTTCGGCAGATTTTCCATCTACATGGGTGGGATATACAGAATTTGGCGAAAAATAGCCCAAAATGGGTCGTTTTCCGCAAGAATTCATCATAAAGTGGGTATGACAGCAAGTATCGGTAATTAGCAGAGGGTACCTTACTGAAAACCAGGCGGCAGAGCCCCGTCCATCCGCAAGTCATGTATCCCCCCCCCCCAACGGACAGGGCGCATTGTTAATAAATTTAAGTCTTGTTATAGAACTTGGAGAAAAGGGCACGACACTTGGTGTAATTCTTTTCTGAAGGCACTTGCATAGGCCAGTTTTGAAAATCTTTATATTTGCCCGAGAAGTACGGCCAAAAGCATTGCTTTTTCCTTAAGTTGCGCCTTTTGTGAAATTTCCTCTTTTTCCCAAGTATTTCTTGTCGTTCGCTAAGATTGTGATACTGATTGAACTCTCCTGTTGAATTTTAAGCTGGATGCCTCCCCACATGCAATGGCTCCATATTGGATACTTTGGTAGGCCAATCAGAAATTATCTTGTTAACTCTTCAATAAATAGAGTAAAGTCCGCCTTTAAGAAACCAACCAATGGCCCTTAACCCGGTAGTAGTTGTATGAAACTTCTATCCAGTAGAGCAAAAGTCTATCTAGTTAAGCGCATGAAGAGGATTTCTATTGTTGCCAGAGCCTTTCAACAAATGGCACGTTTTGTCGAAACAGTCATTTCTATGATATGGTTCCCAAGTGACACAAGACCAGCCCTCAGAGCAAGCGAACTTCTATCCAAGCGCATAGATGTCTTATCTAAGCGCACAAGTTGGTTGTCATTTAAATGAGAATATTCGAAGCAATTAAATGCTATTGTTGATAAAGCTATTCAATAGGACCTCTCACATCTACTTTTGGTATGGGTCCCAATTGAAACACCACGATCAGGCATCAGATGAAGCCAACTTAAATCCAACCACATAAAGATTTCTATCCAAGCACATGGAAGTCTTATCTAAGCACATAAGTTGGTTGTCATTTTAATGATTATATTCGAAGCAGTTAATTGCTATTGTCGATAAAGCTATTCATTATGACCTCTCGCATCTATTTTTGGTATGTGTCCCAATTGAAACTCAACGACCAGCTCTCAAAGCCAGCGAACTTCTATCCAAGCACACACAGATTTCTATCCAAGCACATACAGATTTCTATCCAAGCGCTTAGATGTCTTATCTAAGCGCATAAGTTAGTTATCATCTTAATGGAAATTTTCGAAACAATTAAATGCTATTGTCGACAAAGCTATTCATTATGACCTCTCACATCTAGTTCTGGTTTGCATCCGCTCTGCAGCAGTACGATAAGCCATCAGATAAGCCGACTTATATCCAACCGCATCGAGATTTCTATCCAGGTGCATGGAAATGTATCCAAGCATATTCCAATGTTGTAATTTTAATGAGAAGTTTTAAAGCAATTGGAGATATTTACGGCATGTCTCCCAAATTAAACAGCACGCTCAACCCTCAGATTTATCTAAGCTCTATCCAAGCGCATAAAGATGTCCATCCGAGCGCATGAAAGTATATCTAGGCCCCCCCGGAGGGGGGGTAATAAGATATATTTCGGTACGGGGACGTGCCGCTGAACAGGGTATCATTTTCAGGATTTTGACTCAGGGACAGGGTATCATTTTCAGTAATTTAAATCCAGAACGGGGTAGCTTTTCAGATTTTCCAGCGGCACCTCCCCGTATGTTCGTAGACCAATTACCCCCTCCCCCGCGCCCAGGATCCAAGCGCATAAGTCGATTGTCACTTTAATGAGAATATTTTCAACGAAATGATGTAATTATTCATAAAACTGTTTGTAGGGCCTTTGTCATAAATGTTCATGGTACATATTCCAGATTGAAGAGCATGGGAAAGATCTGGTCGATAAAGAAACATCTTTTATGGTTTACAAATCTCTTAACTCTCTTGCACCTCAGTATCTCAGTGATCTTTTTGAACGATTGTCTGAGCTACATCCAAAAGAATTAGAAACTCTGGAACAGATCTTGCAATACCCCTTTTGAGAAACGCGAATGGCCAAAAATCCTTTTCATATCGCGGAGCAAGTTTCTGGAATAGCCTTGATCTGGATAAAAAAGAGGCTCCTTTAAATCCAAATTCAAGACAAAATGAACAGTACATAAATTTATGTATCACATCGCTATATGAAAATCTGTAAATTCTAATACAAATCTTTTGTTTAGTTCCCTTGGTTTCTATTGTAAATTTTTATAGATGTTGTTAATTTTGTAGTCTTTAAGTAGTCTCTTTTTGCAGGGCCAATTGTAAAGCAGTATTTATACTGAATTTGTACCCTGGGTAGAGAAGTTCAAAATGAAATGAAATGAAAAATGAAATGGAACCGTCAGATTGAAAAAGTTCTGTCCATGCCATGCCAATAAAGAGTTCTATAAAAGGGGCAGAAAAATTTCCATCCATGTTCATAAGTAGTTCATATAAAGCTCTAACTAAACTAAGCAAAGTTATTGAAAGAACTATAGCTTGGAACGCAATAGAGTAAACTTGTGTAAGTATTTAAAAAGCGCGTTTCTGTCCGAACTTCATGTCGATTTCTAGTGCGCTTGCTAAACTTTTTGAACTTTGATTTCTGTGCGAGAAAAATCAGTTGCATGTAAAACGGATAGTGCTTTCTATCGCATATCTATATTAATACCTGTTACGAGTTTCAGATCTAGTGCGAGCCAAGCTTATAACAAATACAAAGTGGAAAAGCAAAAAGTATCAAAAGTATACAGTGTAAGGGTTCGAAGGAAGACTGTCTAATTGTAATGTTCTGCAATGTGCGCAAGCATGTTGTTAAATGCGTCAACAGAATGAAGCCCAAAGCGTTCTCTCCAAAGGAATTCATCCAGGTAGGACGGAATCATTTGCAGCCTTGAGCCATAAACAGCCTTGATCTTCTGCTTAGCCCTTGACCAATAGGCTTCAACACCATTTGTGTGGACACCGGTCACAGGGTCGACAAAGTTATCTGCATGAATAACCCTTTCATGTCCATAGCCAATGTTTGGTAAGTTATTATACGCCCCCCAGCCATCCGAATAAATTGTCGTGCCGGGACGTACATATCTTTGGATGAGTGGCAGGAGTGTCGGAGCATCTCGGCTAGCCACAAACTCGATCCATCCGATTTTCCTTTGACCGTCATACATGCCAAACACCCATTGCTCATGCTGTTCCCTGAACTGGCCTCGGTTGTGCTTTCGCTTTATCATCTGCGACTCATCAACTTCCACTATTTCACCAACACCGCCGATTAGTCTGTCTTGCATTGGGATCCGCAACAACTTTGATGAGCATTCCTCTCGCAGAAAGTTGAACCAGTCGACGACAGTTTTCTCCGCCAGTCCAATGACAATAGCTGTCGTTGACATCGACATCCCTACACACCAGCAGTATATCACAGATATAAGCTGCTGAAGTGACAGGTTTGACTGTGCGAAAAAACTGCCATCTCTGATACTTTTGCTAGATCTGCATCTTGCAAAAGGGCATCGCCATCTGTACCCATCTTGCCCATCCCTTGCCTGTAACTGCATCTGGCGTCTACAATTTCTGGCAGCACACCTCATCCGTGGCTTTATTAAATTCCGTGCCTGCATCCACTGGATCAGCTGTAGGTTACCTTGATATAACATTTGGTACAGATCAAACATATGATTGAAGCTTCGTCGAAGTTATGTATAGCTAAGTACGATCTGGTGATGAAATTTTACTGATGTTGTTTATGAATACAGCAATTTTCATAGGCACGGCTACAACTCATTAAATCATGAATTAATAATTTAAGTTTCGAATTGCACAGAAAAGGCTATTTTTTGCTGTTGCGCATGCTTATGTCATCACCTTGTCAAAGATAGTACGAACTCTAGAAATATAAATTACAATAGGGGGAGTATGAGTCGATGAACAATTACCGATACGAAACCAATTTTTATCCAATGAATTCGCAAAGATCACTGTGGGCGTGATCGTAAAATTTTTTTATCTGAAATGTACAGATACTGGCATCCCCATCCCACCCCCACCCCATTCCCTCTGACGTAAAATTCCGACGATGTGAAGCAAATACAAAGAGGGCGTTTTTCAGTTTCCAAGTTTGCAACTACGGTCTCATTTTTTAACAAACAACAAAAAATTGTTCAAAACGATATAATAAGAATGTATGTGTGATTAGCTTAGGGTTCTGTGATTATGATATAAGAGCATTTGATATTCGATAATTCGAAAAATAAAGGAAATGTTGAAAATTAATTCGAGTAACTATGCATCGAGAGACGATAACCAGAAATGCGTTAAAATGAATTCGCCTGTTCTGAACCTGTTTGCTGAAAACTCCCGTTAAGAGATTAGAATGCTAATTTGAGTTCGCTCTGATGGAGTCACCATTGATGACGTTGCACTCCGTTTATGAATTCCTGGACGCTGCAT
This sequence comes from Aurelia sp. 3 sensu Dawson et al. (2005), assembly GCA_964020215.1. Taxonomy (NCBI): domain Eukaryota; kingdom Metazoa; phylum Cnidaria; class Scyphozoa; order Semaeostomeae; family Ulmaridae; genus Aurelia; species Aurelia sp. 3 sensu Dawson et al. (2005). Next base: position 98,485 of record CAXHUP010000067.1, read on the forward strand.
CCTATTTTGTTTATTCTGCTATTCTGATGTCAACAGAAGGTGTTTCTACTTTCAAACCATATCAGGTGTTTCAGAGGGTGAAGGTGAAGGTGAAGGTGAAGTTGCGTTTTTCAGCGCCAAGCGCTGGGATCGCAGAAGTAGAACAGACCTAATCGAGTCCGCGACCCCTTGTCATGACGCTCAAGTGGTGGGGCCCTACCGGGACTCGAACCCACTCCACCTGACTATTCTGGCTGCAATGTCAGAGGATTACACCACTGCGCCACAACACCTTCTGAGGGGTTTCCAAACCCTAAAGCGTTATTACGCTTTCTGACGACATAATCTTCAACGTCATCTCCCTTTTATTAGAGCCCCAAACAACAACATTCCTCTTTCATTACAAAAAAATCTATTGCACCAATTTGAATCGAAGTACTTACATAAATTACCTCCTACAGACAGGTTTTCAGACAATGCTTTTCAGATATTGATTTCGGATATTGTCTTCTTTTGCGTAATCACCCGATTTAGAAACATTTCTCCTCATAAATATGGATGAAATCTGGATCAGAATTCAAATTCAACAGTTATCTAAAAGAAAATATTCACGAAATTTACCAGTAATAAGAAATGGCTGACCTGTACTCGATAGACCTTTTTGATGAATCTGTCGAACCAGCAGAGACCGGTGATGATTGTAACAAAGATCGTGATGTCCAAAGTACCACCAAAGAATTAGCGAACTGGTATGTATCAAATATCAAATAATAGAAATTGCGCTTGATTTTGTTTTTGTTGTAAACCAATCGTATCAGTTCTTTGGGGAACAACTGGCACAAAAAGCAGGAAAACGTTGAAGGAGTACAATCGTATTGTAAATATCTCAAGTTCATTGCTCTATTACTTCTTAACACGGTAACAGCCAACGTTAATGATGCGATAAACATTAATTCTGCAATCCCCCTGTCCCTGCAATTTACTTTATTGTCGTTGATGTCAATAAATTGACACCTAGTGGCCTTACAGCATAACAGCATAGCGTACATTCCAGTCATGTTAATATACCAATTTTGTTTCTTTTTTGAAGGTTGACAGAGAAGTTTGAATTTGATGACACCAAAGAGGGGCGAAGATGGACGCAAAAAGTTGCTGTCAGTGACCTGCTAACGCTGGCCAAGGAAACTTGCAATAACAGACGCATTTCCAGCAAGCATCTAGGAATGGCCATGAAACGAGCTTTCCCGCAAGTAAAACAGCAGCACACAGCAACCGAGCCATACAGCTACTATGGATTGAAGTTGAAGCAGACTGCCAAAACTGCGACAGCTGAACCACCAGCAATCCTTGTCAAACATACAGCATGCCAGACTGATTCACAATTTGGGAACATGAAGTCAGTTGAATGTCAGGCATCGGAGAAATATGGGTACAACATTCCTGAGTCAGTATTCTGCGATATACCAAAGGACAGATATATCGATAGGAAGATGCTCGTTCCGTTAGAAGGAGCAGAATCCTTTTTGGGAGAGGGTACTTTTGCAAGGGTATATATTATGATGTACCGCAAGCTGCCTGTTGCTGTCAAGGAATATAAGGAACACGCCAGCTATTCACTCAACTCAATGAGGAACCGAGCAGTAAAAGAAGCAAGAACGCTCATCAACATTACTCCGCATTATAGTGTTCCTTTACTGTTCGGTGTGATTTTGAATTCTAGGCCTTTTTCCTTGGTTATGCAGCTGTGCACCCATCATGATAGTTGTATAACTTTACTAAAACTTCTTCGTCACAACACGGAAAGTGTAACAGACGGAGAAAAGTTGGAAATCCTCGAGAAGTTGGCAATTGGACTTCACCACGTACATTGCAATGGATTCATCCACAATGACTTAAAAACAGACAATGTAGCAATTGTGAAGTTTCAAATTGTGCAAGACAGCGGTGGGCCAGGTGAATAACGCGGACCCTGCGGACCCCGCGGACCCCGCGGACCTCGCCATTTTGGTTCGCGATATCAAGGTCCGCGTTATTCAATTCGACCTAGGAGAAACTGAATAACGCAGACCTCATAATTTCGCGGACCCTAAAAGCGAAATTGAATTCCTCTTTTTGAGAAGCAAATGCTTAATACTGCCGTCTTTCTTTCCTATCAAATCTGTGTTTAAATTTATCGCAAAGCATTTTGAACATCTTCAAAATTCGAAGAAAACAAGTTGCAACAAACTTAGGCCCGCTAGTGCAAAAAATAAGTTTTCCGGCAGAAGAAATGATTCGGAAAGGAATTATACCCTCTTAGACGACCAGCAACTGTTCATATTTCTTGTACTATAGTAAAATTGATCTTCCTTTCGAGCAGAATAAGTACTCTGGAATGATTTAAGCAGGGTCCGCGTTGTTCAATCACGCCCAGCTGAACTGAATAACGCGGACCTCGCGACTTCGCGGACTTTAGTTGAATTTCATTACTGTGGAAAAATAGCGAAAATAGAATTTCTCTTTTTAGCTAGCAAATGCTTAATGCTGCCCTCTTTCTTTCCCATCGAATTATTGTTGTTCCTGCCGATGTTTCTCCAAGAGAATTTTCGTTTGCTTCTATATCAACGTTTAAAACTCCTGAAACGCCTTTCTTATTGTGTACTAATGGCATAGAAAGTACCGATGTGGGGAGATATCGAACAGACGTAAAAGCCCCCATGGCACGATTAGAATGAGGATAAGGGGAATGCTCAAATGGACTCAAAAACGTGTAATCAGACTTAAAAAAGTATAGGATCTGCCGTTTTGATTAGCAATGTTTAAATGTAATGGAACTCTTTCTCGAGAGTTTTCTCGTTGTGTTTTCTCAAGTTTCCGAAAGAGAAACACCGGCGAAAGCAGAAAACTGGAAGGGAATGATAATTTGATAGGAAATAAGAGGGCAATATTAAGCAATTGCTAGTCAAAAGGAGAAATTCTATTTTCGCTATTAGGGTCCGCTAAATCACGAGGTCCGCGTTATTCAGTTTCTGCTCGCTGTAACTGAACAACGCGGACCTTGATATCGCGTACCCTGCTTAAATTATTCCAGAGTACTTACTCTGCTCAAAAGGAAGATTAATTTCACTACAGCATAAGAAAAATGATCAGTTGCTGGTCGTCTAAGAGGGTATAAATTCTTTCCGAATCATTTCTTCTGCGGGAAAACATATTTGCACTAGCGGGCCTAAGTTTGTTGCAACTTGTTTTCTTCGAATTTTGATTAAGAGGTAAAGTCAAACTTATCAAAAGACGTTCGAAATGCTTTGCAATAAAGTTAAACACAGATCTGATAGGAAAGAAAGACGGCAGTTCATTATTAGGGTCCGCGAAATCATGAGGTCCGCGTTATTCAATTTCTCCTAGGTCGAATTGAATAACGCGGACCTTGATATCGCGGACCAAAATGGCGAGGTCCGCGGGGTCCGCGGGGTCCGCGTTATTCACCTGGCCGACAGCGGTGATCAAAAGAGGGAATGGATGCCAGTTATTTTGGACTTTGGCGAGGCAACAAGAACATCTGCATCGTTGAAAAGGAAATACCAATCCTTTCATCCTCATGTTGACCCAGACATTTTGAGCGGGCAAGATGCGCATTCCATCAACAGTGATATCTTCTCTTTAGGGGTCATAATGAGAAAAGTTGCTGAATCCACGTCTCCAGGCAGCGACAAGGACAAACTTCTGGAAGTGTGTGAATCATGTCGAGCTAAAGACAATCGTCCGAATGCACAAATGATAGCTCATTCCATAAAAACAATGACATAAACAACTTTCTGCAGGCTAGAATGATTTTTTTTAATATTGTGATGTAGATATTGTAATGTGTTATTATCAATTGCTTGGATAGAACTTTGATAAAGTCTGTCGCATTATTTCGTTGGGCAAAATAGGATTTTCAAACTCGGCCTCCTTTTGACACGAAAGTTAGGATTTCCAAAATGGGCCCATCTATTCAAAGAAAAGTGACCTTACAGCCCTACATACAAGGTTTTTCTTTTATTAGAAACTGGTTTTATAAGAAACTGGTACATCCAAAAATTTAAGAAACTCTAGTACCATATCAGAGAAGTGCTAAGAAACCATCGAGAGCCAAATCCAAGAGTATCATGAGAAAGTTGCTGTGAACCCATATTTTTGAGTGATATCCATGACAATTTTACGTTATGAGCCCAAACGAAATCTCTTTCTTGCTAAAACTTGTTGTCATACAGTAAATTCGAGGCAATGGCAGAAAACTAAATGTATCCAAAATAAAAGAAACAAATTAAGAAACATTTGATACTCCCAACACGAAACCCTGGCCCCCTAAACCTGGCTCTGACGCAAAGTGGCCACATAACATTGGGAACGAGGCTGCCTCGCTTGGAGCTGAGTTTGGATTTTGGCGCGAAAGATACATTTCGGCGGTGGCGCCGCCAGTTCGCAAGCAAACAGGCAGGAAAAAGTGGCGCTCAAATTCTCATTCGTTACCTGGTTTTGCAGAGAGGAGACGTGGAGCGGCGGTGAGTTACAAATTACTTTGTAAGCATTCGTTTCTTGTTGGTAGCAGTGATGCCTGACTTAGGCCATCACTGAACCTTGTTTTAAGGCCGAAGAATTCGTACATTTTTGTTTTCATACCGATCAAGTGGTACGTTCGTTAAGCGATTTTTGTCGTCAAGTTTAGGCCCAATCACTGCAATCATTTTTCCTTGATAACTTTCCTCGTAGGGGGGTTACCCCAAATATTATTGCATATTCATACTCCTTACAGTATATGCTTTCATTTGGTATATACCTTATATATAAAAACTATGGTCCGAATTCGTAAGTTCCGCCGGAAACTTCACCTCACCTTTTTTACCACTCCCTGCCCCCCCCCTGACACTGTTGGTCCAAAAAACATGATCACCAGATATGAACAAAAGCATAATCACACAAAGCACCAACATTGTAAGGGGGTGGGGGAAAGATAAGCAAAAATATCCAAGTTTTTCAAGAGTTTTGGCAACAATTGTAGCAAATGGTTCTCTTATTCATTATATACAAAAAAAATTACAAGGGAATCCTGCATATAAGAAACAATAACTCCATAAAACGTATATTGATTCAGTAATTGGCAATATCTGAAAATGTGGTTTCTTAAATTACACTATGAGTACTTGCACTTCTGCAGCCTATGACTATGAAAAAATGATGAAGTGCAAACTCACCGTTTGCAGCACAGCACTACAGGCTGTGGATGGTGAGCACCTTATTCCATTACTTCTATCAGACAATACAGTGCAAATATTTATTTTGCAGGATAATTCTACATCTTCTGCGGAAACAAATGGCAGCAGTGGCAATGAATTCATTGACCGTCCCATTCCATCTAAAAAAAGACGAATGCATGATAATGAAGCTTTCAAAATTGTGGCAGTTGAAGAAGATGAGAGTTATGAGAGCCCTGAGGAAGAAACAGAATACTTTAACGGTAATAAAGACATTCCTATCTTAAGAAGAGGTAGATCTGACTGGGGGAATCAACAACTCACAGATCTTTTGTTAACCCTATTTTAACCGGGTGAAAAAAAGTGATTTTCTACCGGGGGGGCCTTTTTTGCCCCCCTAATTATCTTCGGAACCATAATAGCTATGACAATGAAACTTGCACTGTGTTATAATTAATTTTTAATCACGTGATTGGTTGCTAGGCAACCAAAAATAGGGCAAATTTTGACAAAATTGAGCCATCAGGACCTCGGCATTCTTCTTCAACAAAGAGTTCTGCATGACTATTTGTTGGGCACAATGGATGATTAACTCCCCTCCAAGGGTGAATGAAAGCTTGCTGGAGTGGAGTTAATTTCATTGAAAGTAAATGAATAAGTAGAAATTTGAGAAAGGGCACATTTAAAAAGAAGACAATTTGACTACATCCTATAAGGAAATTTTTGAGAAAATTGATATGTATCATATACAAATAGGTGCATAGTCTAAGTCAGCTGTCCCATCTTTCTTGGTTTTATCATTCATCAAACAGCATGGCTGTCTGTATTCCCCTCAAACAATAACTTTTCACTGGGGAGCCAATATCATAAACAGACAAAAAAGTCAAGATACCATGTTCTCATTGATGTACTGTATATCAGTATGATGTTCTTTATGAATGACAGAAACATCCAAATTTTCTGATTGCCAGTTGAAATTTTAGGAAAAGTCAGCAAGTTTCAGTGCTTTAGCTATCATCGTTTAGGAGCTATTAAAAGAAGTTCGGGAGGGGGGGTGAAAAACATCCCTCCCCCCGGTTAAAATAGGGTTAAGATAGTATTGCAGAGCTGGGTAAAGATTAGAGCCAAGAACTCTAGAACTCTAGAGAGGAGCATGTTTCCACACTTGCAAGAAGACCAGCAAAGCATTCCAATACTGTTTCCAAACTACCATTCATAGCACAATTAGCGCAACTTGCAGCAAAATCCATACCACAGGTAGCACATGTTGGCTTGCCGTCCATAGGAAGTACAAAGTCCCAGATCAACTGGGATTCCTGCAAACTCTCCCCTGCCTACAATTGATGGTTTCACACCGGAAATTCCAGCACATCTCATCAAGTTGATTCAAAATGGCTATCAATAAGCAAACTATACTGCAGAAGAATGCTGTCAATTATCACGTGGCAAAAATTCTATGCTGAAGTTGTCAAAAAGGCTAATTATGTTCCGTGCAATGGATATTTTGCGCAATTGGCGCAATGAGCGCAATAAGTGATATTCGGCGCAATGAGTGATATTTGGCACAATAAGTAAAGAATAGATTAAGTTAGATGACTGTATTTTAGTCTATGTTGTGGAAGATTCTGTGTTATTCTTGCATCACTCAGATTCGTCTCAATGTCCAGTTGCTCTAATTACATACATACATACATACATACATACATGGCTTTTATGAGCATATCCACTACTAAAGTGTGGCTCTTCAACTCTAGCTGAAAAGGTTTTGTCCCTATGCTTACAATTACAGTAAAAGAATAGTAAAATTGAAAATAAAAGAAATGTAAAGCGTCAAAGTGAATTGTTAAAAGACTTGAATAAAAGTTAAGCGGCCAGTCGTTCGTCAGCTTGCATAAAGAGTTCTTTCCGCAGGCTGTTACAGAACGAAGGCAAAGTTGCTTCGTGTCGAACAGTAGATGGCAGTCTGTTGAATTGTTTACTGGTTTGGTCTTGGAACGCTCCTTTTATCATCGAAGACATTAACTTTAGGTCTTCACTACTCCGAAGTATGCGTGCCGTTGTTTTGATCTCTATTTGATTGATAGTTGGCCAGTTTTCAAAATGAATAGTTTTGTATGCGAGCTTCATGCAATTAAATACCCGTCTCTCTTCTACAGGAAGCCAGCTCAGTTTTAGGATATCTTTTGTGGAGACGTATTTGCCGAAAACAAAACTCGCAGCCTTTTTAGCAGGGAAATCCCCAAAACTAAATATTGTAACAAAAGCAATATTTTAGTCCTGAGCAACACTGATGGATTGGCAAATTGTTCGTCTAAAATGCAACGACATAACCTGGATACCATTGTCTGTAGGGTTCCTCTCCTTTTAGTACTCATTCTCACTGCACCAAATACACCTGTAATTTTGAGAAACTAAATTCTCGGACTCTACAACAAGGAAGGATAACTGTAGCAAATTCTTACAGTATTTTATCTTTTCTCCTGTATTATGTTACTCTGAAAGTGCACATGAGTAATTACATATCCATCGGAAAGGGCTCAAGAAACCTTGCTTTGAAACGTTCACAGGGGCACTGTATGTGAAATCATTGTGGACAAATTGGGGGGTCCCAATCACCTATTATGGTTCTTACATAGCTTTCCCAGTGAAGCAGTTTATACCACAACATAAAGACAGCAGTACTTTTTCTCTCAACTAAAGAAATAGAAATACATAGAATTGAATGGTTAATTATTTATCTTTGTGTCTTTTCCCATGCTCCAAAATCATTACAGTTTCCTGCCACAATGAAAACATGGGATACTATGTTGCTGAGCTGTAATGAAATTACACAACATCATTGGCTGTTTGTGTATTGTACCATCTATTTTATTTCTTGCAATAAAATGGCACATAAATTCTCTCTGCTTCAAAGCCTTTGGGGTATGACTTGGACAGCCAATATGATATAGACTTTGGCAACCAATGAAGTTTTGTTCTTTTCCTTGCAGGAAGGCCAAGATCCACACTATCTCCATCGCCGTCCCACTTCCACTTTCTTGTTGGCAGCTCCCACTTCGCTGCACTGACTTTGCTTAACCCGGCAAGTGTAAAATGCAGGCTTGCAGGTTGTTAAAACGCAGGCTTGCAGGTAGGTAAAACGCAGGTTTTAGGCCAAAGGGCTCTGGCTGGAGGCGAGGGGCCTACTCTCCGAGTACGTTTTTCGCGTCTTTTCTTCATAAGAAACTGCTTTTTTAGCAACTCAACTCTAGACTGACGAACTGAGTGAAACACTTTGTACTAGGCCCACTTTTCAAAGAGAGCGAAAAACCCTATTCAATAGTGATACCATTGAAACTATTGAACTGAGTATTATGAACTTTCTATACCATTGAACTGAGTATAACTCAACTCTCCGATCGCCAAAAAGTTAAGAAAGTCCAGTACTGGGGAAATATTACCTACAAAGCAATTTATTTTGAGAAAGGAAGTCCTTAACAAATTTCGTACTTTGTTTTCACTTGTTTCTTGTATCTTATTACTCGGAAGGAAAGTACTCGAGTAATGTCCTACAAGGGCACAAGTAGTGAACATCAAATTGTTATTGAGCCTTAAAGAAACTTGTAAGAAACTCTGTGTACTCAAAATCTGAAAGGAGCACATGCTTGCAGTGGCCACTTCAAGGCATCAGTTCATGGATTTTATGTGAATTGTGATGGTTCGTTACATTTCTTTGTATTCAGTTTTCAGATAGCCTTTGGTTTTCTATCCTTGTGGAACTGCCAGTGATGCCTTGCTAATTGTGTTCATTGAAGAAGGCGTGTTTTAGGAGAAATCTAATTAGGTCATACCGCCATAGCCTTTCAAAATTCCGATGGCTTCTATGTGATACATTAAAAGGAATGCTGGTAACAACAATACTTTGACAGGAATAACTTTTTTACGAGAATGTGACTCAGTGAGTTTGGAAAAACTTTATACCAACCAATACCAACCATTGTGAAAATTTGTATGCAAAAACTTGTTTGCCAACTAGGGGGGGGGGGGGGGTACTTCACTTTGGGTAAGACGGGGATGTGCGCCAGTTTTGGGTAGTTTTTGGCCTGAAAATTCTGGGATTGGGGTATCCTCTTACTGGAAAGTTTCTGTGATTGGGGTATACTTTCACTCGGAATTTGATTACTCAAAATTCTGTAATGGGTGTTGAATGAAAGTACAACTGGATAAATTTTCAAGCAACACGTTGTCTGTTTCAAATGAACTGATTTCAAGTATTTTTGTGTTGAAAAACGTCCTCAGATCAGAACCTCGTTCCAATGGCCACTTGGAACCAAAATAATCGTTCCCAGCCCTCTATCCCTTATCCTTTTGACGTTGAATTGCTTTTGTTACGTCTTCGATTGGGTATCAATATCTGACATATATTCTGGGATTGGGTATCAATATCGGACCAAATTTCTAGGATTGGGTCGTAACAGAAATCCTTGCGGCGCACACCCCCGTATGAATTTATAGTGAAGTACCCCCCCTCCCCCCCCCGGGCAACTAGCGTACTGTCTCCACTCCAAAGCCCGATTTCCACTGAGAAAAATCTTAGCGAAATGTGAAATATTTCTTCCGAAAAACAGTCTGCTCCTGCGAACTAAAATTTCGCCAGTTCTCTGTGAAAAAATTTCTCTGCCAAACGAAAAAATGATTCGGCCAATCAGGATGCAGCTGATGACCCACTACCGAATTTCTGAAGTGACTGAAGCCTCGTGGGTAATGCAAGCACTTGTTCTGATTCAGAATTGGCCGAGACAATTTCTTCAGAAAAGATTTTGCAAGAATATTTCACACAGAGTGGAAATTGAAGAGCAAAAAAATTTCTTGAGGAAGCACTTCGCGAGAAATATTTCGCTGAGAATTTTCCGAGTGGAAATCAGGCTTAAAAATGGAGAGTTAAGTGAGGGGTATTTCATGCGCTTTTGGCAAAAGTCTTTTTGTTTTCAAAGATCTGTAACAATGCTATTGTCCTAAAAACTGCCTACTTGAAAGTGCGCTTTTTCAAAGGAGTGAAATGCCCCTCAGAGTCGAGAGTCGATAACTTGGTTTTCACAACAAATCCTAGAAAGATATGCGCATTCTCGGTTTCTGTTTGTTAAGAAGGTGGAACTTGACTCCGAGAGGCAATTCACTCCCAAAAATCTCGTACACCTTTGGCAATCCACAAAAATTCTTTTGCTTTCAAGAGAAATCATTCGAACTCAGTAAAATCCTTTTGTCCTGAAAAAATCCTGCATGCTTGTTCAAATGAGTGAAATGCCCCTCTCTTGACTAAAGTGCTGAAGTTGCTCAACTTTTGTTTCCTGAGATTTTTAAAATTTTCGGAAGAGTTTCACAGGAATGTTTACAAAATTCTATGCTCTTATGAGATAGTTTACAGCGAAGTTTCTTGAGGCAATGCAACTTTCGACACACCCAAGTACCTTCCAAGTAATACAATACAAGAAAAGAAACAATAGAAATGCTGTTATCAACATTTTTCTTACTCATATCGATAGGAAACCATCGATCTCCCGGAAGCCAATCCTTTGTTTCTACCATTCCAATACATAATGCCAGTCATGAGACAAGTGGTTTTTACTGGTGGGCCCCTAGCCTCTAGCCACAGCCCTTCGGCCTAAAACCTGCGTTTTACCTACCTGCAAGCCTGCGTTTTACCAACCTGCAAACCTGCGTTTTACACTTGCCGTTGCTTAACCCTCTCTTTGACTTGGCGCTTTAAATTGCAGAAATATTTCTCTCGTCAGGCTGGTACTTCTGTTTTATTAGTTCCACAATAAAGGCCACTTGTGTCCAAAGCATCCTTGGATCAATGTATCGCGAATCCGTTCTTTTAAGTTTAGGAATATCATTTCCTTTGTCCGCCATCTTTGTTTTTTAGGTACAACCTATGTTTTGTGTATGACAGTAAATTCAAAATGCAGTGAAATGAAATAATTCTAATGATAAGCTCTGTGGGCCATACCAAGGAATTTAAGATATTTGCAGCAATGCCCCTGAACTTTCACCGAAAGATCCGGTGTAAGTTTCATTTTATCATGTGAGACATGATTGTTGGATCAATTCTCTCGATATCCGGAACCATGGTTCCTGGATGGCTTCCTTCGATCGCAAATATTTATAAAAATTGATTCTTATTGAAACGAAGGATGAGGCAAGCGACAATCATTGTTTTGAACTTCATATTAATAGACATTCCATGTTATTTTGAAAAATCCAGTATAAGACAAATCCAGTTGTTAGGACATTTCCAGTTGAGATATAAAAATTAGTTGATTAGATGTAAACATGTTTTATTAGTTAATCGAACATTTCGAACCAACTTGGTTCTTCATCAGTGAATCTGATTGACGATGAGTGGCAATTTATACCAAGAAACAAACAAACCAAAAGGTGAAGTAAACAAGCGTGAGTTACATTTCCTACGCACAGGGGACCTGGGGCCTAAGCCTCAGGTGAATAAAGTGGGGAATAAAGCTGATCCTTGATTCTTATTGCAACTTCTTTATATATTTGCCTTTTGGCTGCTAAAATGTCATAAGATTTAAGTAACTATAACTACCAGACCCAGGCATACGTTTCCAGCAAGAAAAAGGCAGTTTGGCCAGCCTTGTAAGGAATTATATCTTGAAAATTCTAAATAAGGATTTTTATGGATTTTGTGTGGGTTTTTCTTAAAAACAGAAGAATTTTTGCCAAAAGTACATGAGGTTTTTTAGGAGAGAATGCATCCCCCTGAATGTTTTTGTCAATAATATCATCTCTATCACAAGCACAAAGCTGTTTGAATCTGAAGCTGTGAATGTTGGGAGTATACAAACTACTTTTGTACCACTGAGAGACATACCTGAACAAGGTGAAAATGTACCACTGATGAATCTGAACAAGAGTACATAGAGTGTGCACCATATTTTGCACTATGCCCCATGCCGTTGTATCTTGCGTCTCCAGCAAGAGCAACTTGATCAGAACTGTCTCTTAGCCTTTGCAACATCTTAGCCTGATATGTTTTCCAATGGACATAAATTGTGGGGGAAAAGCTTTGTCTAGAAGATGATCAAAGTCTCAGAATACATAACTATTGATCTCAACTTTTACTTTTAAAATAACAAATTTGGGATACATATTACATCTTATCTACAGTGATACAGAAGGTTGAATGGGTTCAGTTTTATGTTTGCAATTTTAAAAGCTGGCCAATCATAACACTACCTTCAACAAAAAAGGAATTGTGAAATACATTGCGTTCGGCTTTATCTGACACTCTGCTCTCCAATAATAACTAAGTGCAGAGGAGATAGAGTACTTTTTGGATGTGGTTGCAAAGAGCCAATTTTCAACCAGCTAGCAGCACATATGGTTTAGGATTTATGTACATTGTGACAAGAAGTCCTAAGAATTTTGAAGAATTCTTCACATGTTTTAATGTGTGCAAGCCTGTGCGGTGTCAATTCTAGAGTCTCTGAGAACTCTTGTTTGCACCACTGCACACAGCTAGAGAAACTCGCCCGAACGGGAGACCCGTCTCCTGAACGGGAGACCGTCTCCTGAACGGGAGACAAATCTTTGAAAATTGTCAATTTTAGGTCTCCTAAACGGGAGACAAATGCAAAAAATCAAGTTTTGACAATGAAGGAGTCTCCGGGGCGGTTTCACGTGTCGATTTTTTAAATCTACGCCTCAAAATACGGGGGTTTACGAAGAAAAAACTTGATGTCACCGTGTTCTATTTCCTCAAAATGAAAGTTCATCTTCTATGACATCATCTCCATTGTCTTCAATTGTTTTCCTTCTCCGGTGACATTATGTGCAACTATGGTGGGAGAGTTGGCCACTCAAAGGATCCTCCAGTTCATCATTCATTCAAAAGATACCGTGCAAGATTTGGCCGTGACAAGCCTGGTGGTGAAGCAGAACTTGACTGCAGCTACCAAATAAGAGTCAAAGTTGCAATGTTTAACAGCAAAACAAATTTTCAAGGACAGGCTCACAGAAACAGAACTTGAAAAGGTTCTTTTTTAAAAGAATGATGCATAGATTAGTTACGAATCATGAAACGATAAAGTCTTTATTGAGAATTTTTCATGTGTCTTTTCATTCTCTCTGAAACCCCCTTTTTTCCGTACATCAAAACGCTTTGCTCAACATGGAAACACTGCGGAAAGAAGGAAAACAATGGAAGACAATGGAGATGATGTCATAGAAGATGAACTTTCATTCTGAGGAAATAGAACACGGTGACAGCAAGTTTTTTTTCGCGAACCCCGTGTTTTGAGGCGTAGATTTCAAAAATTGACACGTGAAACCGCCCCGGAGACTCCTTCATTGTCAAAACTTAATTTTTTGCATTTGTCTCCCGTTTAGGAGACCTAAAATCGACAATTTTCAAAGAATTGTCTCCCGTTCAGGAGACGGTCTCCCGTTCAGGAGACGGGTCTCCCATTCGGGCGAGCTTCTCTAGCTGGCACAGCACTTGTTTTTTTCTGGTGTTGCCCCAAAATTTGTAACAAAGTTGCGTATCTACTGTCATTGCTGAAACCATCAAGAGCACTTTACAATGAAATAAAATTTACCCTTTGATGTTTGAAGAATATTGAAAGTGATATTGTACAAAGATTCATGTGCTTGAAGATCCGGATAACTTTTGAGATAGGAGCTAGCAAGGTTGACATGCTCAGTAGAAGGTTGCCAGCCAGTATTTTGCAAGCAAACGATGTGTATGCTGGTTCATCATGCGATCTCGACAGGAAACTTCCTTGTAGAACTCGCATTTTTCCTGCACTTATTTTCCTGCAATATTTCACTTTGAAATCCGCGAAGTCCGCGGAATTCATTTTCACCTAATATCAAAATTGATTCCGCGGATTTTGTATTTTGTGGATTTTTTGTACATCTGCGGCATCCGCGAAGTCTGCATAATTCACCTGGCTGAGCTGAGGCATCGGAGAGAAACTTTCAACAACATTGAATGACATAACTTTTGTTGTGTTGATCTTTGGATCGTATGCTTTGGGGTGTTTGGAAAACTAAGACCCCGGAAACGAAGACCTAAGACCTCAAAAACGAAGACCTCGAAAGCTAAGACCTCGAAAACAAAGACCTCGAAAACGAAGACCTCGAAAACGAAGACCTCGAAAGCTAAGACCACGAAAACGAAGACCTCGAAAACGAAGACCTCGAAAAGGAAGACCTCGAAAACGATTCCGCGCATCACAGTGTGCCCAGGGTCTCATTTTTGGGAAAAAATTAATAACTCTTCAAAAAATCGTCATACAGACTTAACAGAGGGCTCATTAGATGCGCAACTGCATGCCTGACTCGACTGTGTAAAAATTTTTTAGTTTTGAGGCTTTCTTGGGGGTCTGGGACCTAATCTCAATCTCAATATTGTTGAATTCCAAGCAGTTGGACACATGGGTGATTTCTTCTCTGCAAGTCACATTGAATATTATTGAATGTTATCCAATGCTCAATTCAATCTGTTTTGATCAAAGGATATGCTGGAGGTAATGATGCGGCTGTCTGTCGTTGTTTCTCTATAAGGTTTACCACATGAATTTGGCTCAACACATGACTTTTACCGCGGTTGGGTTATACCAGGAAATTTCAAGAATAGTTTGTTCATCTTCATTGGGTGGAAAGACTGAAGAATGTAATTTCAAGGAAAGCTGGGAAGAAAGATTAGAAAGGTTTTCCCTAACAACAGATTAGCTTAAATTAAATAAATTAATCTTTTACCCTGCGTCTGTCATTGAAACGAAAATTGTTCAACTATATTCATTGGGCTGCAGATACCCTGTAAAAGTCTAAGATCATATGGAACCAAATTTGTGACTTTCAATTCTATACTAATCTGTTCTGATCAGAAATTTTAAAGTAAATGAACGGAGATATAGCGACATAATCTAAACATAGCACAAAAGAACGGCAGGCGCCACTAATCTTCTCATTGTTTTCATAGATCGAAAACATCAAATACAATAGGTTATTTTTAGATTACCCAGTCCCCTCAGCTAAGTTTGCTTTTAACCCCGTCAATTTACTTTAAAGCTGAACTTTGATTCATCGTCAATGATGTGAAAAGTATGATATGATGAGCATTTTGTTGGGAAAAGCATCAAGTTTGTTGCCTTGTGGATTAGTCTAATTGCTAGTGTCCAATTTTGGTTTCAAATTTTGGGTCCTAGTTATTTAGAAAGCATGCTTGGGAAGCCTCTTTAAGTCGATCCATGATAGTTGAGGCATGGTCGTTGAGAGAGACTTCCATCTGTTTGGAAAAATCCAAGTTACACGTCAGTCTTCAAAGTCAGACTTGATTATCGAAAATGGCAGCAAGTCATATAATCCACGTTTAGCCACGTGAAACTGATCAATTTTTCTATCCTTGAATGGTTATAAACAGTATTTTATATGCATTGATTAAAACTTGAAAATCAAAAGTTGTCTTTTTATGAAATAATCTTGATATTGTAAAAAATTACATTTGGTTCCTTAAGGTTGTTCTGCATTCCATTCAAGAAAAAGAACTTGTTTCCTTTCAGATGAGCCATAGTTTAAATGTTTTGGAGAAATATAACATTTTCAATCGCTTTAACAGATATGAGTTGTTTTTCACAAGTTGCTTGATCAAATATTGAATTCAAAACTGAAGATTTTCACAACTTTGAAAATTCACTGAAAAATAACCATCAGACATAGAACAAAACGGTTTTCACTTTCAGGGAGTTCAGAGCATTGTCAATAGAAGAAAAATTAAGGGAATCGTTTTTGGAAAAATCGATTTTTTAATTGTTTCCAGGTCTGGGCACACAGTGCGCATACACCGATACACCGAAGAGACTGTAGCTGAGAGCAAACTTTTTAATGTTGATATGTCTTCGGGTCGGTTTATCGAGCAGAAATATTTTTCAAATCCTTTTTCTGGGGACAGGGATGACAGAATTTTTAATGACAGAGATGACAGAATAATTTTCGGCACCCTATTTCAAAATTTATAGAAAACATTTACATGAAAGTGTAATCTAAAAAATAAGAAAATAGTCATCACAATGATGAGCCATCACTAGCTATTTCAATTAACTTCTTCCCTGGATGATGAACACAGCATTAAGACATATATAACTTAGATAAAAGATATAACTTTTATTTCATCTTGATGTGTGTTCGAGTTCCAAAAATTTCACAGCCCCTGCTTGAATATATCGTTAATATATAACATTATAGATATATAATATATTATGTCTCTGCCAAGATTTTGATTTTCTGGAGTTTCTTCTTTTTCTGGCGATCTGAGGGTTAAGTTTGTTTTCAGTTCTTTTTCAATCAACCTGCCCCCAGTTCAGCAGTTTTCGTGTTCCTGGTCTTCATCTCTTGTGGTCTTTCTTTTCGTGGTCTTCGGTTTTGTGATATTTGGTCTCGAGCGTCCTTCCAAAACCCCTGTTTTTGCGAATATGCACATTTGGATGGCGTCCTTGGAAACGTCTGCTCTTAACTAATTGTTTTACAGTGCAAAAACGAAGGACATCCTTCAATCAGTTGGCCATTTAACCCGGCGGGGGGGGGGGGGGGGGGGTACTCCCATACTTGACCAGAAGGGATGTGCCGCTCAAAGGAGTGTCCTTTTGCGGTAAAAATTATGCGACAGGGTGTCCTTTTTTGATAAAAATTATGCGACAGGGTATTACAATTGATAAGAAAATTATGCGACAGGGAATTTTTTTGTCCTTTTTTTTTCAAAAAAACATGACGGAGACCAGTGACGCGGCTCCTGCCGGGAATGAAAATTCCCGGTAAAATGTCTATGAAACTACAAATTTATAGTCAAGAATCAAGGAATGAAGACAGAAAATGGAGTACTATCGATAGCAACCTTCAATACGCGTGGTTTGAAACTGAGGAAACAAAATCTAGCGACGGACATTACGCGATATGGTGTTGACGTGTGCTGCATACAGGAAACAAAAATTTTAGCAGGCTGCGATGAAAACATCAACAATCATCGACTAATTTGTTTATCAACTGACAACAAAGCATATGGACTTGGTTTTATGGTTCACGATAGATGGAAAAACAACATAGCTAAGGTATGGAAAGTAAACGAGCGAATCTCGGTGATACAATTCAAGATAAATTCCAAGAAAGATCACATAATAACAGTAATCAATGTGTATGGGCCTCACACAGGAATCACAAAAACAAACCCACAGGAGGCAGAGAAGTTTTATGACAAATTAAATGAAATAATAAAAGAACAACAAAAAACAACTTCCTTATTAGTAATCGCAGGTGATTTCAACTCAGTAGTGGGGAAAAGAACAGACGATGATAACTGCTTAGGTAAACATTCATCTGGGGTAAGAAATAGAAATGGCCAGAATATGATAAATTTTTGCGAATTTAACAGCCTACTCGTTACAAACACCTGCTTCCAACACAGCCAAAGACACAAAACTTCATGGGAACAAATTAGAGTAAGCAAAGGCAAAAACCAAGTCAATAAAATCAGAAAAACCTTAGACTATATCCTAATTGATGATAAATATAAACACATACTTCGAAATTCCAGGTCATACCAGGGAACACTAGTTGAAAGCGATCATCGAATGCTAGTAACAAGAATGAAAATACAATGGTATATTGTCTATAAGAAAAGAAACAACAAACAAAACAACAATGAGAAATACAATACACATTTACTTGTCAATAGCATCAAAGAAAGACAAGAATACGCGAACAGAATAAAAGAAGTCATTCAACAGGCACCCAAGGGACAGAAAACATGGGCTTTTTTGAAAAGTAAAATGAGAGAGTCAGCGGAAAAATAGTAGGCATACAAAAGAGGGACAAAAACATCAAACCAAGTGAATATGATGAACAAATAGAAAGACTATCTTGTCAACAAAAACAAATAAAATTGCAAATCAACAACAATGCTGTCAACGCTGAGGAAATAAAAGAACTAAAAAACACGAGAAACAAAATAATGCGAAGCATCAAAAATAAACTGAAAGCAATAAGAGAAAAGAATATTGACAACATCATTAATGAAATAAACGAAGCAGGCAGTGCTGTAAAATTCTTTAAAGCAGTTAAGAAACTCAGACAACCGCAGAAAACCAGTAGCAGCAACGTAACGATCCATGATGAGAATGGTAAGAACATAGTGAATGAAAATGAAAAATATAGCGCTGTGAAGGAGCATTTTAGGAAGCAATTCTATAATGAAAATGAAATCGAGGTCGAGCGATTCCAAGGTGAAGCAAGACCATTAAATCAGAAAATAACAAAAGATGAAGTCAGTAGAGCCGCAATGAAAATGAGTAACAATAAAGCAGCTGGAGAAGATGGCATAGCGAACGAGATGATAAAATATGGCCCCGAAGAACTACACCAAGAGATAGCAAATATACTGAATGAAATATTCGAAACCCATAAAAATGAACTTAACACAGGTGAATCAGTCCTTCTACCAATACCAAAGCCAAACAAACAGAAGGGTCCTTTGAAGAACTTACGACCAATTAATTTGCTAAATACAATAAGGAAACTACTATCGAATATAACACTTAGCAGGATACAGGAAAAGGTTGACACTTATATATCTCCCAGTCAATCAGCCTACAGGAGAGGTCGATCTACATCTGATGCTGTTTGGACGCATAGATTTATAGCTGCCAAAGCGCAATTATATAAAGATCTACAGGTTAATATCATTGGAATCGATATGAGCAGTGCCTTTGATACCATACAACGAAAGCCTTTGATGAACATTCTTGAAACAATTCTAAACGAAGACGAACAAAGGATGAGTCGAATATTATTGAGTAACACATCAATCTCGATAAAGTTTGGAAAACATAGGAGAGAAAATGTGAAGACAAATATAGGATCCCCACAAGGCGATGGAATTTCGGGAATATTTTTCAACATAGCTCTAGAGAATGCTTTGCGAACATTACGAGTAGATTTGAATGAAAAAAACCAAGTAGAAAGATCAAGCTTACCAACAGAAATAATTTACGCTGATGATAGTGATTTCTTAAGTGAAGACAACTCCCGCTCTGAAGTATTGAAAGAAATTGTAAAAGACTGCCTTGGAAGATTTAACTTGAAAGTAAATGAAGAAAAAACAGAAGAAACTGCTATCAAACGAGAACAAGGTAAAGCAGAAAAGTGGAGATGGACAAAAAAACTAGGAAGTTTACTTGGTGATTACCAAGATATGAAAAGGCGGGAGCAACTCTCAATTATAGCCCAAGCATCGGCAAAGAAATTATGGATGAACAAGAAAGTCAATATTCAAACGAAACTAAAGATCTACAAATCAATCGTAAAGCCAGTACTAACTTACAATTTTGCAACACTAGCACTCTCAAAAAATGAAAGTAAAGAACTAGACTGCATCCATCGAAAACAACTTTGTCAAGTATGGAATGATAAGAGAATACACAACAAGCAACTATACGAGAAGAGCAGAGAAAAACCACTGAGCGCTGAAATGAAGGAAGCAAGATGGAGAACATTTGGTCATATATTGCGATTACCAACAAGCACACCATGACAACAGTCGATGAATTACTACTTTGAATGTCCACCTAAAGCAAAGAAATTCCGTGGAAGGAAAAGAATCACCCTGCCTGTATTGCTTGACAACGACATCGTAGAAGCAGCAAAATACCATCAACGGTTGCAAATAAGACAGTTTAAGACCAGAAAAGACCTTGACATCTTGAGACATCTCGCGGACGATCGTAATGGATGGAAAAACTTGACTAATTTAATTTGTAGTGTCGCTCAAGGTGAACAATGATACAGTTGTGAGACGAATGCGCAGTGAGAGAGAGAGAGAGAGAGGGAATCATGTGGAAGGACACCCTTTAGAGTTCTCATGAAACAATGGATTTTTGCAAAACTTTTATGCGACAGGGTATACTTTTGAGCAATTTTTTATGCGACAGGGTACAGGGTATTGAGCGGTTTGCCACACACCGCCGTCACTTCCCTATTCAAGTACCCCCCCCGGGGCCATTTAAAAGACACTTCTCTCGTTTCTATGAACCTGGTTCTATATGGGTGAGGGGGATTCTTGATAAAATTTTAGATAAGATTTAGCAATGAGTTGGCATTTGCCATTTCTCAACTAAAATTTTCTTCGCAATCGATATCGCTAAAATTGCATATTTCTGGACATGAATTAGCAAATTTTGACCTTTTCTTGAAAAAAATTTGCGAAAATTATACCCTTGGCCAGGAGTACAAAAAAGTACATGGGACCCAGTAGAGCGGCTCATGGAACCCATGGAAACCATCGTTTTAAACAATTTTGGGGTCTTCGTTTTCGAGGTCTTCGTTTTCGAGGTCTTAGCTTTCGAGGTCTTTGTTTTCGAGGTCTTCGTTTTTGAGGTCTTAGGTCTTCGTTTTTGGGGTCTTAGTTTTCCAAACACCCGTATGCTTTGATATGATTCGATTCGCATCGCATCGTAAGGAAATGGCATACTTTGGTTTGTCGTGTTTATGGGCAGCACAAAAATCCACTACAGGGGCTCTAGGTTGGAGGCAGGGGGCCTTTATTTAATTTACTCATTTAATGGTTTGCTAAAGCATTTATTTCTTTCTTCTTTGTGCTTTAATAACTTCATTAAACCTAATTTTAGAAGAGTGCCGAGGATAAATGTGTGTCAGTTCTGCTGTTATGCTTGGTCACATTCAATGATAATTCCTCCACATTTTGAGCCCATTACCTCTTGTTTTTGCTTGTCCTGGAGTTCATTTAACCATCACCTGTGCATGTGCGAATCATTTCTTTCCAGGCGAGTTGCGGGAGAAGGGTGAAGGTTCAGATCTGACCACTCACACAAGCTTTGACACAAATGCATCCATTTATTAATTTCTCTTTTTTGATTGATATCAACAGATCTAATGTATGAAAGGTATCATCAGATCTTATGTATGAAAACAGGCATGGAACGGCAAGTGTAAAACACAGGTTGACAGGTTTAATAGGTTCCAGGTTGACAAGTCACCAGGTTGACAGGTTACCAGGTTTACAGGTTGACAGGTTACAGGTTGACAGATTACAGGTTGACAGGTTTACTGGTTGAAAATCCTACAAGTTCACCTGTCAGACTTTGGAATGTCAAATGATTTGACAAAGGTATGAAATGGTGAAAACAAATGGAAAGCAAAATTGGAAAGCAACAAAACTTGGCCAAATAGTTACAGTCAATTATAATCATGGAACAGCAACAATTGCCATCATCACCAGCAGCCACATGCATTTGATGGAGATTGGCAAAGACAGTTTTAAATGAAACAATTTGAAAACTTTGATGATAAACCTTAAGACATCTACTAATACCCCTTTCATTCAAAATATGACCTCTCTTAAAAAAATCTGCCATACCACCAAAATCTTGAGAGGCTCTAACACTGAAAAATGTTTTAATTTGTCCGTGAATCGGAAATGCGATTCCACTTGTTTCTTTATTTTAAGACACAATACAATTCAATCAGGTAAGACAAAGGAGTGATCCCCCTTGCAATTGATAAAATATCTGGTGTAAGAAACTTTTGGAACTGAATCTTTGTATTGATCTAAAGTCCATGTGTTATTCTCACTGCAGAAATTCGACTGTTATATTGATGTTTTATTCTAAGCTTGTTGCAGCGCAGCAGCGCGAAGCGCCTGCGAAGCGGCAATTTAGATTGAACACAACACGAGTAATGGATTATTTATCTGGCGATCGGGCGATCTTTGTAAATCGAGCTCCTTTTGCCCTTTTGCAATGCAGTTCAATCGTGTTGTGGTGCAATCATTTCTGGTGCAATGGACTGTGATAAAGCAACAACAACATCAGTATCGTGTGCCACGTTGCAGCACGTCGTCTGACGACACACTGTCCACACTGCCTGCTCTTTTGGAGCGCTTGATTTTGGAGAGAGGCGGTTACTGAACTCCATGGTCAAGAACAAGAAGGAAAATTCACAGATACTGGCAAGTATACTATCTTTCTTCTTTCACCAATTCCATTATGAATGTGAGAGGAGTCCTTTTCATCCTCTCTGTTGTTTCAACCATGTACAGAATTGGTAGCAAAGCTGATCTGCTTCGAAGACAGGAAGAAGTTGACGCTGGTCTAGGCCCAGACGTTACGTTCACAATAAACAAAAGTATGCTCTGTGACTCTGGCAGAAACTGGATCAAGAAACAATGCTCCAAACAAGAGCGTAGGATTGCGAGAAACTGCCGAGTCAGGCCAAATAGCATGTACATTAGTGTATCAAGTTTCTCTGTGTTTTTTCTTTTGCTGACTGCAAGAGCAAACTCAAATATAGTTCATGAAAGGCAGCAATTGCCCTTACGACTTGCATGGGCCTTCACAATTCACAAGAGTCAGGGAATGACCTTGTCAAAGGCTTGGGTAGACATTGGAAAGTCTGAGAGGACAGTTGGAATGTCATATGTAGCTTTAAGTAGAGTGAAAAGGTTATCATCACTTATAGTTGAACCAATGAGCTTTGAACGCCTTCAGAAGATTAGATCAGCTGCAACATTTCAGTACAGATTGCAAGAGCAGGAAAGATTGCAAAGACTAGCTGATGAGGCTGCAACATCCAACAAGTAGTGTTTGAGACGTCATTACATATCATGGTTTGCATTGACAACCAATTTATTGATGGACTGCCATAGTCCAATCAGGCAAGGACTTCATTGTAAGTTCTTTTTTATTTAACAGGGGAGAAGGACAAGGCAATGAGGAAAGAAGAAAGAGCAGAAAGGTGGAGTCAAGATCAACTGGGTGGTACCTTGGCAATGGCTACAGGAAAACAGGTAAGAATTGATCTTTATTCAGTGAAAGAATAATTGTTAAACATACATTTAGAACTGAATTTTCTTTTCCTGTAGTCAACTTGTCAGCAGTAAAATTTTGCTGGATAGATTCTGCAAAATGGCACAAAAATTTAAACTATCATGTTCTTACTTCATGCTTGTGAGTTTCAGTTGCTTCACCTGCAGCTTAGTACCCTCTTATTGAATGGTAAATTCATATTTGTCCTAACAATGTTATAAAGAATTGACTTTTAAATTTTCACTTCAAATTGCCTCATTTTAAAACAAAGTCCCCTATTAGAACTTGCGCCAGAGATTACAAATGTGACCATCTTTGCATCTGACAGAATTTTGATTGATTTTCAGAGATGGATTTTTCTTAAAAAGCAAAGATCTTGCTAAAGATATTCCTAGTGGCCATATTCATGCCTGATTTGGCACAGTTGTCTTTTGTTGGTTAATCGTCAGAAAGAGTGTCAACATTTTGATATATGGTCTTTCACACTGAAAGCTTATCCAGTTTCTCTTCTGTTTCAGGGTTGAAAGATAGTCTGTTTGCAAGTGAGATTCCTGTAAAGACCAGCATTGGATTGAGTGTGACATTCAGTTAAAAGCAAAGGCAACATCATATTGTTCATGTGATCTTCATTTAGCATTCCAGCATGGACAGTTGAACAAATAAGGGGCAAACATTGTGCATTTTTACATGTCTTATTTTCGTCAAATGGAATGAACCATTATACAAATCGTTACTTGATGCACCTGGCCATTATTGCTGAAGATTCTCTTTGCCGTTATTCTTGCCTATTTTTCCAACTCACCATGAGCCTGTCACTTCATCCTGATGTTGCTCCAATGCAGTCAAAACATTTATTGAATCAAACATGAAAGAACTTGTTATGATGATTTACTAGCTGTTGGATTATCATTTCTGGTTCTCATCAATGCTGAATCACATCAAATAAAAGCTCATCACAAAGAAACAATTAGACTCAGTGCAGCAAATATAACTATTTTGCCTTCCAAGGTTAATGTTACTGTTGATCTTTGCCAAATATCAAAGCCCAGCATGTGAGGTACCACCCAGAGCAGTATAAACCAGTTCAGTCCAAAGGAACTTTGAACATGAATGATAATTAACTATTTCTGACTGGAAATTCCAATTTAATGCTTCGATTTACACCAATAGTTTATTGAGTTTGATTGATGTTGTATGCTCAGCTTTCTTTTGATTGTCAAGCAGTTGTCAATTTTTATTACTTTCAAACTCAGCATTGGTTTCTCAGAGCATTTGCAGTCCATGCGCCAGTTTACAGTTTCAAAAATTGTCTTCAAATGCAACTTTTGAAGACAGCTATTGTATTGCAACAAAAGCTGACATTATTATTCTTCTGAGAATGCCTTTGGCAGCAGAAGATCAAATGTGCATAGATCGTTTTCCCAGAACAATGAACTGCTGTATTGTGTTGCAAAGACTGAGCTGCACTCACTTAACTTTGTTAACGGCTAGTAACAAGGTAAAATTAGCTTTCAAATTTGATACTCAAGTCAAGAAAATTGCCAGGTCCTAAGCTTTTATTTCAAAATTGCTCATTTCCTGCAAGGAAACTCATTGTACTCCACAAGAAACATTTCATAGTTGTGCAGAAATCTTTCAAAATTGCATATTGTACTCTAACCTGTCAACCTGCATTTTCTCCAACCTGTCAACCTGTAAACCTGGTAACCTGTCAACCTGGTGACCTGTCAACCTGGAACCTGTAAACCTGTCAACCTGTAAACCTTTCTTTTACACTTGCCGGGCATGGAAAAACATTGGTCAATTTTCCTGCCATTGTCATTTTCAATGATGCTTCCCACTCGTTTTCAAACAATTACCATCATTGTTTTTCCTTGTCCCCAAGTTACTAAGTCGGATATGTGTTGGAAAGGAGACAGTGTTGGGAATATGATGAATTCTCATAACACACAAAACACATTTTTAAATCTAAAACACAATACGAAACAGTTAATAGTCCTTTAACATATTATTTAACAATTATTACAGTATAGTAATAATCAGCCAAATCCAAAGGATGTTGTGCAGGTGAAATGTTATTGTTTTGGTATTTGTTGTGAAAGGAGAGAGGTAGCTTTGATTCTGATATCAAGGGGAACAGTGAGGTACAAGAGGACTGCATTAGACTTCCAGTCACCCAAAATCTTGATGATCTCAAGGGGTAGCCCAGCTTGGAAGGCCCATGAAGCCCCCCCCACGCCGAAAAGAATGGGAACCGAATTCCATTCCTGGGAGGCCACAGTTTTTCAGGAATGTACGCAGCTTAGCCATGAATAACCCATAGGTGAATGGCCGAATAGCAAGGGAGGAATGTACCCATGAAAAGCCTGCGAGTCTTGGGATACGTGAGAGGTGAAGGAGAAAGCTTGAAAGACAGCAGAACTGGGCAAAAAGGGGAGCCTGAGGATGCAATCAGGGCAGGGGGGGATGGAATAGTATCCCACAATGCTTTGCGTACCATTCATATTATCGGAGTTGCGCATTGAAATTTGATCAGTCGGAAGTTTTGCACGAAGGTGAAGGACGAAGCTGTGATGTTGGCCTAAAATAACCGAAGCTTTGCAAGAAGTTGATTCGCTGATTTTTAAACAAAATAAAACCACCCAACAGCTTTAATGCATTGGCCAACTACCAGGAGAAGAGATAGCAGTGAAAATCTGAAGAGAATATTGTTCAGTGTTGCTGTGGGGCAAGCATAATTTCTTCAGTCACATTGGACGAGAACCGCATTTTGTTTTCAGGTGAAATAAAGCTTTAGATGTTGGGACTTAGAGGGACTTAGATGTTTTTCTAGCAGTCAAAGCCCTGTGAAGTGTAAATGAAAGCAAAACATTGCTAAGTCCCATCCCCGTCTATCAGAAAACGAAGAACAAATCTGATAAATTTTGGTCGAAGTACGGTGCTTAGGCCCACAGAAACTTTCCACAAAAACAGTCGATTGAAGCTTATCACTAACCGACAATGACTGAAATTCACAATAAAACTGTGTGTGAATGCTCAGTTAATCATATTCGAATCAAAACACCTACCCAAATTGAATAGTCCGTCTCTGCAATGCCAATCTTTAGACCCAGTGTAGAAGAGGACGAACAATTTTCCGCCATTTGCAAAATTTCGAAGAACGGCGCTCAAAAGCTTCGTGGGGGGCGTTTCCATCCCCCCTGCAATCAGGGGTATCTGCACCACCTCCCTAAACTGAATGGTTTTGCTCCAGCGCACCCTAATGAGGGCACCCCCCGGAAAGAAAGGGAAATCAGCCTTTGTGAGCTGCTTACCAGGATCAAAGCTTCCACCCTTGTTGAGTAAATGCGATTTCCGAAACATACCATAAAAGGCAACCAGACATATTGCCCAGAAGGCAGCATCAACACTGTAGGTGAGGTTGAGCTGTGAATGAATACCACACAGGATATCAAAGTTGATAGGGAGCTTCTGTTGAGGGGCATTACCATGAACCCGTTTGACCCCTGTGAGAAGGAAAGAGAGTTGCCAATTCCCACTAAGAGTCGTAAAGGCCAAATTCTTTGTGCATTAGGCCAATAATGCCAAGGTACTGTTTGATGCTGGAGAAATTTAATGACCGCGCCAAATATGCAGCGTATAGGCAAATCCCATGTGTAGACGCAGGAACTGCAGGAATGTTCATAGCATGACAAAATCGGAGGTAGTTATCTCAATGTGTGCTATTTGTCTTTTTGGTGCTTTGGGCAAATGCCTGGTTGCGGAAGAAAGCAATCTCCTCAATGAGCTCCCTGTATACCTGTGCAGACAAGGAGCTCACAGGAGACATGGTGAGAAGGTGTGTATTTACAAAATTCTGAGTACAGTTGTAGTAATGCAACGCCGTAATGCATGCGAGAAATACGGTCTGCACAAATATTGTCTATGCCTGGAACATAAACAGCGGTTAAACAAGAGTTATGAATAGCTGATAGCCAAAACAGATGCCGGAGCCATGACATGACGATTGGATTGGCAGTAGTGCCCTTATTAATCATGGCTACTGCGGCTTGATTATCACAGTGGATAATCACATGATGGTTAGCCCATTGGGGACCCCACCTCCTAATAGCTAGATAGATTGCAAATGCCTCTTTAACATTAATATGGAGGGGAGCTACAAGAGGGGCATCCGCAGGCAGAAAGGAATAGGCCCAATCCCCCCAATAAAAAGCACCAACAGCATCCTGAGAGGCATCTGTTTCAACATCAGCTATTGGAACTTTGCTGTGAAGTAATCGTTTGCCATTGAAGACAGCTAAGAAACTCTGCCACCGGAATAAATCCTTTCGGAACTCTGGAGTGAAGCAAAATTTGGCAGAAGCGGTTCGAAGTGAATTCAAGCTGTCTAAAATACGACGTAAGAAGGTGCGCCCCCCGTGCACCACACGACGAGCCCAATTGAGCTTGCCAGCGAGTTGCTGAAGCTGGTGCTTGGTAGCGCGTTTCCGTGCAAGGAAGGTGTTGATTAGCAACCTAGTTTCCTCTAATTTGCTTTGAGGCAAGGAGAGCTCCATGGCACACGTGTCAGAAACGA
Organism: Aurelia sp. 3 sensu Dawson et al. (2005); assembly: GCA_964020215.1. Taxonomy (NCBI): domain Eukaryota; kingdom Metazoa; phylum Cnidaria; class Scyphozoa; order Semaeostomeae; family Ulmaridae; genus Aurelia; species Aurelia sp. 3 sensu Dawson et al. (2005). The sequence continues at coordinate 126,126 of CAXHUP010000067.1, forward strand.
TCCCCAGAAAAGTGAGCTGCTGGCAGGGGGGAACCACCTTGGATGGACTAATTTGAAACCCGAGGTCTAACAGCAGCTCGCGAAGAGTAGTGAACACAAACTCACACTCTGCTTGGGGTGGAGAAATGATGAGGAAATCATCTAGGTAAACGATGATCCCCTGGAACCCTCTGCTGTGCATCATGCGTTTGACGCTTTGCGTCAAGCTATGGAATATGCCAGGAGATCTCCTACCCCCAAAACAAAGGCCTGTGTCATACAAATAGGTAGGACCGCTGTCTCCTGAAAATGTCCACTTTAGGCCAGTAGCAGGATAGTTGGAAGGGTGGATGGGCACTGACCAGTAAGCGTGGCGTAGGTTGATCTTAGCAAGATAATAATCTTTATCAACAAGCTTGACGGCATCATCAATGGTCTGAAAATGAAACTTGTCTAGGGAGGAGACATAAGAATTAACCCCCCTACCTACAGGCATGCTAGAGTCATGAATAAGCCGTACTTCTTGACTGCCTGCCTTAGCCCTATAGTGGTTGGGCTATTTGATAGTACTATTTTGGTTGGGGGGGGGCAAAAAAGCCCCCCTACCTAACTCTTTACTGGTAATAGGTAGAGCGACCAAATTTGGTGTGCTAAAAGCCTCAGGCATGTACTTTCTGTAAATATAAAAATTAACTTAAAAATAGCCACCATTTTTGCTTACGTCAGCATTTTCCTTTGTGTGGTCAAGAAAAGCGGCAAAATTGGTCAAAATCAGGAAAATCGAGATAAAATTAAATTTGGAGCATATTTTCCATCCAAACATGGTATTTATGATAGAATGCATCAAATAACACAACATTAAAAAAGAAATTTGCAAAATATTCCACTTCTGCTCCTTTTTTCGCGATAATTGAGATTTGAGAATTTGCGATTTTTCCTTGGTCAGTCCCAGAAAATTGTCTCCCGCCCCCTCATTTTTCAAAATATTTCAATGAAACTTTTTGAGAAGTTGCACAATAAGTAGTTGCAAAAAGTCAAGGAGTTTCATGGCTATGAAATTCTTCCTCGCAGAGTTATTTAAAAAAATCTACTAGGGGGGGCAAATTTGCCCCCCCCCCAACCAAAATAGGGTTAGGCACCGCGCTAATAGCACTAGCGATAGTAGGTTTTTTGGGGGTAACAACATAATTACCCTCTGCTATTTCTTCCGGAAGAGTTTGTTCCACTTTATCTCTTGCTTCCGGCTTTGTTGATGAACTATGATTGTCCATCTCGGCAGGAGATAAAGTTGAATCAGCTGGAATAAGCTCAAACCCATTGATGATGCCCTCAAGCAAAAATTCTCTATCTTTATCTAATTCCAACTCAGCCATCCACCTACCCTTGTTTAAAGGGGAGGGCATCCCCACCCCCTTTGGGAGTCACCCAGAGGTAGGCTCTGGGGAACCATGCTGAGTTGCTGGGTGGGAACTGCTACAGGCCTTGCCCTTAACTTTACGGTTACAGACGTGTGCAAAATGGCAAGGGCTGTTCTGACAGCCTGTTGAATTAAATTTGTGGCAAACAACCTTGTTGGCAGCCAAGTACACAGCTGTGTTAGGCCCCACAAAAGACTGATTAAACAAGGAGGGTTGGGTGGAACTAGTCTGCTTGGGCTTGACTTCAGGCACGAGAGTGATCTGATGCAAATGGGTGGAGTCATGACTCCATGGGAAACTATAAGTGGCCTGAAGCTAGCGAAATTCATCATCAAACTTCAGGACACTTGTCCATTCATATTTTCCTGCCAGCTGCATTATCTTGACAGCATAGGCAAGATAATCACGTACGTCTCTCGAAGTTGGGAGCTTGCAGGAAAACAGAAGGCTGTGAAAAATGCGAGTGTTGGCTACCACCCACTGTGAAAGTGACACACTCTCGAGCCAAGGCCGTTGCTGTTCATAAGAAATAAGCAAACGAGAACCCCCCATGTCAGACAAAGTGTGTTCAGACTCTCTTGGGACCAAGCTGGAAACAAAGTCAACTATACGGAGAACCTTCTCACCCAATGGCACAGCAGCTGGGGCCAGGAACATGTCAGCATGGTGATCACTCCTCGCCAGGAACTGGTCATGCAAGGAAACTGGTTGGTTGCTGGTCATGGCGCCATTCAAAGTAGGAACGGTTGTTTGATTCTGCATAAGTTGCCAGGGCAGACCAGGTTGCACTGCAGGCAATGACGTCCCCACAGGACCAGCAGGCAGGGCATGGCCTTGTAGAGATAATGGAGGCCCAGAACCAAGAAGCGGCGAGAGAACTGGAGCTTTTGCCGCACTTTTAGGAAATTGCCGAACTGCACTTAGGCCACTGGCGATGGTTTGTCCTTGTTCTTTATGTTGCTGCTGTTGCGCAACTTGCTGTTGTCTTTGCCTCATTTTCAAAACATTGGCCTCTTTTGTCTGCCACTTTTCTTCTCAGATTGTCGAGGTCAGCAAGTCGACGTTCTTTGAGAGCCAGTTGACGGAGTTTAGCTTCTAATGCCAACCTTTCTGAATCGTCTGGTCCATTTGGTGCTTCCGTCTGAGGCATGGTAGAATTCATTTCAGAGGCCAAGCCAAAATCAGCATCGCGAATGGCGGTGAAAGATGCTTGATCCTCACCACCGTGATCTGCGTCCTCAACTTCGTCTTCACTCTCTTCGTCACGACCTTGGCAGTGAGGGCCTGGCTGACCCCAAGAATGGTGCTTGTGTGGTTAGTGACACCCGACACATCACCTTGTACGGCGAAACTTGACTGATGCATCTTCATGGGACGAGTGATGGACCGTAGAATTTTGAGAGGCCATGATGTCTGGCGTTGATGTTGCTTGACAGTATCAACGCCAGACATCATGGCCTCTCGATCTTGAAAAGATGGCAAAATGGGAAGAGAAATGGCAAATGGAATTCCATCCAGAGAAATGTCTAATCCTCACCATATCAAGAAGCAGGAGACCAATAATATACAACTACACTCTACATGGGCAAAGTCTGAGTCATGTCAGCTCTGCCAAATACCTAGGAGTAGCATTATCCAACAATCTAAGCTGGAATCAACATATCAGCAATACGGCTAGTAAAGGCACAAGATCCCTTGACTTTCTCAAAAGGAATTTTCACATAAACTAACCTCAGTTGGAATCAACAGCCTACAAAGCAATTGTACGACCAGTTGTTGAATATGCTACAACAGTCTGGGATCCACACACAAAAAAGAACATCCACACACCCGAAATGGTACAAAGAAGAGCACCAGGTCCTAAATAGACATGATAGATTCGCAAGTGTTACTGATAGGATTTCAGAATTGAAATGGGAAACCTTGAGGAAAGGAGAACAAAGCAGAGACTTGTTATGTATAAAATCCATCATGGACTTGTAGCAGTCGACAAAGATAAATATATCAAACAATCTTTGAGAGTTTCTAGACAGAGCCATGACCAAGCATATGTAATTCCAAGAACTGGACCAGATTATTATAACTATTCTTTCTTTCTCTGTACAATTAATGATTGGAACAGGTTGCCACAGTCTGTGATAAATTCAAAATCAATTAATTCGTTTAAAAATGCCATTGTATAACTTAATGAAAAAATTTATATGTAAAAACTAGAAAAAAGGGTAAGAGACCACTCACAGACGAACAGTGAGGGGTGCAGTGCAATTTTACTGTGAGCCGATGTGTTGCTTAAGATCAATGAGCGTTAACTGTGACAAATTGCAAAATCCATAGGTTAAACTCACCATATGTGACATCAGCCACATTTTTGCTGCTCAGTTGCCAAACTTATTGATCATTATCATTTTCTTTCTTTCTAGCAAATAAATTTTCTTTTATTTTTCTTTTCTTTTTTTTTACATCAACAGAGCCTTCATTATTGAAGTTGTTGATTAACATCATAGAAGTAGCAGTACAGGGACGATACCACGGGGAGCGAAAAGGTGATGACTACGCCGTGGCCAATAGACCCCTTCCGAATGTTTACTTTTGAATACGAGGCTATGGATGCGCGCGCAGCCATGCCGGCAAGAAACGAGTGCTCTCTGTTTACATACATCATTGTGTATCCATGCAAACATCGACGGAAAGCGTCTCTTCTTCGAGGAAAAATTGTTCAAAATGCCGAAAAGTTGCTGTGCAGTTGGTTGCACAAATCGTCAAACGAAAGAAAATGCAAAGCTGCACTTTTATTGCATACCGAAGGGAAAAACACCGTTCGAGAAGCGGAAAAGAGACGATTGGATCAGGGCGATCAGACGTAAGAATTGGCCAGACGAACAGATAGCGAAAGCACATATTTGCAGTGAACACTTTGTTTCAGGTATAAACCTTTCATTTGTATCTCACCTAAAAGGCATGTGGTATTTGATTTGTGTGTGTAGTTTACGTGCTGGATTTATTTAAAATAGGCACAAGGCGTGGTTGATATGACCCCTCTTCATTCTTTCCAATTTTAGGGAAGCGGTCAGACAATCCTGAAGAGCCAAACTGGGCCCCCACTATTTTCAAGTTTACGACAAAGCAGGATGAGAAAAGAGTAGCAAACCAAATAGCTAAGAAAACAAGATACGAGCAGTTGAAGAGCAAAAGAGAAAAATCACTGATAAATTGGAATGTTACTGTGAATGAAGTGACGAACTCAACAGAATCAGATAGCAGCAGCAGCAAGGCAGAATCAGATGATGCATTGGAAAAAGAGGGGGAAGCCACAAATGATGTTGACACCCAGTGTGACTTTGACAGTGAAGCACAGTTTTGGAAGGATAAGGCATCACAACTAAATGATGAACTTATCGAAAGGCTTAAAGAAATCTACAAGCTAAGAGAGGAAAATGCCAAACTCCGACAAAACATGTTTGGTTTCAATTCAGTTAAGAGCTCAACTGAATGGCTCAAATTTTACACAGGAATACCAACCGTGGCAGTATTTCTTTGGATCATTGGGCTGATCAAAGGGAGTGTAGAAAAATGCACTTCCAAGCTGTCAACAGAGGATCATGTCCTGATAGTCTTGATGAAATTGAGACTAGGGTTACTGAACAAAGATATAGCTCATCGGTTCAGCTGCAAAGTGACCATGATCTCAAAAATCTACAGGAGTTGGCTCCCAAAACTTGCTGCTACACTACAGCAGGTACTGATCTGGCCAAGCAGGGCAGAGATCCGCTCCAATCTACCCCAGTCCTTTCAGAGAAAGTACAGAGACTGCATCTGCATAATTGATTGCAGTGAGATATTTATTGAGAGACCACAGAATTTGACAGCAAGGGCAAAGACGTGGTCAAACTACAAACACAACAACACAATAAAATATCTCATTGGAATCAGTCCTGCTGGTGCAGTCATGTTTTTATCTGAAGGTTGGGGTGGAAGGGTTTCTGATAAACAGATATCCTTAGAGTCTGGGTTTCTTCTTCTAAAATTCAGCCAGGGGATTGTATCCTAGCAGATCGAGGGTTCCTGATAGAAGAAGACCTGAACAGAAAAGGGGCATATTTGCGAATTCCAAAATTTACAAAAGGAAAGATTCAGTTGCCTTCTGAAGATGTTGATGTGTCCCGTCGACTATCAAATGTTAGGATACATGTTGAGCGAGTAATAGGACAACTAAAAAAATTTCATATCTTGCAGAGAACCATACCAATTTCGCAAGTAGAACTCCTAGATAATGTCATGATAGTTGTTTCTGCATTAGTTAATTTGAATAAGAGTGTTGTTTCACGTTAAGTTTAGAGGATGAACACAACTATTGTGCCATGGAACATAGCCAATTCAACCTAAAATAGACCCTGCCGTCTGACTTAAGATTTTAGTTTTCAGTCCCTTGAATATGGAGTAGTCCCTGGAAAAATTAGTAAGTCAAACAATTTCTCAACAACACAATCTTCATTATCAGATGATAACCCTTATATGACACCATGAAATGAAATTAAGTTTGTTATGAGACAAATGTAGACATAACAAATATACTTATAGCAAGACCTACATAAAAGGTTACATCAAGTTTTGCTAACAGTTTTTTGGGTCCTGCTCTTGCAATACTTGCAGAACCATTTCCCCTTTGGTGCCCTTAAAATGTTTACACATGAGTAATGAAACCATTTGATTTTACATGACTTATTTTCACAAAAGATCATTTGTCCAAACTCAGGCCTTCTGCAATCACAGAATAGTCCCCTATCATGAACTGTGTTTGGTTCTAACTTTCTAGAGACAATCTCAGGTAGAAAGTGCTCAAAGAATTTTGCTTCTAGGGTCTTTTTAAGTTCTTTGATGAATGATTTATTTTTTCCAACTATGCTCAGTATGCCACCTCCATGTGTGTAAACATAAAAATAACCAAATTCTACTTGACTCAATTCCATTTGCAACTGAATTTGATAGTAGTACATGTGGTTCTGCTTGACCATTAAATTTTCATCAATTGGAAAGTCTTTGTCATGAGACGAGCCTATCAAACCATCTTTGTACTTGTAAGGGCATTTGATTTCTAAAACACCAGTTCCATGGCAAGAACATGTTACAATGGCATCAGGTGAAGCTCCCAAACATGGAAAATCTGCATCAATCACCAGTCCACTTTGGTAAATTGTAAAGTTTTCATGCTTCTTTGATTCATCTGCAAAAAAGTTTCTGCATGCCTCAGGCTCCATAGCTTTGCCATACTCTGTATATTTTGATGAGAATGGGGGCTTGTACTGCATCACTGACTCAATAAGTGACTTGCTGTCCTGCATTCTTGACACTTTGTAACAAACGGAAGCAGTTATTCTGCCTGCCCTATGTATCATCCATACTTTATTTGAAGCTTGTTCACTGGTAGCTTCACACAAATTTTCATACATTTTCTGGTAGTGTGTGTCGCAATATCTATTGTAAAGCTTCTTTCCATGCTCTCTAAGCTATTCATTTGTCATATTGATGGCAGTTGGGTCAAACAAGCTTGTGAGGGGCTCAGGTATTCGATTTGTTTCATTTTCACAATCTGTATCAGTTTCACTGTCATTCTGCAGTGCTGCTGAGATATGAGGCACTTTTTTTGTTAATTTTTTGAATCCAGTTTTGTCAAGTTCATCAGATGGTAGACTGGTGAACACGGCCGCTTTTGGGTAGGCATGGTACAGTGCTGCAAAATCCTCTCTTTTTATTGGATTACTGCCTGATGCTGGGTCATAGCAACTGAAATGCTTGTTGGACACTTTCTTTTTGGCAGCTGCTGGCAATGACTGCTTTTTTGGTCTTGAGAAATCTATTGCAGACAATGGTGCAGGTGTTACAAATTTTCTTGAGGTTTTCCATGCACACAGCTGACTTGTTGAAGTGGTTTGCTCATTTAAGTTGTAATGGACAGCAGCTTCCAATTTGAAGAGAAGGGCTGCAACATGGCTGCATGCAGAACCCAGTCCAGCCATGCATGTACAGTTTCCTGTGAGAATCCATCCATCTTTCTGATGTAGACATACCCATACTTTGTACAAGGTTGTTTTTTGCCCCTGTCGTTGACTTGGCAACACCTATGTGTAAAGAAAAGTTAGGTTATTCATAACAGATGAGTATTGTGCATAAAACATAAAACTAGGTCTAAGTCAAATTCTTTTCTGGTTGATTGAAATATTTGTGTGTATATTCGATAATGCCTCCAAAGTAGTGAATTTCTTTGTCAGAACATCCCTGCCGAAAGAAAATTATTGGTCATCCCTTACTGTCAACAACGAGCATTTGAGACGACTACTACTGAGAAGAAACCCTTGAAAAACTTTGAAAAATGTAGTAACGAGTGATCAAAATCTTAGTTCCAAGAATAAAAACTTTAAAAACATTGAAAGTAGATCCCGTCATAAAAATCTGTAAGCTTGAAGAAAGTCGTTAAGTTACCTCAGATTTGATGAAGCAGAACTCGCTTTCGTTTGAAATCTTGTGATGGAAGCAATCCTGGACATGCCCGCATGTGCAGTAGTTGTAGGCTTCAAGTGACTTGTAGGCTTTTATCGATTCCTTGGTAAAAACACTTGGCGTATCTAGAAGGTACTCGGTGACATCTCTCCACGAGAGGCCTGGAAGATTCGAGATGTCGTCACTCCAATCGCCGTCTAACGCAAAAGGATCAGGAAGCTGTTCACCGCTTTTCAGCGTCAATTTCGACAGATATTGCTTTCTTTCCACAGGATCAAGGTGGTCGACGTATTCAGAAGCCATTCTCGAAGTCATGTTCAACTAAATCTAAAATATTTCCTGAAGTTTCCAGCGTTTGATAGTCAGAAGTATCCATTGTATCTGCCTGTAAACAGGTGGATTCACCGTGTGCTAGCCCACGCGCTCGATTGTTTTGCCGGCACAGCTGCGCGCGCAGCGTGTTTACATCAAAGTGTGACGTCACGCAGCAAGGGATCTATGCATCCACTCAGACTTCTTATGGCAACTTTTATGTTTCATTCAACTGTTTGGACATTATTCAAGCACCTTTAAAGTAAAACAATGCAGTAAACATTTGCCAATAAATAAAGGGAAAATAATCTATGAACTTCCATAGCCAAAACAGATACTGTAGTTTCTTGAAAAATTTCTTATAAAACTTGAGCGTTGATCTCTATTGAACTGTCCATTTGTTGGGTTAATTCGAGTTTGGTTTTGGTTCTGATTTTGGTTTTGAAAACTCATTGCCATGAAACGCTCGAACATGTTTTCTAGCCCCTCAAACTGTTGTTCTACCTTGGTTTCAGCTTCGTTTGCAGCCACCGGAACTTCGTATCCTGCTTGATTTGGTTTAACCCAAGGCGCAGATCCATGAGTTAATTGGTCATGAATTTCTTCTCTCCTGGCTATGGTCAAAGCATCTTCAAATTTACTTGGATCACCTATCAGAACTAAACGTCGCAAAGAAGGGCGTAAACCTTTTATAAAATGTTCACGCATGAAAGTATCTTGATGGTTTCAGGCATGTTGGGGTAAGCTTTTCTAACCAACTGTTGAATTTCCCGACCAAAATCGTTTGCTGATTCGTTTTCTCTTTGTTTTCTGGTATACAAATCAGAATAAAAAAGACGCAGGGCCTCTTTTGGCATGTAATGGTTAGTGAAAGACTCTCTCATCAACTCTAAGTCGTTTTGAGTCTCGATAGGGAGCTCATCCCAAAATCTGCGGCCCCATCTCTCCAAAATGCTGGTAAAATGTCTATTTGGAGTTTATTTGACCAGCCGTTAGATCTTGCAGCTCTATCAAAACTTTTAAACCACTTTTCTGGGAACAGAAGATGATGCAAAAAGATCTGGGGTATTTTCTCTGAGGTCGGAGCTGCAGTTGGGGCATCTCCGAATGATGTTTTTAAGGGCTTCGAAGAACTTGAGGGGAAAAGTGACTACCTTGAGAACCAAAGTAGAAGAACCAATATCAAGGTTTTTGGGATTCTGGAGGAGCATGGTGAAACATGGGATGACTGCACCTCAAACTTTGCTGCTCATAACACTTGCCCCATTGTAGGTCTGTGCACAGCAATTGCCTAGGTTGATCTTATTTGCTGCGAGGATTTCTACTATCAGCTTTCCTATGCTATCTCAAGTTGCCCTTCCCTCAAACTGAACCTATGCAAAGAAAGTTTCTTCTATCTTCAGAATTTCGGAGTCCAGGTTTAGTTAACGTAGACAGACATACCAATAAGATTTCTTTGCTTGAATGCCTGTCCGTAACCACATCGGCTATGATTGCATAATACCTATGGTCAATGAGCTCTGCAATGTTCCCTCTTACAAACTGTGCAATGCATGATATGATATCATTCTGGACTTTCCAGGTTATAATCTTGGCATTCTTGCTCCCCTCTTCAAGATGTTTCTTCAATATCTCGTCATTTTTTGCCAGTACTTGTAGTTTAGCCAAAAAATTCCCGTTGCAACTGACGCTAGCAACTTCTGCTTCTTCTGATAGTTCCCCATGATCAAGATGACCCCTCAGCTTCAGTCATTTTCCTCATGACATGTACATTCCTGTCATAATTTGAAATCGCTGATTTATCATGGTTCACCCTCTCTGTTGGGTTTTCATAATTCTCGATGACAAGTTGCATCATTTCCATAGCTGCTTGATGGTATAGGGTCTGCTCATGCTGCATTATCTTTTCTGACTTCACAATGTCTTGAAAGGCCTTGGATACAAACTTCCCTCTCATATTCTTCCCCCTTCTGGTATGAAAGGATGCAGGCCTTTCAAAGCCCACATTGCATGTCTCAGCTGTATACATTAGAAGGCTACCACTCCTGATTTCAGAAAAGGCTCCCTGTAACAGAGCAACATGGGTTGACAAAGTTATCTGCATGAATAGCCCTTTCATGTCCATAGCAAATGTTTGGAAAGTTATTATATGCCCCCACCAACCTTAAATTGTTGTGACCCATGTGATCCATGCGGTTTTCACTCAATCCATCTGATTTTCCTTTAATGGACATACATGCCAATTACTCATTGTGCTGTTCCCTGAACTGGCCTTGGTCATTCTTTCGCTTTATCATCTGTGACTCATCTACTTCCACTATTTCACCAACACCGCCGATTAGTTTGTCTCGCATTGGTATCTGGATCAACTTCAATGAGCATTCCTCTGGCAGAAGGTTGAACCAGTTAATGACAGTTTTCTCTGCCAGTCCAATAACAATAGCTGTCATAGACATTGACAGAAAACGAGTCAAGAAACACTGCTACTGCTCCCTGTTTGAAAGGCTACTGCTCCCTGGTTATGTAAACAACGGTATTTTGCAATATCTGATTAAATAACTAACATGTTCAATTATTTTTAGAAATTTTCTGGCTAAAATCGGTCACTCCGTTCAGATTCTGTAGGCAATTTTCTAAAGTGAATCCCTTTGAGAAACCTTGAAAAACGTGCTAAAATTACAAGCAAAGTTCCAAATGTGTTTACCTCACAGCAGTGATTTTCAGCACGCTTTAGCGTGTGCTTTTGTTTTGGTGGGTTGGAAAGTCTTCCCTTCCCCCTAGTGTGAATAACTTATTCAGGGGGATTCCATTCTCCTATGAGGACAAAATACATGAGCAATCTCCTATTTCGATGGGAAGGAATGACCGATTCATACCGGGTACATTAATGAACCTAATTTGACATATTGGGGATAAAACAAGATGGTTTTGAACATCATTGCTTTGATATTCAGGGATCAGGATTTTTCAAACGACAGGCATTTCTATTGACTCACCCGGTACAGTCCAGCAGTATATCATAGATATAAGCTGCCATTATGTCACGTTTGACTGAGGGAAGAAACTCTCTGTTAATTTTGCTAGATCTGCATTTTGCAAAAGGATGTCGCCATCTGTACCCATCTTGCCCATCCCTTGGCTGTAACTGCATCTGGCATCTACAGTTTCTGGCTCACACCTTATCAAACATAAGCTGCTATAATGTTGGGTTTGACTGAGCGAACACCCTGCCATCTCTGATACTTTTGCTAGATCTGCATCTTGCAAAAGGACATTGTCAGCTGTATCTATCTTGCCCACCCCTTGCCTGTAACTGCATCAGGTGTCTACAAGTTCTGGCTGCACAACTTATCAAACATAAACTGCTGTAGTGTCAGGTTTGACTGAGCAAAGAACCGACGTTACTAAAACACGGAACAAGCGGAACAAGCCAGTAACAAGCGGAACAAGTAAGGAACAAGTCAGTAACAAGCGGAACAAGCCAGGAACAGGCCAGTAACAAGCGGAACAAGACAGTAACGCATCAAACAAAGCGTGGAATTTGCATTGGTACATGGCTGAACCCCACCAGATTGCCATTAAAATTGCCGCAACAATAAGAAGAAAAGGGCCGTCCATTCCAACGGAAATTTCGAAATACATCACGGTGTAAAATGAACAAGTGGCGGCAAATGGTAATAATACAATAAGAAAAAGACAGCAGGAAAGCAGGAATCACGCAGTGGCGGCGCCAGCTCTGAAAAATCGGAAAAAGTGAGGGGGAGGGATATTTACTTCCTGTTCCACAGCGAAATTTTCAAAATAATGTTTTTTGAAGTTTTTCCAATGTTTAGGCATTACTCAAGTACCTTCCAAGTGATATGATACAGGAATGGTGTTAGAATCCCGGAAGGGGTACTTAGTATATTTGTCCGCTGGGGATGTGCCGTTTTTCAGGGTATCGTTTTCGCCTATTTTTTCCAGAACAGGGTATCAAAAGAAGGCAAATTTTCTGGAGCAGGTTGTCAAAATATGTCGACAGAGGAAATTTTGTTATTATTTAGTCCAATTTTGGTGTTTTTGAGTATACTTTTCACCGATTTTTCTAGAACAGGGTATCATTTCAAGGCAAAAGTCCTGGAGCAGGGTGAAACTTTTTTTCGTGGGCACATCCCCGTACAAATTTAGGTCAAGCACCCCCCGGGGTTAGAATAAAGTAAACTATGTTAAGGATTTTGTTTGCCAAAATAATCTTAAGTTATATTTTCCCTGTACTGGAGTTTTCTTAATTTTTTGGCGATCTTAGAGGTGAGTTTCTTACAAGCAGTTTCTTATGCAAAATACGCGCATGCGACCTCGAGGGTTAGTTACCTTTGAATACTTTAATTCTGGTTATCTGTTATGAATACCTAATGGATGCCTGAATACCTTTGAATACTTTAATTCTGGTTATCCGTTATGCACAAATTTTCGTACTCCATCTCATCTTATCTTACGATAATGTTAAGTTGTTATTTTTTTGTTCAACCTTGCATCTTGCTATGGACGATGATATGTTGAAAATAGATATAGAATTCACTGATGTCAGTCCATATGACTCTTCCTCCGCAGAAACATGTTTCTGAAACGTAACTACTGTGTGTAGGTATCCATGGTTTCATTTCATGCAAAAGGGTGAATTATTTGCGCTCCAGAACCTTGTTATAAATTCTAAAGCAATACAGAACAAAAGATTTGACAACGAGAAGCTGTGAATTTAACTGAGGGGCATTTCATTCACTGGAAAATCATGAGATTTTTTAAGAACAAAAGGATTATTAAGAATTTCTGATGGAGTTTGCTTGAAAACAAAATGATTGGGAGGGAAATGCGCCTCAAAATCACCAAGGATTTCGCTGTGCGTAGCGGAGCGTCATCCTGTAAATAGAAAGCCTAGTCCTTCAAAAGACTATACCAAAAGTAACCTGGTATGGTGGTTCCACATGGCTAACGGTATGCTTTTCATATCGGATTTCTCAGACCAATCCGATGTGAATGGTAAACCGCTATCAAATAAACGGAGGGGCATTTCAGTCTTTCGAAAAATCGTACGAGATTCTTTCACGACAAAAGGATTCTTACGGATTTTTGGTGGATTTTTCTTGAAAACAAAAGGATTTTTGCCAATGGTGTACGAGACTTTTTGGGAGTGAAATGCCCCTTGAAATAAACACAGCAAAGTGAGCCTCTTGACACTTCCTTCAATTCCATATTCAGTCAATACAATACCGGGTGAGCCAGAAAAAAGTTCCCACTTTTCAAAATTCATAACACCAAGACTACTACACGGATTTGAATCATTCCAATTCTAGTTAAAAGCCGAAAGATCAAAGCATTTTTGTGATTTTTCTCGCTGTCGTACCAGCACTAGAGGTATTGGCAAATTCAACTTCATAGAAATTTTATGGTTGCAAAATCACAGAAAAAGGGCCTAAAACATTGATCAAATCGTAAGGATTCCATTCAAATTGAACAAGAGGCCATGAGCGTTTTACCTTCCTCAAGAGTTATAAGACATCGATTTTCAAACACATACGGAAGATTTACAATGCCTTAATGCCTAGAGGATATCTCTCACCCATGAGAAGTTGCATTTCCTTCATTATTCTGTGCGAGGGGTCATTTATGAATTGATCGATGTTTTGGGCCATTTTTCAGTAATCAATGAACCATGAAATTTTTGTAAAGTTGAATTTACCTATATTTGTAGTGCTGGTAGGACAGCAAGAAAAATCACAAAAATACTTTGATCTTTCGGCTTTTAACTAGAATTTGAATGATTCAAATCCGTGAAGTAGCCTTGGTGTTATGAATTTTCAAAAGTGGGAACTTTTTTCTGGCTCACCCAGTAGACATTCAAAATGCGCATAAGATTTCTAGGAGGATTTCTACAGGGTTTCAAGGAATTCTTGGGGAAAGAATACCAATGAAAGTAGCACAGGGTGGGGTAGGGGGCTCTTCCACGCAAGTGTACCCGAGGCCCACCTGGGAAGTGCTTGCTGCACTCCAAGATATACTTTTTCGACTTTGATTTCCATCCCCTTTAATTCTAATGCCTCCTCGCAAGGTAGTCATGTATGGCTCGATACAGAAGCTTGACCAGTCAGGTTAGTTGCTTGATGTTATTTCAAAAACTCGACACTTAATACAAAAATAGAGCCAGATGAAGGTGAAAGTAGACTTGCTCCAAGTCTATTCCTTGGTATATCAGCACTAAGCAGGTCTAAAGTGAAAGGGGCCTGTAAAATCAGAATAGCGAAGAAGTGCACCGTCAATCAATAAAAGTAAAATATGTTGGATTTTCTTTATCAAAATGAATAGTACCTCACGAGGGATGTATCATTTTCTAAATTTCCCCTTCAATTTCGGCAAAAACCCTTCTCTTTGCAAGAAAAATCCGCAAGTCGCTCTCTTACGTTATATTTTTCCCAGCGTTGGAGATTCTTAACTTTATGGCCTCATAACAAGTTTCTTGTAACAAGAAAATACGGTTACTTGTTCATTTCACACCGCAACAATTTTTGGAAATTTCCGTTGGAACGGACGGCCCTTGCGGCAACGTTAACGTTATCTCGTGGGGTTCAGCCATGTACCCATGCTAATTTCACGCTTTGTTCAATGCGTTACTGGCTTGTTTGGCTTGTTACTTGCCTGTTCCTGGCTCATTCCGCTTGTTACTGGCTTGTTCCTGGGTCGTTCCGCTTGTTACTGACCTGTTCCTTGCTTGTTCCTCTTGTTACTCGCTTGTTCCGCTTGTTCCGTGTTTTAGAAACGTCAAGCAAAGAACATGCCATCTCTGATACTTGTTCTACATCTGCATCTTGCAAAAGGACATCGTCAGCTGTACCCATCATTCCTTGCCTGTAACTGTTTCTGGCGTCTACACTTTCTGACTGCACATCTCATCAAATTTAAGCTGCTATAGTGTCAGGTTTGACTGAGCGAAGAACCTGCCATCTCTGATACTTTTGATGTATTTCTTTTGTTGTATTTGATGTATGCTTTTGATGTTACAATTTGATGTATTTCCGGTTGGAGAATGGTTTCTTTCTGCTATCGAGACTTAATTTCTCAACCATCTTTTCAAGACGATCAAGGCGGTCGCTCGCATTGTCTCCTCCAGCTGTGGTGGCAACTGGTACACTCGCTCTTCTTCTTACCCAAGGAACAGCGCCACGCACTTGTTACTTAATTGTTTATCTCTTCTCTCTTGGTGTGTTCCACGGCCTTGAAGAACTCTTGAGGGTCTGAAATAAGTACTATTCTTTTCAATTCAGGGCGTAATCCGTTGACAAAATGTTCTTGCATGAGAGTGTCTTGGCGTTCGATAGGCATCTCAGCATAAGCACAATGAACAAGTTTCTGTATCTCTCTCCCGAAATCCTCTGCCGTCTCCAATTCGCCTTGCTTTCTTGAATATAAATCTGCATAATAAAATTGATGCGCTTCCTTTGGAATAAAATCCTCCGCTAAGGCAGCCTTTAAGTCGTTTAGATTGTTCTGAGTTCTTGGTCCTAATTCATCATGAGGCTCTGCAGCACGCTCGCGAAGAAAGGCTGGCAAAATATCACACTGTCTCTTGTCCACCTAGCCATTTGCCTTAGGGATTCAAACAAAGCGTTTTAACCATTTTTCTATGTCTTCTCCAGTCTTACCGAAGAACTTTGTCGGCTGAACTACAGCTTCTGATTCCGTTTCACGCTCATCGTGCCTATTTGAAGAAACACAACAACAGTACTGTTCTTGGATCTTTCTATCAATCTTGGATCTTGGATCTGTTCTTGGATATAAGTGATCCGTCCCTTGGATATATGGATAGGATAAAGAGCGATACAAATCTATGTTTTCATACTCACGCTAAGTAAATGTTGAAGCGAGTCAACAAACTTGAAACGTATGTTTCACTAGATGCTTTGACAAACTTTCTTCAAAGTTTCTCTTCATAGAGTTTACTCTCTTCATACCCTGCTCTGCGTTGCCATACTTGGCGTAGATATAGTATACATTTGGAGTACAACGTCTGCATTTCAAGGAAGTCTTCACAGCGGGATGAGGACCATCGGTATCAAACATTGTCGCATGGGATGGTTGATTATGCAGCGTTAGATTTCCTTGGCATGTAATACACATGAAATCACGTGTGTATCGGGGATGCCAATGAAAGATCCTGCTTCAATTGCCATGTCCGCAGTCATATCATCTTCCTGCTTGCAGGACAAAAGTTTCTTCGTCAAATGGAAACATCTATTTACCACTTCATCTGACAGATCAGAACGGCAGACTAAAGATAGATGTTTTCAACACCGGTTGCATTACTGCTATCATTGTAGAAGGGATAGCTGCTACAAAACCCACCCATCTTTTGTATCCATGCTCAGAAAACTTGAGAAAAAAGAGGCTCTCCATTTTGGGCAAGAATTCTTCAGGAAAGTTGACATGAAACAACATAACGTCACTTGCACAGATAATGTTAAATGGCTTCTTTGACTGCTTCAAAATTTTCTCTTTTTTTCCTCTTTTTTCCAACGCTTCTTGAAAGGATGACACGTTAAAGGCCTTATGCAGCCAAATTTTCGACTTTGACTTTTTACCATATTCATAATATTCAAACTTTACTGATTTCATTGATACCAAATTTTACTCAACATCATTGCGGAAAGGGTGCGAAATTATGACCACAAACGCGACGCGCACTTCTTGCCAATGAAAACCAACGCACGTGGGAGCTCGCGAGGATTGCTTCACAATGTCAGATGCCGATGGCAGTGAGTTTCAAATGTCTTGTGATGACAAGCTAGACTCAGAAGATGAGGCTAGATTCAACAGCAACCATGGAGTTGTCCAACTGGGAGCTAAAGCTATGAAGCTATACCAAGACGAACCATTGGCAATAAATCGGCTTAGGCCAAGAATGACAGAATGACAGAAGTTGGCGACGGCAGGGCAGAAGTTGAGAATCCAGACAGTATACCCATTGCCACCCTCGAGTCCAGATATATGATAAGATACTCTTTCTTCTGCAGAGCATGAATTTTCCCCTACACCTGCAATTTCGGTATTTGGATCAGTGAAGTCAGTTTCACACCATGATTTCCGCACCAACGATAAAGGTCAAGTCAAACTATTCTACTCGATTCTACTCTCCTGATCCTGCACTAAACAAACTGCAGTGGCTTATTTTGTGAAAATTCACGCAAACCTTGAATATGTGTCAAAAAGCTTAGAAAGGAAGGAAAGCGGCCATGACCTAGAACGACTCTTACCTTTGTCTGTTCAATGCTCAATCGGAGGTGCACTGCCTTCTCTTCTGCGTTTGTAGCATCTAGGGTAGGGTGGAAGTAATTTGGGTCCAAGAGCAGACTTGGGTCTCTTTCCTTTTTTCGTTAAAACAGTCGTAAGTTAGGAATTTGATTCATACGGTAGCTCATCGAACGATGAAATCTATTCTTTCATTCAGGAGCTGTATCCGTGGTGTCGAAGAGCCATTGGATAATTTCCAGTGCTTCAATTTCGAGAGTTTCCCCGGCATGAGCTTTGATAATGATTTGACTTGACATCGTAGTAAAGCCTTCCAATCACCCCACCGCCTCGATTTATTTTTGTTAACAAGTCATTACGGTTCTCAAGTTCAATCATTTGGAAAGGTGTCAAAGTTTTTTCATGATTCTTGCGATTCAATAGATTTTATTTCGATAATTTTGCAAGGTGGGAGCAATTTGGGTCCACTGGGGCTTTGTTCAACGAGTCGGGCTGTGTGAGGATTGGTATTCATTTCATGGCTCTCACATCAAAACAAAACATGAAGGAGATGTTGAAACTGAATGAATAAATCGAAAACAGTGTTTGCAGGTACACTTCCGAGCACAATAAACGCAAGGATTTGCTTCTCTTAACTTTCACTTGAGGTAAAAACTTTGTTTACATTTACATGTTGTCAAGAATTGGGCCCTCGGCGTTACAAATACTGATTTTCTCGAACATGCCCAAATTTCCCGCTGATAGTTTGAAATGAGGACAGTAAAAATTGCAAAACATTGTTCAAACTCTAGATTAGAGAACAGGAATAAGTTTCCGAGAACGACCGGTGATTCAATGTATGTAAAACGAAAAAAAGATTGTCAACATTTGCGACGATTGACGAATCCGCAAAGGTATTCTGTTTACTCAGAAAGATGCCCTTTTAGGCCCAATGGTCGATGGTGACGAACGAATCTAACCCACTAAATATATGTAAAGATTGAATTTTTTCATTCGGGAATGTGTGGACGGATACATCTTTTATAAATTGTGTATTCTTGCAGCTTTCTCCATTTGGTGCTCCAGCGACAAATGACCCTCCCACGCGAAGTGTTTCCCATACTTTTTGAAGCAGTGGCCATTGCTTGCACAGTGTCTCCAATGCGCGCTGTATCGTCGGTCATAATTGTGACGTCACATTTGTCAGTTCAATGTTGCGTTGAAATAGCGAATCAATCGACTTTGACACACAATTTCTTCAACTTAAACTCATAATTTCCATCTCAAACTTTCACAATGTTTTTATGACACTATGAACTATCTAAAATCATCAAAAATCGAGGACCAAAATTTAGCTGCATAAGGCCTTTAATGAAGCAAGAACTTTGTTGGGATTTGATGAAACAAAGATATCAATCAACACAAAAATGATAGATAGCAACCTCTTTTTGCTAAAGTTATGAAAAACTGTCTGAAAATCCTAATTACTTCTGGTTTTATTATGGGAAGGCGAAGGCTGGGGAAAACATGTCAAACAGGGAAATTATATTAAATGGAGTTATCACTTTGGCTAATTTTTTGTATTTTGTAATCCTATTTAGTATACTTTTTGCAGAATCGGGTATCATTTGAAGACAAAAACTCTGGAGCCGGGTAAAAATCTCTTTCTGTGGGCTCATCCCCGTACTAATTAGGTCGACTAACCCCCGGGTCAAAAATTTTGCATTTCTTGCAAGGGCCGCGGAGATCTTTTGGAGGCCCCTGAGCAACACTGTAAAACTTTGTGAATTATGTTGGCAAAAATGCATTTCAGAGCACTTTCTACGGTCAAAATGTTAAAAATCTTTATTCAAGAGGACCCCTAGACCCTGATGCCAGGGGCAAACTGCCCTTCCTACTTGACAGCCCTGTGTTCCAGCCCCTCCTACTCGGCAGCCCTGTTTCTTGCCCAAAGGGGTTGCAAGCTATTTTTGTGACTCTTCGTTTTCTCATTCCAACCTTTCTCAAGGTTTTACTAATCAATGGCCCTGGCCCTATGGCTGAATTGTCTTGAGTGCATCGTTACAATTACATTGAGCATAACTTTGATGATGTATTTGATAAGATTTTTTTGGAAATTTGCTACCAAACATACCCAAAGTCATACACAAAAGTATCATTTAGTTAGTGAGAATTCTCTTGAGGTGATTCAGGGAATCACCAGCTGTAACTTTTCTTGCGTCAGGAAACAAGACAGATTTGGGACGCTGAAGTTGCGTGGTAAAGTAGATACCCTGGGTAGCAGGGCCGAAAAATTAAAGTTGAGGCTCTGAAAGGGACTGAAAAATCTTTACAATTTTCCAACTCACAGCAACGGGGCTAAGGTCTCCATGAGAAAAGTCTTACAAGAAACATAATTCTCCCTAGCCTATGTCCCAAACCTCAGTCTTTTGGGTCTGGAACACAGGCTAAATTCTCCCCAGATCACTAAAAAATTAGAAACTCCGCTACTGGAAAAAATCAGCTTAAGGAACTATTCATTTTAGTCAAGGAGATAATTCCTCTATCTTCAATTGTTTCCTGAAAAAAAAACCTACATTTGAAATGTTTATGAGAGAATATGAAGTAAAAATAAGGATAGTTATAGAAGGAATTACCCATGGATGGCGTAGGCAACTCAGAAGAGACTACGTGTACTCAAAACTTGATAATTTTAAAAACTTTCGGTACAGGCACAAGTCCTTATAGTTCCCCTAACTTCCCTTATGTCTGATTCTGTTGCTTTTGAAAGATTTTTTTGAAAGCTTTGGACATCTTCCTCTCAAATTGAATTATATCAAGGATAATGTCTGTGTCACATAAAAAAAATTCTCACCCACTGAATGAGAACTCTGTGTTTGAATTTGGGCTTGTTGAATCCTAGTTGAATACACATACACTGCCAAACTCATAGTCGCCTATTTGTGATAAAGAGGCAAGGGAAAATAGTTCCATTGTGCCATTGGGCCATGAGGCCAGGGCCCGGGGAAGGGGGTACTATACATATTTTGGTTACGGGGACGCGCCATTGAGACGGGTATCTATTTTCACAATTTTTGATGTAAGGAACGGTATAGATTTTCACGATTTTCGCAATTGGTATAGGGTTGAGTATGCAATTCCAGAAAATTGGTATAAAGTCAACTATACCGGGTGAGTCAATAAAAACGCCCGGCGTTTGAAAAAATCCTGCTCCCTGAATATAAAAGCAATGATGTTGAAACCTGTCTTGTTTTATCCTCGATATATCAAATTAGGTTCAGAAATTTACCCGGCTTTAATCGGTCATTCCTTTCCATCGAAAAAGGAAATTTTCTGCAGAAAGCCCCTTTCGAAAACCTGCACAAACGAGCGAAAACAGCAAGCAAAACTTCTCTTTGTTCTCCTTCCTAGCAATAATGACACCTGGATGTGCTCATGTATTTTGTCCTCATGGGAGAATGGAATCCCCCTGAATAAGTTAATCGCACTAGGGGTGAGACTTTTCAACAGGGCTTCCACTTGGAAGGAAATTTCCTTCCAAAAGGAAATCTGGGCAATTGGAAGGAAAAAAGAAGGAAATGAAAATTTGAAGGAAATCGGAAGGAAATTTGATGATGAAGAGAGGAATTTGAAGGAAATGTGAAATTATACATTTTATCAAAAGAACCATTGGTTTTTTATTTAAAAATCTTCAGACAGCAGTCTAATTCAATGGAAATGGTGAAAAGGGCAATAAAAGATAGGTGCGATTGAGTTATTCACCATCTTATTTTCATCGACTAGAGTCCAGTCTCCTGTCAAAGAAAGCCTATGCTGCACGTAAAATAATGATTACATTATATGGCCAAAGAAATATCAACTCTGCTCTAAGGTTAGCACCTAACTTGGAGCAAGTCCATTAATGGTGTATTTTTCAATATGTCAACAAGAGTGGCGAAGAGTCGAAGATATTTGAAAGAATATTACTTTGAACCTACTAGTGACGAGAGGGAGAGAAGGCTTTCAAAAAGGTTGTCGCTGTGGAGGATTCTGCCACAGGTTGCTCAAAATAACTCAAAATCTTTTAAATACATTACAAAAGAAGTAGCGAAATAGAAATAAAACCGAAGGTTTAGTACACAAATGAAGACTTTTAACTGGATTTGCACCATTATAGATGGAAGGAAATTTGAAGGAAATAGCAGCCTTTCTGGAAGGAAATTTTGCCGAAAAAAGGGAAATTGGAAGGAAACCCTATGTTCCAAAAGTGGAAGCACTGCTTTTCAACCCTCCAAAACGAAGCACGTGCTAAAGCATGCTGAAAGTCATCGCTGTGAGGTAAACACATTAGGGACTTTTGCTTGCAATTTTAGCAAGTTTTTTTAAGGTTTCTCAAAGGACCTCATTTCGGAAAATTGCCTACGGAATCTGAACGGAGTGACCGATTGTAGTCAGAAAAATTTCTAAAATCTCAATTAGAAATTTCTAAAAATTTCTAATTGAACATGTTAGTTATTTAATTATTGCAAAATATCGTTGTTTATAATTCCAGGGAGCAGTAGCCTTTCAAACGTCGGGCGTTTTTTCTGACTCACCCGGTATGTTTTTGAATAATTGATATAAAGTGGGGTATACATCTTGGAAAAATTGGTATAAGGAACAGGTCCATTTTTGAAACCTCGATGGCACATCCCCATCCAAAATCTAGTCAAGTACCCCCTCCCCCGGGCCAGGGCCATTCATTGGTAAAACACTCTTTCTCTTTAGTTTTGTGACGAACCAGTATATTGGCTTTCAGACACATATTCAAACAGGTCACATGAGTATCACCTATGACAAAATTACTCAACCATTGACAATGGCCAAAGGATGCAGTTTTTGATGAGGGTACATCCCTGCCTATGTGTCTGTAATAAAAGCAATCTGTCACACATTTGATTGAGAGATAATGACAATACAAAATTTAGGTGATTTGAATGGCCGGTTGTTCTCTGATTTTCTATGGCCTTTTGTGTGAATGATCAGCCCTCCTTTGTCTCATGTACTCAAAGGAAATTGCACCTTACGATCCAAGGCTGCAGTTTCCAAATTCTTGAAAAGAAAGCAGAGGCGCAATACAGAACCAAACGCTGAAATTTATAGGGAAAGAGACTTTGTTAAGAAGTTTTTCAAAAGAGACAATGGTTGCCTGTGATCGAAGATCGAACATTGTAGACTTTTTAGATGAACCTTTGTTGTTAAGTATTCTGGATGTATTAGATACACCTAATTGTGCCATTTCATAGCACATTATCAAGCTGTATGCCACAGGTGTACTGTCTTTCTTCCCACAGGAATTCAGTTAATCTCACAGGTAGACACTAACATCGTTAAAATACATAAATTGATAAAGATTTGTTAAACTCTGAGGTCTACTGAAGATAATGCAGAAAATACGGTGGCCCACAAGTGTCGAGGCAAAACTTTCTTTCTCAAGGCGAAACTTTCTTTCTCAAGGCAAAACGTTCTTTCTCAAGGCAAAACTTTCTTTCTCAGGGCAAAACTTTCTTACTCAGGGCAAAACTTTCTTGCTCAAGGCAAAACTTTCTATACTCAAGGCAAAACTTTCTTTCTCAGGGCAAAACTTTCTTTCTCAGGGCCAAACTTGCTCACTCAAGGCAAAACTTTCTTTATCAAGGCAAAACTTTCTTCCCCAAGACAAAACGTACTTTCTCAAGACAAAACTTTCTTCCCCAAGACAAAACTTTCTTTCTCAAGGCAAAACTTTCTTTCTCAAGGTAAAACTTTCTTTCTAAAGACAAAACTCTGTTAGGAGGGAACCAAAAAGAAAGCAATTCAATGTTAAGTAAGAGCTGCTATCATGGCTGTTGTTAAAAGGGCCCAAGGTACCCAAAGTTATCATTAGCGAACTTACGATTGCACTGCGCAGCTCACTACGACGACAAAGAGGAGACTAGATCGAGCGCGGCGCTCTGAGGAAACCCCTTCCTTCGTCGTACTCAGAAAGTTCACTACGCTGAAAGCAAGAATCTACGTTGTCGCGACTACGAAGGTAAAATGTTTTCTGTATATTCTTGTATTGCTTTTTCCATCATAATAAGTAAGTCTTCGTGCACTTTCAACATCCCTTTTTCAGCAGAGAATGTTTTCTGTTGGTAATTTTCCTTTATTTTCGTTTCACAGCCTTCACAAAAATTGCAAGTTCAACCAGGAAACAGGAAACCATGGCCTCATCAAGTCAAGACAAGGCATCACGAATTCAAATGTGTGTAACTTGAACTGAGCCGTAGGATGTTTATTTTACTTGCTTGAATGAACTTGATAGTTTTACAGAAGTACATGAAAAACAGCTTTCTTTTCTGTGAAACATTGTTCAAAAAAGGATCTAAGTTTCACAACGAGCCTCCTAGTCTAGGCCTAAATGATGTTTGTTGTTTTCTGATGTTAAAAAATTTTGTCGAAATGATCTTGAATATTTGCTTTATTGCACTGAGAAATTGAAAGTTCTGGCTGAAATGCTTTAATCTAAAAACTATGGAAATATTCAAAGAAACCTTCCTAGCTTCAATATCTTTTGAGCAAATAATTTGAGTGTTCAATTTAATTTTGTCACTTATTCTATTTGATTTTAAAATGGAATTCTGAAATTTGACTTCAGTTTGTTCTTTTCTGTATTCTATCCTTTCACGTTCCTCTCACGCAATTTCAGTTTTAATGAAATAAAATGAAACCCAGGCCCAAAATGGTGTGGACAACAAAACATGATGTTGCTCTTTGTAGAGAGATTTTGGTTGTTGAACCATATAAGTACAAGGTAGGGAGCAGAGAGAAAGGGCAGAGCTGGGACAGGATTGCAACCGCCTTGAATTCCCTTGTTGAGCCTAGATTTAGTGTTGACCAAAGGGCGGTAAGGGAGAGATTTTCTAAGCTGGAAAAGTATATTAAGAAAAAGACTGCAAGTGAAGAGAGGGCCAGTGGAATTTCACCAGAAACTTCAGAATTAGATGAGGCAATGGAAAATATACTGGAACTAATAGAGACAGCAAACATGGAGCAGGGTGCGGAGAAGGAAAGCAGAAAGAAAAGGGAGGAACAGGAAAAGGAGACAGCTGCCAGTGTTAGGAAAAGATCTATGGAGAGACTGAGTGAGACAACAGAGAGGGAGTGTCAAGAGAGCAAGAAAAAAAAGAGGCATAGTGATGGTGGGGCAATTGAATATTTAAAAGAGAAGAATGAACGAGAATCAGAGTTAAAGCAGCAAGAGCATGAACTGAGAAAGAGAGAACAAGAGCTAAAAGAGAAAGAATATGCAATGAAAGAGAGGGCACAAGAAATGAGAGAGAAAGAGCAGCAGCAGTTAATGGAGATAAGGAGCAATGAAATGAAGCTGAGAGAGAGAGAGAGCAAGAAGAACGGGAGAAAAGGGAAAGCAGAATTTTGGTGCAGCAGAATCAAATGATGCTCATGATGCAGCAACAACAACAGCAACAACAAGCAATGCTACAGCAAATGCAACAACAAAATGAAGCAATGCTTAAATTATTGAACAAATTTTTAGATAAAGATTAGACTCATTGATCAACTTTTTGAGATAATTTTTAGTCTTGAATTGTAATTTGCTGTTCATATGCTTTCACATCTATTTGTTGTTGCTTAGGGGCTTATTATTTTTGTGTGTGAGAGACTTTATATCGGTCAGTGACCATTGGCCATTTGGTAGCTTTTAAAAAAGCTGTTTTTCTTGAAAGGCTCTGAAGAGCTTGATGTGCATCTTTGAAGATCTTGGCTTGCATCTGTGAGGAGCTTGAGGTTCAACTTCTTGATTGCCAAACATCTGATCTGATCTACATGAAATAATCAGCAAGTGCTGGTGGGTGCAGATTAAAATAATCAGATGTAGTTGAACCATAAAGGCAGGTCATTGCATTCCTCAGAAGTGCACAGACGATGTAAAACTTACCTACAGGGCTCATTCCTATCTTAAGATTTTTCTTAAAGTCTATGAACTTGAAGTAGTTGATGATATCACCTAATATCCACTCCACAGATATCCTGACTTGGCTCGTAGGCTGGTTGAAAGCTTCTTCTTCTGGTCTAAGGTTTTGCCTTCTTGGAAATGGGCACTGCAAGTGAAGCCTGTGTGGGTAGGCAGGATCATCATATATGCATAGAGCCTGACCATCTGGTGCAAAGGAGTGCTGTTCAAGCTGTGATAAAAGCCCAGACATTGCAAGAAGGGCACTGTCATGTCTCCTACCCTCTACTGGCCCATAAAGATTAGCTATAAGACCATTTGGAGCTACAACTGATTGGAATTTGATTGCATGCACCCGTTTATGGCCATTATAGACTAACCTTTGGTTCTTTTAGGGTCTGCAAATTGACCTAACTGTGCCATCAATAAATCCCCAGCAATTATCTAAGGCAGTTCCTTTTTCATGGACAGCATTGGCAAAGATCTGTAGGTTGGGACGAGATAGCCAAGGTTGATCTAGATCCCGAAGCATATGCCCAAATCTCACATATATCTCATCTGCAACCAAGTTACTTATCATGCACAAATGAGGAACAGGCCTAGCAAACCTAGGAATTAAATCTCCATATCTACATGGGTAAGCTAGATGTCTTAAGAGAACACAGAGGGTTTCAACAGAGTCAAAAACAGTTCCATTATAGCACCTTAATGGAACCTTAATATAGCACCTTAATAGCACCTTAATTAAAGCTCTTCTGGGAAGTTGAAGATGTCTAATAAGGTGTAGATGTTATCCCTCCAGAACCTAAACTCTGCCTTACATTCGTCGTCTTCTAGCTGATCAAGGTCAAACCTCTCATGGTTCCAGTACGGGAAATGAGGGTTTCTTTGCCTGTTTTCATCTCACAGCAACAGAAGCTCTTCATCATTCACTACACCGTCGTTATGAAGTGCAAACAGGAGGTTGTTAAATTCTTTGTGGTTTGCCATGTTGATTGAAGTTTCTTGTAATTTGGCGCCAAATAGCCACCGTAGTCGTAGCAGATCGTAACAAACAACCCTTGGCGCGCCAGGACTACGCAGCCGCGCTAGTGCCATGCCCCTCACCGTTGTCGTAGTGAGCTGCGTTGTGCAATCGTAAGTTCGCTAATGCACTGTGTACAACAGCAGTTATTGGTAAGTGAAAGGAAGCATAGCAACAACAGCAACACTCTTTGCATGCTGCAACACCCACTTTGTATGCAGCAGGCCGCAATTTGTGTGCTGCAACAGAATTTTGTATGCAGCAAGTCTGAATTTGTGTGCAGCAACCTTGAATTTGTGCATGGAAAGTAAATTTGTGGGCGATTTTTGATTTTGTGTGCAGCAATCTGATTTTGTGTGATTTTGAATTACTTTTCAGGCCCTTTGCGTTCTTCCTGTCATCTTCCACGTTTGAATGGCCAGCATTTCTTACCATTGTCACTATTCTGAATGTTGATAAAAGAAAAGATGATGTTCTAAGATCTTTGATAAAAGGCCAAAGTGGCCCTCTGTTCTCAGACAATGAATAGTTCTCGGAATGACGCACAGCATGCATCACTCACTTCCTTGTTGAATGGATCTCCTATTGTTCTTGGTAGCTTCAGGCTCTGCGAGTTTTGATTGGCTTGCTACTGTCAAGCCTTCCTGTGATTGGCTTGCAACCCTCAAGCCCTCTTGTGATTGGCTTGCTACCGTCAGTTTTGAATGTGACAGTAGCTCCCGCCAATTTCCTGCAACCTTCAGATACAAATGCTGATTGGCCAGCAATGCGGTGAGCAGCAGAACCGTAGCCCCATGGCCAAGGGCGGCGGCACGGCAAGAGGCAAGCGTGTAGCAGAGAGAGCATAAGCGAGGCATTGTATGGAGCCTCGGCCTTTGTGATGGGTCGCCAAACAGAACACTGTATTTGCGTGGGCTTTCTCATGGACAAGAGACAAGATTTGAACTTTGAGAAACCAACAATTTCTTAATTTACCCATTCACTCAAACTAAAGCTAGCAAATACATGCAATTTTTTATAAGTTTTGATCGAATATAGTTAACGAATCTAAATTTTTTACCGTGATTTATCTTTTTCCTATTTGCGTAATTTTTAAATTCTGACTTGACAATCTAACAGTAGCAGCAGCTACCGTTGCAACCGTCTGGATCCGCCTCTGGATTTGCTGTTATTCACGAACGTTACTGACTTTTTCAACTCTTGTGTTCATAATATCTTTTGTTAGGTAGATTAGGCCGATAGTTTTGTATTCGCTCGTATTTTGTCTTAGATTTACTGACCTTGTGTTTTTGCTAATTGTGATGATTTGACTTTTAGCAAACCATGCTTTATGTTGGAAACCAGTTGTGTTATTGCCGTGTTTTCTGGGTTTTTGGCATTGGCGTGCGTTTTGGGGCCGTTTGAACCGGAGAGCTCAGAGCTGTGAAGAAGAAAAATATAAGCGAATGTGTTTTTTCTGAGTACATATATCTACCTTCTATATCTATATGTATATGCTCAATATCTATATCAATTACACACTGTGAATGAGCTTAAATAAATCTTAGACTTTGCTATGCATTATCAAGGCGAAAGACAAACATATGCTATTGCTCACAAACTTGATAAAGATGATCTCATACCTGGAGTAGCCTATGTTTCCAACATCTGCAATACAGAATGATAAGAATGACACAAACGTTTCAAAGTGTGTGGCTGCTGAATTCATTTTGCGTACTTTTATGCCTCAACTAACGACATTAACATTTACAGAGACGTTTCTTGCATTATGTTGCTTTTCTTGTAACATATGTTGCAGAGCCTTGGCATGAAATTATCCAACACTCCTTGACGTACTGCAGCTCATGTGTTCACAAAGGGCGTTTTTGAGACTGTACCACTTTTGAACTGATCCACAAACAAGCTTTTCTGGTTTCTGTTCCTCGTACCTATGATCTTGGCCCGAGATTTGTTTAAAGGTGATCTGAAAAAAAAATTGACAATGAAACGATGATTAATTTGGGAAGTCTGCTCTTCCCTAGGAGCAAATCATTATCGACAGATCTCACCCCCCTCATTTGGTGAGAATTACTTTTTTGCAAAACATCATTGCAATTACTTAGCGTATTTCAATTTTCATAATACTCTTGCCACTTGCTTTTTAATTATTTGAGCTTCTCAAACCTACAATGAGAGTACATCATACTGCATTTTTCACCAAAATAGATATATCTGATGTTGCTGGAAAGCACACTTACATTTTCAATAACAGATTGGCTTTTAAGAATCCACTGCATGGTACACACATTATGCAGGATCCATCTTCAAGGAAATCAATGTTGATGTCTTCTTGACCAGTCAGTTGTGTTAAAACAATGTTGATGTCTTCTTGACCATTGGTGTCGCTTGTACTTTTTTACAACTTGAGTCACTTGGATGATTTGATCTCCACCTTGCTCGTCAGGGAGTAGGGAATCAATGGATCATGGATCATGGATCAGTGGATCGGTGGATCATAAATTGGTGGATCATGCATGATTTAACCTTTTAAACTCAATGGATTAAAGTTTCAAGCTTTATATAAGTGCTTGCATGGTTTTGACTTACATACTCTGCTACATTTCCTCTCTTGAGTTTGGTTCTACAGGTGTAACATACATAAAAAATGGATCATGTGTGGCAGTGGGCAATGCAGTTTTGGATAGCAGTTTTGGTACCTTAGGAAGATACCAGAGGGACCGGTCTGTGTTAAAGTACTTGCTGTACCATCCTCTTATCTTAAGGTACCATCCTCTGAAAATTTGGACATTAAATTAGATATAGGCAGCATTTATGCTATTCCTAGAATGGACTTGATGAAGAAAACTTTTATAGACGGAAAATTGGTTTTGGCTGATTTTCAATATTTGAACTTGTTATCAGTCTTGTAGTTATTTTTCAATACCTTTTCCAATATTCTCAAATGAATACTAAATGTACAGTCTTCAGCCAGGCTGTAGTTGAAAGCTGTTACTCTCAGGTGCCTAATACAAGGGGGAGGGACAGGCATTAATTTAGAATTCATTGCAGTGTACTTGTGCAATGTATTTGCATTCATTACAGTGTGCGAGTTTTACGAATTTGAGACATCTGCTTAAGAAGACTCTCCCTCCCCCGTTTGTTAATTTCTTCGAAATATTCCCCCCACCCCCACCTATTAAGACCTCCCTTGTATTAGGCACCCTAGAGTACCAAGCAATTTTGATTCTTTACAAATTTGGAAATGGTACTCTTGGGAGCGATGATTTTTGCAATAATTTACTGAATAGTTTCTGCAAAAATGTGAAACTCCTTCAGGGTTACTCCGAATGTTATTTCTCCCTAAAGAAGCTGGCCTGTAAGACAATAAGACTCTCTTGGTCCCCTGTAGCTCTCTTGCAAATATTCCCCCCACCCCCACCTATTAAGACCTCCCTTGTATTAGGCACCCTAGAGTACCAAGCAATTTTGATTCTTTACAAATTTGGAAATGGTACTCTTGGGAGCGATGATTTTTGCAATAATTTACTGAAAAGTTTCTGCAAAAATGTGAAACTCCTTCAGGGTTACTCCGAATGTTGTTTCTCCCTAAAGAAGCTGGCCTGTAAGACAATAAGACTCTCTTGGTCCCCTGTAGCTCTCTTGCAAACAAGGCCTTTTAATGATGGCAGCCAAGAAAGTTGGCAGCCCCTAAAAATATTCGTTCTTTCAAGTTTTGGGGGACTTTTTATGTACATTTCCTCCTACTTTAGCTTCGTTTTTGGCGCTGCTAAGTGGTTGCTAGGGTAAGCTAGGATTTGGTACCTTAGGTGAATGACAATTTATCTAGGGCATTCTGATTCATTCAGAGTCAATAAGAAACTGCTAAAAAGAAAGCTTTCATCTGAAGGTCTGAAAGGTCTGAAGATCTGAACAAATCTTGACAAATGAGTAAAATTCCCACTGAATTCTCCTCGAACAAACACAACATTATCATAACAATCCACAATGTTATTGAGGATACCATTACAATTGCATCATGTTAATTATGGATATTGAATATAAATAGATGGATGTCACTCATTGATTCCCCATTGATTTGATAACAATGTTTTGTTGTCATCAAAATCTGAGTCAGAGGCAATGAATCACTTGCAACCAAGCAAATTAATCCATGATATTGATTTACTAATCCTGTGGCATGTTCTTTCCACAGGAACAGTAGTCCTTACATACTAACAATTTGCAATCCTCCTGACACAGAAATATTAGCCTTCTTGTGGGTGACAGCCTCTATGTATGTATATGTATATGTATCTATATATTATTATTTCGACTGGATGACACTGTACAACTTAAAAATTGGTATAAATAGTGGTCCAGCTTTTAAAATAAATAAATGAAATGAATAGATAGATAAATATTGCAAGCTTTGATAAAATACTAGATATATATTCTCATATATTCTCATATATATATATATATATATTCTCAAAAGCTCATTCACTATATGTATTAAAATAGGAATATGTACTCAGAAAAAACACATGCTTGTAAACGTTTCGGCCAAAACCTTCATCAGTATAACTTTTCAAAATCAGATGGAGCATACATACAGATAATGAATTACAAAAACAATACAAAACAATAGCCTAAGCGGGTCCTACCAATTACAATGCGTAATAAAAATGTGTGTATATATATACATCTTTGAACTTCTGCCCGCGACCACCGAGATTTAACACGACCGCGTCTGACGAAGACCTTAAGGCCTTCTTTAGACGTATAAGACTTAGAGCACACTTCGGAATTTCTGAATACAATCCTACAATTTTACAAGAATTAAAACAAAGAAATAGTTCATTTACACCGAAAAACGTAGATAATACCATTGAGACATTTGAGTCTGCAGTCATCGAAGACATTAGGAACCACGAGAAACAGCCACTACGTTCAAATAACCTCACGAAAGGTGAGATCAACGCACTAAGGAATTTTTCCGAAAGGGAGGACATTGTTATCACCCAAGCCGACAAAGGAGGGGCAACCATCATTTGGGGTATTGATGAATATCTCACGGAAGCCAACAACCAACTCAATAACATAGCTTTCTACAAGAAATTGACATTTGACCCATTTCAGGGCTACATAAGAATAATTAACAATTCGTTAGATGAAATGCATTCCCATAATAAAATAGACGCAGAAACATTAGAGATTTTAAAGTTCCTAAAGAAGTTAAACCCGCTAGATTCTATTTACTACCAAAGATTCATAAAAAGAACCATCCAGGCCACCCTGTGGTAGCGTCGACGAACTGCCACATCACAAAAATTTCAAAATACGTCAACCATTATATACAACCCATTGCGCAGCAAGTACGATCATACATCCGCGACACCACAGATTTACTAAACAAAATAAAAAATATCGGTAAAATACCAGAAAATGCTCTGCTCGTCACCTTAGATGTAAGATCCCTCTACACAAACATATGCCATAACGAGGGCCTACTAGCCCTTAAAAATGCCCTAAACAAAAGAACTAATAAAGAACCAGCAACTGATGTTCTACTAACCATGATGAGACATGTTCTCACACTCAACTGCTTCACACTCAATGGAAATAGCTACCTACAGACAAGAGGGTGTGCTATGGGCACAATTGCAGCACCCTCATATGCTGTGATATACATGGCTGAATTTGAAGAAAAACATATCTATCCCACAATAGGTAAAGACTGCCTATACTATGGTAGATACATAGATGACATCCTCTTCATTTATAAGGGCACTGAAAAAGAATTCAAGACCTTTGCGGAACAACTCAACACAAAACACCCATCAATAAAATTCGAAATAAAATGAAGGTGTTGTGGCGCAGTGGTGTAATCCTCTGACTTTGAAGCCAGAACAATCAGGCGGAGTGGGTTCGATACCTGGTAGGACCCCACCACTTGAGCGTCATGACAAGGGGTCGCGGACTCGATTAGCGCTTAGCTACTTCTGCGATCCCAGCGCTTGGCGCTAAAAACCGCAACTTCACCTTCACCTTTGACTATGAAATATCAAAAACATCCATCCCTTTCCTTGACACCCGTATCTATATTGACGACAACCGACAACTACAAACAACTCTATTCACCAAACCAACTGACACACACAACTACCTTCATTATAAATCAGCCCACCCCAGACACCTTAACCCTATTTTGGTTGAGGGGGGGCAAATTTGCCCCCCCCCTAGTAGATTTTTTTAAATAACTCTGCGAGGAAGAATTTTATAGCCATGAAACTTCTTGACTTTTTGCAACTACTTATTGTGCAACTTCTCAAAAAGTTTCATTGAAATATTTTGAAAAATGAGGGGGCGGGAGACAATTTTCTGGGACTGACCCAGGAAAAATCGCAAATTCTCAAATCTCAATTATCGCGAAAAAAGGAGCAGAAGTGGAATATTTTGCAAATTTCTTTTTTAATGTTGTGTTATTTGATGCATTCTATCATAAATACCATCTTTGGATGGAAAATATGCTCCAAATTTAATTTTATCTCGATTTTCCTGATTTTGGCCAATTTTGCCGCTTTTCTTGACCACACAAAGGAAAATGCTGACGTAAGCAAAAATGGTGGCTATTTTTAAGTTAATTTTTATATTTACAGAAAGTACATGCCTGAGGCTTTTAGCACACCAAATTTGGTCGCTCTATCTATTACCAGTAAAGAGTTAGGTAGGGGGAGCTTTTTTGCCCCCCCAACCAAAATAGTACTATCAAATAGCCCAACCACTATAGGGTTAAGAACAGCTTACCGTATTCACAAGCACTCAGACTACGAAGAATTTGCACAAAAGATGATGAATTAAGCAGCAACTGCAAGCAGATGGAAGAACATTTTCTCCGAAGAGGATATCACATAAGAAACCTCCATAATCAAATCCATAAAGCCATCATGACCCCAAGAAACACTACATTGAAGAAAGTTTCCAAGGAACGATCCACAAGAATCCCCCTAGTTACCACGTTCAACTCTACACTTCCCCAAATTGGCAAAATCTTAAGAGAAAGATGGGATATTCTGAATATTAAGCCAAAACTGAAGAAGCTCTTCTTGGAACCCCCGATCATTGCATTCCGTAGGTGCAAAAACCTAAGAGAATTAATCAGCTGTAACACTATCATTAATGATAAGGTTTTGAGAAAAAAAGGCAATAATAGAACGGCTAAATATTGCTCACCATGCAACACCAAAAGAAGCCTATGCTGCAACAATGTCATTAAAACTAATTCCTTCACTAGCGTAAACGCCCGCAAAACATATAAGATCTTCCACGAATCCAACTGCAGAAGCATGAATGTGATATATCTCCTTGAATGCATCCGTTGTAAGAAACAATACATCGGCAAAACTGAATGGCCTTTTAACTATAGACTTAATAACTATCGTTCTCGTTTTAAATCTACGCAATATGACAAGCTCCTTCCGGTAGAAAAGCACTTCAAAAAGCAAAATCACGCATTCGAAAGAGACGCAAGATTCATAATTATTGAGAAAATTGAAAAAGAAAACGTCGAAAATATGACACATTTATTAGAAACACATGAGGATAACTGGATTAAACGACTACAGACTCTCTCCCCTAAGGGCCTGAACAATAAACTCAACTACCCCGACCAATATTAATCGAAAATCCCCTCCAAAAACCCATGGCTAGGCCACTTTTTTCCGTTCACGAAATTATGCAATACTTTGTTCCCCTGTGGCCTATCAATTTCTACAAATACAACGTAATATTTAACTTCAATCTAGGATTCATATGACGCCTCATTTTGGCATCACATGACCCTTTTAAGGCCATGTGACCTCATTAAGGTCACCTGATCACTAAAAAGGCTAGAAAAAGGCATGCACGCCTGAAAAAATTCATTCTCCTGATGATGACAACACAGTCGAAACGCGTCGAGAGTAGAAGAAAGTAGAAGAATATAATAAAAGATTTCAAGAACTTCAATTCGTCTTTTTTTGTGCACATCTATATATATATGTAAATAAATATATACATAAACTCAAGAAATACAACTTTGTGTAAACGTTTCGGCGTAAGCCTTCATCAGTGACTGTTCATAATCAAACCGACCAATACATATCAATCCTAAAACATTCTAACAATACAAACAATAGCCCAAAAGGAGATCCTACCTATTACAATGTGTGAGACCAAAGGTGCCTAACACAATATATATATATATAGCATAGTAACAATATATAACAATATATAGTAACAATATACATATATAGTATATACCATTTACTTAAGATACTACAAGTACTGTCCTTACCTGAAGAGAGAAAATGGATGATATCTTTCCTTAGTTAAAAAAGATTTTAACGTTTTCTTGAATAGTGTCCTTGTGTTTATTTTTTTATGCTAGCAGGCAGTCTGTTCCATGTTTTTTTGGCTGATTGATGAAATATTTTTCGCTCTTCTGTTGTCAATCTTTCTACTTGAAAATCTACTCTACTTTTAGCTATTGTAGTCATTTGATGGTTGTTTTCAATAACAGGGAGAACAATTGTAGCTTCTGATCCCTCTTGTCTTAGCTTGAAAATTATCTTGAGTTGGTTAAACACAAGCTGCTCCTTCACATACAGCCAATTTAATTTAGTTAGGTGGGAATCAGTTATCCTTCCATGACAATCAATACCAAGGATCATTCGAATGATAATGTTCTGCTGTATTTGCAATTGTTTTATTTGAGTAGTTAATAATGCACTGAAACATGCACTAGAGCAGTAGGATAAATAGGGACTGATGATTGCCTGTGCAAGTCTTTTTACGTGAATGAGAGGGAGTGAAAAACATTACTCTTGATACAGCCATGCAGCCCTTGGCCATAAAAAATGACCTGCAACCTGTATTATGCAACCTGTGTTATGCAGATTACACCAGCCGTTTTGTACCCCATCCAGAACGTTTTTGGTATAACATATCTATGAGGACACATACAAAGTCATACAACTCTTTCTATACCACTCCTTGGCAATGTCGCCATATGTCAACGAATTCTAACTCCTCTAAAATTTGGGCTCATCACTGAAAATCATTTTCGAGGTGTTTGTTTGCATCAAACTATTTTACTTCCAAGGGGAAAAAATGTTTCTGAAAGGTATTTCAATATTTGCTAGGGAAAGGGTTAACATATTTGCCTTACATCAGCTTTAACAGTATAGTACCTGGAATACTATGGCATTTGAACAAAGTACACATTCCTAGGTATAAATTGATATAATTTTTTTGGGTTGCATGACAGTGTCTCGGACTGACCCCCCTATGTGTATGCGCTCATTGTCCCCCTTGGGAGTAACCCAAAGCCCCTCACCCTGCCTAATAGGTCATTCTTTTGTTTATTAAAATGTTGATAATTGACACACTGTCCACTCACTCCACTTGTATCCCTTCAGATAACATCATGGATCCTATCAACGAAGCATTCAAGACTACAGTCAATGACGGCCTGAAGGAATTTGACTCCACTACGAAAGAGATGAGAAGGGCAAAGGCAGCACTCCTTCAAGCACAATGCAATATAAGCGTGTCACATAGACGCATTATCGCAGCACTACATTCTTTGCTAGATGTCAGGATATGCATGGAGCTCAAATGTGATGATGACATGCTCATGGGTGCTGGCGATGAAGAAGTGCCTTCTTCCACATCAGCACCAAACCAAAACACAGGTCAGAAGCCGGGGCCAATGAATGACTGGATGCAGATGAAGAAGATAAAGTGCCATAAGACAACAAGGACAACAACGTGGCTTCGCATTTCAGACAATTCATTCATTGATTTTACATTCAGTCTGTTCAGTGTGCTAATGGCCCCTGCAGGCTCTTTTGTGTATATCTACTATCGGTTTCATTATCATTCTCATAATGAATACAATGATAATCACAAGTACAAATTACATTGCCGTTGTCCTTCTTACATTGCCATTTCTTCACTTCGTAATCTGATCATTGCCCTTCCCCCTGATTAGAATTTTTGGTTCTATCTATTTGCCCCAATAGGATACTTGATATCGATGCCAAGATTTCTAATGCTGGATGCCAAGTGCTGGATGCTGCGGCTTACAAATGGCCCCTTTTTGGGTAGATTTTCCTTAAACCTCCACTTAGCCAGAAACTGGAGAAAAATTGCAAAAAATGGGTGGTTTTCCCCAAAATTCATATTAAAGTGGGTATGATGGCAAGTTTTGGTAGTTAGAAGTTGGTACCTTTCTGAAGACTGGATGGCAGACCCCTGTCCATCGGCAAGTCATGGAGCCCCCAGCGGCGTTTGTTACAAGTTTCTTGTTATTGTCTTCTGTTTCTTGTTTCATCAATTTTGATGCTTCAAAATGTGCAATCCTCAATTCCTTTGTCAATCTGATCTTGAATTATAGAATCTATGCATTCAATCAGATCCTTTTGAATGTCACCTGAAACACCATTGAAAACACAAGCATTCCCTGTTTCAAACTACCGGTGCACTCAAAAATAGGATCAAATTTCCCTATCAGGACCAGGAGCTCCCTATAGTCCAACAATCTTCACCCAAGGCGAATCACCTGGGGCAATGGGTATGATCTCTTTCTCTCAACATTTACATATTTGATGATATACTTTTAATTGTATTTGTAGAATGCTTAGCATTTTCAACTTAAACCTACTCTGATATTTTCTGCAAAATTATTTGTAATGTTAATATAAATTATTAATATCGTTTTAATATAGAACTACTCAAAAACAATTAATGTTCAAGTCAACTCATTTTTGTAACAACATCTTGGAATTGCTGAAACCGTGTTCACCAAAGATTACTACCTTGGTACAATGCAGTGACAATTTATTGACATTTACAATCACTTAAGCTAAAATCTTTTCTATAGACTACACAGGATAAATCACACATGTGAGTGACATACAGAGAAGTTTGTCAAGAAATCCCTTCTAGGACATTAGAATGAAAACCTCTGCTGACAATTCCACATTAATCAGAGTCATGACAAAACAAAACGGCTATCTTGAAAACTTGGAATGTGGAATACTGCAATGGAATGGAAGGGAATACTACTGGAATGGAATGGAATGGCATTGGAAAACAAAGGGCTGATCAAAGGGAACAAATCCCTGAGGCAGGGAAGTGAGTTTTCATGAGCATTTGTCAAGGGCAGGGCAGTTGCTGCTGTTGTTTTCCATTTTTCACATTTAGAAATATATCCAGTGCTTTAAAAACTAGTCTTTGTGAGCTATGCCATTGGAATGTTCTTTTTTGACTGAGTGCCTATGGAACGCCATTTGCACAAAAATGACATAATATAGGATTATGTTACATAAACTAGGATTATGTGCACATAAACTAGGATTATGTTACATAAACCTATATTATGTCGACATAATTTAGGTTTATGTACATAATTCAAGTTTATGTGCACATAATATGGGTTATCGGGACATAAACCTATGTTATGTCCTGATAACCCATATTATGTCGACATAATATAGGTTTATGTAACATAATCCTAGTTTATGTGCACATAATATGGGTTATCAGGACATAATATAGGTTTATGTCCCAATAACCTATATTATGTGCACATGATATAGGTTTATGTACCGGGTGTCCCAAAAAAAGTATCCAGATTTGGTCGACCCTAGCGATAAGAATATAGCGTGAATCAAACCGAAATGATTTTCAAAACATACCTTGATAGCCAACTTGAACATAGATACCTCGTTTGTTGAATTCGGTGCACTGAGAGTGAAGATATAAATCTTCAAAAGACAAATTTGCCTCCACCTCCAAACCAGAGCTTTGGCGCTTTGGCCTAAGCGAATTCTTGAAGCTCTGTAAATAAAATCAACAAAATCTGAGGACGGCACAACAGATGGGTTTTACAAAATACAGTTTATGTGAGACCTATTGTCAAGGGAGCTCCGAAATCAGCTTAATTCATCTCAATATCGACGATTTATTTTACAAATACTATTCACTGGTGATTGAGCATCAATACACTTTTGAAATCGTCGAATCATTCCTTGAAAAGAATTGTTTATTAGATCTCTTGGGGGCCACGACAGGAAGGTCTGGAGAACTTTTGGGGGCCAAAAGATATCTCCTCTCTTGTTGATGACCCACCCGGGA
The DNA here is from genome assembly GCA_964020215.1 of Aurelia sp. 3 sensu Dawson et al. (2005). Classification (NCBI taxonomy): domain Eukaryota; kingdom Metazoa; phylum Cnidaria; class Scyphozoa; order Semaeostomeae; family Ulmaridae; genus Aurelia; species Aurelia sp. 3 sensu Dawson et al. (2005). Next base: position 164,722 of record CAXHUP010000067.1, read on the forward strand.
AATCAGCTTCGAAGATACGAGATGATCAACCTGATCTTGAGAGGTCTGATAACAAATTCTTTTCAAGGAATGATTCGACGATGTCAAAAGTGTGTTGATGCTCAAGGGAGTACTTCACCGGTAAATACTAAGTGTTGGGTAAATTGTCGATATTGAGATGAATGAAGCTGATTTCGGGGCTCCCTTGAAGATAGGTCTCACATGAACTGTATTATGGAAAACACATATGTTGTGCCGTCTTCAAATTTTGTTGATTTCATTCACAGAGCTTCAAGAATTTGCTTAGGCCAAAGCGCCAAGGCTCTGGTTTGGAGGTGGAGGCAAATTTGTCCTTTGAAGATTGATATCTTCACTCTCAGTGCACCGAATTCAACAAACAAGGTATCTATGTTCAAGTTGGCTATCAAAGTATGTCTTGAAAATCATTTCGGATTCATTCATGCTATATTCTTATCGCTAGGGTCGACCAAATCCGGATACTCTTAGTACTGGCCGCAAGGGAATGACGGATGTATTGTTCCAAAACAAAGTCACAACTCTAACTATCATTATGTGCCCAACCCTTATTATGTCGACATAAACTAGGATTATGTACATAAACCTATATTATGTGCACATAAACTAGGATTGTGTACATAAACCTATATGACGTGCACATAATATGGGTTATCGGGACATAAACCTATATTATGTCCTGATAACCCACAACTCTAGCACATAAACTGCACATAAACTAGGATTATGTTACATAAACCTATATTATGTTGACACAATATGGGTTATCAGGACATTAACCTATGTTATGAGCTGATAACGCATATTATGTGCACATAAACTAGGATTATGTACACATAAACCTGGCGTGTTTGGGGTGCTGGGGCTGGACAGCAGATGCTGTCTGGCTTTAGTGCTTTCTGGCGCGTTGGACAGGGCTTGGGGGGTTGTGGCAGGATTGGCTCTGGGGGTGGCTGTTGTTGCATCATCGGGGGTGGCTCCTCTTGTCGGGATTCCGGATGTATCCGGGTCTGGTCTTGGTTGCTGCGGTTGGCTTGGTGTGGGTTGGGCATGGGGCTGGGGGCTGTGCGGGTCGCTGGGTGGTTGCAGGAGGTTGCCTGTCTATCATGTTCTATTTAGTTAATTGTATGTATTACTGTAATTTATGTCATAGTTTATTTTAGATGTTTTTATGTTATTTAAATTTTGTATGTTGTGGAATTTTAAAATGAAACTGAACTGAACTGAAAAACCTATATTTTGTCAACATAATCATAGTTTATGTACATAATCCTAGTTTATGTGCACATTATCCTAGTTTATGTAGCATAATCCTATATTATGTCATTTTGGTGCAAATGGCATTCCATAAGAGGCACATTTTGAAGATGAGAAACTCCATTTGTTTCGAAAAGGGCCCAACAGGCTCCAGGGTTCAGAAAAGCCCAATAGGCTCAAGGGTCAATATATGCATTGCAGTATACGGAAAACTTTCATTGTAACAACAATCTCTTACAAAAGTGTTGGACCCCTATGAAAATCCACGTTTTTCAGAAATATTGTCCCCCCTCCCCCCATTTCAATGTTGATTGCGTTGGTGAATTGTTCTCTTCCTGGATCTGCGTGAAAAAACCCTCTTTGCAATTCATTCAACATTGAAACGGGGGGAGGGGGGACAAAAATTCGATTTTTTCAACAGGGGTCCAACACTTTTGTAAGAGATTGTCTGAAAGTGGAAATTTTCAAAAATTATTTTAAAAGCATTGTATAACTAGTAGCCAGTTGAGAATTGGCCCGAATATTTTGAAGGCTAACTTGTTTCCATTGGGATAGAATACATTTTCTATCTTCTCTTATTTCTTCTACAATAATTCTTTAAAAAATGCCAAAAATCCCGCATTTCAGGTGATTTCCCACTGTAACTTCCAATCACCATAAAATTGGATAAAATGTAAAAAACACTTTATTTCTATATTTCATCAGGATGTACTAACGAGAAGTAAGATTTCAGGACGGCAAAGAACTTTACATCCAATGTTTAAGGCGGGTTTTGAGAGTATTTTATCTTTGATTTTATTGACTTTTAATTCTTTTGTGACATGCAAAAATGGCAAAATTGCTCCAAAGGATATTCGTCTAGAGTAATTGGTGCAACCGTCATAATTACTTCATACTTATTACCCATGGCACAAATTTTCATTAATAGGAAAGAAGGGTCCTCTCGATTGTGCATTTCTACATGAGACATAACCAAAAAATTGCCATTTCAAGAGGATTTTTGCTTGAAAAAACCAGCTGAAGACGTGTTCAGCCTAATTACAAGAGCAAAGAAAATTTTTCCAATTCTTTCCTTTGGTCTAGGCTTAAGGCTATTTGTACCAGCTCTTCAAAAATATCCTGGCTTTTAACATAACTTTGATAGATTTGATAAAATGTATCCTTGAACTTGTAGGACTTGCTTAAAAACTGCATTTTTACCACAAGGATCGGCTCTTTACAAAGAAGCCACGCCCCTTAAAGATAAGACACGCCCTCTTGAACTTCCAATATTTGCTGCCATTGAGGTCATTCTGATGACTAATGTGTCGTTTGAATTGCTTATTAATTGTCAAAGTACACAGGAGACATTTAAAGTCAAAATTGCCTGTACAGAAACAACAAGACTGAGTACTGTAGTGAGTACTGTTGACAGTGCTCACCACAGTACTCACTTTGAAAAAGGCTAATAAAATTTGCAGATTCCTTGGAATTTGCTCATAAATGAACTTTAATCGTGTCAAATACCCATATGAACGATTTATATTCATTGATGCTGTAAATGAAAACAGTTGCAAAGCAGTATTTTGAAAATTGTCAACAGTAGTCACTTTCTTCCTCTTAACAAGAACAGTACTGTTCATATTTTCACTTTAACTGGATTTAAAAATGAAAGTAATACATGAATTGAAAGATTGTAGTGCACTGAAGACATTAATGGGCATGTTAGCCCCTTTCACTGCCAAAATAGAGAAGTACGGAGTGAAACGCTAGTGAGTACTGTGGCGAGTACTGTTGACAGTATGGCCCACTTCCCGAAAGGTCAATGCGTGAGGACAGAAAATATTGCCATATTACTTTATATGCATTAATCTTGACGAAAAACATCTTATCTTCATGGCACAAACTAATGTTGACAGATAGAGTTGCTATTGGTGCAATGGCAGCGGGCCTACTATCTTCAACTATAGGGTTTTCCTTCAGACAATCTCTTACAAAAGTGTTGGACCCCTATGAAAATCCACGTTTTTCAGAAATATTGTCCCCCCTCCCCCCATTTCAATGTTGATTGCTTTGGTGAATTGTTCTCTTCCTGGATCTGCGTGAAAAAACCCTCTTTGCAATTCATTCAACATTGAAACGGGGGGAGGGGGGACAAAAATTCGATTTTTTCAACAGGGGTCCAACACTTTTGTAAGAGATTGTAGGTACGAGGGTGAATAACTTGTTTCCTAAGTTACACTTATCCAGTACTGGAGTTTCTTAACTTTTGCCCATCTGAAAGTTGAGTTTTTTAAAAGCTTCTTGTAAAAAATATACCGCAGGATACATGTTTCAACTTTGTCGCTTTGTTCTTCAATTTTCTACTGGTAATTATCCTACCTGTGCTGCTTAGTTCTGTTATGTTTTCTCCATTTTCTTACGTTGGAATTGATCTTGGACTCCCCCCTATCCCAGTTTCATGGAAGCCAGGTCTCGTGCAAATAATGCTTCAAAAGCAGAAATAATTATTCATTTCATCTCCTGCACTTTACTATTGCAGTGTTTCATTTCATTGAGGTATTTATTTTCTTGACAAAAGAAATAAGAGAAATAATAGCTGCCACTCCGACAAACGTCATAAGACGTTTAATAATTGGTTGATAATAATTGGTTGATAATGCAACGAGAGATAGCAATCGATCACCAAGGAAAGATTTCTGGGATATTTTGGCAGTCTGTTTTTCAAATTGAGGCCCGTATGGACATCCCGATCCAAGATGGCCACATGTGTGGAGCATGAAGATAACAGTATTAAAGTTTATCGAAGAGAAATGGAAACTTCCGTAGAAAATTGAAATTTCCCCGACAGCGACAACATCAAAAACTTGCCGTTGGGAGATGTTGAAAAGGACATTATTGTTGAAATGGAAAGAGAAGATGAAGAGTGGGTTACAGTGGGGGAAGTCTCAAATTCCGGCCACTTTTCACCAGGCGAGAAATAGAAGACCATGTCAAGTAATGTGGAAAGTCAAAGGGGAAATCAATTGTGAAAACAATAGTAAGAGGCCAGAAATTCAAGCAAGAACGCTTCTTGACTGCAGAAGGTGTGTGTGCAGCCAAAACTATGAACCACTTTGATGTGAAGTGCACGTGCCGTGCAAGTATGAAAAAGTTATCACAAAATATAATTGTACATATCCACAGAAGTAACAGCTCTGTTGCAGGAGCTACTTGTTCATTCCCTGCAGGTTTAAGTGGATACTGCAATCATGTCATGGCTGCTGTATTTGAACTTGCTAATTATTCCCTGAACAGCTTCAAAATAGTCCCCAGTGAGAGAGCATGCACTAGCCAGCTAAGAAAGTGGGATTTTCCAGGTAATAAAGAACAGCAGAAGTACCCTGTTTTAAAAACAACATTGCAATCAGACATTAAGAAGAGCGGGATAAAGCCAACAACATTGTTGTATAATCCATCTTTAAAATACAATGCGTCATCCAGTAAGATTGCAATCAAGGACCTGCAAGATGATCTACAAAAGATTGATGGAAAAATTGGCTTTGTTCATGTTATCCCAGAAGACTTGAAATTAAGCACTGAGTAGGCTATATTTGGTCCACATCTTATTGGCTCTCCGTTGCGCCAGCAGCTTTTGCCATTGGATAACTTTTTAGTACTTGCTACTTTATGGGCAGTACCATCAGCAGATTAGACAAGTTCAGCACTAAATATTAGGTTGCCCTTCAAGTTTCTTGAAGAGCCACAAGAAAATGTTTGCTATTCTCAGGAAGAGGAAGAAATCATCCATTCATTGAAAGTTAGCAAACAGCAAAGCTTTGACTTGCAAGAAAATACTAAAATGCAAAGTGATTGAGGCCAGGAAAAACAGAATAACATCATCAAATGTTGAGTTATGTTTATTTTGTTTTAGCAAGCAAGATGCCTGGCAGATACAATATGTACATCAGAGTTTTCATGGGTAAAGAGATGAAGGTTATTGATTACTATTAATTGTATGATAGTACTTCTTCGCAATATTGCTGCTTTTTAAGGAATAGCACCATATATCATATTGATCGTAAACGATTCGTAAGCTGTTTTGTTGTGGTAAATTTTACTTGATAAACTATGCTTGTGCTGCTAAATATTCAAACTGACAATAAACGAAAGTGATGTTGAAAGAGCTATTTTAAATCAAATCCCTTCTCTAAACTAGTATGTAACATGGACAAGCAAGGACGACAACAACTCCTTTAACAAGAAGGTCGCAAGACTATTCAAGATTGATGCAACAAAGAGGCTCGTGTTTACCAATCCTGCTAGCAAACGCCTATATGATATGAAGTATTTGCACTTTCAAACACATCCATTAACATCATTAAAAAAAGCAATTTTCCATGATTTGAACACAAAAAGTTTCCAGCTTTTAAGACATCTATGCTAAATTTCAGAGCTAAAGTTTCTTAGAGGTTTAAGAAATTGTTAAAGCGTTACTTGATATCTTGTAATGAACTATACTTTATTGAAATTATCTACTGTTATTAAAGGCATTGCGTCATGAGTCATAAGTTATCTTAAGTAGATTCGCAAAGCTGTGTGTCATTTGGTATCATGTTATTTATGCGATAAAGATCAAGTGGCACCTTTGGCAACCGAAATGAACCATGGCAGCAGAATGTGTCTTACAATAGAAATTATGCAGAACTGCAGAGCATTTTCATTACCAGATGCTTCCAAATGACCAGATTTTAGGTCCTCTACTACAATTTAAAGGTGTTTTGTAAAGAGATTTCCTTCAGAAGATACAAATAAGATTCTGTTCAATGTTGGTTGTTGGGACATTGTTGATGTTTGCTATTTACAGAAAATCAGTATCTTTGAATTGGAAGAGATTGTGAAGGAAGTTTAAGTATCTTATATTTCTCAATTTTTTTAAGGTTAGTGGAAAGATGTGGAAAGAAAAAGACAGATGCATCAAAGAAAGTGAGTTGCTTTTATCATTTGATATTTGAAGAAAGATGTTTGGCTCCACACCGAGTTTGCCACTTATCGTGTTAGATACTTGTTTGTTATAAGTATGATTCTATTCCTACTGTTTTTGAAGGGCAGTGCACCATGAATAGCCAAAGTTCCCTATTACTTATGCTCTATTTTCTTTGTGTCTCCAAGCATCTATATTTGACTTATCAGCATCTCCTTCACAAAGTACACAGAAGATTCTGTTCAATGGTAGTTGTGGGGACATTGTTGATGTTTCTCATTGACAGAAAATCAGTGTCTTTTAATTGGATGATATTGTGCAGGAAGTTTAAGTATCTTATGCTTATATTTTTTTGTTAGGGTTGGTGAGGGAAGAGGTGCAAATAAAAGGATGGATGCCTCAAAGGAAGTGAGTTGCTTTTATCATTTGCAGCAGGATGTTTGCCTCCACACTGATGTTATCATTGGTTATGCTAGATACTCATAATTCAAAATACAATTCTATTCCTTTTTTGCTGTATATATTTCTGGTGATGCTGAATTTGTCTATCTTTCATTGATAGTGTGGGTACCCATGTTTTTGAAAGACAATACGCCAAGGGGCATCATGTACGAGAATCGAACAGACTCTCCCATTGGCCAATTCAAATATTCACATCTGCATACAATAGAACGGTTTTTAACATTCTGAGAATTCAACACATCAAAATACGAGTCTGTTAAATCGCGTGCCCTGCGTGCCCTTCAATCTCCTCGTGCCCTCGTGCCCAAAATTTCGGCGTGCCCTCGTGCCTTCGATGTTGGCGTGCCCTCGTGCCCGCGTGCCCAAATTTTCGGCGTGCCCTCGTGCCTTCACTGTTGGCGTGCCCTCGTGCCCTCGTGCCTGCGTGCCCTAATTTTCGGCGTGCCCTCATGCCTTCCATGTTGGCGTGCCCTCGTGCCCGCGTGCCCAAATTATCGGCGTGCCCTCGTGCCTTCCATGTTGGCGTGCCCTCGTGCCCTCGTGCCCGTGTGCCCAAATTATCGGCGTGCCCTCGTGCCTTCAATGTTGGCGTGCCCTCGTGCCCTCGTGCCTGCATGCCCAAATTTTCGGTGTGCCCTCGTGCCTGTGTTACTTTAAAACAATGGATAACATCTGACATGAACTTGACGACTTTTCATTTATTTTGACGACTGCACCACGTACCCTGCATTTTAAGTGCTCGCAATTTTCAATTTTTTTCTGTGATGATTAGGGTAAGACGGGGTAAAGTGAACTACGGGGGTACTTTCAAGGCTTGACCTTCATTTACAAATGCAGTTACAGATCCAAGAATTCTGTTTGATTTGATGAAACAAGGATATCTATCGATACAGGAAAGATAGATGGTCATAACCATGAGCTTGATAACTGCATAAGATTTTTTTGTAGTTTTGGTTTTACCTCAGGGAGAAGTTTCGGGGTAAAGTGAACTACCTCGAAAAAAGTGTTTCTCTCCGTGGTGATGTGGTATCTATGTGCAATATAACATTTTCTTAAGTGTATTCCCATGATTATCGATCGATTTGTATTCAGTATGTGACTCAAATTTGTACCCAAAAATAGTTTTTGGTAAATATATTGATTCTGCAAAGATTCTTCTCAACATAGGCCACCATTTCACTTTTTAATTTTATTCGATTTTTTGGCTTTGACATGCAAAGGACTGCTTAGAGTCGCAAAGTGAATAACGATTCCAGGTTCCCCTGGTATTTGATTGGTTTTATTGAAAAGTTTGCTCAGTAGTTCACTGTACCCCGTGTCGGAGTAAAATGAACTAAGCGAAGTGGTCTCCAGAGAAACCTCTTTTGTAAGACAGTGGAAAAAGATTTCAAAAACATTTTTGCTGGATAAACTTACCCAAGGACATAATTTCAAAACAAAGTTGAAAAGTTTGCCCTCAGCTGCAGTCTCTTCTGCGTATCCTTAAAAAACTTCGAAAATAGCCCACTTTACCACGTGTTATCCTTAATTATCTCCTTTATTTGGTGCAGCCTAGCCGTTAATGTCCCTATCATTAATTAGATACCGTCACGTGTGCTTGTTGTTAAGTTCCGTAGATGTTTGTCTCTACAAAACTTTATCCATGTTTTAAATTTTTCACTTCAAATTCTCTGCTCAGGTTTCTCGGATGAAATTTAGAAAAAAAGGATCACTAAGTTTCAAACATTCAAGAAACATTTCAAGGGTCAAATCCCTCAAGAGTGTCCTGAACATCAACATCGAAGGCACGAGGGCACGCCGAAAATTTAGGCGCGAGGGCACGCCAGAAATTTGGGCACGAGGGCACGAGGGCACGAGGGCACGCCAACATGGAAGGCACGAGGGCACGCCGAAAATTTGGGCACGCGGGCACGAGGGCACGAGGGCACGCCAACATGGAAGGCACGAGGGCACGCCGAAAATTTGGGCACGCGGGCATGAGGGCACGAGGGCACGCCAACATGGAAAGCACGAGGGCACGCCGAAAATTTGGGCACGCGGGCACGAGGGCACGCCAACATGGAAGGCACGAGGGCACGCCGAAAATTTGGACACGCGGGCACGAGGGCACGCCAACATCGATGGCACGAGGGCACGCCGAAAATTTGGGCACGAGGGCACGAGGGCACGCCAACATCGAAGGCACGAGGGCACGTAGGGCTCGCCATTTAACAGACTCTCAAAATACATCCTAACATGCTAAAAAAACATGAAATAACATAGTGGACACATAGACAGATTGCAGCTATGGCAGCTGTGTCCATGGCAGCTATGAAAACTTCGCAAAGGCCATGGATATTGCAATTGCTTGCCAGTATAGGGGTACAAGCCGATTCTAACATGCTTGGCCAAACAATGTTTAGTCCATAGAGATAATGGCTTAATCCTCTACTAAGGTGATAAAATATTGTCAATTTTGGTTTTGTTTGATAAAGTAGAGCCTGCTACAGTCATGATTGCACTTAAGTGGATGTCCTCATACCAAGATAAATAATCTAACTTACATAGTACAAATGTGGCTCACATTTACATACAATATCTGGCTTGAGGTGAATCTCCACTACTGAATCCCCAAACACGTGTTGAAGGAGAGACACAAGTTTTGGCCGCTGCAGAAAAATTGCAATTTACTCTGTTAATTTTTGTTTCTTTATGAAAATTTCTGGTTAAAAAGTTTGTGGAATGGGCTGAGTAGTTTGCAAGTCCAAGCATGGGAGTTGTGGACACAATTTGGGTGTTGATCGTGTCAACAATACCTGGCCTAAATGATATTTAGTCAATAAATGTATTTCGTTACCTTGCATGTCTTCAATTCACTGTTTATCTTCACTTTCTTGCCTGGGAGCACATCAGCATACCATCGACGTTTCTGCATGGCCCAAATGTTTTGAACTGTTGAGAACCAGTTCCCAGATCGACGCGGCCACCTAACGACTCTAGTTCCCAGATCGACGCGGCCATCTAACGACTCATCCAGTAAATGAAAATAGATGGGATGGCAATCGACCGCAAATCTCATTGAGGCTCTTCGTACCATCCGCGAAACATCCAAGTTACCATATAAGGGGCGCAACCATGGCTTGTGTCACATGACTCGAAGCGAAGACGGCTTCTGTTCAGGGAGGGTGCTTCGCTGTTTCATTTCGTTGCAACAACAACCACAAGACTGAACAGAGGATTTTCCGAATGATTCGACCACAAGGCACTGAAATGTGTGCAATGAAACCGAAGAAAAGCTGACTGTGAGCATTTATCAGCAACAAAATGTGGAGAAAAATTCCGGAGATCAGTATGCTTCGCCAACTTGGTTTGCATTTAGAGCAGGCAGGATCACAGCCTCAAAGTTTAAAGCTGCTGTGTCAACAAACACTGCAAAACCTCCTGTTAGCCTTCTTGTCAAACAAATTTGCTATCCTGGCACCATGAAATTTTCCTCTGCAGCTACAAGATGGGGTACTGACCATGAAACAGTGGCCAGGGATGTGTGTCAATATTCAATCTCGCAAGCACAAGTCATTGCACCTACAAAGTTGTGGTTTTTTATTGGAACTAAAGACAGTTTTATTGATGCAACACGTGATGGTATATGATTCCTTGCTTGTGTGGTGAATGCAAAGCAAAGTTGAAGTGTTTAGAAATTAAGTGCCCCTTAAGGCTTCGTCGAGATGAAGGCATTGCAATCCACCATCAGATCTCTTTTTAGGACTAGGTGCTGATGGTTTAAGATTGAAGAGAACCAATGCCTACTTCGTTCAGATTCAAGTGCAAATAAATGGTAGTGACTGATACTAACTTGTGTGACTTTTTTGTATGGACAAATAAAAAATGGCATTTGGAAAATATAAAGTTTGGCAAAGAATTTTGGATAGTGCAGATTCAGGAAGAAGCAAAGTTATTTTTCAGCAGAGTTATAATGCCCAAGTTGGTCAGCAAATATTATACTCAGCAGCAACAAAGTGATTCAGAAAATTACTTTGTCACCATGGAACATTCTTACAGTGCCAGAGTCTAGGTGACTTGAAAAGATTGAGATACTTTCAAAGGAAAACATTGTTTTGAAGACTCAATGCTCAGTCCATGGTGAACAAGAAGCCATGCAACTTGTTGCTCCACATTTTTTGTGAGAGGTTTATGGCCATTTAAGCAAAGGTTGCTTGCGTTCTGCCTGTTACATTTGTAGATGCTCTAAAAATGTTGCAAATAAAGTTTCAAAGGGTCTTCGTTTTGCCTGTTCCAGCATTTCCTGTAAAGAAAAGACTTATTCCATCTAATAAAGCAAACCTTAGAATCGTGCATTGTTGTTCTGTGAGCTCATCCTCCATCTTGTGTGATGCTGATGTGGTGCAGAAAGTAATAGCATGGAGCGCATGCAAGATTTCAATTGACAAACATCTTATTATTATTTCCATCCCTAATGGGTTCCTCCATTGTGCAAAAACGTTAATTTTATTCAAATTTTCTTTTGTGGGGTGTCTGGTATGTAAACACAGATATTTACATGAAACTGATTGCTGACTGTAACTAACTGCCTGGGGGGGAGGTACACAACACCTGGAGGAAACCGGTGTGTGCCACCCATGAGTGGGTTTTTGGACCCAAATTCTCTAAACAAGGGTCCCTTTTTGGCAGATCCTCATTACACATGGGTGGGTTATCCAAAAATTGGTGAAAAATAGTCAAAAATGGGTTGTTTTCTGCCAAAATTCATCATAAAAGTGGATATCACAGCAAGTTTTGGTAATTGAAAGAGAGTACCTTTCTGAGAACCATAGGCACCGTCCATCTGTAATTTATGTACCCCCTCCTGTGAGAAACTGGCCCTCAAATCACTGAAACTTTAAGAGCCTACAAGTACTAAGATACTAAAGAATGGCTAGGAAAAGAACAACAGCTGTAAAATATAAAATACTTGATTGAATACAACTGACATACTGAAGTAATCATAATGTTGTTTGCAAAAACTCACTTCATGAAGAGGAAAGTACTGCACATACATATGGAGTGTTGTTTGCGTCTAAATGCTAATGGTCAATTTTCATGGTCTTTCTCAGTTATATTCACTGTTTTGTCTTTCCCTTTCTGTTTTTTTCATCATTCCCTTTCTGTTTATTTCATTCCCTTTGTCTAATTAACAACATTTTCCTATTCCCTTTGTCAATTCTCTTTCCCTTTGCCAAATTCTCATTCCCTTTATATTTGTTTATCATTCCCTTTATCTTTATCATCATTCTCTTCGTCTAATTACAGCATTTCTAATTCCCTTTGTCAATTCTGTTTCCCTTTGCCAAACTCTAATGGTCTTTCTTATGTGCATTTCTTATTCGATTTGACCATTCATTGCCTTTCTGTTTGTGTTCATGGCCTTTCTCTTTTATCATTACATGATGCATTGCGGCATGGTATGATGCATTGTGGCATGGTATGATGCATTTCGGCATGGTATGATGCATTGCGATTTTTGGCGCGAAATCGTCGCCGAATCAACACACGTGGAAGGAACGGCCTAAGTTTCGATGCTCAACACCTGTACGCAGGGGCGGATCCAGACCGAAGTTGAAGGGGGGGCAACTTGGAGAGGGGGCGCCAAAAATACAGTGAAAAGTTAGCGCGCCAAAGGCGCGCGAAAATTTTTGGGGCTTTACTAGAGAAAATTATCTGGTTTTTCTACAGAATAAGGCCTTAGTTTATATGTTTCGCCGCATTCAGAACGAATCACTGAAAAAAGAGTGCATTCGGGTCAGGAGAAGGGGCGCTTTTCTTGCCAAAAAGGGGGCGCCAAAGCTGAATTTTCATCTTGAAGGGGGGGCAGTTGCCCCCATCTGCCCCCCCTAAATCCGCCACTGCCTGTACGTCGATTCTCCGTTTAATTTGGTTTAGTCCCTGGTTTAGTGATAGAAAACTATGGCAAATCACCGCCAGTTGATTCGTGACAGGCTTGCAAGGGCCATGACTTATCCTGGTGAAGCTTTTGTAGGGTTTATCGATACTGCTCAAGATGTTTTCAGGGAGCTTTCAAACGCTGATGCTGAGACTGTTGTGTTGGCCCCGACTTTTTGGAAAACTGTAGGAAGACCATCGAAACGTTGGCCTTTCCTTCCACGTGTGTTGATTCGGCTACAATTTCGCACCAAAAATCGCAGTGGATCATGCCACGGTGCATCATACCATGCCGCAATGCATCATACCATACTGCAATGCATCATACCATGCCGCAATGCATCATGCAATGATAAAAGAGAAAGGCCATGAACACAAACAGAAAGGGAATGCCAAAGAGAAAGGCAATAAATGGTCAACTCGAATAAGAAATGCACATAAGAAAGACCATTAGAGCTTGGCAAAGGGAAACAGAATTGACATAGGGAATTAGAAATGCTGTAATTAGACAAAGAGAATGATGATAAAGATAAAGGGAATGATAAAAAAATATAAAGGGAATGAGAATTTGGCAAAGGGAAAGAAACTTGACAAAGGGAATGGGAAAATGTTGTTAATTGGACAAAGGGAATGAAATAAACAGAAAGGGAATGATGAAAAAACAGAAAGGGAAAGAGAAAACAGTGAATATAACTGAGAAAGACCATGAAAATTAACCATTAACATTTAGACGCAAACGACACTCCATACATACACACTTATTTCTTTTCATCATAATCTGATGACAAGAAACCTCTCTCTCGGGTTGCCAAAAAAATCTCAGAAAAAACAGAAAAGAAAATCTCAGATTGCCAAAAACTTCTCTGTCAGATTGCCAAAAAATACAAAAACTCAAGTTCTAGAAAAATTATGAAAAAAATTCAGTGGTTACACCAGGGAGGGCTAGGCCTACAGACCCATGTCAAAAGCATCTACCCCTTCTTAAAGGATAAAAGGTTATTGATGGAGGAAATGGGCAAAATAACATGAAAATTGCATTTTTTGCTGTCGTCTCCTCTGTTGGAAGTTCGCCCCACTGTCAGAAGATTTCTGAGGTGCAACCCCTGAAAATTTATCTTGATAAAGAAATCCTTGAGACATTTTACTTCATTTCACATTTTTGTGTACAATAATATTTTATTTTGCAAAGTACTGCACATTGAAATGCTGCCAAAAATATTGTTTTGCAATGTTCACAGTTTATCATGAAGAGATTTTTCTTTGCCTAATAACTACAACGCATTTTGGCAATCCTAAGTCAAACACTCCCAGAAACCTGTGAAACTTTTTGATGAAAATTAGTTTTGATAGAAATGCTAGTATATAGCGTGGGTGGAGTGGGCAAAATGCAGCATAGTGCACTTGATTTTTGCTGCACAGACTAACTGATGGTACAATTGTATCATTTGTCAATTAAGCTCAATGAAAAATTGAAGTTGTAATTGCCAGCACTAAGTGCTGGAATTGTAGAAGTATAGAGAGGACATTATCAAGTCTTGTATTCCCTTGTCCCAACACTCAAATAGTGAGGCTCTACTTGGGATCAAATCCTGTCTTGCAACTGTTTTGGCTGCAAAATTAAAGGAGGAAACTACTGTAGCACAATTTTGTCAGAGGCTTCTGAGTCAAAGGTAATCCAAATCAAAAAAACATTTTCTCAAACTAGAGCAATACATTGCTTTATATAACAAACTAGCTTGTACAGCACAAGTACTACATGGGATGATCAAAAAATTAATACCTTAAAGAGACCTACAACTACTAAAGGTGAAGTTGTGATGGCAAACATGCCATGTAATCTTGTTTTATGAGGGAATGAACTTTCTTTTACATTGATTCCATTACACATTTTTTCTTTTATAAGAAACTGGTCTATGATAAACTAGTACTAGGATGGCAAAAAATTTAAGAAACCCTAAAACTATGTTTGAGAGGTGCTAAGAAACTGTTTAAAAGCCAAATCAAATAAGATTGTGGGAAAATTGTTGTTGACCCTTTGTTTTTAGGGAATATTCATAATAATTATCTCTCTGGTATAGCCCTGATATTTTGTGTTCTTGATAAAAATTGTGCTTCATGCCATGAAACAAATACCTGACAGTGGTAGAGACCACCTCCATCCATTAAAAAAAACAAATTAGAAAATTTTTAGTTTAAAAAAGTGAAATTTTCATGTGAAATTAAGAAACTTCTAGTACAACAGGCTCATCCAAGTTTCTTATGAAGAAAAAACGTGCATTGGTCACTGTGTTCTGTGTCAAATTTCTTGGTCACTGTGGTTTAAGTGTCAAATTTCTTGGTATCAACACAGACAGCAGGTATAAATCTGTACTATATGGAATTTACTGCAGTTCTTTGAAGCATGATATCAGCTACTGCCTTTGTAACGAGACAAGAGATACTGCATGGTAAAAATCTTGGACTTGAAACACTGCCGTGATTCCTTCACCAAATCTAGGCCAACATTTGTTAACTCTGAAGTGCTACATGTTTCTTGGTGCATTAAACAGCTCATAAGTAGCCCAAGATGGTCTCTAGTTTCTTCACTATCATCTTCAAAACTTCAAACGTAAACATTGTGCTACATTTTTCCTTTTCCTGAGTTAACTTGGGGCTGTGGGTCGTACAACCAGAGTTCGGAGCCGTGCTCTTGAGATATCCATCGTGGAACTATTGTACTCAGCAATTGTTTTGCTCAGAGTAGCTAACAATCAGTTGACATATTCAGGAGGACTGTCCTTCCTGATAACCTTGGTACAGGACGAGACATTTGTGGTACATTTGTTTGTGTTCTGGTATGTGCTCCTCTCCCGCCATATTTAAAAACTAATTTTAATTCATTGCATTACCCCCTGAAAATGACTAAGGATTTCTAATGGCCATTGTTCCAATTTTATTGTTATCCATAGCGCCACCGCAGCGAAATGTTTCACGGATGGTACGAAGAGCCTCAATGAGATTTGCGGTCGATTGCCATCCCATCTATTTTCATTTACTGGATGAGTTGTTAGATGGCCGCGTCGATCTGGGAACTAGAGTCGTTAGGTGGCCGCGTCGGTCTGGGAACTGGTTCTCAACAGTTCAAAACATTTAGGCCATGCAGAAACGTCGATGGTATGCTGATGTGCTCCCAGACAAGAAAGTGAAGATAAACAGTGAATTGAAGACATGCAAGGTAACAAAATACATTTATTGATTAAATATCATTTAGGCCAGGTATTGTTGACACGATCAACACCCAAATTGTGTCCACAACTCCCATGGTCCAAGAGTAACATCGATTCACAAGCCAACCTTCACTCGACTGCAATGCAACATGGCCGCAACAAAGAAAGACATGACAAATATCATCGAAGGGGCTTTAAAGCCTGTTCAAGAACAAATTCCGGCTATTAGAGATCACCGGCCCCGGCAGTACTCAAGGGAATCCTTAGAAGATTTTTGCCCCTTTGGGACTATTGTTTATCACATCTTATAAAAGCACTGCAAATGTGAAGAGCAGGTTATTGAGAAACTGCAAAACTGTGTTAAAGAACTTGGTGGTTTGTCAAGCTGTGTTAGAGAATGGTTAGGCCATCATAGACATGAACAAGCAGTCTGTGAGTGTGCAGTTATTGACTTTTATTAATTGACTTATTATTGCAGAATATTGTAGTTTTTGCATGCGAAGATTATGGTATTGATTTGCTCTTATTCACAAACGTTACTGAATTTTTCAACTCTTGTATAATATCTTGTGTTGGGTAGATTAGGTCAATAGTTTTGTACTCTCTTGTATTTGTCTTTGATTTACTGAGTTTCTGTTTTTGCTAATTGTGATAACTCAACTTTTAGAAAACCATGCTTTATGCTGGAAACCAGGTGTGTTATTGCTGTGTTTTTTCTGGGTTTTTGGCATTGGCGTGCGTTTTGGAGCCATTTGAACCAGAGAGCTCAGAGGTGTGAAGTGCAAAAAAAAATAACAGACTGGCAGTTTCTATTAATCTTTATGTTTATTATTTTTTCAATACAAAGGTTTATTCTAGGATAGGGTAATAAAGGTTTTCCGGCAAGCTTCATATCCCTTTTGTTTTCCTTCAAGTTCAGCGCACCAAAGTTCACCTTGGGATTGGCTACTTCGCAAGTTGTACTCTCGAGTGACGTGGTACTCATTCCAACATTGTTGTGTGGTTTCTTGCGAACAAAGAGCCAGTGGGTCGCCAGTGCTTGAACACTTCCTGCATTTGAATGATGTTTTGCATGTCATGGCTTCCCTTCCTTTGCGATGTCACTGTTTGTACCAGTTTCCTTCGATGGTCAGTCTGTCTGTTGCCAGCGTAATGAAGCATTTCCATTCTACCATTTGTTTTTCGAAACAGTGCATACAAGATGCAAATAAGGGAAAATCTGAAATCATTTTGGGATGAATTTTCTCAAGATGTTTCTTCCATCAAATTTGGGCTTTTCCTTCACAACATATGACCATTAACTAGCACATAGATTTCACATAAGCTATCAAACACACGACTTTGTTTTCTGATGCTGCAAAATCTGGTATTATAGTAGGCCAGCTGATGATTGGTCCGGTCTACCCAACCATAAAATTATCTGCACAGCTGTTATCTGCACATAAAATTATCTGCACATAAAATTATCTGCATAACATTATCTCCACAGCTGTGCAACTTTGAGGGTATGGATTATGGTGGTTTCAGCTCCTGGGTTTACCTCAATAGGATTCCAATGTTCTTGTCCAGATTCAACTCCATTATAACTCCTGTTACGTTCTCATTGTGGAGCGTTTTTGAAAATGCACGCACAAAGTTCTTTGCATCCTTCAAATTGGCCTTGTGATTCCTTGGCATATGTGCTGTATTTCCACGTTGTGTCGCAATCATTTTTGTTCTCCATAGTTCACTCAAATCCCTCGTAAGTTTTAAGGTAGGAAATCCACTGTCCATAACGATAAACCGGCCCATATACTTCATTGCAGCCGTTAATTAGTCTACCATGTCATAGTTCTTGCCATTCTGCGGATGAACATACAACTTTTTGCCAACCTTGACAACGTGATTACAAACGAAATAGCAACGATATTGTCCTTTGTCTCTTACCTTATAGACTGTCCAACCCATTCTGATCGGCTTGTCTGGGTTCCTTATCTCATAGGGGTTTCGTCTGCTTTTACTCCTTGTGTGACCTTCGTCAATGCATAATTACGTACCTGTGCACCACATGGACAGGGATTTGTCGTGGAGATAGGATGCACCTGCATTGATATTCTGCAGAGGATGGTAGTTGGCGCTATCTTTCGCAGGAAGTACCGATTGTTTAACTACTCAAAAATGCTTCAGCATAAGACAAAAAGTCTCAAGCGCCATAGTCTTCTGGACTTCGTTTTGTGACTTCAATTGGTTATCACTGTGGGTATTTCAGCAATCGCAGATGCCATTTGATTGCAAAGAATCCGTAGATAAACGAAATTCCTTTCTCATCCTGTGTAATTTCTCCAATTTTGTCCACAAAGTTTGGAGCATGGGCTCCATGCTCGTTTGATGCATCGATGCATTGCAGAATGAAAGTGTCATCCATCATTTTTTCAACGACATCATGAGGCTTAAAATCATCATCAAAAGGAGCAAGTAGACAACCATTATCTGGAATATTGTCATCAGGAACAATTTCACCCTGACTCTCATGACCTTTTTTCCTTGACCAATGATGGCAGCCATTTTCATCGTCATCATTAGGCACTCCTTCAGGGTCATATTCAAAGCTACTGTCATCTGAGTCTAGCTCAATCTTGTCGTCATCAAAGTCAGAGCTGTAGAAGTCATCTTCCTCATTTTCTTCATCGCTCGAACTGTCAAAATCAATTAAATCTATCTCTTGATTGATTGATTGATTGATTGATTGACAGGTACCATACCATGGGGAGCAAAAGACAATGACTACCCATGCCCAATATAAAAAGACATGCAACGTTAAACTAGCATAAACTACACAGAATGCTTTAACCCTTTGAATCCTGTGGTCGCAGATTTGCAACTTGTTCCCTGCCTCTCTTGAATCACGGTTTTCCTGGTTTTCTTCTCATTCATTTTGACTCATACGGGAATTTTTAAATCATCAGAAAACAAACTTTCAAACAATGCCAAGAAACGTGGGTGCTTGCAGTCAGTTTTCTCAAGTTATCATAAGTTGAAATTCGAGAATAATTTTGTGTGTTTTGCTCGATTGCTCGATCTGTTTGCAAGGTTTTTTACATTGACTATGATGGCTATGGAAGGTGGAGAAGAGTGGAGAGAGATGAGAGAGATAACCCAATTCAATGATGGTTTTGTTGGCTTACGAGATGTATTCAAGGAACTGGAGCTACAATGAGGACCATTCTTCTTGAAAGGAGCTGATGATGAAGACAAGGAATGCATCCTCGATTCTTGTTGCAGCGCAGCAGCGCGAAGCGCCTGCGTAGCGGCAATATAAACTCGACAAATGCTCAAAAGTGGGCGATCTGGCTGGCTGGCTGGCTGGCTGGCAGGCAGGCTGGCTGGCTGGCTATGTGGCTGGCACATTGAATTCAATTCAATTGAGTTTAATCCAGTTCAATCACAGATCAGTGAATTCCACCATGATTCAATCCATCACCACTGATTCTCTGGGGAAACTGGCAAAACTTTCAAGGCAAGAAGAGACTTCGTTCACTCGGGTAAGTATCGCACCAGTCGTTTTGTTTACGTGCAATTATGAGAGGATTTCTTTTTATCCTCTCAGTTGTTTAAACTATTCACAGAATTAGTTTAGCTTTTTTGGTTTGTTTCTGGGACAGGAAAGGAAGCAGGCCTAGAACTTCATATTACTGATTTGCTGCATGCCAAGGGCAATGGATCCTGGTACAATGCTCAAATGTTAAACGGCGAATTGTGTGGACTATTTGCTGTCGTTCATTGTGTGTTCCTTATGGTTAAAACATGGCTAAATAAGATGAGGTCATGTTTGCCTTTCAGATGACTGTATTTCAAATTAACATAACAAAATAGACGGCATGAATGAATAGCAGGAATTATGCAGCTGTGGTCCCATTTCAGTGATGATGTAATGCAACTCAAAGAACGATAATAAATGTAAACAAAGCATTGTTCAGTTCAGTGACTTCATTATTCGGCACAATGGCAAAAAACTCATGGCACTGTGGATTAATATCTGGTTCTGACAGAACAGAATTTTAATTGATTTTCATCAATAGATTTGTCTTAACATGCAAAAGATCTTGCTGTTAGAAATGTTCCTGATGCCATGTTTATGCCATGTTTTAACTATGGTTTGGCATAGTTGTCCTTAGTCAATTATTGGTTTGGTTACAAAGATTGTCAAAATGTTTCAGATTCTTCCCAGCTTTCCGTCGCATGTTCGGGTATTCCAGATACTTTTATGTTGTTTTTGCGACTCATGTTTTCAAGGTAGTCATGCTTGTCAGCGAGTGATTAGACTGACAGCGTTAGTGAAGCCAGATTTCCATCGATTTCCTGACACTGTTTTTCTATGTGGCACAGTTTGTCGGGTGTTTGGAAAACTAAGACCCTGAAAATGAAGACCTAAGACCTCGAAAACGTAGACCTCAAAGGCTAAGACCTCAAAAACGAAGACGTCAAAAACTAGAGTTTCTTAGGGCCTGATTACATGGGAGTTTTCACCATAGGGCTGAGATTTCAGCCCCCTCCCCCCCTACCCGAGGTGAAACTCCATCTCTTCTTTCTGGTCAAAGGCTTATAAGATTGCGTTTCCGATTACATGTGATATTTTCAGCCCTGGGTTGAAACTCACCATATGGCTGAAATCTCAGCCCGCCTTGCTTTACCCGGGATGAAACCTTAATCCTTATTGCCACACCAAATTATTGGTTAATCCCTATTGTTTTACATCGGATGCACTAACGTAATCAAAATATTGGAGTGCCTTCACAATTGAAAATGTGATTTCACAAATGGCAGCAGATTCCAGCCCTGGGTTCAAACCGCCCATGTAATCGAAAACATTTTCACCTAGGGCAGGCGGGATGAAATCCTAGCCCTATGGTGAAAACTCTCATGTAATCAGGCCCTCAAAATTTTTGCCATATTAACACTAATTTCTTATACCAGTACGTGTAAGAGCGGACGTTTCCAAGGATGCTTTCCAAAATGTGCATATTCTATATTGGAAAAATCTGTAAGAAATTGAGGCAAAGAAACAAGACTTTGAACCAGCACACTAAGGCCTTTCGAACTTATGTTCTCTTCAGAGTGTGACTAACATTTGAAAGTGAAATTTATCATAACGATTTATATGTGAACTGTAAACTATTTTTATGTTTCCTGTTCGGCGAATGATAAAGAAGTTATATTTTAGCTTTTAAGTAGGCTATGTCCGGCTTTGAATAATTTGTGCTCTTCACGTTATAGCATTCTTGGATCTCTTAATGCGAAAAAAGCGTAGGCCTTAAAGAAAGGTTCCTTTAATTTATTGTTCTTTTTACCGCATTTGTAGACGTGTTTTGGGAAATTACAAACACGTCAAAACACGTCTACGAATGCGGCAAAAAGAACAATAAATAAAAGGAACCTTTCTTTAAGGCCTACGCTTTTTTCACATTAAGAGATCCAAGAATGCTATTATGTGAAGAGAACAAACTATTCAAAGCCGGACATAGCCTACTTAACAGCTAAAATATAATTTCTTTATCATTCGCGGAACAGGAAACATAAAAATAGTTTACAGTTCGTATATAAATCGTTATGATAGATTTCACTTTCAAATGTTAGTCACACTCTGAAGAGAACATAAGTTCGAAAGGCCTTAGTGTGCTGATTCAAAGTCTTGTTTCTTTGCCTCCATTTCTTACAGATTTTTTGTATTTTACCTACCAAACATGTGATTTTGTAAATGTCCTTTTCAGGTTTTGCAGCAGGAGAACCAAAGAGAGTGCCTTACACAAATTATCTTAAGAGTTTTCATGTAGAAGGATGGCCAGATATGGTTCCTTTCAAAACTCCTGCAAGAATGGGTGCAAATCAGTTGAAGGCTGTGCTGGAGCAGCAGGAAGTGAAACGTTTTGTTATCAATCCTCACCAGCAAAGCTCATCATTGTCGCAAGTTGGTGGAGGTGAGATACTAGCTGCTGTACACGAGCCGATGGGCCAAGGAGACAGGCAGCAAGGAGATAATCAGCTGGAAAGAAAAGAAATGGAGGATGCTGATGAAGGCAATGAGTCAGTAGAGAAAAGGGAAAAATGTGTTTTGGTTGTTTTGTAGTGGGAAGGTAAAGGCAGACTGCACAATTGATGGAAAGTGGCTGATGCTGTCTGAAGACGAGCGAAAATTTATTGTCCTTCCATAGAAAAGTTCAATCTTTGAGAGCAATGTAATGATATTTAACAATCAACAAATCATACTTTCGGATTGCCACTTCCAGGAAAAGGAACACCGATGCTATAAACTCACCGAAACAACATTATCATGGCTTCAGGATCTGGCTTGTGAGGTTCCTAATCTTTGAATAGACATCTTTACCGTCAAGTTGATAACGTTGATATCTTTTTGGTGTTCTTTTCCTAAATTCCCATCCATAAACGACAATGAGGAGATTTTTCAATGCGAGCATGGTGCATCAGAAGTATGGTATGCAAAACTGGAACAGTATTTTAGTGCTATTTTTCACTCATGTTGCAGTGATTAAAGTCGGAGTGTTTTTGATGAAGTAAAAAACAGAATGATTCTTCCAGGGGGAGTGAAAGAGTACACAGTTTGTCTTTTCAATATTTAGTGCAAGCTTGTTTGAGTCAAGCCAATGCTTTACTTTCTTAAGTTCTGAAGAGACCTCTGTAGCACGGGGTCCCTCAAATGCAACTGGAGGAGGGGGGAGGAGACGTGACACCTTTTAGCAATTTAATTGTTTCCTCGCCTAAATCTAATTTCTTAGGTTCATCCCTAAATCTTGCACAAACGCGTGCAAATCGTTCAGCCTCATCAAACGTTTTTGGAGCGTTTGATATGACAAACTTTTTTAAAATCAGGAAGAAGGTTCTGACAGAATACATGCATCCTTGGTGAAAGGTTTAAGCGATTACGCATTCTTTGTATGAGGTCACCGTAATCATCAGTTTCAGTTTCAGTTTCAGTTTCATATGTTTTAAATTCACTACTTACAATTTATATATAATACTAATACTACAATTAAACTAAGACGAAAAATAATAGAGAAGATTAATACATTGATACGGAACATTAACACAGTAGGAACAGGATAAATTGTATGGAGCGAATTACTTAAAGGAGGAGCTCTCTCAATAGGTAAAATAATTGAGGAGAGAGCCCCCCCCCCCTGTCCTTCAATAAATTCAATTGATTTTGATTGGATTATAAAGTTTTAGGAAAGGTTCAATGTGCCACAAGTCCCACTCCCAAACCCCGGAGAGAGCAAAAAGAAGAAAAGAAAAAAAGAAAAGAAAAGAAAACTTCTTCCCTTCCCTCTCGTCCCTCTCCCCCCCCCCCCCGGATCAGAGAAGGAGACATGGAGCAATTCAAAAGATACCTATGGATTTGAATTTCATACAATAAGATGGAAATTGTGCAGGTATCAAAAATAGCTCTGAATCAATGATTGACCTTGTTCAGTAAGAAAATTAATCAGTTGCTTTTTAAATGATATTTTTGATGGAGCATTCCGCAGTTCCACAGGTAATGAATTCCAAAGTTTAGCACCAAGATATCGAATTGACTTTAGACCATATTGAAGACTGTTTATTCGAGATATGTATAAATCACCTTGACTGGCCTGTCTTGTGTAATACTGATGAACGGATGAACTGAATAGGAAGAAGTTATGAAAGCAACTAGGTGACGTTTTATTAACTGAGTCAAAGACAAAGATTAAAAGTATGAGTTCAAAGATTTCAGAAAGTTTGAGAAGTTTAAGATCTTTAAAAATTGGAAGAGAGGGTGACAAGCGAGGCTGAAATGAGATAGCTCTAACTGCTTTTTTCTGTAATCTAAAAATTGGATCAACGTATGATGCATATGTTTGACCCCAAACAATAAGCCCATATTGTAAAAAGGACAGAAACAAAGCATTGTACAAGCAAATTAAAACATCTAATGGAAGTAGGTTTCGTATTTTGAAAAAGATTCCACAAGTTCTAGCTAATTTTTTAGAAAGTTCACTGAGATGGTATTTCCAACTTAAATGTTCATCTAGGAGGAGCCCTAAGAATTTAACAAACTTAACCCTTTTAATATGTTTCTTCCCTATCTTTATTGTAGAATCAGAAGAAATATTCCTAGAATATTCCAATAAAAAGCTACATATAGATTTTGGCAATAAATTTTGTACTGTACTTGGATAATCTCAAAGAATCATAGGACATAATGTTTCAAAAACCATTCAAAATTCAAAAATATTTTTCTTTTGCCCTTTATCCGTCAACATAGGTGTTTTGTACTGAAGAAATCCTCTGAAATGGAGTACATATACAGTACTACCCCATATCCCTACCTCAATCATGGCACTTCCCAGCAGATTTGGTAATGCTATGGTAGCTCACTCTTTTTGAATAATTGGTTCCACATAATTGCTATTCAGACATGTTTACATGATACTGGGCCAGGTCTAAAACGCGGACGGCGCGGAAAACGAGGACACGCGGACCAACCGAGAACAATAGTCCGCGGTTTTCTTGTCCGCGTTTTAGATTTTCACATTGGGAAAAATCTAAAACGCGGACCACTTGAATATAAGGAATTTTAACGCTTGTTAGCTGATTTTCCGTGTTTCTCGTGTTTCTCCGCAGTAAACATTGTCTTTTCACACCACTTGACATCTTTCGTATTGTGCTCCTGGAATCTCTTCCACTCTTGTAGATACTGCATGCATGTGGTGGTGGCCGTTATTGGAGCAACCGGGGAGAATCGAGAAATACACATCAGCGCTCAATAATTTTCCTTTGTCGATATTTTTACTAGCTGCATGTCCGCGGTTTTCTTGTCCGCGTTTTAGATTTTCACATTGGGCAAAATCTAAAACGCGGACAACGATCTCGCGGACCATGTATTTGTTATGTCGTTTTTCATTGATTTTCCTTTGTTGCGTTTTGCCTGAGGTGCCCCTGTTTGGCTTATCTTTACTAAACCAGGAGGAAAATTCTTGAACAACTCTTATTTTGAAAGGCACTAGATATCTGTGACTTCTTTTACCCAAGAAGGCTCAAAGAAAACCATCAAGCACTTTTTCGCACTGGTAAATGTTCATTCGAGTTTCCGATCTGGCCGGTTTCTACTTATTTTTTTCATTTGTCTCGACTTCAAAAGACTGTAAAGCTTTCAATTTCTCCATCCTCGTTTTCTCGTAAATAGAAGGGAAGCAAAGCAGAGAAGTTGAGTTTGTGGCAACATCAAAAGAGCCATGTATATTGAAATTTTTGATAGAGCAGAAGATAAAATGATACAAAAATGAAGAGTTAATAATGAGAAATATAAATGATAAAAATGATAGAAAAAACGAGAGAGCGTAATGCCACCCCCCCCCCCAGAGCCCACGACGAATAGTCGCCGTGTTGTGAAACATTATTTTGCGGTTGGTGGCCAGGCCATTATCAGTGTGTTGTTGTTTATTAAGAAATTATAGCAAGTATTATAGTTATCTAGGTATCAGTAAAATTAAGATGCAAATCCTCAGCCGATGTCCTGTCACCACAGGGTCCTCTAGGTGCCCCCAGGAGGTCAAACCGAGCTTAGGCATTCCATTCCGCCATTCCTTATTCCATGCTGCACTTTCCCCTGATGTTAGCCTGTGCGCAGGCTATGCACATTTGTTTGTAGCGACTTTTCATAAAACAGGAAACAAGGGGATTTAAGGACCATTTCTCACGGGGCCAAAGGAAAAGTGATAAAAGCCCGGTTGGGACAAGTATTCATAATAAGATAAGAGCTCGCGTCAAGACATTTCTCCATAACGACAGAAAAGCTGCTAAAAGATTACTGCAACTATCAAGTACAATAAAGAGCTGCATTTACCCCAAAGGGTGATTACAAAGTTCAATTCGCAAATGTTTCTTCTGGGATCTGTAAATGTTTCTTCTGGGATATTGGGATCAATCATCAGCCACAGACATGTGATTACAAGAACGTTAAATGGTCCGCAAAATCGTTGTCCGTGTTTCAGATTTTGCCCAATGTGAAAATCTAAAACGCGGACAAGATCTTGACTGGTCCGAAAATCCCTGATACAAGGGACTTGGGGTCTTCCTCTCGTCACTGCGAACTGCACATTTGATTACAAAAAGGTGCTTGCTTGCTACATTATTATCGGTTTATCGCTGCCATAGGCGTAAGAGACACAGGGGGCTAGGGGGCTGCAGCTCCCAACGCCGGAAAAATGTTCAAAAACCAGCCCTGATCTAGTTTGAGAAAGTGTCCCCATAAAGTGTGAGTATTGTTTTTAGCATGAAGGATGTCCCCACAACGTAACTCAAAAGTGTTGGTGCCCAAAACGACCGAACCAACTGTCTTAAGGGACAAGTAAGACCTAATTGCCACCAAGAGCAAAGTTAAATGGTCTCTGTGGCAAAAACAACAGTTAGCACTGTTTTCATAAAGGTGTCCCCACAACGTGATAACAAAACGCTATGTCCCCACAAAGTTTGAGAATGAAAATAGAAATGATTTCTGCATTGACACAGACACGCATTGCTTCACCGCCAATAAAACCCACGTGACGGACAAGCTCCACATGAATCACCAAAGAGAGTGACCCGATTTTTCTTGTGTCCCCACAACGTAAGCCCAGATGAATAGTCCCCGCAACGTGGGTGATGTAAGTATGGGTGAACTAACGCTACTTTTTGAGACGTGATCAGTTTTGCACCATTGTTAGTTCAGAATTTGAGAGGAGTAGACGGAGGACTGTGCTTCTCAAACTAGTGGAAATAATCAATTATTCTGGCTTAGTTCGTTTGTTCACATGCAACCTATGGATTTTTCGACTTAACCAGCCTTTGTTTATCATAGAAATAAAGAATTGGTGAGTACCTTGCACCGTGTGACATGCATTTTGTTTTGGACATTATTGGTAGTTTCTTGTTGAGTTGCGTCACGACTTAGCCCTTTAGAATGTGATTGTAGTGCTTTAGAAAACGAAACCGCTCTCGATGGCGTAGAAGAAACTGCCCCTATTAAGAGCTGTGCAACACCGAAAATTTCATGGAGATAAGTTACATGTTGTCTACGAATCAATGTTTGTAGCAACTGTGCAATGATGGAAGTAGTCAGTGAAGAAATACCTTTCTGTTGAACCCGAAAAATTGGGCGCTAACCTGATCTTAAGGCGTTATTCGAACAAAGATTTCTCTCGATCTAAGTTGAATACCAAAGTCCGAGGCGGTAGGATTTTCGACAAACTTGTAGTCTAACAGAAAATGTAAAAACATTTATGGTTGGTCAAAAGTATCACGTGATCTTAGATTACGTAGTGTGATTGGTCAATCTTCTAGATGTAAACAAACTCGCTGATTGGCTCAAAACAAAATCTGCTCTTGTTGCTCTAGCAACAAGAAACCTTTGTCGAAAATTTAGGCAAGAAGCCCTTTGACTTTGTTTTGACCAGAAACGTGCAACATTTTGAGCAGTATTTCATGCACAAATGTCCTCCTTTCGTTCGCAAATGTTTCAAGAACACTAGGGTACTTTTTTGCATTTAATTGACAAATTTATGGCATCGTTTCTTTAGAAAGCTTTCTAAAAGTGTCTTCGCTTCGGGAAGAACGTGGAGGAAGACAAGGGATATTCTCCAAGATAAAATCAGAGAGTTTTCAGCGCAAATACACAGTTATCCAACACGGTTGTCCAAAGAAATTATTAAAAACAATCTTGTGTCAAGGCTGTGCTATACTTTATTCATGAAATATTTTCAATTTGCGTGTTTGAACATGAAGTGAAGGAAGGAGAATTTATTGCCGTTTTGCTAGAAGGATCCCTTGGGAGGAAATTTTTCAATGAAGCCATTGAGTTTGTTTTTAGTAGAAACTGGCAAAGTTTTGAGAACAATTTCATGCAGAAACTTTTATTTGTAGGAGAAATGGACAATATCATCAAGCTAGCAGTGATTGAAAGACATAGAGATGAGCATAGAGATGGAAATATTATTAGGGTCATTTACAACTCGCAATCAAAGGTAAGTCAATTTGAAAGGAAACTCTACTAGTGTAACTTTTTTTGAAGATATATCATTCAAGCAGTGCATCCAATACATTGATGATATTGGTAGAGGGCTTTACATTTTTATATTCTTGGAAAAGTTTGATAATGGATGTCTTCTTTTTCAGGATGTATTCTGGCCAAATGGCACGAAACTAAAAACACTAAAGAGGAAAGTTGCCATGGAATTTGGCCTGAACAAATTTTTGAAGTTCAGTTCAGTTCAGTTCATATATATTAATAACTCCACTACATACAATTATAACCAGAAAAACTACAAGGAAATACAACAATGTGCAAAAGAAATTAATACAAGGATACACTATAAAAATAAATAAAGGAATAAAAAATGAAAAAGTGGGGAAAAATTGTATGCAGGGAATTACTTAAGGGAGGAGCTCTCTCAATAGGTAAACTAATCGAGGAGAGAGCCCCCCCCCCCCCTATTTTGAATAATTTCAATTGAATTTAGCTGGATTTGAATAACAGGACAATTCCAGCTAAATCCAGCAGGCAACCATCAGGTCACAATCCAGACTCCTCATACAAGGAATCTAAAAGATACGACCCGACAGGCACCAGCTGGGGCCAGCCAAAACTGCCCAACTTCAAGAAATACACGTGTTGCTTTTCAGAAAATAAAATAGGAATAGTGCAAGTAACAAAAATAGCTTAGAATCATTGACTGCCCTTGTTCAATAAGTAAATTTTTAGTTGCTTTTTGAATGATATTTTCGATGGTGTATTCCGGAGTTCCATGGGTAATGAATTCCAAAGCTTAGTACCAAGATATTGAATTGACCTTAGACCATAACGAAGACTGTTTTTTCGAAATAAAAACAGATCACCTTGACTAGCTTGTCTTGTGGAATATTGATGAACAGATGAACTGAATAAGAAGAAGTTATGAAAGCAACTAGGTGAAGTTTTGTTAACAGAGTCATAAACAAAAGTTAAGAGTCTGAGCTCAAAAATCTCAGAAAGTGTGAGAAGTTTAAGATCTTTGAAGATTGGAAGAGTATGAGACAAGCGAGGCTGAAATGAAATAGCTCTGACAGCTTTTTTCTGTAACTTGAAAATTGGATCAATGTATGATTCATATGTTTGACCCCAGACAATTAGACCATATTGTAAAAAGGACATAAACAAAGCATTATACAGGCAGAGTAAAACATCTAATGGCAGAGAGTTTCTAATTTTGAAAAAGATTCCACAAGTTCTAGCCAATTTTTTAGAAAGTTCACTAAGATGGTACTTCCAGCTTAGGTGCTCATCTAAGAGAAGTCCTAAGAATTTAACAAACTTGATTCTTTTAACATGTTTTTTCCCTATTTTTATGATAGAGTCAGAGGGGATATTCACAGAAGAAGAATGAAATATAATACAGTTTGTCTTATCAATGTTTAAGGATAATTTATTAGCATCAAGCCATTTCTTTACTGATCTCAGTTCCTTGTTGACAACTTTAATTAAATTAGGTAGATCACTGGATTCACAGTAAATGTTCGTATCATCAGCAAACAGATAAAAATTAAGTTTCTTGGAAGCATTTGGTAAATCATTAATATAAATAAGAAAAAGTAAGGGACCTAATACAGAACCTTGAGGTACACCACAAGTAACTGAAAGTAAGTTGGAATTACCTCCTTTAACAGATACATATTGCTTTCTATCACAAAGATAAGATCTAAACCACTCAAGGGCACAACCACGCACACCATAGTGTTCCAATTTTGCCAGCAAAATTTTATGATTAACAGTATCAAAAGCTTTCTGTAAATCAATAAAAATACCACAACCAAATCTTTTATTGTCCAGTGTGTCTCTTATAGCTTCTGTCAAACTCACCAGGGCGTGATCAATAGAGTGGTTTTCTTGAAATCCAAATTGTAAAGAATAAAGAATATTATGAATTTCAAGGAACTTATACAGTCGTTTGTACATTAACTTCTCAAATATCTTACTGAAGATTGACAGAAGAGAGATTGGCCTATAGTTTGATGGCAATTCGGGATTCCCTTTTTTGAACAGAGTAATCACCTTGGCTATCTTGAGTTTATCAGGAAAAGTGCCAGATAGAAAAGACTGATTCACAAGGAAAGCCAGATGTGGAGAAACTGAGGATCCAATGATTTTTAGTAACTTTATGGGTATACTGTTAGGACCTACTGATTTAGATGGATTCAAGACGTTAATTAGGTCATTAACTTCTATAAACGTAACTGGTGCAAGAAAGAGAGAATTAGATGTTCTGTTAGATAAATAATCAAGAGGAGATTTAGGAGTTAGTGGTATTGTCTTTGTTATTTCATCAGCAACGTTTACAAAAAAGTCATTAAAAATATTTGAAATTTTACAAGGATCGGATGTCACACTTCCCTCTTTATCTTTGATTTTATTAATTGAAAAAGAATTTGAAGACTTGTGAGAAATTAATGTCTTTATACCAGACCATAACTTTTTCATATTTTGACTGTTAGTTGAAAAATAGTTATGAAAATATCTTGTTTTGCTTTCCTTTATTTCATTGGCCACACGATTTCTGAACTTTTTATACAGTTTAAGGTTATCATCAGTTGCCTTTTTCTTTAATTTCTTCAAAACTCTATCTCTAATTCTCATCATCTTTAGTATTCTATTATTAATCCATGGTTTATCTCTCAATTTTATTTCTTTTCTACTTAGCTTTTTTATTGGTGCATGCTCATTTGTCAAAGTATTAAGATCTTTCAAAAACCTATCAAATTTTTTGTTCACATCCATATCACTACTTTCTATGTAAGTAAAGTTGATCAGATTAAAGTCATCAAGAAATTTATCCTCCTTAAATTTAGAATAATCATATTTGAATGATTCGGATTTATCATGTCTAACCTGAGTATTTTTCAAAAGTAAAATTTGGGGAAAATGGTCAGTGATTTGTGTTAAAATATTGCCACTTGTTATATTAGCATTGGTAGCATTAGTATATATGTTATCAATAACTGATGCTCTATGTTCTGACACTCTAGTAGGATGATGAATACAAGGAAGAAGACTGTGTGAAAAAAAGTTATTAACAAAATCAGATGTTGGTGTATGGGAAGCATAATCTAGAAGATTGACATTGAAGTTCTTCTTTGCCAATGACCAAGGCCAAATAATCAATGCAAATATAAAGTAAGGATCCCGTAATGAAGTTCTATTTGATGCATTTCATTCCGTGATGTTATTGTACTTCTCATATGCTTCTTTATTCGTTACACTTTCATAAGAGACTGCTTATAACAATCACAAAAAATTGAAGGGAATCGATTTCTGGAAACAAAAGAAACATTGACAATTATCATCAAGGGAATTCTCACCATGTTTTGATTTCTCTCCTTTGCTTATCATGCCACTGAAAAGAAATTGAGTAAGGACTAAGTATTACACTGGCTTTGAAATGTTTGCTTTGAAACCTACACTGAACATTGAGCTCGCTATAAAAAGTTTTAAGGAGCTCAAGCAGCTAACAGTGTTCACGCAAGCAGCTGATTAAGACCCTTTATTTTTCCAGGAATGAAAGACAGATTTACGTGCACGAAGACGGGAGAAGGTGTGCAAAGGAGAACAATGGGCGAAGGGAGAAAGATGGGAAGTCGTTGAAGCGGCCAGCAGAAGAACCAGGCATGGTACAAATTCCCGCGAAGCGGGCCATGCTTGGTCTGCTAAGCATTATCGATGCCTACCAAAATTAAAAAGACCTTGTGGTTAACACGTTAAGCCCAATTTCCACTGAGAAAAATCTTTGCGTAATATTTCTCGCAAAGAACCGTCTGCTCATACGCACGAAAATTTTGCCAGTTATCTGTTGAAAAATCTGTTGAAAAATTTCTACGCAAAAAAAGCTGAACTCAGTTCAACTTTTTTCGCATTTCGCTTGCGAAATAATGATTTTGCAATCAGGATGCAGCCGACGACGCACTACTGCATTCCTGAAATGACTGAAAGCCTCGTGGGTAAGGCAGACGATTGTTTTGATTCCGAACATAGAAATGATTCAGCATTAGCCGAGGTAATTTTTTTCTGAAAAGATTTCGCAAGAATATTTCACACAGAGTGGAAATTGAAGAGCGAAAAAATTTCTCGAGAAAAAACTTAATTCTTTATTTGAGAATAATATTTCGCTAAGAATTTTCTGAGTGGAAATCAGGCTTTAATTCTCTTCAATTTTGGTATGAATCGCCTTGAAGCATATTCAGTGACAAGAGTAAATGATTTAACACTCATCTCGCAGAGCATTTGAGTTGACCAGTTCTCCATTAAAGCAACATATCGATCACAACAGAGGTCAGTGAATACCACCACAATAATAATCATCATTACTTGCTTCAGCAGCTTCAACGACTTCCTTTCCTCATTTGGGTTATGTAGTTGGTATATTGTTCTTTAGATAATTACGTTTAGGCACATATCTACCTGGTAAGCCATAAAAAGTTCCCTATTTCAAACATTCATAGCATCGAGAGCACTTAACAGATTTGAGTCATTCAAATACTAATTAAAAGCCGACACATTGAAGTATTGTAGTGATTTGTCTCACTGCATTGCGAGCACTAGGAACATAGGTGACTTCAGCGTTACAAACATTTTACTGTTTGAAATCTACGACTCGTAACTCGTGAGAGAAGTGAAGCATCGTACCAGGAGAGTCTTACGATTTTATCAATGTGTTAGGCCATTGTTCAGTAATTATGCAGCCACAAAATTTGTATAAAGATGAAATTATCTGTACAACTGGTGCTGGAACGACAGGGACAACAATGTACCAAAATGCTTGGATCTTTTGGCTTTTCAAATCTGTGAAGTACTCTACATGCTATGAATCGTCAAAGGTGGGAACTTCTTGTGGCTAACCTGGCATGTTCAAACACACTTTAGGGGCAGAAAATTTCGCTGCCAGAAAGTTTCGCGAGAGAAACAAATCGCGAAGTTGAGGGCATGAGCTTTCGCGAATGACATTTTTTCCGCAAATTTTGCGACAAAGACTTTCGTGATCGAGGAAAAGGTGCATTTTCGCGGGAAAACTTTGGCAACTGAAAAAATGAGGGGATATACTTAAAACAACAAATATTTTGTCCAAGTATCGACAATACTCTCTGTTTCGCCTTAACGACATAATGATAATTTACAAGGTTTTATGGCCCAAGAGACTAAAGATCGAGGTGATTAAGGAACAACGACTCAAATTTGAAGAAAAACGAAACAAAAATTGAGTTGAGAATTTTCTGTAATTTCACGATTTTCGATTTAGATTATGCCTCGGCAGAAACTTTCGCGAAAAAATGCCAAAACGCTAAAAATTTTTGCCCCTGAAGTAAGACATAATCAATGTAAGAAATTCCCTCGAAATGTTTGCATATTTAAAATGCAACAGCCGCTGTTACCATTTCATTATGCAAACGATTCGAAGGGATTCGTAAGCTGAATTTACCTCCACTCGTAAATCAATGGGGGACGAGCCAAAGAAACTCCTGTTGGAAATATTGCATGCCATACTTTTCAACCGTCTCATAAAGTTAAAGAATTATTTGGCCTTAAAATGTTATAAAGCAGCAGATGATCACGCAACGAAGGCCCATTGTTTGCAAACTGATTTCCCTAGCTGGCTTATGTGATCCAGTGATGCCTCCAGGTGACAACATTAACATTGAATTGCCTTCCAATTGTGATAACTTTTGCTTTTCCAGTGTTGAACATTTCATGGAATTGTTACAATAGTTGATGTATTTATGATATAGAATTAAAATTACCATGTCTTTCATCATAAAATAATCAGAATAAATTATTATTGCGTTCAAATGTAATCGTTTATGGTTGGTTGATGTGAACATTGAGAATTTACTACAGAATACTGTGCGTCCTTATCTTGCAGTGAAACCTTCAAATCGCAAGTCAATGGACCTTTTAGCTATTCTGAAAAAGAATCTCAATCGAACGATACTTTGCTATGTTTGTAGAATTTTTTCGAATGTGCACTATAGTGATAGAAGCTCTAACGCCACTCGATTGAACCTTGCGTATAAAAATGTATCCAAATAACGCTCGATCCAGGCTCTTTTGCTGAATAGCTAAAGAGTCTGTTAGAGAGGAGGGCGTCAACTCCAAATCGACTCATTTTCAAGACGCCTTTTGAAATAATCGAATGTGTTAATAAATATCATCAAGTACACCATTGGTCAAACTACGGACAACTTTTAGATGTTACCAATTTGAATATCTCATGACAAACATCTCGACCTTATGTCACACCAAACTTTCAAGTATTGTTTGGTTAAACTCTTCAATAGATACATCTAGGATGCGGAAAGAATTTGTTTCCATTTATCTGCATTATCTACTGTAGTATTCATGAAAAAACTTCAGGCTACACGACCCAACTGTGGAGGAGCGCATCACGTGATACTTTCGCGCCAAACTGACAACAGGATCACGCAATCAATTAAAGGAAAATTTGACCAAGAAGTTTTTCGATGTGAATGGAGTTTTGGTGAAGAAAGTGGAGTTTTGGTGAAGAAAGTGGTGAATTTCGAGGTAATTTATGAATATTCCTGCATTCAGTAGTTTAGAATTTACTTTTCAAGGCTTCATCTCCTATTTGGTAGTGGAAATTAAGCATTTTACGCTCTCATTCCCGGCGTTTTCCTTTACTGAAAGACCACAACTGTATGCTGAATTTTCGGTATCAGAACTTTCTCTCTACGGTTTTACAGAAGATTTATTTCCACATTGTACCGGGTGTCCCAAAAAAAAGTATCCTGATTTGGTCGACCCTAGCGATAAGAACATAGCGTGAATCAATCCGAAATGATTTTCAAGACATACTTTGATAGCCAACTTGAACATAGATACCTCGTTTGTTGAATTCGGTGCACTGAGAGTGAAGATATCAATCTTCAAAGGACGAATTTGCCTCCACCTCCAAACCAGAGCCTTGGCGCTTTGGCCTAAGAAAATTCTTGAAGCTCTGTGAATGAAATCAACAAAATTTGAAGACGGCACAACAGATGTGTTTTCCATAATACAGTTCATGTGAGCCCTATCTTCAAGGGAGCCCCGAAGTCAGCTTCATTCATCTCAATATCGACAATTTATTTAACACTTACTATTTACCGGTGAAGTACTCCCTTGAGCATCAACACACTTTTGACATCGTCAAATCATTCCTTGAAAAGAATTTGTTATCAGACCTCTCGAGATCAGGTTGATCATCGCGTATCTTCGAAGCTGATTTCCCGGGTGGGTCATCAACAAGAGAGGAGATATCTTTTGGCCCCCAAAAGATCTCCAGACCTTCCTGTCGTGGCCCCCAAGAGATCTAATAAACAATTCTTTTCAAGGAATGATTCGACGATTTCAAAGTTGTATTGATGCTCAATCACCAGTGAATAGTATTTGTAAAATAAATCGTCGATATTGAGATGAATGAAGCTGATTTCGGAGCTCTCTTGACAATAGGTCTCACATAAACTGTATTTTGTAAAACCCATCTGTTGTGCCGTCCTCAGATTTTGTTGATTTTATTTACAGAGCTTCAAGAATTCGCTTAGGCCAAAGCGCCTAAGCTCTGGTTTGGAGGTGGAGGCAAATTTGTCCATTGAAGATTGATATCTTCACTCTCAGTGCACCGAATTCAACAAACGAGGTATCTATGTTCAAGTTGGCTATCGAGGTATGTTTTGAAAATCATTTCGGTTTGATTCACGCTATATCCTTATCGCTAGGGTCGACCAAATCCGGATACTTTTTTTTGGGACACCCGGTATTTAATGCATTAAAGCATTTTTTTTAGTTCATTGTGGAACAGTGGACCTTATTATCCTCCTATTTGCAAAGAGCAATCATAATTTGCCGACTATATCGAATGTTTTGAGGGTTTACTTGAGCCTTGGTGTTATGCAGTTGGGACTGCGAAAGTAGGCGATTCAGTACAAAGCAAAGTAAACAATTTTTCTGAGTGTTTTGCAAGTTTCATTCCTTCCAAAAGGGTGGCCAATTAAACTTTTGAAGGTATTCGATGAATGCTGTCTTCTTTTCAGGAGCTGTGCT
Organism: Aurelia sp. 3 sensu Dawson et al. (2005); assembly: GCA_964020215.1. Classification (NCBI taxonomy): domain Eukaryota; kingdom Metazoa; phylum Cnidaria; class Scyphozoa; order Semaeostomeae; family Ulmaridae; genus Aurelia; species Aurelia sp. 3 sensu Dawson et al. (2005). The sequence goes on from CAXHUP010000067.1 coordinate 200,627, forward strand.
GGAAACAATTCTATCTTCTTTGTAAGTGTGATGCTTTTCCCCTTCCTTGCTTTCATGATGTGCTCAAGGACCATTCAATGCCATGAAACTAAGCTCTTCCAACCACAACATGTTTACAGAAATAAAGGATTTCTTACTTTCTTGCTAATGTTCTAGAGACACAGGAGAGGGTTAAGTTCAACATTTCTTTAAAATTCTTGCATGTCTTCATGCACTCATTTCTTTTGCAAGAAACCGGCGTCCAGATGGTGGTAGGTACTTTCTCGAATTCTCAGAAATTTGATGATGAGTTTGTCATAGTTTTAAAGTAAAACAATTTAGTATTGTTAGGAAGATCTCTCTTAAAATTACTTTAGACAGGTCTCTGAACTAGTGATTTAAAAATGGAAACTCATTAGAATTTCTATACAGCTGCTATTGTACTGTAGAATGATAAACATTTGTCGTAGACATTTACATCAGTTTCTTAGCATTTTGACTCAGGAAGGGAAGGCCACTCTATGTTTTGCAAACTTGAGCCTACCATTTCTCTCGAGCTGTTTCTTACTTGATTCATACTAAGTGACGTCATGCAAGTTGGTCACTCATTTTCTTTTCTAGGTTTTGCATTTATTAAGGAGTTTTCATCATTTGAGATTTGCTGTATTTATTGGATTTCGTTATATTTGTTTGGTAAGTGATTGAAATCCAGTTTACACTACATTCCTGACTTGCGTTCTTCAAACTAACCTGCGGGACAAGAAAGAAAATATTGCTTTCATCTATTCCCTGCAACAATCTTATTTGCTGTCTGTATCTTCTGTGTTTTCATGCTTGCCCCCATACTTACAGTTGTTGTGTGAGTTTGATCTTCCACAGTGCACTGGTATTTCACAACGGCAAGGGGATTGATTAAGTTCTTTTTCCTAGAAACTGTATTTCTCGACAGTTAGAATTTGACATAGTTTGGAGCTTCCTGTTTCATCAGTTCATATCTATAAGCTTCATTGTATAATGGAGAAAATTTTAAACATGGTCATAAAGAATTCAGTAAATGAATTTTGGGCAAGGAAAATTAATGGTTGAAAACATTTTGATGCAAAATAATTAATGTATGTTGATCATTAAATCAGTGAGTAACTAAAGTTTGGTTCTATTTTCATTATGTGATCTTCCATGATACATCATATTCTAACTGAAACTATTTTCGTTCCAGGTTTACATTACTACCATTTGGACAATTTTACATTTATCATTGTATATATCAGTTGGTGAGTTTCCACTATTTCTATTTACATTTATCCCCATGTAAGGGATCTAGCACTAGCCCCGCAAATTTGAGAGGCAAAGACTTCATTGTTTTAACATAAAAGATAAAAAATATTATCATTAGATTCAGAAACATTTCTCTCGTAAAACTTCCAAGTACCTCATGAAAAAAAAATCCGCTCCTACCCAGCAGAATGGTTGGAAGTAAATTTTTGGCCCATATTACATCTAACACTGGCCTAACAAATCTGAGGGGCAAATACTTTTTCCTTATGAAATACAACATTGTAATTATTTCCATCAAATTCAAAATCATTTTCCATGCATAAAACTTCAACAACCCTTATTCCCAAGGTTATTTGAGACAAGCTGTGACAGTTGATAGTTACAATTAGGCCCATGTAGGATCTAGCACTGGCCTAACAAATTTGAGGGGCAAAAACTTTTTCCTTATGAAATACAAGGTTCTAATTATTTCCATCAAATTCAAAATCATTTTCCATGCATAAAACTTCAAAAGCCCTCATTCCCACGATTATATGAGACAAGCTATCAACAGTTGAAAGTTACATTTAGGCCCATGCAAGATGTGACGCTGGCCTAACAAATTTGAGGGGCAAACAATTGTTCCTTATGAAATATAACATTGTAGTTATTTTTATCAAATCCATTATCATTTTCCATGCACAAAACTTCAAAAGCCCTCATTCCCATGATTGTGTGGGGCGGGCTGTGGGCGGTTCGAGGTTGCATTTAGGCCCATGCAAGATCTAACACTTGCCTAAGAAATCTGAGGGGCAAAAACTTCTTTCTTACGAAATACAAGCATTTAACTTTTTCCATTAAATTGAGAATCATTTTCCAAGTTTGAAGCTTCAAAAGCCCTTATTGCAAAGATTATATGAGACAAGCCATGGTCCATGTAAGATCTAACACTGGCCTAACAAAACTGAGGGGCAAAAACTTTTTTTAATGCAAGGCAATGAAATTTTTAATTGAATCTAGAATCATTTTCCAAGTGTAGAACTTCAAAAGCTCTTTAACACAAGGTTTTGTCAGCTCAGTAGAGGGAAGACGTAGTGATCCAGTAGAACCCCAAACCCCCCCCCCCCCCCAGTACCGAGTACTTTTCGTAATTCTGATGATATCAGAAATGATATGACAGTTGAAAGTTACATTTCGGCCCATCGAAAATCTAACTACTAGAATACAAATTATGCGAGGAAAAGTTACTTCTTTGAAATGCAAGCTTATAATTATTTTCATCAAATTCAATGTCAGTTGCCACGTAACATTTTAGAGAACGTTGTGACAGAAATTATATCACTCTAGCCTCGACAGATGAAAGTTACGCGGAAGCACATTATTGTTGTATGTTTCCATATAGCTACACAAGTATTTGAGGCAAGGCAACATATAATGCATGCCTTGCAAATTTGAATCTGGCACAGCGAAAGGAGGGGAAATTACATTGAGGACAGATTCTATTCCTTCTTACTCCCTTTATGTAGCCAGTTTGGTACTACTGAGAAGACAGATGCATACTAATATATATTTGCTATGTCAGATCATAGAGCTAATTGCTGATGTCCTTCTTATAGAAGCTGTGTTTTGTTCGATCTTCGAAGCTTTGAAGTCATAATTCTTCTAATTTTCCTGTTTGGTAAGTCCTGATTTAAAAAATATTCCCGTACAGTCTTGCTTCTTTTAAGAGAACTTTTCAATGTCAAAGTTGTCAATACAATATTCGGAATTTGTACTATTGGACACTTGAAGGTTCGAATACAGACACTTTTTAAGCAAAGACTGAGGTAGGAACTAACAAATTTCAGGGACATTCAGTTTCTTTAGAGTGAGAGTGAGAGTGAGAGTGAGAGTGAGAGTGAGAGTGAGAGTGAGAGTGAGAGTGAGAGTGAGAGTGAGAGTGAGAGTGAGAGTGAGAGTGAGAGTGAGAGTGAGAGTGAGAGTGAGAGTGAGAGTGAGAGTGAGAGTGAGAGTGAGAGTGAGAGTGAGAGTGAGAGTGAGAGTGAGAGTGAGAGTGAGAGTGAGAGTGAGAGTGAGAGTGAGAGTGAGAGTGAGAGTGAGAGTGAGAGTGAGAGTGAGAGTGAGAGTGAGAGTGAGAGTGAGAGTGAGAGTGAGAGTGAGAGTGAGAGTGAGAGAGAGAGAGAGAGAGAGAGAGAGAGAGAGAGAGAGAGAGAGAGAGAGAGAGAGAGAGAGAGAGAGAGAGAGAGAGAGAGAGAGAGAGAGAGAGAGAGAGAGAGAGAGAGAGAGAGAGAGAGAGAGAGAGAGAGAGAGAGAGAGAGAGAGAGAGAAAGAGAGAGAGAGAGAGAGAGAGAGAGAGAGAGATAGAGAGAGAGAGAGAGAGAGAGAGAGAGAGAGAGAGAGAGAGAGAGAGAGAGAGAGAGAGAGAGAGAGAGAGAGAGAGAGAGAGAGAGATTTACTGTAACATATGCTGCACAATAGGTGACTTTAGCTGCACATGTGTAACATTTCCTGCATTCTCACATGTGACATATGCTGCACAACATGTGACTTATGCTGCATAACATGCGACTTATGCTGCACAGAAATGTGACATATGCTGCACAACATGTCACATAGGCTGCACAGAAATGTGACATATGCTGCACACTGCAGTTTCAACACACATAGAGTTGGCTTCTGTTGGGATACATGCAACCGTTTTATTTTCGTTAGAATCTTCATTGAAGTGTTCTAAGAAATGTCCAATGTATGTATTAGGTAGGGTAAAAAATCTATCAATCTTCTATTTCTGTACCATAATTCAATTTTTTTGTCATTGGAAAAGGTGATACGTAAAGTTTAGCCCAGCTGGCGCAGTGAATTTTGGATGTTTTGGAGTATACTATTCACTGATTGTCTCCAAAGCCGGGTATCATCAGAATAGAAACCCAACTTTTGGGAGATATAATTTGCTGAGTCTACATTTGCAATTACCACCTTTCCAACATTTCATTTGCTTCTTGAAAATAGAAGAGCTCTTTCGTTTTTCACAAGGACTGGCACTGAATTGTGCTTGTAGGCCCATCCCCATTCAAACAAACATTGTGAGGTTGCAAACGCAAAAGCCTTGGAAGCAGCCGATGATAAGTAAGGGTGGTAGAGTGTTACTGCATGACAAAATTCAACCAGTTATGCATATGTTACTGTAAGATTTGTTGCGTGAGTCGAGAAACCTGTTCAAAAAGTTTTATCTACGGAGCTTCTTTTAGCTAGCGGGATATTGGTTTCATGGAAAGTGGTTGGGAAAGTGCAACCCCATTTCTCATCACTACGTCCAGATACCAGAGCAAGGCTCGAGCAAGGATGTTGTTGTCGCAGCTAGGTATTTTGAAATCTGATTCAAAGTGCATGAAAACTAATGCTTTACAGACAGACTGATTTTTTCCTTTGGAAAATTCATGCAGTGTTTGTTGGCCGTTGGTTCACACAATTGTTGTATGGTGCTGAGATTGGTATTCCTTTCAATACTTCTATTGCTATCTGTATATGGCCAAAAAGAACAACTCCCTATTGCAATTTTTAAAAAGCTCTAAGCCTTGTGCAATTTGGCTATTCCTGTGTTTCATGTAATATATCTCAATAACTCTATGAAATAAGACACACATAGTGAGAATCATTTGAAAGTTTTAAAGACTGAGAATGTTTGGAAATAATAAATCCCAGGCTTTGTATAGAATTTTGTTAAAAATGGTTTTCTAGCAAATTCTCATCATAACATTGTTATTTAAAGTTTTTTGCATTTGACAACCCGTATCACAGAAAAGCTCGCTTGATTGCCCAATAAGCTCTGGGTTTAATAGTCTGTCCAAAAAACTGGTCTAGCAAACCTTCTTGAGGAAATGTCATTTTTTAACTCATCAACTACTGGGTGTCTCAAAAAAAGTACCCCCTTTTGATTGGAAATAGGAACCAAACAATAAGATATCATTACTCCCCAAGTTCACAGCCAAATTTATCCATTTTCAACTATAAGATGCACATACCTTTCATCTAGAAACAAAATTTACAGTGCACCCAAAACCAGAGGTTTTCAAAAAGGGCCTAGTCATGATTTGTATCATGAACATTTTCCGAAGTACCTGTAAACTTCAACTTTCCGTTTTTGCTCTTGAAAAGAATAAATGACGCATATGGACACGGCCCTGATTAAACGAATATAATAAAAATATAGTGAGAATAATAAAGTCGTGCCACATCTCCAAAATAAGCGTGCATGTGCTCCTTTTCCTCTTCTTCAATACAAAACACTTGGGATGGAACACAATGCAAGGACCGATTCCTCAAAAGGAAAGTCACTTTAAGAACAATTGAAGCAATTCAAGGTATAAATCGTTTCAAAATAAAAACTAAAGGTCAGAGTTGAAAATTCTTTTGCAAAATGCCTGCGTGGTGTTAAATCATGGCTATGTCATTTCTCAAAACCTCTGGTTTCAGCTGCACTCCAAATTTTGACCTTGTGAACTCTTATCTCCGGTATTTGGTAGTCAATTTCAAAATGCGAGGTATGTGCATTTAAGTTGAAGACCAACAAAGGTAACAATGAATTTAAAGAGTCCCGATATTTTATCATTTTGTTCCCTTTTTCAGTCAAAAGGGGTACTTTTTTGAGACGCCCAGTACACCCAAAAGTATCTGCTATTCCCTATTTTCGGGCTTTTCACTCCCAATATCTCAGGAAAGCCTACACTCATATATTCATCTTATATTCGTATTTGTGATCTCGGCAAATGACTGATCTCAAGTTGCCAGTTCTAAGCCCTCTATCTAATTTTGCGAAGCTCCTTATAAAAATGATACCTGTCTTCTTTTGGCGTTCGACCTCTGTATCTTAGAGAAGCTCCCATCAACGGCCTTATCAACACCCAACTTGATAATTTACGCTAAAACTGATTTTGGACAACGACATCCCATAAATTCCCCCTCTTGGTGACCATACTCCCACTCCAGCCTAGGGTTTACAGAGTGTTCAGAAAAAACGCAACCCAGCAACGATTGCACATTCTGGAAAACTGATAAGATTTGAATGGATGCACCAGCTGAAAGCACAAATCCCCACCAATCTATCTTCTTTCAAAAGATATGCATAGTTTGGATACATTGATAGAAATATGCATTATTTAATTGAACTTGATGAAATATCATTGATATTTCATCAAGTATGCTCCATATTAGACATAACATGCTGCAAGAGCAAAGTCGAGACCTTTTTACCCCGTAAATGTTACAAAAGACATCAGCAAACATATTTCAGGTCTAGAAGCACTTGAAGCGATGATGTACACTACACATTTACCCCTATGACATGCATCTATCCAAGGTGATAAATAGACTCTCAAAGAGACGAATTTTCGCCCATCTAACCACTTTCCTGCATCTAAATTGACGATATTTACTAAAACTACCGTTATATGATGAATACAATCGAATTAACCTGCCCAAGCTGGATATCATGGGAAAGTAGACAGATTGTGCTTTCAGATGGTATGCACTATGCGTCAAATTAATTCAAATGTCACTTTTTTCGGAAGAATCTTGAACAAGTGTTTTTCATCAAGTGTGTTCAATCAAGCTTGCTGTTCTGCCTGAAAAGATCCTGAGACAACTTGACCGTGTAGACTAGTGCCCCTTCCCCAAATTAGCTTGGCTTCAGGCACAGAGCTCAAAAGGAAACGAAACAAAATATACAAAAATTGATCAAACAAATTGATTCTTCATCGTAAATAACTGTCAAAAACAACTGAACTCAAGTAATTCTTTTAGCAAATCTTACTGTAATATCAACCGAACAATATACATGCATTAGGTGCGCTTGCTATAAGATATAACGTTTGGCTGAAAGTATGTACCTCTTGATGAAATCTTATTTGCACAAAATGGCATTAATGCACAATGGACGGGGGGGGGGGGTTTCTTGGCCAAATTTCTTGAGTAGGGATCTGCAGCGAGCATATTCAAAATGGTACCATTGGCTAGACTAATTTTTACGAAAATGGTACCTTGGCTGGACCAATTTGACCATTGCCTGGACCAATTTTTACGAAAACGGCACCCTTGGCTAACAAATATTGTCAAATTTGTACCAAATACGATATCATGACCGTTCGCTAGACAAATGGCTAGACCGCAGTAGGCCAAAATTGTTAAAAAAAGTATACCCTTGGCTAGACTAGAAGTCCGAAAAAGGGTACACCCTTGCTCGCGGCACATCCCCAGGTACCTTTACTATGGAAGAGCCCCCCCCCCCATGCATTAATGCCACTGTGGTCCAACTTCAAACTGAAGACGATTTGTCGTCCCAAAAGTCTGTTTCAAAAGCCAAAGTACTTGGCCTATCATGTGTTCTTGCTCGCTTACTATTACAAAGCAAGCCTATAAAGCATAAGGCATCAATCGAAACATTTTAAAGAACATGTTCTGTTCATTTGCAAATCTTATGCGAAATTATCAGCGTCAGTAACGTAAGAACATCAGCTTATGGTTGTGCAAAAACTCTGGTTGTGCAGAACTTCTGGTGAAGTTCACCTTTTGCATGCCCGTGAGTGAATGATTAAAGCAATTACTAACAGCTCTTCGTAAGATAAATAAACAAGACACATTAGATCTTACTTCAAAAGCAGAAATGCAACCAAACGACACCAAGTAAAAAAGAAACCAAGTATAATCAAAGTACAGTACTCTCAACAACTAGATGTGCAAAAAGGTGTAAAATTTGTATTTCTTGCCCAATCATTGTCAAATAGGTAACGATCGATAGATCTCAAAGAGCGGAGTATGATCATTGAGAAGGTATTGTGTTATTAGGCAAGATAAGGAAATTCTAGCAGTTTTGTCATCAAGTTCATTCTAGCGGTTAAAACACGTTTTTGCTGATCTAGTTTTTGGGAGTATGCTTGGTACTAAAACCTGTATAAAATAGTAAGTCAAGGGATCGATTTCGACCAGTTGCCTAACACAATTCCCTTAGGGAATTAAAACTTGTCTTACAGTAAGTCCCCGCATATAAGAAACTAAAATTTTCAAATCAGGCTGTCTAGTTTCTTATATGAAAGAAAATATCTTCAAAAAAGGCTTGCATATTTTTTATATGTCCATTAAGAAACTTTTTTAACAGAATGATTTCTGGTCAAAAAGCATCTTCAAATTCAATGACCAAACAAGAATGCCCCTCTAAATGATTATGGATGAAGCAAATATGAAATACTGTACATCCCCTAAACATTGAGCAGATTTTACATGCTTTAGTACTGAAAGCTACACAGAAAAACGAGAGTAGTGTATTTGAGTATTCTTCAACTTAAGCCTGGTTTCCATATGATCGTAGCAGTCGGCGATGCTTCGGCGACGTGTCCCCGATCAGTCGCCGACATATGGAAACGATCACTGTTATGATCATATGGAAACCACGCTTTAAACTGATCTCAACTTTTTCAAAGCGTCCCCGTACCATCCCCGTCTGATCGGCGAGGTCGGCGACATCGTTCAGAAAATGTTCCCATTTAACGCAACCGTCCCCGATTTGTCCCCGAGCCTGTCTCGGCGACGCGTCGCCGACTGTTACGATCATATGGAAACCAGGCTTTAGCATCAAATCAGGCAACATCAGGCGGCCTGGTTTCTTATCCCTTTCTTTGGCAAATATTGAAATACCTTTCAGAAAAATTTTTTTTCTTGGGAAGTTAAATAGTTTGATGCAAATAAACACCTTGATCAAGATTTTCAGTGATGAGGCCAAATTTTAGGGGGGTTGGAATTTGTTGACATATGGCAACATTGCCAAGAAGTGGTATAGAAAGAGACTGAACATTATAAAACACATTACTATCAGTTTCAAATGTATGGATCTCTCATGAAGATTATTCTTCCTACCATAACAACCTTATCATTATCTGCTATTTTTTTAGATGTACTGAAGGGATCCTGTGCAAATATTGGGGTTGCTGTGTCCATATCTTTGCTCCATGAGTACATGGCACACCTAGAAATCACTGAGATACATGCAGTTTTGTCCATTCTTTGTAGTAAAAGAAAACATCTTTAGTGTTACCAAAAAAAGATCTATACCTATTTATGCTGCACCTAATTTGTTATTGCAGTGTTTTGTGGGTTTTGGAATATTTCTTGCAGCAGAGAAGAAATTAACCGTCCTTATGTTCCATCAATTATTAGTTGCAAATGCCATATTATTTTGTCTGAAAGAGCCCTTTCATCCCTTGACTATCAGCATACATTATTCGTAAATCATTAATGGTCATTGTCCTCTCTGTGTTATGAATGTCTTTTTTAAAAAACCTAAATCACCATATATACACTAATTGTGAGATATTTCACTGATGGAAATCAAAAAAGCAGTTTCTCTGTCCTGTAAGGCACAAGCAGACATCACATTTCTTGCAGAAAGTTCTGGAATATCCAGAAGGGCAGTGGCGACATCTTCCCTTCTGTTTGCTTCGTATCTCTGGCCAGTGCCCAGTTTGATCCTTCTTAGTCATGAATCCAGGTGCTGGGGAAAATGGTTTCCTCCCAGCCTTAGGTGTCTCATCCATCTCTAATGATCTTCTCTTTGGTGGCCGGCCAGGTAGCCTTTGCATTACTGGGGTTTCCTTCTTGGCAGTGAGTGTGTCTGACAACTGCAGTACAAAATTTAGCAAAGGAAGCTGCCTCTTTGCTGGAATTCCCTGTTGTTTGCAATGGCGCCTATACAGGAGCCAGGCATTTACTTTCGCAATATCGACACAGTGCCAAAAAATTTTCACATACCACCGTTTGGTCTTCACTGTTATGCGATAAAGCGATATCAACATGTCTGCCAGATCAACTCCAAACATTCCCCCATTGTAGCACATGACAATCTTTGGACACTGAACTGCAACTTTTGCCTTTTCTTTTGAACACCACCTAGAAACCTGCATCATTGGTTCAACACCAACGAAGTTTGATGCCAAATGAACTGAACTGTTGTCATACCACTTTGACACAATCAAACCTGAGTTCATGTCACATTTGAAATCAACAGAGCCCCTTCCTTCTTTCTTCATCTCTTTGTCTGAAGCTAATGGGCAGCCTTGAAGCCTATTCTTTCGAATAGTGCCACAAGCCAGAATGCCTCTCCGTTTCAGGTACAGCAGGAGATCTAGGGTTGTGAACCAGTTGTCGAAGTAGACTTTGTGGTTTGCATTAGGTGGAAGGTTTTTACATAGCTTTGCAACCACTTGGGCTGATTTCTGAAGCTTACTTATATCATCATCATTGTTTACGTCTGCGTTTTCTTTTCCACCATAAACAAAAAAATCATACATGAAGCCAGAAGCTCCAGCTCTTACTAAATTTTTGAATCCCCATTTTGAGGGTTTCCTTGGATTGTACTGTCGAATTTTGCTAAATTTGGTTCTTGAGGGGATGATTTGCTCATCCACTGAATGAGTCTCCTCTGGCTTGATCAAAGTGCATTGTTGTTGAACCCCATTCTATAATAGCCTGCGCGCAGCCTCAACTCCTCCTCACGGGAAAAGTAGAGTCTGCGCAACAACGAAACAAAGCTCGTAACGCTGACACTGCAAAACAGGCAGCCTCTCTCTCATATTTTTGTCGCGCGGCACTGACAGGTGAAAGGGTTGTTCCTCGATATATCAGAGAATGAAATTCTACTAGTAGAAATTCAAAGGACTCAAAATTTCATTCCACTTAAAGACAATCTATGATTGATCAATGTGATAATCACATCCAATCAATATCTCAATCAGATCATATTGGATTCATGATCACCTTGAATCATTGTAAAGTGAAGGAAGTCATGATCACTTTGAATCATTGCAAGGTGAAGGAAGTAATGATCACTTTTAATCATTGCAAAGTGTAGGAAGTAATGATCACCTTCAATCATTGCAAAGTGTAGGAAGTAATGATCACCTTCAATCATTGCAAAGTGAAGGAAGTAATGATCACCTTCAATCATTGCAAAATTAAGGAAGTAATGATCACCTTCAATCATTGCAAAGTGAAGGAAGTCATGATCACTTTCAATCATTGCAAAGTGAAGGAAGTCATTGATCACTTTTAATCATTGCAAAGTGAAGGAAGTGATTGATCACTTTTAATCATTGCAAAGTGAAGGAAGTAATGATCACCTTCAATCATTGCAAAGTGAAGGAAGTCATGATCACTTTCAATCATTGCAAAGTGAAGGAAGTCATTGATCACTTTTAATCATTGCAAAGTGAAGGAAGTGATTGATCACTTTTAATCATTGCAAAGTGAAGGAAGTAATGATCACCTTCAATCATTGCAAAGTGAAGGAAGTAATGATCACTTTTAATCATTGCAAAGTGAAGGAAGTAATGATCACCTTCAATCATTGCAACGATCCTCTGTTGTGTCAAAATAGAAACTGAGAAACTGAGAGAAACTTAGGGTGGACAGGGTGGACGGGTGGACGAGATGCATGTGTTACGTCATTAGAAAGAAATCGAGAAACTGAGAGAAACTTAGGGTGGACAGGGTGGACGGGTGGACGAGATGCATGTGTTACGTCATTAGAAAGAAATCGAGAAACTGAGGGAAACTTAGGGTGGACTGGGTGGACGGGTGGACGAGATGCATGTGTTACGTCATTAGAAAGAAATCGAGAAACTGAGAGAATCTTAGGGTGGACAGGGTGGACGGGTGGATGAGATGCATGTGTTACGTCATTAGAAAGAAATTGAGAAACTGAGAGAAACTTAGGGTGGACAGGGTGGACGGGTGGACGAGATGCATGTATTACGTCATTAGAAAGAAATTGAGAAACTGAGAGAATCTTAGGGTGGACAGGGTGGACGGGTGGACGAGATGCATGTGTTACGTCATTAGAAAGAAGTCGAGAAACTGAGAGAATCTTAGGGTGGACAGGGTGGACGGGTGGACGAGATGCATGTGTTACGTCATTAGAAAGAAATCGAGAAACTGAGAGAATCTTAGGGTGGACAGGGTGGACGGGTGGACGGGATGCATGTGTTACGTCATTAGAAAGAAATCGAGAAACTGAGAGAATCTTAGGGTGGACAGGGTGGACGGGTGGACGAGATGCATGTGTTACGTCATTAGAAAGAAATTGAGAAATTGAAAGAATCTTAGGCACTGTATCAGGCTCGTTTCTTGATGACATCTGAAGGGTCACGCAGGAATGAGTAGTGTTATTTTACGTTCAAACAAAAACGGCAAGTTGATATGAATCAAGAATACGATTTCAAAGTTACACTTAGCATTAGATCCAAAACTTTTGAGCGTGTTATTATTGTTAAGTCTTTGCAAACCAAGCTCTTTATGTAAAAGTGGCATGTGGATCATCTTTTAGCACCAGGCCAGAAGACTTCTACATCGAGAACGGAAGTAAATTATCACGTTTTCCTGGCGCGTCTTTGTTTGCGTGACCTTATTCTACATTGAAAAAGTTGTTAGCTGTAAAAGCAACTTGTCTGAAGGTTGATTTCCAGGTTTTACTTATCAATGACCCTGGCACTATGGCCCTATGGCACTATTATGGCACTATGGCACTATGGTTCTGTTCATTTTTGTTACAAATACCTTGAGTGTAAGCTTGATAGTGTGTTCCATTCATATAAATGTTATGTCAAAATCCTCCAACATCAAGTTCAAAGTTCTCTTTCAGATAGTGAGGATTTCTCCGAAGTAAAGTGGTGCAGGTAATCATTAATCAAACTTCTGCTTTGCGAAGCAAGACAGGGTACACCATTTGTCAATTTGTCAATCAAGACTATTTACATCTTTATCTTCGTTTGTTTTAAGTAAAGGAATGGACAGGAAAATCAAAGGGGCATTTTACTCATTCAAAAAGGCGCACCAAAGCGTATGAGATTTTTTCACAACAAACGGATTTTGACAAATTTTTGATCAATTGTCTTGAAAACGAAAGGATTTTTGCCAAGGCTGTACTAGATTTATAACAGTAAAATGTCCCTCGGGAAGATCTTTATGATTTTACAATACATAGGAACGGCATGTAACACTCTTTTTGATTTTCTTTTCTAGCCATGGCAGCCCTTAAGAAATCAAGTGTCTTTTACAAGAAACTGCCAATAAGAAACTCAATAAGAAACTCTCAGATTGTTAATAGACTAAGAAACTCTGACTTGTGCCACTTGTCTGGGAGCAAATTAACTAAGAAATTATTTATTTCAGTAAAGAACTTTTACTTTGGCAAATTTTTACTTCATTTCCTATTTGTTCATGCATTATATTTCTCAGATGCAGGGACGGCTGGGAGCCAAAAAGTTAGGTATTAGTTTCCAAATATCCCTCATAAGCAAACCAATCCAGCTCGGGTTAGGGGGCGCTGTAAGCCCCACACCGGAGTCCGGGGGCGAAGCCACTTAAAATTTTGCTTTACAAGAAATTCAACCTTGGTTTTTTCTCTAAATTGGAAAGTTCTGTTACGGTCCATACACTTGAGAGCCAGACGCCCCAGACGCCGTACGGTGCGCCGTGGCTGCGTTTCTTTGTGGCTGCTTTCCCAGCCTCCAACTTGGAGCCCTGAGGTATTAGGTTTCAGATTCTGGGACCAAAAGAATGTGCAAAAAGCTTTTTCTTGCTGTTTCTGTAATTTTTTTAGTTATAAAAATCGATTTTCTAGTATTCATAAAGCTATTTTGGGTACAACCGGAGTCGAATGTATGCAGGATGACATAAAAAGAGTTTACGTCACTGAGAGCGCTTCAGACAAAAGAATTTTGTGGGAAGGTATTAGAAATCAGACTCTACTGCCATATCACCGAAAACGGAAGAGTCACATTCTCTCTATTGGAAATATGTCAATAAGGATTAGTATAGATCGTATGGGCCTGTATGGTCTGCGTCAACTATTGACAGCAAAGTGCAATGGCATCAACACTGTTTGTATTAAAAGAGGGTGGTAAAGGGTATTTCGTGAAACGTGATTTGCCATACTTTTTGGCCATTTTTTTTTTGTCGTGAGACGTGAAAAGCCAGTATCAGTTTTCGTGAAACGTGAAAATGCAATGTTTCTTTAACGTGAAACGTGAAATCTAGCATTTTATTTCTGTGATTCGTGATCTTCACCCCCTCTTTACAACCGTCTTAAAAGTGACGTATTGAAAACATGTTCGCTAAAGCAAAGTCATAAAAGCTTTACCCTACGCGTAGACCCATTATTACGCGTAGGCTTCCACTGCTTGAAGAATTTCCTATTTTGAAACATGAGGCCACTAAGTATTTCTTGGAAAAAGAGGTACCAGCCCAGCCCCAGTGCAGAAAGTATTTGAGCTGTCTGCAAAGACCTGACCTATACCAACAGACCTTGATTGATGCTTCTGAACATAGTCAGAAGATCTTGTGACTATGTTCTGAAAGAGCCTTTATAAGTTTTCATTCCGCCGTTCAAACATAGTCACCTGCAAGGCCTGCAAGCAACAAAAACCAATGATGTAAAAAAGATATAGGCTCAGTAGTGCTCTTTCATTGAATTCTAGTTTAACGAAAACAATTATACTGTACATTGACCAGTGTTACTTTTCAGCAGCTGCTCCGGAGAGGAGAAAGGTACTATTATTATCATTATTAATATTATGGTTCAAATAAAGGGGGTGTTTTCTTCTTCGCCTCCTCTCCGCATCGAGGCTCACTGTGCTTGCACAGTTTATTACTTTCTGATAGGAGATCGCTTCCAATCACATGATCCAACCGCGGAGTTATCCGCGACCATGGGGGGAAAGTCTCACTCGCTGAACGAGAACTTTGCGGGTGAACTTGGGCAATTTTAGAGCAATATTTATTTGAATCATAATCGAATACACTGTCAAAGTCATGCTAAGGGTATTCATAATAAAAGACCTAAGACCATAGGGCCATAGGACCAACGGGGGGGGGGGGGCTCTTCCATAGCAAAGGTACCTGGATATGTGCTTATGTGCCGCCCGCAAGAGTATACTTTTTCGGAGTTCCAGTCTAGCCCAGGGTATACATTTTGACAATTTTAGTCGCTTTTAGTCTGGGCAAGTGGTGGGTCCATTATAGGGGGCTCGATAATCGATATCCGCATAACCGCGCCTTTTTGCTCCAATATTCGTTAACCGCACCGTTTTTTCGCCAGTAACCGCTATCCGCAGCAATTCCGTTTAGAATAAGGATTCTATGACAAAAAGTAGTCTTCAAAGAAAGAAGGTCGTAGATGCTGTAATTTCATCATGAATTCACGCAGCGGCGTGACCAGGGCTAATAAAGTATTAGGATGAGGCTATTAAAATCACATGGACGTAATAACCAAAGTAGGTACACCAATGATATATAGATAGAAGGAATCTGGGGATGGAGCCCTCCAGGAAAATTTTTGAGGACACGCCCTTTACTTTGGCTTAGAACCTTTCTGCCGAATACCATGTTTGCCGGTGCTAAATAGAATTTTGATCAAATTGTAACAGTCGTTTTTATAAATTAGCATCCAAAATGTAAAGTGACCATAATTTTCTTTGATCTAGTTAGAATGCCTGTCTTCATCCATCTCTCCTGGTTCTAAAGTGGAAACGTTCCAAAATTTGTAGCAGTTTTTCACGAATTACCACCTTCAGGAAATAATTGTGAAAAACCACACTTCACCTTGTTTACGACTGTCACAATCCAATTTGCCTGTTTCCAAAATCGAAGTGTTGACAGTTCTATGATCATTAGTCAAGGAAAATATTTCAAATTCCTTATTTAGAATGACTCTCCAGTTCACTTTCATGCTTTTCTTGGAAGATCCTACCCAGCATGGAAAGAATCTGGACGCTCTAGGACCTTCTGTAGACAAACGTGGGGAGTTTTGACTTCTTGACACAAGTTTGATAAAATCGGACAAATTATACTGTAAGGATGATTCAAGCAGATGCAATAGATTGCTAAGAAATTTCTCGCCAATTTGTTAAAAAGAAGTATTTTCTAAAGCAGTCCTAATAAATTCACAGGTAACGGGGAAAATTTAATATAAAAGTATACCTCTCTTTTTACTTTAGTGTTTCCCAAATTTGCCAGTTTTGTTTGGATTAGGCCAAACAGTAATCAAACATGATTCTCTGTCGTCGTGCTTGCCCTCAAAAAAATCACTGGTAGTCAAGGGCGGTGCCACGGGGTGGACTGGGGTAGACATGTCCACCCCACTTTTTTATGGGCGGTATTCATTCCTAAGCAAAAACGACATAAAAATCGTCAGGTATACCTTCTGGCCATTAACTTTATCTCTTTTCCGCCCCACTTTTTCTGGGCTGGCGCCGCCCCTGCTGGTAGTCAAATAGATTTTGGACTGAATGTCAGGAAAAAGAACTCAAGAAGAGAACCTTTACTGCATAAAAATATTACCCTTAATCTTACATAAGAACATAAGATTTGGACTCAGATCATGAATAGCTTACGACAAAGCCCTGGGAAAAGTTTAAGAGAAATAATGCCTGCAGCGTCAAAGCTGTTTGGTCCAATTTCATTTTCTTGAAGTTAACAGCAACATTCTAGCTGGAAATTTGTTTCAAATGAAAGAAGAGCAAGTTAATTTGTTGGTTTTTGTAAATCTGATGAAAAATCCCGAGAATGTTTATCTCCAGATTTCCATAATTTGTTTTCACGGTTTTAACTTTGTAAAACATCTGAAGTCTAGACTATGCTTATTCTTTTAAGAAACTGGTTATGAGAAACTCAACTATCAGATCGCCAAAAAAACTAAGAAACTCCAGTGCCCGGAAAATATCAAGTTAAGAAACCATCTATTTTATCAAAGGAAAACCCTGGCATAATTCTACTTTATCTCCCCATGTTTCCTGTGTAACATTGCACGCAAGGTTCTTAAGTAAAATCTAAACATTGGAAAGGCTTCAAAAACTTCGTTTTGCAATGCTTATCAGGGCACAGGCAGTGAACATGAAGGAGGCCATAGAGCCTTCAAGAAACTTTCAGTACTAGACCAAATTCTTGGTTTCTCATAGAAGATACCAGAGCCGCAGCGTTTGTGGCCAGTCAAAATAAAGACGCACTCACAATTAATATCATGCCTTCACATACGGCTTCCGTGTATTTGTTTTCAAGGAAGCGTGAAAACCATCCCAAAAATCGAAGCACAACAGCATTTATTGATAAGTAACAGCATGATAGGACAGTCCTGTTGCAGTAGCAACTAAATGAGAAATCATACACATTTGCTATTCCAAAACAACGATTCATACGACAGCAAATCATCAAAAGATGGAGCTCTTACGCGTACTTCTCTGCTGTAGTTTACTTTGCTTTTATGAATATGCGTTAGGGATCGGATTATTTCCGCAGTGGAAAAAAACCCTGTGGCTTCGAGTACGGGAGCCGTATCCCGAACGCAATCATCTAAGAATACGGGAGTGGTTCTGCGCATGCGTTATGCGTTTGGCGGGAAAAGGAAATTCATTCCGAAGAAATGAGAAGGATGGCGGCAAGCAGTGCCGGTGCCGGTTCCGGCAAGAAAGGTGAGCTTTTGAAGGTTTATGAATGTCTTCCCTTAGGATTTATTTGTTTTCAAGAACTCATACCAGATACATGCCATTTATAAAAGTTACTTTTACTGGTTCTTTGATGGCCTAAACAGTTATATGTGAGGCTAAGTGCTTTGCTTGGCCTAAGGGTTGTTGTTGCCCTGGTGCAGTAGCAAATCGTTTTCTGATCCTGGAAATCTCGTACAATTTTTTACAGAAATCCTCTTGTTTCTCAGAAATCCTTGATACAACTTAAAAATCTTGTACCCTTTTGTGATGAAGTGATGTGCCATAGTGTACGTATAGAAGTCTGTTTACTAGATAGGGTCTACTGACTGCTGGGGTACCAGACTGAGACTGGAATTGGCGTAATGTTGAGCAACATTTATGTGGTCGACAGACTAGCTGTAAACAATAGAAATAACAATAATACAAAATAAATTAGTAAAATTGGGTGGTAAATGGGGTAGGGGGAAAATTTGAATAAATTTTGTTGAGATTTAAGTTAGTAGAGGAATTTCAATGTAATTTCACTATGTTATCTATTTGCTGTGTTTTTTGCAGTGAAAACTAGCAAGCTGAAGAATGCTCCCACAGATGTCTTTCTTAAAGTATGTAAATGGTTTCTTGTTCACTAATCACATTTAATAAGCATTCATACAATTTATTTGATCATGAAAGTGTCAGAAATCAGATGTGTTTTGCCCATTGTATCAATTTTCAAAGTCTTGCTTTCACCAGCCAGGAAGACATTGTTCAAGGGGGCTTGCTATCTCATTTGAGTTGAAGCAAGAAGCAAAAAGCCCAGGAAATATGTTGCTGATAAGTAAAAGCATTTATAAGATGGAGGCCTGTCAGGGACACTGAAAACTGCAACTATCTGGAGAAAACAAAGAATCTGGATTGTATAAATGATAGAATCTAGAAAGTATAAATGATTTTTTGATAACACCATGTATAAATAAAATTATTATGCAATATACAAGGCTATCTACTGTATTACCACCTCGAAAAAACTAAAAAACAGCTCCAAAAAACTGTCTTTTAACTGCATTTCTGTATACTTCTGCTCAACTAACTTCTCTCATTTTAGGATATAATCAACAATCAAACATTTGGTTTTGTAAAGAGAGGAGACACTAAGAGCATTAGTTTTCCTAACATTTCAACAACTGGACCATGCTCCTTGCTAACGGTGGCAAGCACACCATCAAATGTAGCAGAATTAAATACAATCCCAAGTAAAGATGAATGTGAGCATATGCTAGGTGTCATAAGAGAAAGTAATTTTGTAGCTGTCAAATGTGATCTTGGCACTTTTGATGAAGAAAACTTGGAAACGATCTTGCGAGTGCATAAACTACAAGAGACAGCAAGATGCATAACTAAAGAATCAGAATGGCTTGATAGAATGGTAATTTCACCTGTTAACGAAGTTCCTATACCCTCACCAAAATTAATGGATGAATACAAACATCTTCTATCTGAGAATACCAATAATACAATAATAAGAGCAGGCTCAAAGGTCATTGCTGATGACCTGTCCAGAGTTGTATGTGATGGATGGGTATCAATGAATTTCATATCAGAAATTTCTCACCTAATCAACAAGGAAAATCAGCCAACAGCAGTATTGGTTTTGAATGAAATTCAAAGTCTTCCAAGTGCAAAGAGACAGGCACTCATTAGAAGCATAAAGGGCAAACCAAAACATTTGTTTTTTGCGTTGTCTGTATTGCGAAAGAGTGGTGCAGTGCATCTGTCATCAACTACACTGAAAGGAACCCACTGGACATTACTGCACATTGATGTTGACAAAAATATCTGGACATACTGTGACACACTAGGCTGGAATATCCCAATTGACCTCAAGTTCAATGTGGTTCCGGTTCTAGATGTGATCAGGGAAGAGAAAGATATATTTTTGAAGCCAAAAAATATTGTTAGAAGTGCTCATCATGGAAGTGAGAATGATGGCACCATGCATTCTTGTCACACACTTTGCTTGCAAAATTATCCCTTGCAGGCATGTTCAAATATATGTGGAGTCGCCACTGCAATAATGATGGCCATTGGTGCCCTAGATCCATTGGTCTGGAAATCTTTTTTGTCGAGCAAAGCAGAAGATTTGCCAAACTCACTTCATTGGCTTAAGTCACCGTCACATTATTCTGACTTTCTTCGAAAAACTTTGGTAGTTTGGTTTGTGGAGAAAAGAGTCGATTTAAGGTACCTAGGCATAAGCAAGGTCTCTGTGGTTAAAGTCAAAAACGAAAATTTGGAAAGAAAGGCACCAAAAATTGACAAAAACTTCAACTTCAAGCCAATTACACAACCAAGGGTGGTCATGAAGAAAAGAACAATTAAATCATTGTGTCTAGGAAATATGTTAAGCCAAGATCATACTATTGAAGAAGATGGTATTTGCGATGCTTTTGTTGACATAGACTCTTCTGACACAGTAAAGGAGCAAGAAGTAGAGAAGAATGAAGCAGTAGACAAATCATTGTGTCTAGGAAATATATTAAGCCAAGATCATACTATTGAAGAAGATGGTATTTGCG
The DNA here is from genome assembly GCA_964020215.1 of Aurelia sp. 3 sensu Dawson et al. (2005). Classification (NCBI taxonomy): domain Eukaryota; kingdom Metazoa; phylum Cnidaria; class Scyphozoa; order Semaeostomeae; family Ulmaridae; genus Aurelia; species Aurelia sp. 3 sensu Dawson et al. (2005). The sequence goes on from CAXHUP010000067.1 coordinate 220,938, forward strand.
ATGCTTTAGTTGCCAAAGACTCTTCTGACACAGTAAAGGAGCAAGAAGTAGAGAAGAATGAAGCAGCAGATATAGATGTTTCTATCACCGAGGACAAAACAGCCACAATGGGGACCAATAACACTACCGACTTATCATTCACTATTGGAAAGACATTCAGTTCCCTGGGATCTTTGGAAATTTTGATTAAACAGTATGAGGAGGAGCAATTTGTTCAGCTGTATAAGAGGCGTACAAGGGGCCTTGACAGCTATGCAAAGAAATGTGGCCCTGATAAGAAACTAAACAGAGATCTCAAGTATGCGGAGGTTGAATATTCGTGCATTCATGGAGGCAAATGTTTCAAGTCAAAGTCAACGGGTAAAAGACCAAACGGAAAGTAAGTCCAACGTAGATCAATGCTGTATGTGTGTTCCTTTATGTGTTCATTTTATTTACATCATAGGTGCGATTTGCAAAGATAGAAGCTTCCTCAAAATGTAAATCAAAACAGGTCTTTTTATTTGATGTGTGTGATCACACTTGCACATGCAGGCAGACATGCAGGCAGACATGCAGATAGAGCTACACATGTGTTTTGTCGCACATACAAAACCATACTTCAGTGCTACCCCAGTTTCTTTTATTTCTTATGAAATTTCATACTTGCACACGATTTTAAACTCTGTACACTGATCTGTTAAATGTTAACAACACTTTTCACACTTTTCCAGCACTGCGTTATCACATGCGCGAGATGATCAATGGGTGCAAAATGCTGCACACACACTGTGATTTTCTATGCTACAAGAAATTTTGGATGCTGAATGTTTCTGACAATATAAAAAGTTTCAGACATTAATATTTTTGGACCAGAATGTTTAACTTTTGATATAACTGTACAACTCTTAAGGTGATTTTTTATTTCAGTACCTTCCAAATGGGATGCCCTTTTGCTCTGAAACTGTACATTTCAAAGGATGGCCAGTCATTGGTGGTTAAAGAATTCACACACAAGCATAATCATGAAACATCTAAGGTATATGTACTGAAATCATTTTATAAGGGATTTTGATAAGCAGATCATAGTATTCAACTTTTTAGATATTTTGCAAGAAACATTTGCGGATTCTGTCAAGCACAGTTGCCAAACTTCTTTGACTGAAATATCAACCTCTTTTGTATAATTTGCTCTCTTTGTCTCAATTTTTCTTAACTGCAATAAGAGTTGATTCAGGAATCTTTTTGCTTAAGTCTGACAAACTATCATAATGTCAACTTTCCATGGGATAAAAAATGAGTATAGTCAACATTATCAACATGGGATTATAACCATATGCTGTACTATAGTGCAATATTTTTGTGTGTTTTTTATGAGGATTAGCTGGAGCTTTATTTATGAAATTACCAATGTGTTTTAGAAATAATCTGAAAGCCCAATTCCTCCTGGCACCAAATAGCAGGTCTAGTTTAGTATGAAATGTTACACTTTTGAGCGGGTGAGTTGCAGTTGAGGGAATGATGGTTTGTTGTACCAGAAGTAATTAAGATTGTTTAGGGACTGTTAGCCATACCCAGGATCCACTTTGTCAATCTTGATCTAAAGAAAAAGGCCGATACAGTGGCGTATCGGAGCAGCTTGGGGCCCTTAGTAATTTAGCAATGCAAAGGCCCCCTGAGGAGACAGATACATTAACAAATGTTTGCAAATTTTGAAAGTCAAAGTGTTGTTTATATACTAGCCAAAATCATTTCAAAGGCCAGCCAAGCATATCAAAGGCATCTATAACCTTGTGAAGGTTTTGTATGAAGGTACGTTGGTGCAGGAAACATATTGGAGAAGGCGACACCATCCATAGGTTATCTCCTCAGGAACACTTTGCAAATTGCATTCTTTCCATTGTTGGAAAGCGCATCTATCATAGAACATTAGTCATCGAATGGAGCAAAGGTTTGTGCTCAATGTACTAAACTTGCATACACTTCAATTCCCAACGGCATTCATTTCACTAGTGTTGGTGTTTCCTTAGAGGGTACTTGAAATATCTAGTCCAAATGAACATGCTGTTTCTCCAGTGTTACAATTAGTACTGTATTGAAAAATGGCAAGAGGCCCCTACAGCTCAGGGCCCTTAGGAGTTGCTCTAACCCCAACCAACGTGCGTTACGCCACTGTGCCAATGACAAATCTGAGGTTGCATGTGAGATCAGCTGAAATATGGCTTTCAGATGATATCAAATTCATGTTCTTAAATGAACATCTGGTCTGAATTCCCAAGGCATGGCAGAAAGCCCTCAATGATCGCCTCAACTTCAAAACTCGGCTCCTTATTCAGTTCTCTATTTCACAGCAAAGCTATGAACACCTACCAAGACAGCGTAAATTAAATGATAATGATCGAAACGATGCACAAATGTTGATGGAAATGCAAGCGAATAAAAAACTTGTTCAGCAGCACTTCAAGAAAATTACTGGAAGAAAAATAACATTGAAAGACCTACATAATATTGACAAGAAGAGAACAGTCAGCTTACCTGAAATTGTGCATGAATTAAGAGAAATGAATGGTAGGTTCTGTTTTGCACTGAAAAAGCTTATGAGTATCGCAATCCATAAGTTTGTTACGTTATCCTTACACTTTAGCTTTGCATCACTTTGAGCTGGCGATAGATTAACAGGAATTTCAATAATATTTAACACAATCTGCCTGCTGTTGAGTTTTTTACCGTGACAACATTTTTTGTTTTATTCTATATTTGAAAGAAAAAGAAGCAGTTTGTTGTTTAATGCATTTTAACAAGTTCAAAATTATTGAAACTGGGCATTTGATTCACTTCCTAGATTTAAATAAATTGCAGTTACGTTCCTATTTTCAGATGACACTTCTGTTGCTGCCTTTGGAGAAAGTGGATAGAGATAACATTTAGGAAACTTTCTGAAGAGTTGTAAAAAAATTCCTCATTTCGCTTGTTGACCAATTGTTGATTTAAAGTGTGTCGTATCTGCATGGACTTAGCCTAGTTTTGACTGAATGCTTCACTACTGCTTCTAACAAAATTGATAGAAAAACATACATCCAATAAATGCTTGCACTCTTTGTAAAGGTCATTTAGACAAAAAAATTTGTACACAATTTCGTCTGAAAATTCTACCATCTAAAAGTTTTAACGACAAACACTTTAGATTTTAATGCAGCCTGGTCTTGACGAGAGACTGATGTCCAGGGTGGAGATAGCTGAAACTGGCTTGATATTATATATAATCTAAGTTTCTTAGACCAGTTGCTTTTGTCACTATAGGCTGGAAAACAGAGATCTATGTGAACAGAGAAAGTGTCATGCAAGGTATGTTTTTGCAGAATAAAAGGATGCACTACATGTTTCAAGCCTATCCAGAGGTGTTGATGGTAGATGCAACATACAAACTGAATGATTTACGCCTTCCTCTCTTTGTTTTGTTGGTCATTGATGGCAATGGTGAAAGTGAAGTTTGTGGCCTATTTTTAGTCACTGATGAAGGTCGAGAAACTCTTCAGAAGATGTTCTCATTTTTTAAGAAACATAACCCTTCGTGGGAGCAAATCAAATGTATAATGAGCGACAAAGATTTCACAGAGAGATCTATTTTGTTGGAGGAAATGCCACAAGCTTCACTTCAGATATGTCTATACCACACCTTGCGTACTTTCAGGAGAGAAATAACAACCGAGAAGATGGGCATAACGCAAGATCAGAGGAATCTGTGCTTAGAATTGCTGCAAAGAATGGCATATTCCAAATCGAAAAAAGAGTACGATCTACTGTATCTCCAACTACAACATGTGTTCCCCAAGAATGTGAGGCAATACTTTGAAGAGCAATGGCATACAATCAAGGAAGAATGGGTTCAGTGTTTTAAGAATGAAAAAGAAAATTATCTGAACAGCACAAACAACCGCCTCGAGAGCATAAATCAGAAGTTCAAGGCTGTGGTACAGAGATACTCAAGTATAACTGAATTTTTCAATAGATTGCAAAAATGCCTTGATTCGTTGTCAGATGAACGCGATCAAAGAGCTACCAACCTTGTGCAAAAGCGTCCAGTATCCTATGAGAGTATGTCAATAGAAGAAAAGGAATACCTTCAGCATCTCACCCCATATGCATTTGGATATGTAAAGCAACAACTCAGTCTAAAAACAAAGGTTAAAGAATTTGAAAATCAAGGAAATGGGAGTTTTACGGTAAATTCCACGCAGGGGATGATTTCTACGAGCAGTACCAACTGTGAATGTTGCTTCCACACGGCAATGAAATTGCCATGCCGTCACATTTTTGCATTGAGGCTGCAGTTAGGACAACCTCTATTCTGCCCTGCACTGTGCAATCCTCGTTGGGGTCGAAACTATTACCAGGAGAATCACTTGGTCTTCGCGCAAGTATCAGAAACCATCGAAACCACAGAAATGGATCAAGGAATTGTGACTGTGGGAGATGTAAAGCCGAAAAGGATTCTATCTCAGCACGAGAAGTACAGAAAAGCATTTGATGTTGCAAAACAGCTTGCTTCCATCTGCTCAGAAGTGACCACCAGAGAATATCCAAGCTACTTAGGGGTTCTGGAGGATTTGTTAGAACATTGGAGAATGGGTCAGCGTGTCTCCTTGAAACAGTATGACGATAAGATTGATGAATGTAATGAAACTGACGAAAATGATGAAAGCCTGCAGCACATGAAGGAAGTCAAAGAAATGCCCAGATCAGAAAATGAGTGGAAAGGTTTGGTACCAGGCAGAAAATTTTCTCCAGTTATTGATTGAGCAACATGTGTAACCATTACTTATATGCTTGATGGCCTGTTCAGTAGAAGTTGAGCATTAAGTCATTGGTTAAGCTGGCTGACAGATAACTGGGGACTGTTGCTGCCTTTCTTTACAGATAGGCATGTATATGAGTGCATGGTGTCAAAGAGTTTAGTTTCCAGTTTCCGCTAAAAGGAACTGAGAAAAAGGTTGCCTGGTGGTTATTGTAATTTTTTGAGCAGGTAGAATTTTACACGGTAAAAGGTCCATCCATCGGTAAAAGACAAAATAGCGTACCAGATTTCTTGGATTTCTGAAATCCCTCGAAATTTCGAAGGGATTCCTGGATTTCTGGTGGGATTTCCCTGAAAAAGTTAAATGTTGAAAAATACGTGCTGCTACTAAATTCATTTTGCAAAATGTGTCCTTTTCACAACAATGACTACAATCCTGGCAAAAATAGGTTGGGACAAAGGCAAATCTCTGTGATCGGTTCGGGCATAACTGATATTCATTTGTATAATCATGATTGTCATGATTGACGTTGCTAATTCCACTCCGGCAATAGACCTTTTAGCTTTTTTGTGAAAGAGTCTAGATCGAGCGTTATTCTTATACATTTTTATGTGGAAGGTTTTATTGAGTTAAGTTAGAACTTCCTATTACTTCGTAAACATTTGAAATTCTACAAAATAGTTCAAAATAGCGTTCGATTGGAACTCTATTGTAGGATAGCTAATAGATCTATTGTTGTGATAACATGCGCTCATTTTACCAACCTAATACCTGTGCGATCTTTTAACTCTAAAGCAGATCATAGGTTTCAGATATTTAAAAAGCTGGGTGTAGAATTCTATGATCTATTTCTTTGAATTTTACGGTTTCAAAGAAACTTGAACCATTTTGCAATAAATCCGCCGTTGGACTTTTCTGAAATGTTCAATATTTTCAGAATTGCAGTGTTTTTCTTCTTAATCAAGAATTCAAGAAAATGTTCGAAATTATCGTAATTTCTAAACCTGTTGACAAAAGATCAAATGATTTTCAAGAAAACCATAGTTTGTGGATGCCTACAATATGGTATCAAGCACAAATCTTTCATTTTCCTGGTTTGTGATTTAGAAATTTGATGACACCACGTCATAAAATGAGCTGAAATATAAGACAGGCTGTAATTTCGACAAATATTCAAGATTTCTGAAGAGTACAACGGTAGAATCATAGAAAAGTGGCTAAAGTTTCTTTCTAGTCAGTCAGTTTAAAGAAATATGTCATTAAATTTTACACCCGCCTTTTTACACCGATTTAAAGATTTGGAACCTATGCTCTAAAGCAGTGTACTGTGTTCAAACTTAAATTCTACAAGCTGTCAACGACCTTCAGCTTCCAATGCTATATGACATAGCTACTGCCACAACAAGATGCGTCTACCGAGATAGGTTTGAACTGAAAGATTTTTATTTAAATAATATTTTGAACCATTGTTTGTGAGTTTAGTTGTCTCATGCTGTTTGAATTGAGGCTCCTGAATTATTTTTATTTGTTTCTTTACTCACCCACGATGCTGGTTGGTGGTCCCTAAATATGACACGTTTTTTAATTCGCCTTTCATTTTGATTTCAGAATCACAGAAGGCCCAGGAAGCTCAGTCTCAGTCTCAGTCCTCACCGCAAAATGATGTTTCTGCCGAGACAGGTGCAGTATAATCACTTGTACCAATTTGGGCATTTTTAGAAGTGTTTCATTTCAGGTTTTTTCATTGAAAATTTTATTTAACGGGCACTTTTGAGGGGCGAATCAGTTCTCAAAATAACCCTCAACTAAGATATAAATCGATTGTTTCCCTATATCTGCCATTTGCTGACGTACGCAGCCCCGTGGCTCCCGCCCGAAAAACTTTTTCACATGTTTGGGGTAGCCATTGTTCAAGAAACATTCCACCTATCTCATGGTTTCGAGGAATTATGGCACTTCAAATTCACTAAATTTTAGAAACGTAAAATCTGCTGAATTTAAAGTCTGTTGTCTCTTTTCCTTGCGGTTGAGATTGTCCTGGAATAAGCAATCTGATTGGCCCATGAAAATGATGTTTGGTCAGGGGCTAGGCTGGAAAAACATTTGATTTTCATATCTTCCCTCAGTTGGAGATTTTGAATGAAGGATTTCTGTTAATGACGCATTTCTTTTTTTCAGCAGATATTGAATTGCTTAAGAAAATCAAGCTGCCACCCAAAATGTTAAAGCGTGGAAGACCAAAAGGGGCTAATTTAACGATAATTGGGCTGCCTTCACAGAAAAGGAAAAAGAAAGAAAACAATGCAATTCGACCAAAGATATTTGCCAACCAGCCACCGAAATTTAAAGAAGAATGTAAGTAAATGGATCTTCTGCTTTGATAGAGTCTGAGCCAATCCTAAGAGCAAAAACCATTTTTAGGAACACAATATTGATTATTATTATTATTGATGCTTACATACTGTAGAGATACTCCAATTTGGATCAAATTATTTGTTTTTTAAATTTCTAATTGATCAGGTTGAAAAAGAAAATCAGGTTAGCACACTTTATATACATACATCATTTACACACGTTTTCTTTTGCAGTCATTTTGAAAATGATAACATCAACCACAAAAGCACAGCAGGCCATTGAGGAGGATTATCTTCTGACCGAGAATGACATAGAATCAAGGGTAGAGAAGTTACCTCATAAGCTGCTGGATTCAAATGTTAGTGTCACACGAATTAAGAAATATCTTACTGATGCTGCTTGGAGACTGCTTATCAAGTTAACAACGAAACTCGAGAAAAGAGAGTGGGAGTGCAGAACGTGTAATGAGGAGCTTGAAGGTGAAGCAGTTGGTTGTGATGTGTGCCTAGATTGGTTCCATTTGGCGTGTGTTGGAAGACAAAAGATCCCCAAAACGAAGCATTGGATTTGTAGAGCTTGTTATAAAATGTAGAGTGCTTTGTCCGTTATTGACCCCTGTCCGTTTATAACCCTTTAGCAAAAGAAGTTGAATTCTTGGGGCCTAGGGATGGTATTTAGCCTTTGACTATCAACGGTTTCAAGAACAAACGGCCGAAGTCACCACAACCTTACTGGGCACATCCAAACTGGGAGAAGCCAGAGGAGTTTATGAGGTAAATACACTTGCAGTTTCAAAAATCTAGCAATAGCTGTAATTAAAAAATGTGATAAAATTTCTCGGTATGCCTTTCCATCCCCCTGCCCCCCGAGGCAGACACTTTTGGACTTGCATTTTTACTCTAAATACACATCCCCTTCACTAATTTTTATCGGGCTCTGCCACTGTATGTCAAAGATTATTTTTCGGCAGATTTGCATAATTTCAACAAATCATTTGTCGCATGTAGGCTTTAATAAGCAGGTTCTTCTGCCTCAATGTATCACAAGACTGGCAAGTGAGTGGAGACCGTTAAAATAATCTGTATCCACAGTCATACAGTTGGTGGTACTCGTATTTTTTGCAAGAAACTAAGGTCTGGGGCTGGTAGGTTCTTAAGTTTTTGGCCATTTTGCTACCAAATGTTTATTACTTGCTTCTTATATTATTCCGGAAGTGTAGAGTTCATTCAGTCATGTTAAAAGGGCTCCTAAATTACTTAGTAAGATCTCAAAACTAGCAAATAAAATTGACAGGCATTTCACTCATTCAAAAAAAGTGTATGAGATTTTCTCAGTACAAAAGGAATTTACGGATTTTTGATGGAGTCTCCTGAAAACAAAGAATTTTTGCTAAAGGTGTGCGAGACTTTTTAGGAATGACATGCCCCTCAAATAACGTAACTGACTAATTTGCACCCAAAATGATGTCCAAACAGTTACTATTACTGTATAAGGTCAAAACATTTTTGGGTGACCTGGGAAAATTGAATTGCCAGATCAAAAAGTTTCTTAGCTTTTCAGATGAATGTTTGCCTGTCTGTCAACTTTTGGAAAATTGAGCCTGCCATTTCTTATAAGTTGTTTTTTCTAAAAAATGAATTTTATTTTTATGGAGTAGCACGTGGCATTGCTTAAAGTTAACAGTGGTATGTGTTACCTCATTGTAAATACATATATTATTTGTAAATACCTCAAAGTACAGATCGTCAATCTGAGTTGTATTGTTCTTTGATTTTCTAAACTAAAAAATTGTTTATTGCAATTTTATGGCAATTTTCTCTTCATTTTGTGACCTTCAGACGTCAGTCGTTGATTGTTTGATGAGTTAGTGATTTGAGATTAATTTATGGCAGGGACATTCCTTAGCTCTGATTGCTTTACAGAGCCTTACGTAAAGTTTGGGGGAGATATGTGCCTGTGGCCCACATAGTTCCAATGAAAACTCATATGCTCTCAGCTGGAAACCTTTTCTTAAAAGATCCCTTATGTCGGACACAAACGGTTTTGTTCGCATAAAACATTTTGTGAATCTTTTTGCGGAAACACTCCTCAGAGTTGCTTGGCGAAAATGATAAACACGATAAAACAAGTAACCTAAGATCCTGCCCCGATCTTTCAAAGTCCCTGTTTTTGGAAATCTTGTATGCTCTTTTGAAGATAAGTACACCCTTCAAAGATTTGGGTTTTTTCCATTGCAAAAAATGCTTTCCATTAGTAATTAACTTGAAATTAGAGTCAAAGGCTTCCTGAATACAATGCATTTGAAACCACGTGAAGTTGCTCCCGTATTCTTAGCGTGTTCGTAATACGGGAGTATTGGTGTTCTTCCATTCTGATATTGCTCCCGCTTTCTTACGGTGTTGTGTTGGAGATATGAATACGGGAGTATTCTACTATGTTTGACATGCGCATGCGCAGAATTACTCCCGTATTCGTAGATGATTGCGTTCGGGATACGGCTCCCGTACTCGTAGCCACCGGGGGAAAAAAATCATAAAGGAGGCATGTAAGAAGAAAGATTGGCTGATTGGTTCTGGTCCCCATTGCATTGTCGAGGGTAGACAAGTTTCCATTCAAGAGGGGAACGATATAGAGTTTTACTTCTTTCCACGCTTAATGCTGTGGGATCCATTGAATGAAGCTCAGAAACAGTCACGGTGGCCAATCCTTTGCCCAGAGCATCATCAGCCATTGACGCCAAGCGACTGCTGGATGGATGGTTCTCAGAATTCTCGAAACCCAAGGGTATTGTGGGATACAACAGGACCACTCTTCCTGGTTTCCCGAGAATACATCTGTGACGGGAACGACTACAATCCAGGGCATCGCATTAGGACAACGGATGGCAGACTGTTGGCTTCAGCTGGACGGAGTGGGGAAGACGTAATTTTCTCACAAAAGTACTCGTTTGCTAAACTTCTTTTAACATCGATGAATGATCTGTTACTGTCGGGAATGTCATTTAACCAGCTGAACCTCTTTTTAAACCAACGGGTCCAGGATTTAATAGCTAGCAGGCTTGCAAGAATAAAAGCTGATGTTGATGAAGGATTCCTGGACCCGATAGACGAGGGCGATCTCGAGAAGATTGAAGAAATGAGTCAGCGTCTGATTGATACAGTGCCTGATGATGAGACCTTAAAGAGGGCTTTTAACCAATGGTCTAAGATCAATAAAGAGAAATATGATGCAGAAATGACCTCCAAGAAAGCAACAGCACTTATGGCAGACCATACGTTTAAGGTAATTAAGGTGAAGATTGAAATGTGTATGTGTGTTGTGTCATAGGCATCCAAGGCTTTGGGCACAGTTTTATCGCAAACCATTTAGAAATTGACATTTAAGTAGCTAAGTAAATCGAAAGTCTTTGGTAGCCTGTAGTGTTTGACACTATTTGGGGGAGGCTTGATTGAGACGGGGTTTATTTAACAGTCTGCCTGGGAAGAGAGAGAACTTATTGTAGAGGGGGCTAAATAGAGCTTTTGCGGTCGACCACAAATGAAAACAGGTTTCAGCGAATGGGTAAGAGTCGACAGAAAATAGGATCTTCTACACTGTCATAGAATGGATGCATGTGCTAAGTTTGACTGGCAAATGTTACTTCATCTTGGAGCAAATGCAGGGACGCCGGAGCGATGGTAGGGCAAGGGGGTCGAAGGGAAGCGCAAGGGCACTCCAGACTTATCACGAGGGAAGCGAACCGAAAATTGGGTGGATCTGGGGTCCTTCCCGGAAAATTTTTGCGAAGACACCCTTTGATTCGCTTAAAATGCTTTCAAGAATATTCTAACTAATGTAAATGATGTTCTCCTTTGCATATTTATGACCAATGAAAGTTGCGATGATTATTCAACTTAACGGTTAAATTGATGGCGGTCATAATATTGAATTGAATGTTGTTCAAGAAATATATTGCTTCATTAAAGGGCACTCTTACCCCCCTTCCCCCTCTTAGAAAAGAGCAGGAGGGGCGCTTGCCCCCCAAGCTCCCCTCTCCGGCGTTCCTGAGCAAATGAGTCTGCTCCCTGGCATTATCTTACAACGATGACAACGGCAATACTGATGATGATGATAAGAAGACACCCTAAGTTTCTCTCAGTTTCTCAATTTCTATCTAATGACGTAACACATGCAGCTCGTCCACCAGTCCACCCTGTCCACCCTCAGTTTCTCTCAGTTTCTCGATTTCTTTCTAATGACGTAACACATGCATCTCGTCCACCCGTCCACCCTGTCCACCCTAAGTTTCTCTCAGTTTCTCGATTTCTTTCTAATGACGTAACACATACATCTCGTCCACCCGTCCACCCAGTCTACCCTAAGTTTCTCTCAGTTTCTCAATGTCTTTCTAATGACGTAACACATCCATCTCGTCCACCAGTCCACCCTGTCCACCCTAAGTTTCTCTCAGTTTCTCGATTTCTTTCTAATGACGTAACACATGCATCTCGTCCACCCGTCCACCCAGTCCACCCTAAGTTTCTCTCAGTTTCTCGATTTCTTTCTAATGACGTAACACATGCATCTCGTCCACCCGTCCACCCTGTCCACCCTAAGTTTCTCGCAGTTTCTCGATTTCTTTCTAATGACGTAACACATGCATCTCGTCCACCCGTCCACCCAGTCCACCCTAAGTTTCTCTCAGTTTCTCAATTTCTTTCTAATGACGTAACACATGCATCTCGTCCACCAGTCCACCCTGTCCACCCTAAGTTTCTCTCAGTTTCTCGATTTCTTTCTAATGACGTAACACATGCATCTCGTCCACCCGTCCACCCTGTCCACCCTAAGTTTCTCTCAGTTTCTCGATTTCTTTCTAATGACGTAACACATGCATCTCGTCCACCAGTCCACCCTGTCCACCCTAAGTTTCTCTCAGTTTCTCGATTTCTTTCTAATGACGTAACACATGCATCTCGTCCACCCGTCCACCTTGTCCACCCTAAGTTTCTCTCAGTTTCTCGATTTCTTTCTAATGACGTAACACATGCATCTCGTCCACCCGTCCACCCTGTCCACCCTAAGTTTCTCTCAGTTTCTCGATTTCTTTCTAATGACGTAACACATGCATCTCGTCCACCCGTCCACCCTGTCCACCCTAAGTTTCTCGCAGTTTCTCGATTTCTTTCTAATGACGTAACACATGCATCTCGTCCACCCGTCCACCCAGTCCACCCTAAGTTTCTCTCAGTTTCTCAATTTCTTTCTAATGACGTAACACATGCATCTCGTCCACCAGTCCACCCTGTCCACCCTAAGTTTCTCTCAGTTTCTCGATTTCTTTCTAATGACGTAACACATGCATCTCGTCCAATTTTTCCTTTTGCAGGGTCTTATGCATCATTCAAAATTGCAGATCTTCGCACCCAATCTTTGTGTGTCCTGTCGCTCATGGCGCGACTGGTTTGACAGTCGCAGGTCACAGAATGCAATGTGGTCTGTTGTTTGAGCAGGGGCTATTCCGGAGCTAACTGTTTCTTAAGGAACAACTTTCTCCGAATTCTGCTTGCAGTGTAATGAGAAGGGATTACAAGGTGCTCAAAAAAAACTTCCAAGAATTCCAAAGATCTCGAAAGAACCAAGTTCCGCTCGCTAAACGCTTTCGAGTGATATCTAGTTTGCATTGTCTTAGACAATAATGGTAGTTCAATGACAAGAGCCTTATGATTCACTTCAAATGATTACTTTTGATATCAGAATCTTGTCACCATTGTCTTCAGCTCTGCTCCTTTGACAATGTGAACAACGTATCATCCAAAGTTTGGCCTAACCAATAATATTAAAACTAGAAAGCTAAATCTAGAACTATGACAAACAGTAACATTCTAAGTAATTGTCTGGCACTGAATCCAAAACCAAAATTCAGCGTAGTCAAACAGGAACATAACAAAAACAGAACATAATATTTTATCAATATGTTTTTCAAAAGAAACTTGTTTATGAGAAACCAGTACTACGATAGAAAAATTTCGATTCCAGAAGCTCTAATACTTTGAGGAGTATTAAGAAACTTCTACAAAGAGATATATATCATGACAGATATGTCGTCCAACCTTTATTCTTGAGTAATATTGCTTTAACCAGTCATGTTTGGAGCATAACACCAGGTGCCCCAGAGAAAGACGGAACAGATTTGATCAGGGGTAGCGACAAGAATTTAGATTGAATTAACCCAGAATAATTTTAAAAATAATTCCCAGTAGTTAACTTTTAGATAAACACCTTGCTTGTTGATATTGTGCATTGAGGGTGGGAATATTAATATTGACAACATTGGAAGTCCAATTTAGTCTCCACTTCCAAACCAGAGCTTTTGGACTTTGGCCTAACTGCAAATGCGCTGTTTAGGGGAATCTCCTTAGTCATAAGCACAGCGTAGTAGTTATGAGCAGGAACCCATACTTTAAGCAAACATTTCAATAGAAAGTCCAAAGATGCAAATAGACAAACATGTTATTGCGCATATGCACAAAGAAATATGTCTCTTAAATCACGGTGTACCCACAAAAAAAAAGCCAAGCACAAGTGGGCATTTTCAAGGATCTTATTCATGGATACTTTTCCCCTGGGTATATTTGATTTTATTTCGTATTTGATTGTGAAGTTAAGGTTTTTGGATTTCTATCCAAATATTTTCCTTACAATATTTTGTGAATAATCTTATTGGGACAAGCTTCTTCCACTTTGACTCTAATAGAATGACTCAAAGATTGTGTTCAATGCCTAGCAAAGCAGTATCCATGTGTAAAGCCAGTCATAAATATCTGCTCGAATTCAACAGCTGAAGACATATGCTGAACAGGAAGAGTAACCTCTCTTGAGCATGCATGTATTACTGGATAGCAAACTGTGTGCACCTGATTGCGAATTTTACATTCATGGTCAAAAATGACTTTAATTGACAGATCTTGCCATGGTCCATGGGCTCTGTGCCTCTGCCCAGTGAACCAACCAAGTATACTTGCAATGCTGACTTCAGATTGTTGAATACATTCTTCTGGCTTATCTGTAACATCAGTAGGATGGTTCCAAGCTGTGACAGATGTTTTAGGCACTATCATTCCATCTTCAACTCTGTGGAGAAGATCTTGAAAATCATCCATCATTGTCTCCTCTACTGTTCTTCTTGAACTGTCTTTCTCTGCAAATTGTGGCTGGAATAGTGAATAAAGATAATCTGCATCTGGATTGGTATCTTTTGCATATTTGCTTACAAACATTTTCTCACAAACACTTGGATAGTCTTTTATCAGTTGCAAAATATTGTAGGAATCAAGGCCTTTAGTGAACTCTTTCATATACAGACAGCGCCTGTTGATAAAACTGACTTTCAGAGAATTGCTTATATCACCTATGTTGTCCTGGTTTATAATGCCTGTGTAGCTGCTATCAAGAATAATTTCAGTATGAGCTTCTGGATCTTTCCTCACTTCTTCAACTATATTTCGCTCAGCCATGGTGAGATCCTCATCTTTAATTTCCTGCATATTGTAATCTCTAAACATGCAATCATACACACACTTCTCTAGAAAGCAAGGGAGGGGGCCCCCTTGTGACAGTGAAACTGCGGCGATTTTTCCACAAGTTTCAAAGTTCCCATTTTGAACATGAAGAGTCGAATTGATGGGACTGCCACCAGGGAAGAAGTGTTTTGACAAATCTGATATGGCATCTGCAAGAAATTCTCTTGACAACGCTCCTTGGTCTATGCCATCCTCCCCAACATATTTCACAACCAGGGTACCAGTCACATGTGACTTCTTCTCTTGTCTCTGCCACAACTGAAGAAGGCGGGACAACTGCACTCCTCTCCTTGTTGTAAGAAAGAATTGTTTGCTTTTGTCAACTCTTTCTTGTAGAATTTTCAAGACATCACCAACTGAAGTTATCTGTTTGTTCAAATCCTCTTCCAGTGGGAGTGAATCAAGTTGTTCTTGAATGTTTCTTGCATAAATTTCATCAGCCAGCACTAAACTATCAGTCTCAGCTGGCGAAGCAGCTGCATTCTGCATAAAGTTTACTGGAACATCAAAATGTGTAAGGTCACCCAGACTGCTTGGCAGTAAATCAGCATTGACAATTTCCAGATCATCTGGCTGTTCAGCATAAGGAATGCCTTCCGCTTCATAATGATCTTGAGTCAAACAGAGATAAAGGGTGATTCGTTTAAAATCCTTTCCAAGAGCATCTTTGTACTTCTGCAACTCAAAGAATTCCTTTTTGTCTCCTGGCATAAACAGAGCAGAGCTGCCATCTTCATAGAGTAACACGTACTCTTGTTGACTGTCAATGCTTCTGTCAAACGCAGCCCATTTTTCCACAGCCCTCTCCAAAATTTGACAATGAGCTGCATTTCTACTAACTGTGATGGGAAGACGCTTCCCCCAAGTGGTTTTTAAGTTACTCTCTACCATTTTCTTCAGACCAATGTTTATAGTAACATCATCAACCTTGGGTTTCTTTTTAACTGGCTTTCCATAACAAGATGCACCCTCTGATCTAGATTTCTTTCCTTTTACAAACTCTTCAAAAGACTTTACTTTTTCCACAGGTCTTCCAAAATGAGTTGATGCCTGAAGTGTTTTAGATGCTGTGATCTTCTCTGCTTGCCACTGCCCTGCAGTTTCTAAGGGTCGGCACTTACTCTGATCTGACTTGCAATTCCAGCAATAAAGTACATCTTTCTTAACTTTAACTGCACACATACTGCAATACCTGCAATAAAATTTATCACTTTTATACATACTGTATGTATATAGACATATAAAAGTTATGTATGACGGTAAAGAGTAAGGTCTACCAGGGTAAAATGGGCAAGCTTTAGTCAAAGTGGGCAAGACAACAGTGTGAAATGAATTTTGCAAATTTTTCAAAACAAATTTTCTCCTGCTTCATCTGCTGGAATTCAACTTTCTATATTTTATGAACAATGTACTTAGGCACCTGTCCATGTTTTAGTTAAACGGTGAATAATTTTGTTTTTGGTAATAAATGACAACTTTGACCATGCCCTGTTGTCTGTCTGTCTTTCTGTCTCTCTCTTTACAGGGCATCCCCAAAAAAAATATGCCCCATTTGTGTGGGTGATGCACAAAGTGGAAACCAACATAATTGAATCTACAGTTCCTCCGCAGTAGCCACGAAAGGGGCTAGATTTCTTAGGGTAACCGTGCATATACTGATATTCAACAAAAGCGTCTTCAATTGTTGAAGACTTCAAGGTCTTTACAAAAGATACTATGCTATTTGAGGGTATTTTTCAAAATTTTTGTTTCTGCCCCGTTTAAACCTGGCTGGACCCTATGTCAAGCCACAATGGGAGTACACCCTGGAAGATTTACGGTCTTTTATCATCGAAAACCCTAGTTTTTGCTAGTTGTCTGCATGCAGACTGGAGGTATGACCCTAGCATACAAATATCAGTGATATTTACCATTGAAATGTTCATGTTGATCGTTTTCTATACCACACCTTTTTATCATGAATATTTAGGCCACGTATAACAGCTGAAGTGAAAATGCAATGCACATTCTTAAAGTTCATCAAAAGTTAACGACTTTAGGCATTCAACAAGATCAATATTTAACTTGATTAATTGTACCCAATCTTTTCTTTTGGGGGCGGCATACTGCCGAAAATGCTGTCCATCCTTTTTTCTTCGCTTTAACTGATGTTCTGCTTTTCACATAACCAAGGATGGAATGTGCTAAAACTTCAGACATTTGGCGTTTCTATGGGCTTATGAGTAAATTGCTTTGTGCTATGAAATCGATTGCCATCGATTATGCTAAAACTGGCGGGCAACTAGGCCATACTAGGGTCATACCTTTGTGGACGACGGGGGACGACTCCAGTCTGCAGACAACCCCGGGCGAATGAATTTGTGAACCTACTGGACGTACAACATTTTAAATGTTAAATATAAAAGGTTTAAGTCTTTATCACTTACACGACATCATCTCCTTTGCTGTCACCACTTCCTTCCATCTTCCCGTCTGCCTTCGCGCCTCACTGGCCAACTGGAATGTTGTTGCAGCTGCCCATGGGAAAAGTTCTGCAAAGTTTTGCCGTGAGAAAGAAAGTTTTGCCGTGAGAAAGAAAGTTTTGCCTTGAGAAAGAAAGTTTTGCCGTGAGAGAGAAAGTTTTGCCGTGAGAAAGAAAGTTTTGCCGTGAGAAAGAAAGTTTTGCCGTGAGAAAGAAAGTTTTGCCGTGAGAAAGAAAGTTTTGCCGTGACACCTGTGGGCCACCGTACTATACACATCCACAGCAACTTCCACAGTTGCACCATCTTTACTCTGTAGAAACTGAAGAATGGTTTCCATTTCATATCTCTCAACAGCCTTTTTTGCTTCAGCTTTCAAGTTTACAATGTCTTTCAAAGTTATTGGACGACCAGTTGCTGTTTGAATCTTTTGTTGAATCAGTTTACTATTGGCTTTCAAAGAAATTGCATCTTTCACCTCTTCTCTAAGGCTCCCATTTGGGTTATGGACCTGGTCCGCATTTGACCATTTCACATTAGAGGTTCTGAGGCTTAAAAAGAATCTGAAGGTACTAAAGCCAATGGAGATAAGGCAAAGAAGATCACTCAGACCAGAATGGCAGCAAGTACAGTAGTTAAGACTGCTGCAAAGACTAATGGCAAACAGGTGATTAAAGATACCAGAGGTAAAGATGAAAGAATGGTTGAGGAAACATCTGGATATATCAGCAGTTTCTGCAAACCAAAACATATTTGAATTTCAAGTAAATAAATACAGTTGCTTGTGACTCTTGAGGCAGTGTTCTTTATCACTGTCTGAAGGGTTACAGTAGCCTTAAGTTGTAAGCATGGAGTTTTATGTTGATGCAGCAAAATGTTTTATGTTGAATTACATCAGACTTTCAAAAATGGAATGGAAAGAAGATGTATGCTTTTGTTAGTCTGAATGCCCTTCTAATCCAAATAGCACAACTTGTGAAAACCCAAAAGATGAGGCAGAATGCAGTACATCATTTTCCGGGATATTTCAGTAGTCTTAAAAAAAGACAATTGCACTGAAGGAGCTAGCCACCATTCATTCAGTCTAGTCACAGTCTAGACTTCAAAATAAAACATTCTTGCAGTTATGGATGCAAATTTGTGCAGCACTTGCAACTGGAATTCAATTTACCACTGGAATAGATTTATTGTCAATTAAAATGTCCATATCAAGGCTTGCATCCCTTTCCAACATCATTATAGGAAGAACAGGCAATACAGAAAATCATGAGGAAAAATCACAGGAAAGCATCTCAAAACTACAGGAAAATCGCAAAATCACAAAGATCATTAAAATCGCAAAAAATCACTAAAGTCACAGAAAAAAATCATGTGATTTTAAAGTCACAAAAATCACGCACGCTATTTTGAGAAGTGATTTGCCCCTTGGTATGGTCTAAGATCAATGCGGTACTTTCATAGGAACCAAATACCTGAATAGTTTTCCTCACAGCTAGGGCTGTTTCCAAGAAATTTGTCAACAATCCCACAAAAAATGGTGCAGTCTGATTGGCTGAAAATCTCCGTAAGCAAAGCATGTGACTGGACGAAAACGAAATTCAGCCTTGCTCCATCAAACGGTGCTTTGATCGATCCCCTTGTTCACAAAATCTCTCTGCACAACATTGTACTTGATTACTCTCAGGTAGTCTTTGATATTCAAATTATTTTCTGCAAAATGCGGTCCTAATATATCACCATCTCCTGTCAATCCAAGCTATACCATTACCTGGCCTGCCTTTTGCCTTCTTCCAATGTAATGGTCATCTTGATGTCTGTTTCTGTATCAAGCATGTTGAACTAACTTTTATTTGTTGACTTCTGAATTCAAAGAAGACACCGCCTCATCTGAGGTTACCAGGCTGGACAGGAATGCTCCATTGTTCTGGGATTGATGTATAAACCAATTACAAAATTCAAGTCTCTTTTCAGGATCATTTGGAAGATAATACCTTTCATGTTCAAAATCCTTGGAAAGACCGGCCACTTTTTGCAACGCGCAAATCTTAAAGCTTTATTTTTGAAATTGTGCTTATCATGTGATCTAAGTGGTCAATCAGTGTGAAACTTCGCACAAAAATAGAAGAAACCCTAAGCATCGATTCCCTGTGTTGGACATGGTGGAGGAGGCACACTACAGTGACGTGATCACAAAGTGCTGGATTCAATTGCTCATCTTGTGAATAATTTGAAGGAAGGGTTCCTGTCAATAACCCCACATAATAATTCAGTCTCTTGGTTTTTATTTGATACATTTTCCGGTTTGTAATTTGATTGGGATCATGTAATAAATTGCAATAGAAAATGCGAGACCTAGCCCCTCCGTGGATTCCAGTGCAAGTTGATGAAGAAAAGCGTAGCAACAAACATAACAACAGAAAAATGGTGGATTCAAGATGGCGTCTTGCTACCGCTGTTTGAAGCAGTTGCTGTAGATACCATTATTTTAAGTAAAAATGTGCAGTGAGGATTATATGAATTGTAAATATTATTTAAAGGCCCTGTTACACTATGAGATATCTTATGAGATATTATATGGCCGAGCCAAAAATAGCGTGTCCGTTAGATATCTAGCAGTGTAACATGTGCTCTAAGATATTCCCCAAGATATTTTGGAGGAAAAAAAAGATCGTATCAGGCGCAGAATGAATTCAAATCGATTTGAATTTATCTAACGTAGAGGAATGCGATATGAAAGGCACCGCGATTTATTGACGTAGAAAGGAGATACTATTGACAGAAAACAAAAGGATTTGTATCAGCAACATTGCATCGGCATTTTGTTTTCCAACGATTTAGAGAGCGTGGTCATGAAAAATGTTCCCGGGGGCAAGCCCCAAGATCCCCATTTTTTGTCGCTTCTCTCACACCTTCTTTCATCCCCCCCAATATGAATTTCGTTCCAACCGGCCTGGTACAAGGCGTGGCTCCAGCGTTTTATCATGTTATGCAGTCCCCTTCCTGTCTTTTTCATGTTCACGGCCTTAAACTAAAACGTGAATAAATTTGATTTTATGAATTGAATCAAGCAAAGAAGCATACATTTGTCGATGTTTGACATAGATAAGATACTTATAGATTTCATTTTCATTCTTCAAAGGGCCAGTTTTGTTTGCAAAGACTGGGTTTCTAATGTCTGGTGCTGCTCTTTGTTCAGTACGAATACATCGAATTGTGCCTTGCCAGGCACGTACTGATGTCTTGCACGTTCACCGATCAACCATAACTGCTGATAAAGACGCGCCGGCTAAAAATATAAACTTGGGTCCTGGGTCGTATGGTCGCATGGTCCGGGGTCATAAGGTCCGGGGTCGTAGGGTCGGGTTAAAAGAACATCCCATCTCTTTCTGCCAAATTTCATGCTTTTATCACAATTTGCACGATTCATACCAAAATCTGATTTTATCTGCTACACTACGAGTGGTTTGGGCAGTTACATTTCATTTTCAACATTCAAATCTATCCGAAAAGAACTTCATCATTGCTTCACAGGCGGAGACTCTTCGTTTGGTCGGGAGTCCTGTTCTCAGCTTCAGCTTGATTGCCTACTTCTTCACCAACAGTTTCTTTGATGACTGGCTTTGTCTTCCTCGCCAGGTGTTCGTTCTTTCCATGACCAACACATGGCATTTTCGTTCCCTTCTTAGTTTTGATCATTTCTGCTATGGTTTTCTCTACATTTTGATATTTAGGAACTTGTAAATGAATCCAGCAACTTTCAGATGGCCAAGGAAGTCATGTCTGATCAGATCAGCTGAGGATGGTTCCATTGCCTTGCTGCGCGTTGGCCAATGAGAATTGTCAAATCTTCTCAGTGACCTATGAGAATTGTTCAAAACAAACATGGAAGATTGCTAAACAATGTCGATACTGTACTCAACCAATGGAATCGCTCGCTGAACAGAAGAATCCTGATAGATGCAATAGAACAGGCGGTAGGGGCACAAGGACAGAGAAAATAGCTTTTGATCGATACCAAGCATGTTAGGATTATTCATGTGCTACCCTTTCTGGTGAAATTCAAAACTTTGTTATAATTCCGCTGTAATCCTGCAAGTCATGCAAGAACAGGACTTGCCAAAGATCACAACCCCTTTCTTCAGTGAATTAATAACCTTTTTCAAGGAAATTTCTTCAGCAAACCACACTAGGATGATGTCTCTGCCATCTGGATTAAAAAGTATAAGATCGTATTTTCTCCCAAAATTTGCGAATTTTGAGTGGTACACCCCCTTAAGGATACCTAGTAAAGTCCATGAAGTAATTCTTCGTGAGACAGTAGATGACCACTTCATTGGACAAAATATATCCATAGACAATTGATAAGTTATTTGAGTCCTATTTGTTGACTATAAAATGGCATTTGACTCAATATCACGCACAGTCTTCAAGGAAAAAAGTTAAGGTTACGGTAAATGTTTTTTGGATGAAAATACCCATTTTTCGATTTTCTCATGTTCTTTTAGCCAAACTCTCAAGGCACACAATGATACCTTGTTTGAATCCAACAGCAGTTTTGAAAATGGAAGAAGTTTCATGTAAACAAAAGTTTCCACAATTTTTTAATCAAAGTTTTTGTTTGCGGTCTTCAAAATCCATGCCTAATCACTTGTCATGTCAAGCCGATAATCCCTAAATCCTTGTGTGAAATAGCTGTGCGTTTTCTTGCATGCTTGTGTTTATTGGGTATTTATTTGAAGACTCTAATTGATTTTTAAGCCCAAATGGCTTGATCCAGATTAGCGTGGTTTATGTGATCCTTCTGTGTACTTTACCATGCATTTTAGTAATTTTTTTCTCAGGACCACAAATCCACAGGGTAAAGGTACCAACAGCTATTTTATACCCTTTGAGGCAATCAAATGGTGCAAAAAGTTGTACATGGCCAGGACAGACGTGAAGCTTGTAAAGTGAGTCTCAAGTTCTTTGTATGTGTCCTGGTCCGTCTCTTATAGCCAAATGCAACTGTGGGGGGGGGGCAGAAAAATCATTTGCTAAGTTTTGACAGCCTGTTGTCTCAAATGGAAAAGGAATTTGAAAAATTCCAGACATTCTTTAAAAGATTAGGATCTGCACTACCTGATGATGTAAGTCAGATTCTGTTACCTCAAGCGAAGGGTACTAAATAGCTTTTGAAGGAATTTGCCTGGAAAACGTCATTTTACAATGTTTACCAATAATTTTGGTATTGTTGGAATCCCCACATTCTTTTGCATCGCATGATGCATAGTTTACCTAGGTTCCATTAAAAGCTCAGCTTTTCAGGAGTGAAGATAAAACTTTGTGTCGGAAACGTTTACCGTAACCTTAAAGAACTTTGGCTTTCAGGGTAAAGTATACAATTTGTCCAGTCTGCAAACTTAGAAAAATTAAGTGGATGGTGTCAGTACACCTGACAAAGTTTGGAACATGGAAGAAAGCAACTGCTGCTCAACAAAGAGTTTTAATTGGAGATGTAAAAGATCTACTATTTTGCAGTTCAAATGTGTCAGCAACTGTACACAATTCGGATGTGTTCTCCGATAGCTAAGAAATAAAGCGAAATTCATGTAATAAATATCTGTAAATGATAAGCCCATTATACGTATTTATCCATCTAATTCCTACAAGGCTCCCATCTTGGACTAGGTTCCAGTTTCCTCTTCATCCGGGCCTCTTGCTAGTTCACAGCTCCCTCAAAGTTCCCTTCATATTGCTACTATCAAATATTTTGTTCATGAAATTTTACCTGATTTTCAAATCCAATCAAACGTAAGTTATTCTCTCAAGAATGCCTTGAAATCCAAGAAGAACACTAGATGATGATGAGGAAAGGGGACCGCCATAGTCCAGTGGAAGATTGGAAACCATTGCCGATAGTGCAATTGAAAGAAAAGGCCACGCATTACGGCCTGTCAAGCATCTTAAGCGCCCCAGGCTGCTAGGAATACAAAGGCCATATTAACATCAACCTATTCACATCGCAAATGAACTTTCAAGTTGACTGTTTTGTATCTTTTAAGCCAGACCCTGAGGCTTGTGCAGTTCAATTCAGCTTTCATTTTAAAAAATTCATCTATGTACAAAAATCATTGTAATGAATTTACAAATATTACAAATACCAAGTTACATGAGATGACAAATTACAATAAAACTAACATGGGGCATCAGAAATTTGTATGGAGAAGGATTTTCTTACAGGAGGAGCTCTCTCAGGCCCTGTTTACACGAACCCGGGGTAGTATTCACCGCGGGTCAGCTCTTACTGCCTCATTGAAAAAAATTTCTGTTTACACAAGCCGGGGCAGCTCTGTGGCGTGGTAAAAAGCTAGCCCGGGGCAGCTCTGTGAGTTGCATTAGTTGGCACGTGGCAAGTTGCCTCTTTAATTGCCTTTTGTTTTCATGATGGTTCCTTTTGTTCAAATGACCCCGGGTTGGCTATTTGAAGCGTTTACACGAGCCAGGGCTGAGCTGACCCGCCTTCACATGGAAAAATTCTACCAAAAGCCAACCCGTCTCAACGGGTCAACCCTACCTTCGAGAAGGGTTACCCGCCTAGGCGGGTTGACCCGGGCTGCCTGCTGAGTTCGTGTAAACGTTTGAAGAGATTTGAATGGAGAAGGGCTGACCCTCTGCGGCAGGTTGGAGCCAACCCAGGCTCATGTAAACAGGCCCTCAGTAGATAAACTAATCAAGGAGAGAGCACCCCCTTTGTTGAAAACCAATTTCAGTTTCATGTAATTTAAAATTCCACTACATACAATCCAAAATGACAAAAATAACATACAATTAAATACAACATGCAAAACTACTTAATATAAGACAGATACAAATATTTCAGAAAATTAAACTAACATAATTAACCAGTATACAATCATGATAATAAGGAATTAAGACAGATTTTGGGAATTGTATGAAGGGGAATTTCTTGAGGAGGAGCTCTTTCAGTAGCTAAGCTAATCGAGGAGAGAGCACCCCCAATCTCAAGATTGATTAAAGAACTGTTTATGCAGTTTCCAGGTAACTTAAGACTTGAGGGTGAATGATGATTTAGGATTGGTAATTGTTCTCAAAGAAGAAGGATTTGAGTTTTTGACGAAAGCTACAAGCAGATTTTTAACTTTTTATAACCATGGGAAGGTTATTCCAACACTTAGCTCCAAAGTAGCGCACAGACCTGAGACCATATTGAAGAGTATTTTTCTGTGTAATAAAAATATCATTCTTGCTAGCTTGCCGCGTACCATATTGATGAACGGTTTCAACTAATGCAAAGAAAGAATGAAAATAAGAAGGAGCAGTCTTATTAATACAATCATAAACAAAAGTAAGTAATTTTATCTGAAAGGGGTCATGCAGCTTTAAAATCTTTAAATTCAAGAAGATAGGTGTAGAATGAGAAGTAAAATTTTGAAATGAGATTGCCCTTACAACCCTTTTTTGTAACAAAAATACAGGATTAATATAAGTATCGTGGGTTAGTCCCCAAACTAAAATACCATATTAAAGAAAAGGCGAGAATAGAGAATTGTAAAGACAAATTAACACATTAATAGGTAAAAATGTCTTATTTTGAAGAACATACGACAGGTCCTAGCAAGTTTTTTTGAAAGTTCTGTTAAATGATATTTCCAAGAAAGATTTTCATCAAGGAGGACACCAAGAAATTTGACATAACAAGTTTTCCTGATTGGAAGATTTCCAATTTGTATACTGACAGCTTCAGCGAGAGGATGCTGAGGAGACTTAAAAATAATAAAATTTGTCTTATCAATATTCAGTGACAGTTTGTTTACATCTAGCCACATTTTCACCTTTTTCAATTCTTTGTTAACTGTTCTTTGAAGCAGATCAAGATTGTTAGATTCATAGTAAGTGTTAGTATCATCAGCAAATAGATAAAAGGTTAGTTTTGAGGATGCGCGAGGCAAGTCATTGATGTAAATAAGGAAAAGGAGTGGGCCAAGGACAAAACCCTGAGGGACCCCACAAGTAACACTGAGACAACTGCAGTTTGATCCATTCACTGAAACATACTGCTTTCTATCTGATAGATAGGACTTAAACCAATCTAAAGTAGATTCTCTAATTCCATAATGTTCAAGCTTCATCAAAAGAATGTTATGATTTACTGTATCAAAGGCCTTTTGCAAATCAATAAATATTCCACAACCAAATTTCCTGTTATCTAGTGACTTCTTGATAGCCTCTGTCAAACATACCAGAGCATGGTTAACGGAATGGCTAGCACAAAATCCAATTTGCAATTCATGCAAGATTTCATACTTTACCAGAAAATTATAAAGATGCTCATGCATGACTTTTTCTGTTATTTTGCTAAAGACCGAGAGAAGACAAATTGGTCTATGATTGGATGCTAATTGTGGACAACCTTTTTTAAAAAGTGGAATTACTTTAGCTAACTTCATTTTGTCTGGGAATATCCCAGATTGAAATGATTCATTTATAATTTGAGAAAGTGTAGAGGATATCAATGAGGAGAGACATTTTAAAATTTTCATTGGTATACTGTTTGGTCCAAGAGACTTTCCTGATTTCAGAAGAGAGATTATATCAGATATTTCAAAAGCAGTTGATGGTGCAGTGAAGAAAGAATTTCCAACCCTTTCACCCATGAAATCCATAGGTGATTTTTTAGCTCTCGGTATAGTCTTAAGCCTGGTTCTCATGTAGCTGCAAACCATCGGCGACCTGCCGGCGACCTATCGGCGACCTTACTGCGGTAGTCTAAGTTCTAATGAGAACACTCAGCACCGACGGGGCGCCGACTGGCGGCGTCCTGCCGCAGTCAATCGAAAAAGTTGAGCTGAGTTCAACTTTTTTACTCGGCTGCGGCACTGCCGCCAATGAAAATTACATGTGAACACAAGGCGGCGCACTGCCGGCGATGCGCAAGGTAATCATTTGTACTCAGTGGCGGCTGGGGCTGGTACTCGGGGTATTAGTCTAATACCTCCATTTTTTCAAGAAATAGTGACCTCATTTTTCGAAATAGAAAGTTTTTCTAGCGTGTGCAGCTTTGGGGAATGCGTTTCGAATACGTCACTAAACATAAAGCCAGTGTTGACGTAGAACCTTACCCATATCATTGAAAGCATGGAAATCTCATTCTGCATGTCTATTTTTGGTTTCCTTTATTTCAACATAATGTGTTATAATCCTTATTGACATCTTTTCAATAGAGAGAATGTGACTCTTCCGTTTTCAATAGAGCCGCTTGCCTTTCGATGATATGGTATTAGAATCTGATTTCTAATACCTTCCCACGAAATTCTTTTGTGTTTGAGCGGTCTCAATGACGTAAAATCCTTTCATGTCATTGTGCAATAAGAGGAGGTCAACAGAGAGAGGGTATTAGTTTTTGATTTCTAATACCTTGGCGGCCACTGCATTAACTGTTGTATCGTTCTCGTGCCAAGATGAATCGTGTTGTGGACACTGGATACCGTTGGGGTGTATCTCATATATTTTTGTTGCTGTCGCCGCAAAGAAGTTTAACGCACGAACAGCGACTGCGTTTCAAGAAAGATGGGAGACCATGTACAAGAGTTACATTCAAGAACAAATTATCGGACTCCGTGTATGAAATGTATGCCTGGGCTTGCGGAGATGGAGAGAAAAATACTTATTTTTGTTGGCTGTGCCTTGTAATGGGTGATGTGTCATCGGTAAGTTTTTGAGTGTTTTGTTTCATTTGAGAATATTTTAATTTCACCATACATTGACATACGTAGAACAACGAAAAAGTGCGTCTTGAGAATTGACTTTCGTTCTTTCCTCAGGATTCATCAATGGAAGTTTACTTAATATAATCTGATGGGGTAAAAGCGAGTTGTAATGATAGGATACTTGGTGTGATCAAACACGGCTACTAGAAAGAGAACAAAAACAGCGAGAAAAAGCTTTTTGTGCACTGTTTCTGGCCATCTTAAAAAACGGTACTAGAATCAGAAAACTAATACCTAGGGCTCTAAGTTGAAGGCTGGCAGCCTTTTACAGAGCAATGAAGCAAGCGGCGTCTAGCTCTCAAATGTTTGGGCATGAGTGGGCCGCAGCCGTGCTCCACTATTTTTGTGGAGAATGAAGACTATTTGAAGAGAACTTTTCGTTGAAAAACCTTGTATCTCTACCTACCTTTACAAGTTAAATTCAAAACTTAACATAACTTTTCAAATGTTTTCTCTCATTTTACATTGTCCTTGCCGTTTCAATGAATCTGGATACTTCTTCTTTTTCAACAGGCCACCAATGTATTCGTCAAAGAGGCTGGCTACTCGTGCGCAGGGTCGAACTTCTGGAAAATTGCAAATAAACATCAACGTTCGCGAAAACATGTCACCAATCATACTGCATACAGGCTTCTTGGAAATGTTGATGTAGGGTGCGCACTTGATGAAGCACGACAAAGGGAAATTGAAATCCACAACAACAAAGCCTCTCGATATGGCAAAATGCTCCTGCACCATATAAGTGTTGCAGTATTTCTATCAGCCCAAGGTCTTGCTTTCCGCGGGCACGATGAGTCAAAGCTTTCATCAAACAGAGGCAACTTCATTGAACTTCTTCAACTCCTCAGTGGAAAAAGCAATGAGTTAAGTTCCTTTTTGGACGAAGAAAGAACAACATACACGTCACACGAGCCTCAAAATGAGCTGATTGAATGTATTTACAAGGAGGTCAGAGCAGAAATCCATAGAAGAATTGACAATTCACGATTTCTTGCAGTCATGATGGACGACACCAGTGACATCAGCAATGTGGAGCAATCAGCTGTGTCTGTTCGGCTCTTGCACAATGGCAATGTAGAAGAACACTTGCTTGGTATGGTGGATGCTTCAGAAGATGCGTCAGTGGATGGCCTCACAAGGATTCTAGCAGAAACTTTGAAGTCTTACAACATTACCCCAGAAAATGCGAAGGAAAAGCTTATAGGACAGTCATACGATGGTGCACCAACCATGGGTGGCGAATTTAGAGGGGTTCAAAAGCAAATGCAGCAAATGTTCCCCTTTGCATATTATAATCATTGTGTTGCTCACAGAATGGCCTTGTGCGCATCTCAGTCAGCAAACAAAGTGCCAAAAGTGTCAGAATTTTTCCGGCATTCTTGACAAGCTTGTATCGTTTTTCAGGGCCAGTCCGAAACATACAACGTATCTTGGGCGCAACTTGCCAAAACCTGGAGATACACGGTGGTTTTCCCGTGATACAGCAGTGACAGTAATTGACACCTGGTATGAGACCATCGGCACTGCATTATTTGAAATAGCCAACGACAGTAGTCAGAAAACAGAAAATCAGGCAACTGCAAGAGGTCTTTGCAAGCAAATTCAACAAGTTGAGTTCGTCTACTTGTTGAAGCTTTATCGAAAATTGTTTGAGCACTGCACACCAATAATAACGGTAATGCAGAAGCCTTCATTTGATGCTTTACAGCTTGCTTCAATGCTTGAAGATTTTCAATGAGTGTTGTGCACATTTGACTTGAACGAGATCTGGGAAGATGCGTTGGCCATGGATCCAACCCTGCCAGTTGTTCGCTCAAGAGAAGGTTGGAGAGGAGTACAAGAGGGACTTGATGGCTCAGCAAATAGCTGGAAGCAATCATTGGAAACAGTTGCAATGGCAGTAATGCAAAAATTTTCGGAACAGCTGCAGTGGAGGTTCGAAAATGTAAAAAAAATTCAAATGGATGAGCCTTGTACATCCAGCAAAGTTCAAAGACCGAAAGAAGGGTCTTCTTTGCGACAAAAAAGTCCTTATTAGCGAACTGTTTAAGTTGTATCCCTTTGCTGTACATGACCAAACAGCACTTGAGAATAATCTGAGCGTAATGTATCACAACGAAGAGATATCAATTCTTCTTCGGAAACTAGTTCATGAGCGGGACGAATTGGCTGCAAAAAAGAAAGAGTCTTCAGGACTTGTTAGAAGTCATTAAAAAAGCTGAGCTTGCGGGAACGTTACCAGAAGCATCAACCTTAATTGAGCTTGCAGTGACAACACCATTGACAAGCGTTCACTGTGAGCGTGTGTTTAGCAGAATGAAAAGAATCTTATTGCCAGCAAGGTCAACAATGACACAAAAGAGGAAAGAGATGCTCGTGTTACTACAAGTTGAACATAAGACCTTAAGATGGCTTGAAAAGCAGCAGTCGTTCAAAGACAACGTTGTGAATAGGTTCAAGTCTTATAATCGCTGTAGGCTTGAAAGATTCGCTAGAAAGTAGATTTTGTGTTAGGCAATATCCCGCGGAGGAATAAATTCATTTGACAGCGTTGTTAACACATTTCTGGAAATCCAGTAATCAAGTTAGTTAGATTAATATTCCAAATTCAAATTTATCTGTTTTCTGTGTCCACAAATGATTTTCTTGTAGTATAAAAGAGTCCTTATTTCATGAAAGGTTCTCACTGCATGCAAAAGCCTTTTTATACTTTGAAAAACAAATAGATCTTGTGAGATTTTGCAAGTAAATCTTGCTCCGATTTAGAGAAAATCTAGGGTTGAATTTCTTGCAAAAAGCAAAATCTTCCAGGGGCTTTGCCCCTGGACCCCAATGGGGGGCTTACAGCGCCCCCATGCCCCCAGCTGGTTTGGTTAACAATTCATTTGCTTCGCGAATAAATTGTTAATACTTTGCATTGAGAGGATTCTGGGAACTAATACCTAAACCTTTTGGCTCCCAGCCGCCCCTGTTTGTACTCCATGTGGTCAGGTGACCATCGCAAGCCAATCAAATACCAAGATCAGCAGTCTTTGCGAACGAGGCTCGATCTCCTTCTTTGGAAACATTTGAAATGCACACTGGGATAAGGTTGACGGCGCCCTGCCGGCGACCTGTTGCCGATGAGTCGCCGGCAGTTCAACTTTCACTGCGCAATGGTGACGCCGATGGGTTGCCATCAGAATGAAATGATATGAGAACCAGGCTTTAGTGATGTCATGAGAGACATTGACAAAGTACTTGTTAAAGATGCTTGCAATAACAGCTGGATCTGATGTAACATTGCCATTGGAGTCTTTGAGCTTACTTATGACATTAACATTACTTGATTTTTGAATGCTTATAACTGATTTAATTCCAGACCATAATTGTTTCATGTTGTTACTATTTTTTTGAAAATAGTTATAAAAATAACTGGCTTTACTTTCTCTCAAGGATTCTGAAACTAAGTCTTGGAATAACCTCACAGCTGGGTGCAAGCAGGCATGCACCTTGAAAATTTTAAACAACAGGATTTTTAGCAAAGTACGTAAATATTGAATTGTCATCATATCGGGATAACTTAGTTTTCCATGATATCTAGCCTGTGCGCAGACTTTGGTTACTGGGGAGGAGAGGAAAGAAAGAAACTAGGCTCTTTCTTTTCTCTCCTCTCCAGTAGCCAAAGTCTGCACGCAGGCTTCATGATATCTAATTTAGTAAGTTTTCATAGTATTGCCCCATTGAAAATCATCTTTGCTATGGAGCATGCGAAATGAAGAATGAAATAAAACAAACTCCAGGATGAGCACACAAAGTTAAGTGTTGAGGATTTCACAAAGAAGTCATTGAAACTTTAGTTTCAGTTGCTGGCCCAATAGCCAGCCTAATCATATGAATGGAGAATATTTCACTGGAAACGACCTGAAACATCACAGGAAGTGGGAACAAAAACTATTTAATTCCTCCCTTATCTTCTGGATAGTCTGTTTGCTAGATTTCTACAGCTGTTTCACAGAAATTTTAACCATGATTGAAAGAAGTGTTAGTTGATCTGATGACATGCCTTTCTTTGGAAGGCCTGCCTTTTTCCATCGCATTATCTGAAAGGGATCAAATCAAAACATTCTCAAGATTTCTTTGTCTTAAATAGGCCACAAACTTTTCACGCAGTTTAGCCTGTACACGTATACCAGTACAAACCTACCTGTAGAAAAACTCATGGTCGTGAAGCTTCAGTTCACGAAACAACGTATGAAATTGGCCATGATCATTCCGTTGCTTGAAAATTCTTCTCACCCAACATTTATGCTTCCTTTTCATCCTCTGCCTTGAACGTCTTAACCGCATGTACCCAAGAACAAGAAAAAGAAACTTATGGCAAATTATAGGCAACAGTCCTTGGCTTCCTAATAATAGTTTTACCATAAGAGAGAGAGTTTTTGGCAAAATAACATAACAGTTTAACCCTATCTGGACCGGGGGGGGGCTAAATTAGCCCCCCCTCCAGGTTTTTTCTATGTAACTTTTTTTCGCTAAATCCCAGGCCAATAATTTTTTTTGACTTTTCCTAAATATCTTTGTCACATCTTCTGCCAAAATTTTGTCAAGATATCTCATGTATTTTTTTAAATATAATAATTTTTTCAGCGAGTAGTTTTAACTTCTTGTTTGTTTTACGGTCAAACCCTTTAAAACTTCAAACTAAGATAATTCTTAACATAAGTGAGATAACTGGATGAAATTTTCTGTGCAACCATTAATCAATAAGGGAATATCAAAAATACCTACTATTTTCGTTTTATTTTCACATTACATCATTGATGACGTCATATAATGTAATGAATTTAGGTAATAAATATAAGATTGCAAATTTCATAATTTTTTCAAAAATTCGTGTTTTTATGATATTTTGATGTTTTATCTGTTAATTAAACTTCAAGCAAGCATAATATTTCACGCGAGTGAGTTTTTACAGTAAAATTCGTAGGAGTACTGTTTTTGGCCAAAGGCGAAGAAAATTGATGACGTCATCGAAAATATAACAATTAGAGTAAAATAAACACAATATTCAGACTTTTCAGATCAAGTTACATAAGATAGCCAAGTTTCATCTTTATAGCCCGTGTCAATTTGGAGCTCTGAGGGGGGGCTAATTTAGCCCCCCCTCGGCCTGAGGATGCTCAGAAAAGCCCGGTCCAGATAGGGTTAATGGCTCGATAATAGTTACCATAACCAATAGAGCATTTGGCAACATAACATAACTAATACCGGGTGTCCAATAAAAAGTTCTGTCATCTGTAATAAGTCTATCTGAAAGGTCCCTTTCCTGATTTTTCTGTTCCCAACTTTTTTGATTGACGAAAAAGACTTGGGGCAAGTCTATAGAGTAGATGATCCAAAGGGTCAGATTAAAACTGTTAAAAGTGGCCCAGGAGAAGAAAACTACAAATTAAAAAAACTTTAGGAAAAAGGATTTGGAAACAGGGAACCATTCTTTCCATCTTCTACTTACACATTTACACAAAACAAGGGATACAGAGGAAAAAAATTGATGAGCTTGCTTGTTTCTTACTTTGCTTTCCAAAGAAACAGAAAATTCGCGAGCTCCGCTATCTCCTAGATCCA
The DNA here is from genome assembly GCA_964020215.1 of Aurelia sp. 3 sensu Dawson et al. (2005). NCBI lineage: Eukaryota > Metazoa > Cnidaria > Scyphozoa > Semaeostomeae > Ulmaridae > Aurelia > Aurelia sp. 3 sensu Dawson et al. (2005). The sequence goes on from CAXHUP010000067.1 coordinate 253,463, forward strand.
ATGATCTGTCCATTCCTTACTCATGGTGGTCTGGTTGATACACCCGTTTGGACAGACAACTCGATAACGTAATTTGATAGCTCGTTATTAGTTGTTATGTCGTTATTAGTCGTTATGTCGTTCCACGGTTTACAGAAACCCTGCATACTGTATACAAGAACCTTTTTAAGAACCTTGCTGGCTGGAATTTAGAATAACAACCATTTAATTAAGAACCTAATCAGGCTGCCCGAGAAAACCCTAGGCTCTTTTATGCGGGTTTCTACTGTACTCAGATGATGAGAGATGCATAGCTCTCCATCCAGTACAATTTCACACCAATGAGACAGCTGAGGGAAAGAAACAAAGGAAGAGATGGGTGGAGTTTGTCAAGCTGAAGCGGACTACGTGGACTCCAAAAAAATGGTTGTTCATTTGTTCGAAGCATTTTACTCCAGAAAGCTTCACCAGACGCTACTCTGCCACACATCCAAATCCTCAGCTTTTGGGAGATGAAATTGATGTTGTGTCGTACAGTAAAAACCCGCGTATAAGAACCTAGTGATTAAGAACCTACAGGCTGAAAATTCTGAAGTTAGATCCCCAATATATAAGGACCCATTCAGCCTGAAATTTGAAATAGGTTCTTATTCATGGAGATCATCAAACTAGATCAAAACTCTAGTTCCTTTGTGATTGAGCCTATAGGTACTGATTCTGCCATATGTGTAAATTGCAAAGAGCTCTAAAGACGCTTTGAAAGCTTTTCATTGTACAGGGTGTCTCAAAAAAATTGTTCGACGTTTGATTAAATATTGAAAAATAAAGACAACATGAACAGGTTTTTGGAAAGATAACCATGTTCCTAAGATTATGAAATAATTTTAGAGACTAAAATCGTGCAAATCGGTTGAAAATTCACTGAGTTATAAGTTCTCAAAGATCAAAAATATGCGATAGCTGAAACCAGAGACCACCCAGATTACTTGTCTTGCAAATAGCTCGAAGACGGAGGTAACAGAAGCTTATCCAATGTCATACCTCTCGTTGATATCATAGCAAACCAAATACAACTTCTAAAGTAAATTATTTCTTGCGATCATTCTCACAATTCCTTAACATTGCACAGGTCCAAAAACAGTGGTTCAAAACAAAATCGGCGGAGACTGAATCTGTTTCCTCGAAGCATCCATATGCTTGACAGTTAGGCTATCGAATACCCGTTTGAATCCCACTTGGTTCGCCTTGAAACAATTGAGAAATAAAAGGAAACGACGGCCTATGGGACTTTTACCAAAAATGCCATTTCGAGGCCTCTGGTTTCAGCTTTCGCACAAACTTGAACTTCAGAATCTTATAACCCCATGAATTTTTATCGGATTTGCGAGATTCTTGTGTCAAAAATTAATTTAAAATCTCAGGACAAGGGTGACTTGACCAAAGGTCCATTCAGCGCATCGTTATTTTTTAGTATTTAATCAAACGTCGAACAATTTTTTTTGAGACACCCTGTATTCTGTAAAATTTCTGATTCTTCCATAAACTGATGTTTTGAATAAGGCCTCATGAACTCAGGTGCATCTCAACTGACAGTAAATAATGGTCTTGAAGTTTCAATCTGAACAAAAGAAATACCTGGAAGCCCTGAATTAAATAAGAACCAATTTAAGAACCTGTACAGCCTAATTTCCCACTAAATACTCAATATATAAGAACCTTATCAGGCTGACTTCCAAAACTGTAGGCTCTTATACGCGGGTTCTTACTGTATCCAACCATCCACGTACAGCCTGATAAAGAAGCAAGCCCAGGGAAGAAGGAAGCATCGCAAAGCAGAAGGAAAACGCCTTGGCCTGTGTCAGCATGGACTCGCAAAAGGGTAAGTGTTTTTATAAATGTTATTGGTATGCCTTCTCAGTTTTCGACTGATTTACTGTTAAATAATTTTGTGATTTTACTTGCTCCAAACATAGACTTTTGTTTCTGAGATAACAGATTATCATGGAAACAGAATGCGAACTTGTTAGGCCTAAGCACACTGCTCTTACTGGGGTCAATGATGGGGGACCAGGACCAAGGGATATGCCAGATGGCACCTGTGTTGAGTCAGAGACAGCAGTAGAGTTACCCCGTGAAGCAGAAATCGAGACCGCTCTTGTTGAAGTTGACGAAGGGGAGCCAGGAGCAAGCGATATGCCAGAGGATACCTGTGGTGATACCCTGTGAAGCAGAAATTGAGGTAACCAAATCAGCATAGCAAACAGCGGCGTGGCCAGACAAAAATATTGGGAAGGTGAAACTAGGGGGGGGGGGGGCAAAAAGGTGTACCCAGAAATTTTTATTGAAATTTGCAAGTACAAATTTTGCCAATGTTTAAAAAGTGGGAGGGCAATTGCCTCTTCATACCCTTCTCTGACCACACCACCTTTGCTTCTTGATGAAAAATTCTGATGGTGTGAACTGAATCAATTTCCTCACTTAGGCCCATCGCAATAACATTCATGGTTGGTTGGTATTTCACGTACAATGAAATAATGACAGTTTCTCCATTTCAGGGCAGTCACAAAGGTTGAGTTAATGTAAGACTGGTAAAATGATAGAGTAAAATCTTAATCTACAAAACTATTGTTGGCATTATCAAAGATCAAGGGGAATGAAATCATCAGCGAGTGGATAACTCCATGCACGAATCATTTCTATTGGAGTGCTACAACAACAACAGCTACAACTGTAAAAATTCAGCCTATCGTTTCAATGTGGAATGCAGCCATTTCTGTTTTCATGGTACCCACTTCTATTTCATGGTGCCCATTTATTAGAAAACGGTGCCTATCTATAAAACATTAAGCCAGATACAGCATATTCATTTGAACATGCTGCCTATTTGTTAAAGCTTGGTGCTCATTTATTAAAATGCTGTGCCTGTTTATCAAAATAGTATGGTGCCTTTATATCTATTAGAGCTTTTGGTACCTCTTTGTAAACATTGTGCCATTCTATTAAAATTGTGGTGTTGCTAAGTATTGACAGAGTAAAGAGAAATAGAAAATCTATCAGTTAAATATGGCAAAAGACCTAGTTGATGCTGCTCACAGTCTAAGTAGAGCTGCTGAGTGTCTTGCCGTTGGCTCTTAATCAGATCCAAGAAGGTCCGTAGCTGAGCCAGGTTTGGCAAGGTCTTTAGGCCAATCAACGGCAACTAGGCAGACAACATCAAGGCCTATTATTAACAACACAAATGCAGAAGTGAGTTATCTCTTTCCTCGTCATTTTGCAAGCCAACAAAACACCAGAAAACACAAAGTGGCAGTGAAGAAGTGCAGGGAAATTGTTCGCCGTTTTGTTTGCCTTGCAGATAAGGAGCAGATTGAGGCCCCCGATTCAGAAGAACAGGGAGAGCTCTTGACTGCTGGAGTGGGTGAGGCAAAATTGGCTCTACTAGGAGATTTTTGCGTAAAGGACCTGCGGGAACTGCTGCTGGCTTCCTTTATCAAGCTAGACAAAGCTGAAGGGTTTGAGTTGATGTATGCTGAAGCCAACACGAGAGAACATAAAGACCCATTGTCAACCAACAAGCTTCCTCTTGTTTATCAACATTGCACCTACACAATTACATGTTTCTCTGTGTCCCAATGTGCAGCTGCATAGATTCTTACAACACGTTGAAATCACCAACAAAGACCTGGTTTTTGATGAATTAAGAAAAGACCTGGTCTTTTGAAGAATTAATTCATCAAAAACCAGGTCTTTTGTTGGTGATTTCAATGTGTTGTAAGAATCTATGTAGGTGCACAACTTTTATTCTCTGACACAGAAAAAACATGTAATTGCGTAGGTGCAATGTTGATAAACAAGAGGAAGCTTGGTGGTTGACAATGGGTCTTTAAGCTGATTCCACCTGGCCCAAACACACCAATACTATTAACGCAGCCTTATTTTATATTTAGGAGAATGGGTCGAGATTTGGGAAAAAACATTCTCATGTGTTGTTATAAACAAAGACTTTATACTCGGACTTCGACTTCAGTCATCAAAAACAAGATTGCTTGCTGATAAATTTGCTGTTTATTGAATCGATATGTGTTCTACTAACTAGCAAACAGTTTTTTAAAAGCTTGTGCAATTAATTAGCTCTGGTGGGCCACAAAATACTTTCAAATCAGCCGCTGAGTGTCTTGTCAAGCAGAGTGCAAAGTCAAATTGGGCCTAGGGCTAGAATCATGGTGAACGGAAACTACGCCGCTGTTTCTTGCACAAACAGCAACTATAGAATAAAGAACTGGAGAGGTGCTAAGCGCTCAATGCATGAAGGTCAGCTCCAAAATGATTGCCCGTGCCCTCGGCCATTTGGTCTTCATCGATTTCCAAGTGTGTTGCTTAACTCAGCAAGACAGTCAGGATGGATCCGGTTGATGCGAAGAACAACATCAAAGAACACTGCCTGGATGCCTGGTTCAAGTAATTTAGTCTCTTCCAGGCATTCCGTTGATGGTGCACCTTCCCTGAATGATCCTGATCCAAGCCTAGAGCTTGGTTATGAAAATCCAGCATAGAAAGTACGAAGAGCTCTCGTTGGCTGTCACAAAGAAACCAAGAAGACAGAGAAGATGGTGGAGGAGGAACCATCACAAGGTATGGAAATGGGTGATGCTGATGATGTCCAAAATCACACTCCCAATGAGAAAAAGGATGCATCGATTGCAGTCATAAAAAGACCATAATGAGATGTTTTTTCATGGAGCATGGAATACCTTTAATCTACTTAAATCAAAATCAAATCAAAATTGTCATTCAAATGCGATCGCTCACAGCTGTATTTTGGTTTATTAACCCTTGAGAACAGTACTTGAATGTTTGCAAATAAGTTAATCAATATGGTTAATGTTTTAACAACAAGTTTGAAGTCTGAGATGTTTCTGCGAAAGGCAAATGTCAAAGCTTTCTTCAGACACGTTTCTGGCATGAGTTGCTATCTGTGCTTCAAGAACGGCGAGTTTCTCCGCAATATGCTACTACCAAGTTCACCGTTGATTGAATTTACTATCATAACAGAGACATGGTGATGTTTGTGAAAGGGTAAGGTATATCAATGATCAATCACTATAAATCAATCTTTTTCACCACCATCGCTTCGAAATTTTACGTTATAAGGTTATCTCTTTCTTAGTTTTTGCAAAGACATTTTATTTCCTAACTAGGTTTGATTCTTCGATGTTATGGAGGGGATATGCTTGTCCGTGAAACAGAAGGAAACCGAGCTTGATCCCGCGAAATGCATGATCTGCCAGTTACCAACGGCCGATCCTGTAACAAGTACCGAAAATGGGAGGAAGAGAGAGAGGAGAAGTGAATAAAAGGATAAAAAAGGATAGGTGTACAAAATTTTGTCTATCACATGAGCAATGCATGTTATAAAAACTATACCCACAAGAAGTCGCTGATAGATATGGTGAGTAGGTGTGAGCCAACCGACGAACCAGCTCAGTCAACATCTACAACTCGAGAGCAAGCACATAGAGAGGCCACTGCACATCCACCGCCGAGTCGAAAGCCTGATATCTACAAGCATAAATGTGTAATCTGTAACCAGATCAAAGTGAAAAACATTTGTGGGAAATTTCGTTTGTCGGAGTCACCAAGAGCTGAGAAATTTTTGAAGGCAACGGTACACTATCAAGTTGAAGTCTATACTCGTACATGCGATATTCAAGATGTTTCCAGCGTTTTTGGTGCAGACCTTTACTGTCATAAAATATGCATCAAAAATTATCTGCTAAAGTATGATCGCTCAAAAAAACCTACAGGCTGCCGATATGTTGAATGATAAGAAACGAGCTTGGAACACAGTTGCGTCAGAAATTAGGTTTAGCAAAGGTGAAGGATTTGAGCTGAGTTATATTCGAGATCATATCAATGTTCTACTTGATGGGCAAATGATGAGAAACAATGAAGTAAAAATGCTACTCATGAACGAACGCTGAAGCTCACAGACGATTGAATGAAATTGTTCAATCGAACATGAGAAATCCTCTCCTCACACGAGATTCCATCATTGCCAATGATACACGGGATGCCAGCCTTTATGATGCAGCAGCGGGTTCTGGAACAACTGGCTATCCAGTCTATGCTTTTGTGCAAACTCTGAGTGGAACAGAGGGTGATGGGATATTCTATGAAGATCGAAGGAGTGGAAATGTTGAATTATACTGCCAATTGAAACCGGGAAGTACATGGAATGCGAATTATGAATGGCAAATTCATGCATTTTCAAGAAGAAACTACTCCATCGACAACATTGGTCAAATCAGCAAAAACTTTTTATAAACTGTTATTTTCCGAAACATTTCCTTATCGTTACTCTGAAACAAAATTTTTAAAAACTTATTTATCTAAATTCTTACTTGATGTAACAATATTAGTTTATGTTAGTGATGGATGGACAAGAAATTATAAACATCATAAACAACGTCTCATCATTATCAAACGCTTTTGGTTGCATACTTGCTTCCGACGATGTTCAACGGATTCTAGTTGATGTAAACACAAACGCAAATGGCTTCCTTCAATGGGCAAAAGGCACATTTTTACAACACACTAGCGGTGTTAGAACATTTCCAATTGGTTTCATTTTAAACACGGGAACGCATCAGAATGGCGGAAAACATTGGCAATCAATCTACTTTGACAATGAAGGAATTTCTTATTTCTTTGATTCATACGGACGTGTTGCGCCAAAGATTTTCAAGAGATTTGAAATCATGATCAGAGGATTGTATCATTATTTTGATTATTACAATCATAATGTTCAACGAGCTCTTGACGAATTCACTCCAAGCAATTTCAAACAGCATGGATTTGACAAAGCAGTAAGAAACATTCGCAATTCGCAAAAAGGATGCGGCGGTACTTCTCACGTGAGATAATGGAATTTTCAAATTCAAGATGACTTTACAAATGTGTGCGGGCAATACAGCACGTTTTTCCTCTACAACATTTCATCAAATGTGCGAAATCCTTCGAAATGTGCTTACAAGTTTTTCTGCGACAATTTTTATTATTTCAAGACTCTGGAGGAAAAAGAAAAAGCAGGCGTTGCTTTTTCGGAAATGATTTACAAGAATAACAACAAAAAGATCTCATTAATCTTTTACGAATTATTTGGTTACAAAGATCCGAATATCTTCTCATGATCCCTTGCCACTTTTTGACCTCCCACTACGTGACCTGACCTTCCGCGTGACCTCCTCGGTCTTGAATCAACTTGGGAGAACATTAAACAGAAGCGAAATCCCGGACGGGATTGCAAATCACAGTGGCAAAATGATTGACAGTTTATAATAAACTAGATGAAATGATTGGTTAACGGTAAAATCTAAGATATTTATTTTTAGATGTAAAAATAATTGTATAAATATCAGTGTTTTACGCATATTCGTCCTCTTGCTGTTGTCGCCTCTGCTGATAATACATCTCTCATCATCTCTCGATCAACATCATGGCTTCATTTTTCACTTTACAAAACAACAACAACGTCTACGATGGTGCCAATGGCGAAAGCCTTCTATCACATCTTGGTGCGTCAGCCGCTGACTTTATACCGTACGAGCCAATATTACTACGAAGAAGAAGAGGCGACAACAGTAATTGCAGCTATTCGCCATTGGCACCATCCGCTGCTTCATCAACATCTTCATCTTCGACAAATCGTACTGTTCCTGCTGCTGCTTCTGCTCTTCCGCCACTTGTCCCTTTATCACAAAACCAGCGAAGAAAGCGAAATCGTCGTAACCCGCCTGCTCCACCTTCCTTGCCGCCGACCGTTGGTGCCCTCGTCGAACCCGCTCAACCTCAACCTGGTATCTTTCCTAATGATGACTTTTCTGGATACTTATTATTATGGATGAACACCTATAACCCTTTAATCAATTCTAGGCTTGATTTTAGCGTGCGAAGGAACAGCGAATTTAATTATGGTGGGGATTTCAAGGGGTGGTGTTTGGGTAGGGGTATTGGGTTTTCTGCTGCTTGTGCATAAATAATTAAATTCGCGGTTTCTTCGCATTCATCATCGTTATCATTGAGAGCATTTCATTTCATTTCAATTTATCTTACGCAAAATACATTTTCCTTACGTAAAAACAATTATTTGTTTTTACTTATGACACTTTCAGACCTGTCTCGTATTTTTTTGTGAAAATGCGAATTTGTATTTTCATGAGAAAATCAAGAGCCAATTCTGAACGGGTGACAGTAAAAAAAATTAAGTTACAGAGGGCGGCAGAATTAAATGAAAAAAAAATTACAAGAAACTTTGCAATGAAATGTTGCCAATTTCTTTCTTAAATTTAGTTTAAAGTACCTGCTGTCTGGGCCTTCCCGTACAATAGTTCACTCGCAAACGTCATTTCATTGCGCTTTTATTTAAAGGTGTTAAAAAAGTGGTTGTATTGTTTCCAGCCAGCAGGTACTTTCTTCTAAACTTTAAAGTGTTGCGCGTGTGTCTTAAAACAAACAAACAAATCGCAATGGGAGCGGATTTAAATTGTCTTGAGATTTTGTCCCTTTGGGACTGGAGATTTGCTTTTCGGCGTTCTAATCTTTTAGCGTCGTTTGGTCATATGATTTTAAAACTTTATAAAACAACTCAAACCAACAAGAAACTCTCATTGCGATTTCAACTACGATACAAACTACGATTTTAAATACGATCGCGATCTCAACTCAAACGAAAAATGGATCAATTTATGAAAGCAAGAGATGAAAATTCCCGTAATGAGAGACGAGAAAGTGTCATGGAACGATACGAACAGGAATGACACCAACATAAACTTCCGTATTTATTCATCGACATGAAAGTAGACGAATCCAATCCATCTGGTTTGAACCAGCTCATAAGACGTGCTCAAGCAAATCAGTTTAAATACGCAGCTGATAAGCATATGGAAAGGCAGAAGCGACTTTTCCGAAGAAAAAAAATGAACTTGTCAACGAAAGAATTTGATAAAATACCAATTGCTGATTTTGGGATTCGCAATATTAACAATTTAATAAAAGATATACGAATAGGAGACATCAACGCAACATTCGCATTCGCGAACGAGTTAGAAGAGATAAACTTCAAAATAGATGAACTTGCGAAAAAACAATGCAAAACTGATCGTTGTGTTGAATGGGTATTATGTCACGCTAAATATTGATTTTTAAAGTTTTTTTAAAGTTTATTGCTTCCTTTACTTGCGTGTTGTTTTTAATTTTGTATTCTTGCTTGGTCTTGCTTGGTCTTTTAAGGGTAGGCAAGTATATTGAATTGATACAATAATTTGCATGCGATGGAGGGATTTGATAAATTCTTCTCGATTTTTTTTGCGTTGAAATTATCAAATTCATTACTGTCTGCGAATTCTTTATCAGTTGAATATGCTTCTTGGGCTTTATTTTATCTTCTGATGGCTTTGATGATTAACGACGGCGACCTTTTTTATTCTTGTTCGCAACATTCTTTCCAAAATGGCTGAAAAATTACCACTTCCAACCATGCGCCTTCTACCAATTGCTCGAAAAGGTCGGCGAAAACCTCTTCCCCTTACTTTTCGCCTTCCGGGGGCTCTAAATAATCTTAATCCTTTTCCTTTCATGATTAACAAGTTGTTTTGAATTTACTAAAACACAAAACTATATTTATGTGTTATTCAACTTTTAATTCTATGCGTTACAAAAATATTTACTACAACAAGTATCTTGGAATGGATGTTGGCATAGGTTTCCATCTTTTTCCTTTATCAACGATTTGCGATGATCTGCTGCCACGTTTTCCTAAACCAATCGTTTTCAACGAACTTGAGAAAATTCAGCGTCCTTTTAAACGTTTTTTTGCATGTTTTTTCTTTCTACCTTTCCCGGAAAGAAGTTTCATAACTAGAGGAATTCCTACCGAAGCAAGCATAGCAAGACCCTTTCCTTTTAAAGCGACTTTACCTCTTCCTCTAACTTTCCTACCGGCAATACTGGAAAACATGTATGTTACGCCAGAGATCTCCGGCGTGGAGAAACGTTGAAAACAATGGTAGAACAATAGGTGTATTGTTTGGAAACAACTGGCGTGGCGTAAACCTCTGGTGTGGCAAAGACAAACTTTCCAGCCAGGCCTACCGGGAGCGATAAATCGCCTTGTTCTACCTCTTCCGGTAAAAGGCATTGAAAAACGATGAGTAAAAACTGGCGTATTTCCATTAAGCGCTGCCTCATACATTTTTCTAATTTTTTCTCTTTTTACGACCGCCAAGAAGCTCTTTAATTCCAACTTCTGCTCCTCCAGAAACCAAACTAGGAATTATGTATCTTGCTGCTTTCTTTACAAATGGAAAAGCTAATTTTGCTAAACTAGCAAATCCTCATCCTCGAATTTTTTTACGTTGTTTACCAGTGGAAAGTTTTGGACGTTTGGTTCTTCTCGATCTATTCGAGGCGTTCATATTCCAACAGTGAATTATAGTTTTATAAATTTATATTAAAAATTGGTATAATTTGGAAATTTATAACTGCTACAAAAGTTTCTTATTTAGTTAAGGACTTGTAACGTTGGTGAAAAAGTTTCTTATTTGCATGTGGTCAATCGCGGAATTCGCATAAAGAACGCGAATTACGTCATTACTAGGCCTTGATTCAAAGTCGATTCCCAAGGGATATATTCATTTCTCCTTTGATAATTAAACAATAGCGGCCAAAATGCTAATCCCTCTTGTTTAAGGGATTAACGCTGGTCTCAATTCACTTAAGGATTTATTTATTTTCTTTTATTTTCACTTCAAAGGCGCCGATTAAGTCTAAACAATGCGGCCAAAATTGAAGCTGTGAATTTGCCTATGTGACTCCATACTTTATACTACTAATGTGCTCATACCATCTGTGATCTCTTGTTTGCCCTTCCCTTGTCTGAAATGGAGGCAATTCGTAAGAAGTACTCAGCACTAGTACCAAAGGCACTGCCTGCAGAATTTAAAGAAAGGCTCAACAAAGAACAAGATATTTACTAATAGATGTAAAATCTAAGATATTTATTTTTAGATGTAAAAATAATTGTATAAATATCAGTGTTTTACGCATATTCGTCCTCTTGCTGTTGTCGCCTCTGCTGATATATCTCTGCCTCTGTCAACATTAACACAACACATCATGGCTTCATTTTTCTCTTTGCAAAACAACGTTGACGATGGTGCCAATGGCGAAAGACTTTTGCCAAATCTTGGAGCGTCAGCTGCAGATTTTATACCACATAAACCAATATTATTAAGAAATCGAGGCGACAACAGCAATTGCAGTTACTCGCCATTGGCACCATCCTCATCATCATCAAGTCGTGCTGCTTCTGTTCTTCTGCTTATGCCACTATCAAGAAATCGACGAAGAAAACGCAACCGACGTAATCCACCTGCTCCACCTTCCTTGCCGCCGACCGTTGGTGCCACCCTTGTGTCTGCTCAACCGCAACCTGCCATCTTTCCTGCTGTCGACTTCTCAACTTCTCCTAACTCGGAACATTTAACTGTATGGATGAATACGTATAACCCTCTACTTAATTCTAGAATAGATTTTAGTGTGCAGAGAAACGACAAATTCAATTATGATGGGAATTTCAAGGGGTGGTGTTTGGATAGGGGTTTTGGGCTTTCTGCTGCTTGTGCTTGAAAAGGCACTGACTGCAGAATTTAAAGGAAGGCTCAACAAAGAACAAGATATTTACTAATAGATGTAAAATCTAAGATATTTATTTTTAGATGTAAAAATAGCTGTATAAATATCAGTGTTTTGCACATATTCGTCCTCTTGCTGTTGTCGCCTCTGCTGATATATTACGCATATTCGTCATCATCAACACACATCATGGCTTCATTTTTCTCTTTGCAAAACAACGATGGTGCCAATGGCAAAGACTTTTGCCAAATCTTGGAGCGTCAGCTGCAGATTTTGTGCCGTATAAACCAATATTATTAAGAAGAAATCAAGGCGACAACAGCAATTGTGGTTACTCGCCATTGGCACCATCATCATCATCATCATCTACCAATCAAACAACCTATCGACTTTCTACTGGACCTCAGCCTCTCTCAAGAAACCAACGCCGCAAAAGAAATCGAGGACACCCACCACCTCAATCACCGTTCCTCAACCTCCAGCCTACTATCAACCTGTTAACCGTCCCACCTGCGCCTCAACCTGCTGTGTTTCCAGATAATTTTAACGACAATAATGACACTTACTTAACAACTTGGATGAGTTTGTATAACCTGGCTTTTACTAATACAACAAGGAACAGCAATTTTAATTATGATGGGGATATAGAACGTTACTGTAAGGTTAGGGGTTGGGGATGGGTTCCAGCTGTAGCGTAAATAATGAAAATTGCTGTTCCTTCGCTTTATCTAATTGAAAGCATTTCATTTTTGCAATTTCATTTTACAAACGCGAATTTCTTAGGATTTCAGAACTGTCTTGTGTTTTATTATGAAAATTTAAATTCATTTTCATGATAAAATCAAGAGCCAATTTCCTATTTTAATTTCAATTCATAATGAAATGTTGCCAATTATTTATTCTAGTTTTTAAATTTGGATCAAAGTACCTGCTGTTTTGATAAAATTTCTAGTCACGCGCCATAGTTTACTCGCGCGTACTTCATTTCATTGCGCTTTCATTTAAAAGCGTTAAAAAAGCGGTCATATTGTTTCCAATCAGCAGGTACTTTCTTCTAAACTTTAAAGTGTTGCGCGTGTGTCTTAAGACAAACAAACAAATCGCAATGGGAGCGGATTTAAATCGTTAAATCAATTTAAATCATATGATTTTAAAACTTTAAAACAACTCAAACCAACAAGAAACTCTCATTGCGATTTCGAATTGAGTTGAGTTAAGTTCATTGCGATTGGTGTTGTTGTTGACTTGTTGAAGAAATGCAATTTACACAAGAAATAAACTTCCATATCTATTCCTTGACATGGAACTAGAAGACTCGCATCCCAAATTAAATCTGACGATAAGAAGAGCGCAAGCTAATCAATTTAGATTTGCCGCAAATAAACACTTAACAACGCAGAAAAATCTTTTCCGGAGAAGAAAGTTGAAGCGAGCAGCAAACAAAGAGTTTGATAAAATGAAAGTTGCAAATTTTGGAAACATCGCCTTTGAGGACTTAATGAAAGATCTACAACTTGAAGACATCAAAGCCGCATTAACTTTTGCTGAAAAGTTAGAAGCCAATGAAGAAATTAACGCTAAAATAGAAGATCTAAAGAAGAAACAATGCAAAACTGATCGTTGTAAAGACTGGGTATATTTTCACGCTAGATCTTAATTTTTTTAAAGTTTTTTATAATATATCATAACATTGTCACTTCTTACTTATGCTCTTTTCAATTTTTTTGAACAACAAGTAGATGTTGCTTCATTGTTTGCCTGCTTGCTTGCTTGCGCAGTTGAAGTGTCAATTAGCAAATATTCTAATAAGGAAAGATAAGAACACTCTGGATTAACACGTATAACCATCTTATTAATAATAGGATAGACTTTAGTGTGCAAAGCAACGATGAATTTAATTATAATGCGGATTTTGAGGGGTGGTGTTTGGATAGGGTAGCGCAGAGTAGCACAGAGATTCACCCTGCGGGGTGAGTGGCCGAGTGGCTTATACAGTCTTCGTCAGGTGACTGAAGTTAAGTTTGGTTGAGTGAGGTCAGATTTCGGATGGGTGACCCCTGAGGACTGACGTTGCAACTCACCTCGTCGTCCTTCGGAAGGGACGTTAAACTAGGGGTCCCATGCCTGGATGCGGCATGCACAGTGGGCCTAAATTAGCTTTCAGTAGCTAGAAATCCTGACAAGCTCACTCAAAACAAATTGAAAACAGAATGTGATGGAATTTTCATCAAATGTCACCACAGGTGATGGCTAAGGCTGGATTTATACGTCACATAATAGTCGCGTCGAATAAAACTCAATTTGAGTCGACTAAAAATACTATTAAATGCGACCATTATGCGACTCGACTTTAGACGTCGCATTTAATTCATTTTTCAATCGAACATAATTAAGTGTGCATGCTTGATTGAGACTCTAGTCACAGGAAATAGAAGCAAAGTTCCAAGATGGCATGTAGAAAACATGTGGTTCAAATTTTACAGCAGTATTTTGTGTCACCAACTTTTTCTTCAGATTTCTTCGCAGTCTCCTCGCTGTTGGCACTCTCTTTGTTATCTCAACCATGCTAATTGCACCTACACTTCTTTCATCAAATTAATCTACCAAACCTGTCTAAACTATTGCTGTAATAAATTCCAGAGCCTACTCACTACCACTGTTTTGATATGCAGCCATCCTTAACTCTCTTTATGATAAATGTTGGCGCACAATTCTGCATCCTCGAATACAACAATGGAAACGTGCAAAGAACAATACCAAACACACAGCAAACATTTGAATTTAAGTCGACTCAATTGAAGACTTACCACAGATGGAAACCCCTCCCATTGATGTGGTTAAATCACTTGTCGACCTGAACAAAAGTATTGGGCTAATGTCAGATCTCCTTGTACCATTGATATCTGCACAGGCAGATCCTGCTCAACCCTTTGAGCGAATTGAGTCTGACAGTGATCCACCGTCTTCATTTGCACACTGCTCAGTTTCAGCTGCGCCCTCTGGGCCTGCTTCTTTGGGATTAGAGGAGTAATCATCAGGTACGTCCACAGGACAAAGTCTAAGCTAATGGACACATCTTTCCCAAGGTACCCACCCTATTGGTCCTGTGTTTGGCTCCAAGGCGAAAAACACAATTAGCTTATTGCAATTAGCACAAACGTGTTTCACTTGAACCATTGTCCCATTCTTTGACATTGGTCCCTCACATTTTCAGTTAAGCAGAACAATGTAAAAAGTGTGACCAGCATAGACTGAAAATAATGAACTTCTGATCGTTTTGTGGATGAATGGTCTTGTAAATTCTGGAAGAAAGACGAGTGTGCTAAATTGTGTGTTTTGTGGGTTGAAAAAACTGTGTGGGTCGTGGCTAATGGGACTTGGATAGCTTTGCATGGGTTGTGGGTAAATTTACGTGAGTTGTGGGCCCTTTTTGGAGATAATTTTGTGAGTAATCTTGCATGGGTGTCTATTCCCAGAGCAAAGGACTGGAGCCCTCCTTTAATTTAATCAACCTGTCTAAAGAATCTACAATACTGATCTGGACTTGCCCAAGTCGTTAAGAAAGCAAGAAGGAAAGAAAAGGAAAGAAGAAAGAAAGAAAGGATAAACTACCTAATTCTTTCTCACAAGACAGCTCGGGCAAGTCCAAAACTGACCTATCTCAGAACCGCTAAAATGCATGTTGAACCCTCTTTGTGAGATGTGCCTTTATTCATAAGAAATCACTTCAAAGAAACTTCGTCTCTCCTAGAAAATTTGTTCCCTAAAAGTCACCAGAGCTTAATAAACAAGGTTAAGAAACAGTTTCAATTTTAGCTCATGAACTGCAAAGTTAACATGATGGTGCAGGAAGACTGCACTGGTAAAACTTGCAGAAGTACTAGTTCAATACATCCTTCCTAAATTTGTTTCTTTCACATGGAGCCTGTAGATTTGTAGACTTCTCAAGTTTTGGCTAATCATCGCAAATGCATGTCTGGTGAGTACCTTCCGATATTTACGACCTATTTGTGACATTAGCGCATTGGGTTTCTCATTGAGTTTGCCTCCCAAAAAGGCCGCTTTTTTAAGTGCAATTGTGATGCTCAAGAATGCAACACCACGTTTTTGTTTCAAAGGGGATAATCTTCCCCTTGAATGGTGTTTAACAAGGTACATTTCATGGAGATATGTTTGAAGAAGGCATTTCAAAATGACCATAACCACCAGAGTTGCAACCATAGGCCTAAGCAAATGTAGAAAATGCCTTTTTTAGTATTGATGTTTTCTCTGCTCTTGGGGCAGATATCAAATATGTTCTCCGTAAGAACTTAGATTAACTCATAAATAATGCAAAGGAGTCATGATACTCTTTGTAGTACCCTAAAATGTAGTGCATCATGTCGATTTTAGGGTGAGAGGCTTTGCAGCGAGAAGCTGCGAGGAGATGTGTTTGCATCTGGGTTTGTCATCTGTGACATCAAGACCTCCATTGTTCCTATTGTTTAATGAAGCAATATGATTGGTTGTTTTCAACATAAACATAGTCGCTGATTGGCTCAGAACCAAATTCCCCTCTGTTAGGCCTGATATGGCTAAGGACCTTTTTGAACTGCTCTTTTATTGTTTTAATGTTTCAACATGTGCATTATCCCCGAGAGGCATTACTACAAGCAACATTATCCGGTTCCAGGATTCCACTCCGTATAACTGGCTTGTGGACATTTTTACCATATAACTCCATATCTATGAAACACTGTTATCCGATCCTGAAACACTGAAAAACACTTGCTTTTGCTGTGTCCATACAGACCTTGTCCATGGGGAGAAGCACTAATGGGCAAACTTTTTTTGTTACTTTATTTTGCCAGAACTTGCCAACTAAGTGTTGAAATGTAATATAAAATTAGATCTAGTTCTGTACTGCAACTTTCAATGCGGTCATAATTTTTAGTTGCAATGTTAACTTTGCTTTGCTCATCCTCTGTCAACATATTGCCCATGTCATCTTCTGGTTGTTCAATGCAACTTCATTAAGATCCATGTTGATCATTCCCAGTGACACAGCTACAGCCTCTGCTTGGATTTCTCCCTCCATCCAGGTGTCTTTCACCTCTTCTGCAGATGGGTACACTTTGAAATCTGATGGTTGCTTTCCACTAAACATTGGCTGCTTGTTCCACACTATTTCTTGCTTCTTGTGTGCTTTGTGGAAAACAGGACCATCAGGCATAGCACAAATTTCCTCCAAAAGCTGCATGGAGCCTAGGTTTTGGAACATGTCTGCGAATGAACAAGTATGCTTGTTTACAACCCAAGAACCATTCCTGGAGAAAATTCTTGACACAGTCTGATCCTGTTTTATCCAAGCAACATTCAAAGTCTGGGTGGTTGTCTTGAAATCATATCAGAATAATGCATGCATGACAGGAAATGAGACAATCAAGTAGCATTCTCTTGTCCAGAAGTTTCCAAAAATAGTTTGAAAAGGTCAAATGGACTCTATGAATCGTTGACAGCAACATGTACACCTGGATTTCTTACATCCTCTCCAGTGGTGTTGTCAGCTTGATCTTCCCTAGGCCGTACTGTTGGTGGCTGTCCCCTTGTCCATTCGACTTCCCAGCCTACGTTGTAAACAAATCCTTAAAATTCTTCATCCTTGGAAATTCAAGCAAGCCATCTAATTCTTCTAATCAACTCTTATCGCCGCTTTCTGAACCTTCACTGTACAAGAATCCACTTTCCATATCATCGTTGAGATGAGCTTGAGCCATGGCTGCCACTACAAAATTGTAAAACCAAGTCTGTTGTGTGGCGTGACTGCATCTTTCAACCGTCAATAACTCAAGTTTTTCATATGGCACCCACATTGTTTATGTAGCCAATCATTTGTTGCTTTTTGCGTAGAATTGTTCTTTGTGAGGCAAACCATTTTCTATCCATCCAATAGAAGGTAATTTAGGCCATATGTGGAGGGTAGTCTAAAACCAGAAAACCGTTTGGTGGAGCGCACAGAGATATAATCATAAACCAGAACATTGGTTGGTGGATGCGAAAGGGTGAATAGGGTTAAGGAGGTGTGAGGTGAGCAGTATCTAAGCACTCCAAAGAGTGAAGAAAAGTGCATTGTAAAAGAGGTAGAACCATTTGATTCTCCTTACCAGATGTTGACAATGTTCTCCAACTTAAAGGAGGTAATTGATGATATCCTTGCTGGTAAAGCTATTGATCAATATATCGCATGCTTCTTAAAAAAGTGGATATTGAGCATGGTTTGCCTCAGGTGAAAAGTGTCAGAATGAAAGATATTAAGTGTCCCTTACATTACTTTGTAAATATCACCATTGCCAGTGCTAAAGATTGAACTATTTATCATACTTTGAAAGTTTATGACCACGGTGCAGAGATGATGATAAATGTTGCTGATACCAGTTATGATGTTTCGCCATGATGTTTCGTGATGTTTGTTACTGGTGAATGTTGAAAAATTGAAATTCAGGGATTTCAGTTCAGTATGCTGATATTCTGAGTTCATTCTGTGTTTTCCAAATGTCATGGCCTTCGACGTGCAGCCCTTATCATCAAAGACAATGTGGTCCAAAGATTAAACCCAAAGACAATGGAAACTCTCTTAAAATAAGACCACCATTCTTATCCAAATTTGGGGAGTTTACCTAGGACTCAAAATAAATTTAGTTGCATATGTTTCCTTAGATAAATCCACTATCGTTTAGAATTGAATGGACATGGAAAAGTAACGTCTCGTTCCCGTAAAAACATATTCACTTCTGGTCATTCATACATTATCTAATTCCTAAGTTATAGCAAGTTAATTCTTAAGTAATTTGTGATAATAATAATAATGATACTACACACATTTTTATAGAGGAATAACCTGTTTGTACGACAACAAGTATACTGTTATCATCAGGGTCCTGTAAAGAGTAGTAAATAAAATTAAACAAATGCTGCTATTCCCGTCGTACATTTGGTTGGTTACTGTTTTATGTTGAATTGTGGTTGAAACAAGTATGTTTAACATAAAAGGGGCATAAAGGAAACAAGGGAAGCAACATGTGAAACGTCAAGTGTACAGCATACCCTTATAAGAAGGCAATCAATAGCAGCTGTGTCATAAAACTTGCACTGTGTCATAATGAAACAAACGAGAATCCAAGAATAATTAATTTCTAATCACATGATTGGTTGCTAGGCAACCAAACATAGGAGAAATTTTGACGAAATTAAGCTATTAGGAAACAAATTAGTTAAATAACAGGCTAAAAAACTATCCAAATACTTACTTGATAGCCTTAGGTTGAGATTTCATAAAGCGTTATATGAACATTTGTGGTTCCTAATTAATTAACTAAATAAATAAGGGTTATTTGATTCAATGCAAAATTGTTTCCTCAATAATAATGCTCAACCCTATCAAGCCTAGGGGGGCCGAATCAGCCCCCCTAGCGGTTTTTTGTCTGTAGTTTTTTGCCATGTGTACTTGCATGACTGAAACTTTCTGACTTTTAGTTTTTATCCTTGTTACAATGTAAAGTTAATTTTTCGAAAAAATCAAATTCATTCCAGGGGGTAAACGCAACCAGTTTTCAAGAGATGTATGTGTAAAATTTTGAATAATTCCTAATAAAATCTACAGCTAATGTGATAAAATAATGAAAAGATAGGAATACATACTACTTTTGATGCTCTATCCAATGAATTAGCTAATTTTTAATTAGAACGTATGGTTTTGCGGATTTTGGCACTACCCATGCACGCATTCTTTGCATTCCTGTGTGATGATGTCATCACTTTTTATTAATTTTTCTTGACAGAGCAAATACCACTTAGACATAGAATACAGTGAAATTGGACTGATGTCCTTAATGCTTTTTGTTTTGTCACAATCAACGATTGAAAATCCTTAGTACTGAACCCTATTGACTTTGAAAATTGAATAATGTGGGGTCATGGGAAGGTCACGTGACATATCTAAAAATAAATTTCATTTTTGGGTTCATCATAATTTGTTCTATACACATGCAAAGTTTCAAGGCTCTAGGTTGTCCAGAACAGAAGTAAATTAGGGGGGCCGAATCAGCCCCCCCTAGACTTCCCAGAGCATCAAATACCCTAGGCCTGATAGGGTTAAACATCATCAATTTCACATAATTTGGGTGAAATCAAATAGTTTTATCAATATTTCAAGTAATTACATGATTTTTCATATAAAAATTGCTAATTCATTAGAAATGGGTGAATTATCTATCAAATGAAAGTATTCATTGAGACCAATTGAATGGTATATGGATTGACAAGACTCAACACAAAATGAAGAAACTACTGAGTGACCAAAAAAGTGACCCGGCACAATCTGTTCTAGAAAAATGAGTAAGAGGCCGATTGAAAGGTTCAAAAGTTGTTGTGTCTCTAAGATACTATTATACATTAGGATTATTTTTTGCAATTCTCTTTGGCATATTAAATGTTCCAAATTAAGGATTTTCAGAAAAATTGCATGCCTGAACTGAAATCGTGAAAAAGTCGTCAAGGAATCCCAAGAATCTTCAATGTCAAATGACTAGTCACAATGTACCCCTCAGGTGGAAAAGAATTGCCATCATACCTTATCATTTGAAACAGGAAGATTCAGCTCTCGTTTAAAGGGAAGCAAATCTTCTGCTTAAAATGTTTGAAGGATGACCACCGCACAGCCGACTGTGAAGGAGACAAAAACCAGGAACACTGCTACTTACTTATGCGGTGCATAAGACTATGAGAAAAGACTGTGTGATAATTTTTTTTAGTATTCCAATAAAAATTTACAATGATATTTTACTTAATACTCTACTAACAAAATTACTTTACTAACTACTCTACTTACAAAATTACTCTACTATACTACTAGAAAGATACCGCAAGGAGCAAAAGCATTTAGTCTACCCTGCAGCCAAAACATAAAGGTAAAAACTACTGACGTTAAAACGAGACGAAAGAAAGAATAAATCAAATAATACACGTGACTACAACAACAAAAATTTGCTAAAGAGGCTATGGTGGTTGAAAAGCTTAGGATGGAGTTTGATATATTCTAATCAAGTCAACCAGTTTGGTGGATAAAATTTAAAGTTAGAAGAAGTATGCTTTTATTGAGGTCATTAGGAAGGTTCTTATCACCATACAGTAAGACTTGCATGAGGGCCTCGTTAGAATTGCTGACATACCCATATGGTCGTAACAGAGCTAACACTCCAGTGAGAAGACCTCTTCGCGGCACTACAAAGGAAGGGCAGAGCAACAAGAAATGTTCCGTATCCTTGATGCCATCGTTCGATGGGCACAATGGGTTTATAGTGTCCCTAAAATTATGCTTGAATTTGTGAAAGTTTAGTTTGCTGAGACCAACCCTCAATTGACAAAGGTGGGATAAACCTATTGGGTCATGTATTCCAAAAAAGGACTTAGCAGGGGGTCGGATTATTGAGAGGAGTTTTTTCTTAAAGACAGCAACCGACGGTGTCTAATTTCAGGATCAAGTTTATTCCATTCAGATATGCAGTGAGGATAGAAGCTACTTTGAAATTTTTCTGTTCTGGCCTTTATTCGCCCAATGACATCTTGGTTGCGAAGACAGTATTGCAACGGTCGCTGAGGTGGAAAGGGATCCCTCATGTAACTTGGGGTAAGATTATTCAGAATCTCATAGAACAAAGAAAGGCGTCTGCTCCACCTTCGGCAATTTAGTGATTCCCAACCAAGTTCTGTGTACAACTTTTCTTGCGATGTGCCTCTCCATGTTCCTGTAATAGCCCTGGCAGCAGAATACTGTACAGATTCTAATTTTTCCATAAGGCTTGGTAAAGTGATGTTACCACTAAAATCACATACTTTTGCCGGAATATGGTAAATAACATCCCCATAGTCTAGATGGGGTCTTACATAAAGCTTGTATAATTCATTTAGAGTGTGCATGGGCAAATACCTGCAGAGATATCTCATCAAGCCAATACCCTTTCTTGTTTTAGAAATAGCTGATTTGATATGAGTAGAAAAAGACAATTTTGAATCCAAGATAATTCCTAAGTGTTTATGATCATCTACTCTCATAACTGGTATGTTGTTAAAGCGAATTTCTGGATGACTTGCTTCTGCGGATCTGGGTTAAATGACATCCTCCAGTATGGTGGCCTAAGACTGCCATTGTGTTTTCCAAACTTTAAGATAAGATTATTTATTTTTTAACTTAAATTGAATAAAAACCGAGTTCATTGCCTTTCTAAAACCAAATTCAAAGTGAGTGTCAATTTCAGTTTTCATGATAAAAGCAAAGTAAAGCAAAACCAAACTTCGTATTCCGTTTTTTCAAAATAAACTTTCATTATAATCTTAGAAATAAAAACAAAGTAAGTTCATTTTCATTTTCATGATAAATGCAAAACCAAAGTGAAATTCATCTTAATTTCAAAATTGGAAACTAAACAAAGGTGAAATTAATTTAACAATTCAAACTAAAGTAAAATCAAAAGCCCTCTGGCCTATCGCTGCCATAGTATACCATGATGCACTGCGGTTGAAGTTTCCCGCCAATGATTGTTTCCCACAAGGTGACTTGCATGTGAGGCCAACCACTTGTTTCCAACATGGCGGCAGCATCCAACTTTCGCACCAACACTTGGAAAGTAGATGCGAATCTCAAAGATGAAATGCTCAAATGTGTAAAACAGGGACTTAAGCGAGAGGAGATGTTGAGCTTTTTGCGTCGCGATTTTGATCAATACGCTTGGAGTTTAAGGACACTGGATCGACGTCTTCGCCACTTCGAAATATTTTATTCAGACACAACCGTATCCGTGGAAGCAGTTAAAGATGCTGTCGCCAAAGAACTAGATGGCCCGGGAAAGCTCCTCGGATACAGAGCAATGCAAAAGAAAGTTTGTCAAAGGCATGACCTGCTTGTACCAAGAGATCTCATACATGCGGTGATGTTTGACCTGGATGCTGAAGGTCTTCAGGAGCGTGCTCCTGGAAAAAAGCGACCGAAGCCGAAAGGGAAGTTTACTTCAAAAGGACCTAACTTTGTGCACTCGCTTGATGGCCATGACAAGCTCATGGGCTATCAAAACAGTACATTCCCGCTGGCAATATATGGCTGCCTCGACACTGCCAGTCGTAAGCTGTTATGGCTTCGTGTGTGGATCACTAATGCAGACCCTGTGGTTATTGGGCGCTGGTATCTCAAGTACTTGTACGAATCAAGGATGATGCCGACATATCTGCGCGTTGATCGTGGGACTGAAACTGGAGTTATGGCAACGATTCATGCATATTTGCATGACAATTATAACATACTTGATGATCCAACTGATTCTGTCATCCACGGGCCCTCTACATCA
Organism: Aurelia sp. 3 sensu Dawson et al. (2005); assembly: GCA_964020215.1. Taxonomy (NCBI): domain Eukaryota; kingdom Metazoa; phylum Cnidaria; class Scyphozoa; order Semaeostomeae; family Ulmaridae; genus Aurelia; species Aurelia sp. 3 sensu Dawson et al. (2005). Next base: position 276,508 of record CAXHUP010000067.1, read on the forward strand.
AACCAAGTAAGGCAAGTTTAATCGCTCTGTAAATTTTGACATAAATTAGCTTTGAATTTTGTTCCTAACATTATACAATATGTCAGCATAGCATGTGGTACTTGCTTTTCATTTTCAGTTTCCTTTCAAATTTTGTAGTGGATACTGTCTTTAGAGTTTGGAGTGACACCAATATCAGAAATATGATCAAATCAGTTTCATTCTCATCTGTACTATTTGAGGGTTGTTCAAGGGTTCAAATCAAAGTTCTAAGTGAAATCAATTGATGATACTTCAACCGTAGATTGAAAGGTGGTGGAGGGAATTGCATGAGAGGATGGAGAAATACTTCAAACAACAGCTGAGATGGCTAAAGGATCATGGTCACTATGACCCTGGAAATGAAACCCATAGGTATGTTTTGCAAAAGACAGCAGACCAAAAGTGGTCAATGATAGTATTTGATATATTAATTTTCCAAATCTAATTGATGTCAACTGTATATTTACTCTTTTTGGTAGTCTTGTTAATGATACATGATGCTGTTTGTTATCTGTTACAAGACCTCTGTTGTCAGTACATAGACTTATTACATTGAGTCCTAGTAATCACTACCACCCCCCACCACTTCTTGCTACCACCCATCCACCCCTTGCTCATACTAGTATGAGAGAGGGGTGGGTGGGTGGTAAAATTTACTATGACTCAACGTAATAAGTCTAGTTATTATGTTGGAGAAGCCTTCCAATGATAAGTTTTTATCCCAAATAAAAGGAGAGCACAGATTTAGTAAACTTTGGTTGTGCATTGGCTGTGCTATAAAGATTGACTTTTGAATTGTGGCAAGCTGCTTTACGGTATGCTGTGCAAATAAGTTTCCTAACCTGATTAACTTCTAAGATCATAGTTGTATAATATTTGGCACAGCTTCATTCAGAATTTTCATCTTGTATGCTCAGAAAGAAAGGTCAATAAATCCATTTGTTAGGCAACATAAATTTTTGAATATTCAAGATTCCATTTACGTGTGAATGGAACAACAACACAATAAGTTATTTTCTTCCCTAGAATGGTTATTGCATATATCATGATCCCTCTGGTGCAGAAAGAATTAGACACTTTCAAAGACAACATTTGGAACTGCCACAGGATACGCCAGCAGAAGGACACAGTTCTTCCAAATGGTGTACCCAATCATATGCACAGCTTTCGAGATGAATATGAATTGCAGGAATGCGGTATGTCCAGTTTTCCTATGCGATGAGCATGCTAGTTTTCTTAAGCAATAAATCAAAACAATATCTGGAGTAATAAGAAAGCAGCATTTGCATATTATGAATTTGTTTTAATTTGAATATAAACATGATATCAGTCAATACCTTGCTACAATGTATCAGCCTACAAAAGACATTTATTATCACTATCAATGATGCAAAATGTACAACAAACAAATTGGATGCCTTAATAGTGTAACAAAAAGCAGCCACATATACTGCATTTAAAGAAACAGGGAATGAAAAACTCTGTGTGCCCAGTGAGTCAAGAAAGATGCCTTGCACTTTGTTTAAAAACAGAACAATGTGAAAAACTTTCAGTTGCTGTTTCATACTTTAGTCCTTCATGATTCAGGTTTAAGATGGGCCTTGGAAAAAAGTAAGCATAGCACTCAGATCTAAGTCAATCTTCCATTGTTAGTGCGTCATACAGTATCAACAATTCAAAGTTCTGAGAAGTCAGGCGCGGATTTAGTGGGGGGGGGGGCGGGGGGGCCATGGCCCCCCCCAAACGATAAGAGTTCTCGTAAAAATTTTTGCCGTTTATAGATAAACGGATAAATTTCAAACCTTTATCTCCCAAAATAACCATGGCACAGCTACAAGATAACTCTGCTAACGACAAAACAGTCTAACTAACTCACGAAGTAACTTCCTATTGATCAAAAAGTATGAAAAAGATATGAATTTGAATTTTAATAATGATGAACAAAATTTCATTGTGTGAGATAGAGATTAAAAACCTTTTGTTTCTTTCACTTTATCGAAGTATCGGAGTGATTCAGGACATTCCAGTGAACTAAGCTGTTGCAGTGAAGTTTTTTCATGATAAATTTTGCCCTGATAATGGTGATAAAAACTCATGCTTTTAGAAAGTAACTTATTAAACGATGAGAAGTTTGATAACTGGTGACTCGAATTTGGGAACTTAGGATTGGAAATTCCGCAGGATTTTCTCGTAACTTTGAAATGCCTTTGACTTGTGGATCTTTTTAAAATATTTGTCATTTCTTATGGCAATTTTGCATTTCCACGGTTTTGGAGCTTCTTTTTGCGCTAGGCACTCTCTAATTGGTGCTCATGATAAACATTTCATGGTCCCTTACTTTCCCAAATGACAGCTCGTTGCCTTTTGCACAAAAATGCCAGTGGTATTTCCGGAGGAATGAAGTTCAAATGATCAGCTAAATGACCTATGTTGGAGCAAAAAGGGCGTTTCCCACGTTTTCCGAGAGTCTGAAGGGCGTAGCCTCGTAAAATTTTCCTGGGGGCTACGCCCCCAGACCCCCATTTCCTTCCATGTGGCCCTCCCCAAACTCCAAGGCTGGATCCGCCCCTGTGAGAAGTAACACTATACCTCTGTGTTCTGATGTCCTGTATCAAGGACAACAATCAATGTCATTTTTCCTGACTCACTTACTATAGTATTTCATTTGCAAAGCAACACTACAATATCTCCCTACTAACAATAATGAACTAATCTTTAACAGAACGATTTGCAACAATTATATCATAAAGTGATTCCTAATATGTAAAAAATCAATTCTATGGATAATAAAAAGACCTTCCTTTATGACTATGACATTGGGCAGTACAATAGGGGCCAGGGGTTGTGATGCTGTTTTACACGGCAAGAAGTGATCTGGTTTACACATAATTTTTTCGAAGGAAACTATGGTTAAAAGTCTAGTTTCCAAGCATAATCCAAAAAAATATCATGTGTACACTACGAGTTTCACTATTGTTTTCCAACGTGTTAAATTGCGGCTAAAAGCACATTTCGTTTTCCCATGAATTTTCTAAAATAAACGCCTGATTTCCCAAGTTGGAAATTACGGATAAACGTCTGTTTTTCTTGAAGGAAACGGCAGGGAAATTTACACATGAGTTTTCACAGTTGGAAAACATGGGTAAATTTGGAGTTTCCCATAGATTTATTAGGACGAAAAGTTACATGTTTCATTAGTTTTCGCGGTTGGAAAACATAGGTAAATTTGGAGTTTCGCATAAATCTATTACTGGCGAAATGTTACATGTTGACTTGTTTTCCAAACTAGGGTATCAAGTGAAATTCAAGCATTTTATGATTCTCCCCTTTCTTCGCCTTCTTGGTAGAGAAACTGTAACAAAAGATGTTGCAGTTGAGAAAGCTAGCATGATAACTTCTCTATATCTATGTTTCATTTTACATAATTGATAATTAGTGCTGTTAGAACACAGTCTTGGAGCTTGGAGCCCAATTCACTTTTGAATGTATGTACCAACAGACCCGTCGAATGTCTACCTTAACTACAAACGTCATTGATGTTGACAGGAGACATCACAAAACAGACATTATCTTCCTTTGACCTTTATCATTTCTGCAGACTACTTCAGTTAAATTAAACACTCATTGGCTATAAAATATAGACAAATGTCTGCAATAGTTTTCAACTTTTAAAATACAGTAGGTTGCCGCGTATAAGAAACCATTTTTAAATGTGAGGCCTCATAAAGTTTCTTATTTAAAGGGACATTTTCATGATCAGGGTCAAAGTTTCTTACACATAGGTACCATCAAATCAAACCAAGTCAATGTACGTGATAGCACCGTGCATGCATGCATATTGAACACTACTGGTAGTATTGTACGATGATATTGTACCACTTTTTCGATGCAGTACAGGCTGACTTCGTGAAAACCGGATATTTTGTACTGCAATTAGCCTCTTTTACTTTTTTGTTGTGTGGATCTTTAATTTTGAAAATGCTCATCCTGTTTTGAGGACACTACCTTCCATTAAAGTCATTAATGGGAATAGTTTTTTGGCATTTAGGAATATACTATGGCAAACCTAAAAATAAGAAACATCTTAATTTCAGACGTAGAATTTTTTCTTGTGAAGAAAATGAGACTTCTCTCTTCTGAAGGGGGCTTTCTTATACGCTGGAACCTACTGTACTTCATCTTGCTAACATATTCCCACATAAAGCTCGACAAATGACATTGCATTGTAAGGAACAAGATAGGCATGTAATGATGGAAACATTGCCTTTCATAACTTCCATAATAATAATGATGCTTATAACGAGCTTTTATAACTGAGGTCAAGCATGACTACTGCAAAAGCAAAAATAGGTTTCGATTAGGACAAGGACGGGATAAAAACTTCCTACAATCGAATTGATTGCAGTAACAAAAACTGATCATTCTCGCATGCGCATTTATGTCAGCTTCATCCTTGCCTTCGGGCAGACTCTTCATCCCGCCAGTTTCTGTCTATATAGACATGGACAAAATCACCCTCCATACCCTGGCAAGGCAGAAAGGGATTAAATTCCCATGTAAGCACTAAGTAAAAGTTGCCTTTCAGCGAATAATACGTATTTTTTCTTGCCGTATGCATAACTCAGTAATATACTTTTGTAAGGTTCCACTTTCATTCATTGGATCTATGAGTTTGTTTGTTGCAATGACAGCATAGTTGCATTTGTTATCATAATCCCAAAACTGCCACTCAAGGTTACCAAACACCATATTTATGATAGGTTGGAATAGAAGCACTTTAATCTCACCCATATGAAGGAAGTAAGACAACACAGCTCTTCGGCCTGTGTCTTGTTTCTGTTCGTTATTGTTGACGCTAAACATGATCTGACTATTAGAGAGAATCTAAGCATAAAAACGTGGGTCAAGCGTCAAGCCACTTGCATTTTTGTAGAAATACTTGTATGTGTGTTTAGATTCCCTTTAAGGGTTTCGAGTTCGCTTCTATGAAGGAGCTTGATTGTGCGAGTCCAAAGCCAGTTATCAAAGATTAAAAGAGTATATTTGATGGTTATACAAGTAAATAAAGTAAAATGGAAGCAGTTTGACATGCACTGAATTAAGAATGACGTTTCTAGCATAGCCCATTATCAAGAGAGGACTTGACAATATTCTATCCTTAAAACGTATCATACCAAAGCGTTTTATATTTTACTTTATTTACTTGTTTATCTTTCACAATTTTACTACATGACAAAAGATACGTCCTTAATGGCTACTTTACTACTGAGTGTCCCAGAAAAGGCTAAGCGTTTGAACAGTTTTGCCAAGGAGCCTGGATTTAAAACAATTTTTTTGTTTCGTAGATTTTGCTATCTTCCATCTCCAATTCAAAATCGCCTTCTCGGAGTGATTCATCTACATACCCAAAATTATAACGCACCCTACGACAAATGGTTATCAAACCACGTAGTGAAATTGGGTATTTGGGTGACTTACAAAGATTTCTTGGGGCAGCTCAGATTTCTTCTAAATATATCCTTCCTTGGAAATTCGTTGTGCTTTGAAGTCAAATGCCTTAATGTTTCATTATAATGACTGAGCAACTACAACTGAAACAAAACTTGGGTGAGAAAGTTTCTTTTAGTAGTGTACCCTGCTTGACACCGTTCCTATTGATTGAGCAACAAACTTTTAAAAACTGACGCTTTAAATCGCTGATCTGACTCAAAATTTACTCCCAAATACGAATAGACAGTGGCTCGGATAGTAGCAGCAAAATTCAAAAACCATCTGTTTAGGTTTCTTCAGAAATATTGCATGTATAAGTGAATTGCTCTATGAGGACACAAATAGTAAGTTCAGAACACATCTACGTCATAAATTTAACGGAAATCTTTTTGAAGGAAAGCTTCTCTGCAGGAACTGTTTAAACGCATAAATTTTTTAGGACATCCGGTAGTTGTCAATTAAAGCTGACTTCAACTACTTAGATGGTCTCCTTCTTCATAGAAGACTCAGCAACGACTCTTCACTTCATCAAAATTTAATTGGACTCGTCCAAGCCTCTTCTTCGTTTCTTCTATCAAGTCTTCAATTAGCTCGTCTAATTACTGCACGTTGCCAGTTGGGGGAACTGACTTTCAGGATGTTACCCTGATCTTTCTCATCAGACATAAATTCTTGGGTTTGACGTTCTGCCATCATTTCCACCCCCTTTCTTCCACAAATTTACTGCGGCACTCGAAGAACTGTAGCAGAAATTGAAAGAAAGATGTTAATATCGACTGTTTAATGGATGAATTGCGAGAGTTTGTATTTGGGATAGAGCCAATGATTTAGAGTGGGAAGTTGTCACATGGCTTCTCCACACTGATACTTCCCTGCGGAAGGTACAGCTGTCATAGTAATACTATACAGGAAGACCCCGTGAATAAGAACATACTTTTCTACAAACCAGAGTCCAGACTGATTGCCTTCTTATGAACAGTTAATTTTCATTTTATTTCAATAATTTTTCAAACCCCTCAACAAAAGGTTGTTGTTCAAAGAGCCTTCCATTTGGAATTACGATGAATACAATACAAAAATGAATGCTTAATAAGAAAAGAAACGGCTAAATACGTTTATTAAAATGCACTACGATTTATCTCCTACAACTTCTCGAGCCAAGTCGCTATCAAGAAATATGAAAGTGAGTACAAAAGCATGGAAAAAGTGATCTTAGATATATGTAACTTGCATTTTACCTGTTATGGAATGGAAAAGAAGTCCCATCAACTCAACCTAAGTTTTTTAATAGCTTTTGCTGCACAAAAGTATGAGCAGCTTGAATAAGTTACTTACTTCTTTGTTTTCTTCGACTGGATTGGAGTGCCGACAGCAGCAGCAGTCGAGGCAGTGCTAAGACGAAAAAAAAGACTACTGGTGAATTTTTCCGCGAACGGGTGAAATTGGGGTGAAATTGCTCAAAAGCCCCAAGTATTAGGGCAATAAAAAGTCTGCTACAAGGATATTAATGCTTATTGTTATCAATGCATTTATATGGTTACAAGAACAAGAGATTTCGTTAGAGATCCAAGGGTTGACTTTCTTATGAAGGGTTCGTCGCGCACTGCAACAAAAATGGTTATGGATGAATTCCCTTAGTCAAAGATGCCCTTCCAGCATTGTTATTTTCACTTATTTTTTGCATGCATAATATTAGTTGGAAAGTACTTGAGCATAGGCGTAGGAGGCTTGGGGCGTCAGCCCCCCCCCCCAGGGAACGGTGGTAGACATGAAGATTGTTACGAAGCCTAGAAGAAACTCGTAAGAAACTGTGAATCAACGGAGTTGAAATGACTTTGCTTGAGAGACTGAGTCTGTCAAATATAATCTATTGTATTCGATGTTCTCAATAAAGGAAACAAAAGCAAACTAAGTGGAGCATGTCATTCTTTCGTGCTATGTTTAGATGTCCATCAAACGTCTAGAAAGGAATCTTACCTCTTTGCTTGCAAGTTTTCATTCGAAGGCGTCTTTGGAATAATTTTTTTAGACCTAGAAACACTTCGATTTTGGAAAGCAGGTTTGTAAATTTTTCCAATCCTTAGCGGAATTTTCGATTTTTTCGAACTTTTCTGCTATCAAATTTTATGGAATGACAATTATAAAAGCTCAGTAAAGCTCGAAAACTTCCAGTAGTGGGAAGATCTAACTTAAGACGACTTAAAAACGAGTATTTGATCAGAGTTAACTCTGATTTGATATTTTGGTTTCCATTGAAGATGGCCTGGAGTGGAGTAAATACTAGATCAAGCGGCTTGAAATTCACGTTGCTTTTTCTGTCAACAGTTTGCAGCTGTGTTCCTTGCATCGTTCCTTGAGACTAATTTGAAAAAACACAACGAAACCATCTTTTGAGACTGCTTTCTCAGGTCCAAATAATCGGACGAAAATTCCCGATCTATCTTGCTCTCTTTTGAACAAGGAAGTTGCACTTCTCTCCTTACCAGATATTTAAAGGTGTTGTTGTACTCTTCTTTGAAAGTTCGCAAGTCACCAGACGGTTCAGACGGTAAAATATTTCATTGAACCGAGATAGGTGGTCGCAAAAACATGAGTTAGTCCAACATTAACAACAACAACAACAACAACAGCAACAAAATGTCTCGTCCTCATTCATTCATCAGATCCTCCCATTTCTGATGATTTACTGTATTGATTTCATTTATTTTCGTTCAAAAGCTTAGTATTTTACCTTATCTTCCAGAGATTGACGCTCTTCTTGGATTTATTTACGGTTTATTGACCTTTTCTGGGGTTGACTGGATTTGTTGTTTTTCTGATGTTTATCGGTATGTGGATTTGTCGATTTTCGAATAGATTTAATTGCTGATCTTTGCAGATTCTTGACAAGGTGTAAGAGTATATTTTGGGGCGATACACCATAGTCACTTTCCTTCAATAGTGGTCAAAATATAAAGCTTGAGGACAGCTTGAAGATGTTTGAACCTTTTGCAATGCTCGTTTTTTTATAAGAAACTGGCTTGTAAGAAACTACTACTAAGATGGCCAAAATTTTAAGAAACTCTAGTACTATACTGGGAAGTACTAAAAAACTTTTCAAACTTAAAAGCATGAATTTTATAGCAAATAGATCGTTGAACCTTTATTATTGGGCAATATTATCTACCCATTTGTGTTTTCAACATGATAGAACACTGTTATTCAATATGATGTTTTAAATATCAAGAAACATATCTGCAGCAGTGTTAGCGACCACATTGACAATTCATGCATTCAAAAAATAAGAAACCGATTAAGAAACTTTTAGTACTAAAATGGACAAAATTTCATGTTAAATTAAGAAACTTTTAGTATCATGGCCTGATCCAAGTTTCTCATATAAAGAAAAAAGATGCAGTTGCAACGGAGAAGGAAGGGACAAAGCAATTTGTACTAAGATTGATCTTCTATCCACTAATTTCTTTGCAATTTGACACAAGATTGTGCGTATTTTGGCAATAAAGATGTGCAAAGGACATGAATTTTTTGCGATGACATCATCATTCGTTTTCCAATTTTCTTCGCAAAACAGATGCAATTTAACCACACAAATTCCGTAAAAAACTGGACTGATGTTTTTTTCCGCTTGCTTGTTTCTCGAAATCAATGATTGAAGATTTTCAGAACAGAACTGAACCATCCCCGGCCTGATCTGAAAATGCAACATTGTGAGGTCATGAGAAGGTCGCGTGACACATCAATGAACTGAAAATAGATTTAATTCTGATGAAGACACATGCGAAATTGCAGGGCTCTAATTGTCCAGAACAGAACAGAAACAGCATCTGCATCTGCATCTGCATCTGCATCTGCAGGGGAACTGCATCAGCGCAGCGCCCCTAGTCTATGCACGCTTGACTGGGATTATGAAAAGATAGATGACCGTTTTCACACTTACGTCAGCAACCAAATGCAATATTTGGAAAGTCCACTTGATAATTTCATTAAAAATTATCAGTTTATATCGTAACGAGACATCATAAGCAGGGGCATAAGCATAGACAGAAACAAACAAAGAAACTTGAATATGTACATGAAAGGCAGGACTGCCCAAATGTTCCCATATGGCCACATCCAGAGTGCGCAGGCGCAGTGAGATGCTTATACTATGGCGCCAATTTAGGCAAATTGGCCCTGAAAGGAGTGCTCATCCAAATGGCGGTTACTGATTCTCTGGAGACACCCGTCAATTTCTGTCATGGTCACGCTGCTTACTAAAACCTCGCAGAAAAAACTAAGGAGATTCATAAATGTTACACGATCTCTATCAAGCAAGCAATGCAAGAAGAAGAAAAAATTTCAACTAACCATTTCTTGAACCTTGAAAGAACATTCGCAGGTGATGAGCTTCCGCTTTGATTTGGGCTTTGAAACAGAGATAAGAAAAATGTCACGTCAAAGGCAGAAACATTTAATGAATTACCCAACCACAAAAAGTTTCTGTGCTATATCGGAGGGAATTGTAGGCGACCACTTGTTTAGTTCAAATGTCTAAGCACTAAACTAAAGCACAAACTTATGGAAGAATGCTGGTCGAGCAGCTACACCCTCACTGGATTTTATTCATTTGTGCATTTGGGACTCGGTATGGAGTAAGTCCGTCCTCTTAGTGCAGCCATCTTCATATAAATGAAAAACTGCAGCGCATAAGTAAAAACTTGCGTTGAGACTTATGCAGGACTGGATAACAACATAACGAGGTAAATCACTCCTATCCCCAGGATCGACAAAGAGTAAAGTTGAAGTATGAAATTACACAAACCTGTCTGAATCACGTCTGTTGTTGCTGGGTCACTTGGTTTGTAGATCTCGAGCTTTGTGGAATTCAGCGAGACAGCTACGATTCAAATCATGCAGCAGCGCGATCGCAAAAACTGAAAGTAAACAAGATCAAAGATGAGTTGAAACGACTGACTGTTTTGCGCGCTCAAAACCTTTATCGTGCATTTGGGAATTGGGTGCAAAGCTCGAAGTTGATACGTCATCGCCTTCCCTTTGAAGTTCAATAGTGGCTGTCTCTGCGGTAAATGAGTCTTTTCTTGTGCATTATTAGAATGGGATTTGAGAGACACCAAAGAAGCTGTGAACTGTAATTGTGGGAAGAGTCTCGAATGATTCCAGAGCACAATCAGAGTAATGTCTCACACAAAAATGGCTAACGATTCAGCAAGCAAATAAAACTTGTAACAAATATAAGTTTCGTAAATCGGTGGCCTGGGATTGGTGGTAACTCCTTTATTAGGCGTATTTTACTGAATTTGGCCCTGGCTGGGACTGGATGAGGGACCCTGGGTACCTACCTTCATGGACGTATGGATGTGATGATCAGCCTGAAATTTCTCCACAAAATTAAGAAACTCCAAGAAGCGATCACAGTTCAATTTTGAACTAAGAAACTTTGTCAGTTTTGGCTATGATTTCCAAATTGTCTTGGACAAATAGCGAATTACCAACTCAAATAGCACCTATACCTATATTGCTATACTTATGAGTATGAGATTGTTCTCCCTGCAAAGAAAAACCGTATGTTAGTGCCCCTCTACGAATTATGCTAAACTTTGAATTTCGATTTGATGAACATTAATAGATTCTTCACTCTTCTTGAAATCCCTTGATTTACAAGACCCATCCAAAACATCCCAGTTTTTTGGCTAAAAAGGTGAACATTTGAAGTTTTTTTCCGAGCTCGCAACTCGCACTTTAAATGTACGAACTCGCACTTTGCACTTTCTCGCAACTCGCAGTTCGCAGAAAGAACCAACTCGCAACTCGCAACTCGCACTTTACCATCTATGCGTGGAAATCCTAAATTTCAGTTTTGATTTTGGAAATCCGTTGGAAACTATTAGTTTCTACAATGACGAACACTATTGGAAATCAGAGTTGTTAATTTCAATAACTGGAAATTTATGGTAAATCAGAGGTGTACATTTACTATATCGAGAACTGCAGCGAAAATTAGAGTGTTAATCTCCAATCGGGAAATTAGTTGGAAACGGTTAAGTTTCCCAATTTAAACACTGGAGAAATTTCTACGTTCGTACATTCAAAATTCGTAATTGTACTGAATTTTGCCCTGGCTGGGACTGGGCGAGGGACACTGGGCACCTACCTTCATGGATGTGATAAGCCTGAAATAGATGCCTTGAAATTGATCAAAAACTTCCCCTTTTTATGATTTATGGCAATGCATCAAATGAAGCGATATGATAATGTAATCGCAACTTTGGAAAACCAAAATGTCAAATGATTCGATTTGTAAAAAATGTGATTGCGTGGAAATCCTAATTTCAATTTTGATGTTGGAAATTCGTTGGAAACTAGTAGTTTCTACAAGGACGAACACTATTGGGAAATCAGAGGTGTTAATTTCAATAATTGGAAATGTATGGTAAATCAGAGGTGTAAATTTACCATTTCGAAAACTGCAGCGAAATTTAGAGTGTTAATTTCCAATCGGGAAACTAGTTGGAAACTGTGAAGTTTCCCAACTTAAACACTATGGAGAAATTTGAACATTTCTTGCAGTGTTATGAATCAAGAGAATGCTTTTGCTTTATCCAAAAGCACATAAATCATACTCAATCTTATAATGCTGTCAGTGCCACTTTAATTAGGGGTGTTTTTACATGGCATTAAACAGATTTGCTATGTAAATTGTAAATATTATTATTCATCTAGTCATTCCTCTATTGTAATTTCTTTTATATTTAGTGGCAAATCTTACCTACCTAGCTACCTAATGTAAACTTGATTAACGGTACATTGTTCTTTTGTTGCAGGAGTACCTGTTACAGAAGAAGAGCTGCAACAGGTTGCTGAGTTATCCAAAGTGCTGGACATACCAGATGATTTCCTTGATGTGCCGTTCAGAGCAGAGTGTCAAAGGGTGCTACCATTTGATGACATTGAACCCAAAGATGTGAAACAAGCCTAGTTATACATTAAAGCCAATGTTAGGCTCTGATATCATTTTCGTTAAAAGTCATTAATCTCAATCCAGCATTGGTTTTATTTCTTCTTTGTCCATTTGCGATTGGCTCAAAAAGCTGCATAAGCAGTCCTCAATGAATTATGTAATATTGTGAAATTCAATTGGAAAATTATAAAACTCTGCAAGGCTTTTTGTGCACAAAGTTAAGAAACCATGGAACAACTTCAGAGCTAGGTTTCCTTCAGAATAACTTGAGCATCTATATTGACAAAAGATCAAGTAGCTAGAAATTAAAGATTTCATAAGGGAGCAATTCCACCAAAATGCAGCAATAAGCAACTATTAACTCTTGTCAAAATTTAGATGAATGAACTAGCAAAAGAGACCTCAGTAACAGGTTATCAGTCATGGGAAATGAACTAAACTGAAGATGATAATCCCAAAAAGTTGCAATATCTGTTGCACTTGTGTGCTTCCAAAAAGTTTTCTATTGCTTTGAATGAAAGATTTCCAGTTGTGAAAAGTAATTCATCTCCTTCTTTGATGTTTTGCGAAGCAATTTCAGGGTCAAACAGCCAACAGCCACATCCTTGCATGTCTACCACCATCAGCTTGCGAGAAGAGCATTCATATGAGAAATGGGCAAGACTTTCAGCTTTTGATCTGATCTCACTCTCTTGTCCACAAATTACACCAGTATTGTTGATGTGCTTTGTGAAGTCTCCTTCAATGAACTCCTCAACTGTAACAGATGCATCTTTATATTCTCCCAAATAAAGCTTTTTATATTTCAGGGTTTCACCATACATCATTGACTTGTTGGTCTTTATCAATTTTTCTTCAAGTTTAGAGGCAAAGTTTCTTGCCAACATATGCATTTGAACCACTTTCTTTGAATGCTGTGCAATTGTTTGGTTTGTCATCTCTATGGTCTCTTTAGCTCCCGCCAGGTATTTCTTTACAACCCATTCCTGATTTTTGTTTCCAAATACAGAAGAGATACTAGTTGCTTTGTATGCCTTTCTAAATCCACCAGTTCCTAACGGTTCCTTCTCCACTTTAAATTCAACTGTAATTGGTGTTCCACACCATGTCATGGTGCCTATGCCAAACTTTTACAGCGTAATTGGCTCGGTTGAGTCACCAATTACCTTGCCAAGTCTCAACATATCAAAATTGATAGGCTTTTTGGGTACCGCCTTGCTGGGACTAACAACTTGCTTATGTTCAGGAAATTTGTGTGCAGACGAACCCTTTGTATGGCAACCCTTTCTTTTCTTTTTAAAAGCAGGAGCAAGAAGAATATCATCATCATTAAATGCATCATCAGCAGCATCATCAGAATCTCCACCGCCCTCGCTTGATTCGATAAATCGGATATGCATTACCCTCAGGTCCGGAATCTGATCCACCGACTTGCAAGAGGGGCCTTGCTCACTAGCTAGGATGTCACGTACTGTACCAAGTTTTGGTTTAAAATGCTTTCTGCATGCGGCCTTGATGTTTTCTGCAGTAACCTCTTCATACTCATACGCGACAAACTCCCTCGGTCCAACTCGGCTGTATTTCTGCTGTTTACCGGACACCTCTGAACTTAGTCGCTGGACAATTAATTCTCCCTTGCTAAGTATCTCTCCTGTTCTTCCTTTTCCGCCACCGCCAGCTCCCTTTTCTTTCATCGATGCCTTAAACTTGTTCCACCGTGCTGCAGCCATCTTCCCTTTCCTTGTGGATGTGAATTATTTTTTGGCGGGAATTATCAACCTCGGTTCCAGGAATGGGAAGTGAGCGACGGGGACGAGGCAGAGGCCTGTCACGGCTGTCGCTGTCACTGAGTTAAAAGCTGAGAAGACACGCAAAGTAACACAGGAATTGTGTGAGATATATCAGCCCCCCCCCCCCCTGGGGGGGGTTCCATACATTTTTTGGCTACGGGGACGTACCATCGGGAAGGGTATCGATTTTCACGATTTTGGTATAAGGAACAGTATCGATTTTCGCAATTTTTGCAATCGGTATAAGGTCGGGTATGCATTTTTGGAAAATTGATATAAAGTCGGGTACATATTTTTAAAAATTAGTATAAAGTCGGGCATATATTTTTGAAAAATTGGCATAAAGTCGGGTATACATTCTGGAAAAATTGGTATAAGGAACGGGTATATGTTTGAACCCTCGATGGCATCACGTCCCCGTCCAAAATTTGATCAAGTACCCAGCTTTACAGTTTATTCCTAACAATCAATTTCATATATCAATGAACAACGATTATTTTGCTTTTGTGATATTGTAATAAATGCGACTGGGAATACTGCTGAAAGCCCTCATCAAATACTGGACATGCTAGTCTTCGACCGCAGTGCATCATGGTATACTATGGCAGCAATAGGCAAGAGGGCTTTTGGTTTTACTTTTGTTTGAATTGTTAAATTAATTTCACTTTTGTTTCGTTTCCAATTTTGAAATTAAGATGAATTTCACTTTGGTTTTGCATTTATCATGAAAATGAAAATGAACTTACTTTGTTTTTATTTCTAAGATCATAATGAAAGTTTATTTTGAAAAAACGGAATACGAAGTTTGGTTTTGCTTTACTTTGCTTTTATCATGAAAACTGAAATTGACACTCACTTTGAATTTGGTTTTAGAAAGACAATGAACTCGGTTTTTATTTAATTTATGTTAAAAAATAAATAATCTTATCTTAAAGTTTGGAAAACACAATGGCAGTCTTAGGCCACCATAGTGCTGCCATATGGTGCTAAAATCTTACTCAGTTTTGTCCCAAGATTTCCATAATTTATCAAAGCAACCAAATAATGTTTCAGGCCAGTTTTGAATAACAAGAGGACAAACGTACACAAAACTCCCGCCAAAATACTCACAAGAGAAACCTTTACATGCTGATTTTTCTTGTTATGCAAATTTTGTTGACATGGCCACTTAGGATAAGTTGCCGAAAAACTTCTGTTGGGTAAATCAAAATTAAATGTATTGCAACCTTAATTTCCAGTCTTGAATTGAGTGCCACTTTGTTGTTCCTAAAGGCAAAGATTAGCTTTTATGCGCTTCTTTCAAAGGAAGTGAGGCTCTGTGAAATGATGACGTTTCAAGGAATTATTTTGCAAAAACCAGGCATAGCAGACAAGTGGGCAAGCAACTCTGGTTGGGAAATTTATCTGACAACACAGATTTAGAATTTCTAAAGGTTCTTCAAAAGTATATTTTTGCGGCGACCAAAAGTTGAGAGGGTAGTTTTCCTATGGTTTTCCCCACAGCTACGACTCTCGACGCGGAAGGTTGTTGATCACGTGATTAAAATGGAGCTCAATGATTGGCTATGGTGCAAAGTGTAAACAAACTGAAATTTCTATTGTTACAAAATTTACCCCTGCTAGCGGAAGCACTATTTGAATAGAACAAACAACAAAAGCAACATTCGCATGGTCTCAAAATTCATGAAACGGCTGATAAACATCTTCTTTCAAATAGTCTAAAATTTATTATAGAGAAATTAGCTGCAAAATTCTTACTGTAAACTCAGCCACAGAAGGCCTATCAGCCAAGGTTCTCTGGGTTGATCAGTTGATGGCCTAATTTCTTTTCGTTGTTTTCGCACTTCTGTATCTGTTCGTTGTGTTTGTATGAAAACGAAGCTTGCTGATGTATCGTGATAACTAAAACAGCACTTAGGCAGCCTTTATCCATGTGTGTGCTGTACCCAGGCAGCAGCTCTCTGATTTCTTGCCGCCATTACTCCAACGGTCATTTCTGAACCCCCTATTTTGAAATTCCCGAGCTTCATAAACCTAACTAAGCATGTGCCAAAGACTCAAAAATGACGTTGCTCCAAATTCACTGGACTTACTGAGGTTCATCTCCCCAAGAGAAGTACTGTGTCGACTCAAGAGAAGTATTGTGTCATTGCTCTGCAATCCTGAATGTTTAAAATGTATTTTTACATTGTTTGAAACATCAAATACCCTTGTTTTGAAACTATACGAGAAATGTAAAATGGAGAGCTATTTAAAAAAGTCCTTTGTAACATAAAATAATTTTGACATTTTTAAACATTCCCAGAAGGGCAGGGCAATGACATCATACTTCTCTTGAGTCGCAACACCACTGCCTCGAGTGTTTGTCAACAGTGGAGGAGGGTTGTTGCGTTTTTCGACATAACATGGAACGTGGAAACTTCTTCAAATTCGCATAAAACTGCTTGCTTTCTGTCGATTTTAGCCCCAATATGATGGATAAATGAGCTCAAATTGGTGCAAATTGGAGTCAACGGTGAGTGAATTACCTTTCTAAGGATTGTATAATTGACCGATTCCAGGCCCAAGGATGGCTTTCTACCCAGGATGAGCGTAGGCCCATTTGCCTTGCCTGTTGGAAATCACTGAAATTTTTCAAATATTTTGAGATCGTAGGAAGCCAAATGCATCTGGGTTATTGCCCAGGTTAACGTACATATTCTGTGAAATTTTCAACGATATATCTCTATTCTAACAATTCACATGAATTTTCAAAGAAAGGTCAATTTTTCTTGGCCGGAAAACGCTTGTAGCTCCGGCCCCAAATAAGATATTTGCCTAAACATGCAACCAACTCTGGATGGATATCTCTGCAACTGATTTATCCAAAAATGTTTCAAATAACTGCAATATTTTAGCATCCATTTCAGTTTTTGTGAGGGTACTAGAAACTTCACCTCAAACAACTGATTTTGTTTCAAGGGGCTAGAAGCGGCAATGCCATTGGCTGATTTTCGTAAGGTTGGATGATTTTCACGTATTCTGAGAACCAGTAAGGATTTGAGCTTTATCTTGCAGTTCACTATTTTGTGGTTGTTTTTCATGATCCAAAGAACATTGTCTGATAAGTGTGTAAAGCGCTCCACAGAGGAGCAAAGGCCAAACGGGAGGCATAAGTCTACAAAATAGACACCCATAAACGAGAAACCTAATTAATGGCAGTCCTCTTCTCTTACTGGACAGATACGAAATGCACTCTTTATGTCACATAATGGTACCCCTGGAGGCTGTTTGCTGGACGTCACAGTTCAATTGGCAGAATGCGAAGTTCCCAGAGAGGTGACGCCCAAATTCATTGTCATTGCAGCAGGAACCAATGACATGGCAAGACACTTTCTGCCTGGACGGCTGGATACAGCATGTGGTAGTTTGATTGAGACAGCGAAAAAACGCTTCCCTGAATCAAAAGTAAGTAACTTTTGTTTTAAAGCTTTTATGTCGCTATATAATACTAATGGCAGACATTTTAATTAGTTCTGTGATTTCTGTGTAGAGGACGGTCATGGATTAGCGCGGTTTCTCTTTGAAGTCATTAAGGTGTAATTTTGGATAATAAGGAAAACAAAGGAATTTGATGACCATCTCTCATGGCGTTGAGGGACAACTGACAAGTGAGCAGGCGCGGATTTAGTGGGGGGGCCGGGGGGGCCATGGCCCCCCCCAAAGTGTAACAGTTCTCGTAAAAAGCATTGTCTTTTATAGATAAAAGAATGAGTTTGAAGCCTTTACTTCCTAAAGCAACCCACAAATAACCATAGCACAGCTGCACGATAATCTACAAGCCCGTCTAACCAACTATCTATCGTTGATCCAGAGGTTTGAAAATATACGAATCTGAATTCTGAACGAAATTTCATTGCGTGAGGTCAAGACGGAAAATCATTTGTTTGATTCACTTTGTCAAAATATCGGTGATTCAGGATATTCCAGTGAACTTTACTGTCGAAGTTTATTTTATGATAAGTTTCGTTTTGATAAAGACTTTTGGTAAAGATTCGTGTCATCTGTTGTGATAGTTATAAAATGTTGATAAGTCACTTTAATATCACTGGAGGGAGAACACACTTTTGAATACAAGTGAAGCTTCTAGAAGGTGACTTATTAAGCGAAGAGAATTTTGATTGCTTACTCCAACGAGGGAACTTACCATGAGAAATTTCACGGGATTGTCACGTAACTTTGATATGCCTTTGAATCGTGGATTTGAGAACAACTTCATTTTTTGTGCCAAATTTTCATTTCCATGGTGATGGAGCTTATTTCCGCAATACACATTCCGGAAGCGGTACTCATGATAAACATTTTTTTGATGGTCTCTTACTTTCCTCAACTGATCGCCAAGTAGGTTTTGCACCAAAATTCCAGTTTATTTGTCAGGAGGAATGAACATTAAGTGATAAGCTTAATGATCTAAAATGAAGTAAAAGGGGCGTTTCCCACGTTTTCCGAGAGTCTGAAGGGCGTGGCCGCGGAAAATTTTCCTCGGGGCTACGCCCCCAGACCCCCATTTTCCTTCTCAGTGGCCCTCCCCAAACTCCAAGCCTGGATCCGCCCCTGTAAGTGAGGCTAGGATTTGTATTTATAGCGACATGAAAGCTTTAATTCGTACTGCCATGTAATCATGGGGACAAAAATGAGAACAACTTTCGCTAAATAACTATCACAGTAAGCAGCTACTGTAGTAGATCTAGTAAGAGATAAAACAATGCTGGAATGCCAGTAGATGCCTATATATAGTAGCTACCTATATCATATGACTGGCACCTTAAGATTGCACATTGGTGTAATACAACTTAGAATGAAAAAAGATGGGTACAGTAGATTGTGAATATCAGACCCAGCATCATCAATGAGATTTCGAAACTCTGAACGGCATACGCTCCTAATTACGTGCTTCCAAATTCCTCCTCTTAGAAAGCGGTGATTAAAGATAACGAAGATAACGAAAGAAAGCAAAAGATAACGTTCACCTCACTACAAAATGACCCTCATTTCACATTTGATTTATTGCGAACATTCTAATGTCTACAACGTCATCGTAATCATTCACGCCTTACATTAAAATTTAAAACTTTTGGACCAAAAAGTTCTGGAAGGAAAGTTCGGAAAAAAATCTTCTGACGTTTTCTGCTGGGGGCATTTCGGCCAAAAAACTTTCGGACAAAAACGAGACCAAAGTACAATCATTATACCAAAAAACAAATGTTGAAACAAATTGTAATTCTATCATTAACATCAACTTACTTTGACGTTCATTGTCACATCTGCAAGAACATCTGAGTGAACCTCTTGCCAGATTGAACAATATTACTAGCTGTGAACCAAACCGAAACAGTGCTGCCATATGTGAACCGTTTCCAAGAAATTCTTCAAGGAAGCAAACTTTTAGGTCAAAATTTATTCAAAGAGCTTGAGCACTGCTGGCAAAACAATGATTAATTAACTTTTTTGTCACGTTTCTTTGTTCTTTTCTATTTTCAATGTTTCTGACAGTTGCACCATCAATTATTGCGAATCGTCTTACACTTTGCTCTAGGAAATTAACAAGTTTTTTTATTATCATCTACCGCAGGTCGTACTCGTTTCAATTCCACCAAGACTTGACGAGTACGACAACAGAAGGGAAGTCATGAACAGGACGCTGGCTGAAGCATGCACTCGCCAAGAAGTCAGTATTTTGGATGTGACGAGCTCCTTCCAGAAGACTGAAAAATGTCAGTGGTCTTTTCGCGATTGCTTACATCTAAGCAAGGACCATGGACTCCCTCTCCTCTTAGCCAACATCGCAGTGCATCTGCAGCTCTTAACAAGCAAAGAGAGAGAGACAGCAGAGGAAGAGCAGTTCACTCTCCACCACCACAACGCGATCGGTAAGTTTCATCATTAGTTATATGCATTTGTCACATACAGGACGAACTATCTCACAATTATCCAGGTTGTTTGCTTTTGATATAGAGAACTTCCTAAAAGCTAGATTGGCCAAAAGAAGCTGATGAGGGTGTTGTTGTTGTGAAAGCCGGACCCAGGTACACCGAGACGAACAACAATGACTGTATTTCTTGAAACGTTAGATTTGATTATGTTTTGGTAAGAAACGCAAAGGCTATTTTTTGTCTATTGGACTTTAAGTCGCACATAGGATGATGGAATGAGCATAATGACCGATGGTAGTTCATCATCTGTTGAACAGGGTTGTAAAGATCTATTCTATCGATAATGCTTCAGCCTCATCAACCCAGCATGCTCCTTGTTTATTTGTCTCGCCTGCAAGTGTATATTGATGTTGGTACTGCTCAGATATATCTATGTTGAAGGAACACCATCCTGGCCGCTCATCGATACCAATGTATCAACTTGCTATGAAGTATGATATTTTCAAACCAACATTATCTTGATCTTTTCACAGCGACGCCACAAAGAAAACTGACCAGAACGAAAACAAACGATGTGCAGATGAAGGTGGTGGACGAAAGGAAACCGGGAAAGCTATCTATGCCAAAGAATGGAGCCAACATAGCTGGGAAGCCAAAAAGGTTCGGGAATTTATGTTTTACACTGGCTGAGTAAAGCAGTAAATGTTGACAATGAACATATGTCGGCTGATGTGACTGCAATTAACTTCCCTCTATTGGTAAGAAAGTTGACTGAAAATAGTAGTTAGCTTTGAATATATTGGACAGCAACACATCTTGGTCCTCAAAAGTGAATTGCTCTATAAAATGCAGTACCTACGGTGCCTAGTACTGAGAGAAGTTGCCAACTGCAGCAAATTTGATTTTTGCGGCTAATTGGACCATATGTCTACCGCTTAGGAATTTCAGTGCACACCACTTAAGTTAATTTGTACACATCAATTTTTATGTCAATCTGATTCGGTCCATTCTGACAGGTTCTGTCCTTGCACTTTTTACAATTTCTGCCAGCAGTTAGAAAGGGCATCTGTCGTTGTGGCCAAAGATTGCAACCTCTTGATCAGTTAACAATAAAAACACGAGATAAGGGTCAAATAAATTACGGAGTGTCCACTATTTCCTCTCTTGCCACTAAACATTTCCAGGTCTCTTCAGAAGAGTTATTGAGAGTTTATTTTTGAAGGGTCTCTTTCTTCTGCAGGTATGATTATCAGGTTCTTTCTGAACGGTCAAGGAAGGCCATGTTCAGCGACGTGACAAGGCGGGGCATCATTTTGAGCAAAGACGACAACTTCTTGGTCAGGAAGACAAGTCCAGGCCTGTACGAGATGTCAAAGCAGGTGTGACTAAATGTATTCATTTTGTTAGCCAAAATTATATGGAGGCCGATTTGCTTTATGAAGTGATTACTTGCAGCAACGTTTATTCCGATGACAGCCTCATGAAAAGAGTGTATAACCTGAAACTTTCATGTTGAAACTAGAAGTAATTGAGTTTTGAAGTAAAAAGTACAGAAAATTATTATGATACTACTTGTTATGAGGCAAAAACTTAGCTTTGTAATGGGCCAGGTCTATAACGCGGACCTCGCGGACCACGCGGACCTCGCAGACCTTCTCGACAAACATGACTTTCAGGTCCGCGAAATGTGGTCCGCGTTTTAGAATTTTCCTATAGAGCTAAATTCTAAAACGCGGACCTTAATTTCGCGGACTTCTTCCAACGTCCGCGAGATTTTGTCCGCGCTATAGAATTTCGCTATAGGGTGAAGTTCTAAAACGCGGACCTTCATCTCGTGGACTTTCTTGTAGGTCCGCGATATTTGGTCCTCGTTTTAGAATTTTGCTATAGGGCGAAATTCTAAAGCACGGACCTAATTTCGCGGACTTTGTAGTACATTTTGAAACTTAGCTAGCATTTCGAAATAAAATCTCATTTAAAATCGAACCATTAGAAGTATATATATAGTTCATTTAAACAACGATATCCCTTCAGTAGAGCCGTACTTTAGATATTGCTGTCCTGTCTGGGGAAATGCTGGGGTGACTGTCATTGAAAAATTGCAGAAACTCCAAAATCGTGCTGCAAAACTCGTTACCAACAGTCCATTTGATGCGACCGCTTTACCAGTTATTTGTGCGCTTCAATGGCCCACTGTTAGGGAACTTATTGATTTTGAATCTCAGAAAATAGTTTAAAAGGATGGGTGGAGATGCAATTGGCTTTCAGTCCAAAACTTGATAAAATTTGACAGGGCCGTGATGATCTATAAAATAATGAATGGCCTCTGCCCGGACAACTTAAGAGGGAGACTTGTTACCAGATCTCAAATATCTAGTTATCAAACAAGAAATCAGTTAGATATTGACACTCCAAGGCAGAACCTAGAATTCTCCAAAAACAGTTTTTTCTATTCTGGTGCAAAGACGTGGAATGAAATCCCATCAGAAATCAGAACAAGTTCCACTATCACCCTATTCAAAAGGAAACTGAAGGAATTCCTACAAAATTAGCATCCTTCCCGAAGCACGATCCCTAGGAAGACCAGCAAAGTTGTAAGATTTTATATATATGTAAATAGACATTTGTATAGTTTCGCTTTTCTTTTTTAGCTGATAGGGTTTTGTGTTTAAATATGATAAAATGAAATGAAATGAAAGTTTTCAGATCCCTTAAAGGAGACGCGCCTTCCTACATGAAAGACATGTTCACGAGAGTCAACAATTCCACTGCTCGTTCTCTTAGGAATGCTGAAGTCGACCTCAGGTTGCCATTGTTAAAATAAGCAGGGGGGCAGAAATGCTTCTCGTACCGAGGCGCTAAGCTTTGGAACAGACTTGGTACCGACGCTAAGAACTCTTCAACCCTGAGAGCCTTCAAGAGAGAGGTGGAAAAATGAACACTTAAACCTTTTCGTTTTTTTTTTGTTGATTTTTGAACAATTGTAATTTTAATTTAGTTCGAAATACTGGTTTTTATTGTAAATTATTAATTATTGTAAGTTTTTAGCATGGCCCCCTGTAAATCAGTTATTCTAACTGAGGGGCTACCATGGGTAAAAAATATAAAATCAAATCAAATCAAATCAAATCAGTAAAATACAACTTACAAAATCTAAAACTAAGAATATAAAATAGTTAATTGATTAATCTGATCTTCCAGGGAGTCGTTCTTGAGGGTGCTTGAGTTAATTATCAAGGCTCATCAAATGCCTTTTTAGATGTGTTTTAAACAGGCGCAGTGATGGCAGTTCTCTGATGTTAACTGGAATATCATTCCAAGCCTTAATGCCCGAGTAATGAAATCCTTTTTTGGTTAATTCAAGGTTTAGCTTGGGAATATCGAGATCTCCATAATTCCTCGTAATATGATGTGATATAGAGCATCTCTGTTGGAACATATTCCACAGGCTTTCAGGGCATTGTTTGTTTACAATCATAACACAGCGATCAAAGCGAATAAGATTCACAACGCGTAGCCATTTTTTAGGCCACGTATCCTTAAATCTTGCGCGCTCTATAATTGATAGGGCTCTGTTTTGGAGACGTTGAAGTGCTTGTAGTTCAGATGAAGAGATGCTACCCCATACAACGTTTCCGTAGCGTATATGACTTTCAAAGAGAGCGTGATACACATCACATAACTTTGATTGGGGAAGAACGTCTTTAAGTTTTTTTAAAGGTGATAAACCACCTGCTAACTTTCCAGTCAGTGATTTATATTGATCCTTCCCATCGATAATGACACCTAAAGACTTGGTTTTCTCCACACGTTTAATTTCGGAATCGTTGAGTTCGAGTGGAGGGAGGTCATCAATTTCATTTATTCTTCGTTGATGACCAATAACCATAAATTCAGTTTTTTTCGGGTTTGCACTTAGTTTATTTACCCTCAACCAGTCACTGATATTTAACAGTTCTTTCTTTGTCATAACAAGAAATGGAATCCTGGGAAACATTAACGTAGAGAAAACTTACGTAAATATCTCGTTCCATGAAGTTTATACTGCTGTTTTAGCAATTTTTAGCAACTTTCTGCAAAATGTCAACTGTCCTTGTCTCGTCTGGTCTCGTCCCCTTTACAAAGTTATTGCACGACAACTTGTCAGTCCGCACTATGCAATGAGACGAATTCTCCGTGTCAAAATGATGTCATTATACCTGAACTTGAAATCACGAAATTATTGTCACGTCATCTTACGTCGTCCTGTTCGGATCAAGAGACAGCAGCAATTGCTCTGTGTAGAATGCTTCCGACACAGGAAATCCTTTTCGTAAAGGACTCTGATATGAAAGCAATGATTTCCCCAATATCGGTAGGTAAGATCCAATCCCTACTTTTTCATAGACACAGGAACCGGGAGTTCACTGGGGGCACGTGCTCCCCAAGATTTTGCAACAAACAAAGACGTATCATGTATTTTATATGTTCATATATTTTCATATTTGATTTGTTTAGGGAGGGTTGCCCTTCAACCGAAGTTGTTTTTCAAGGGGCCCTTTCAAGTGCCCTTTTTATTTTCAATAGAATTCCTTGTCAGAATTTTTCGCACACTTTAATGGCATGATCTCTGATTGTAGATTGTTAGTCTAAATTCACAAACAGAAGCCAGACTAGTCATAAAGAAAAACAAAAGGTTGTCCTTGCACAAGGAACAGGTTATTAGAAACTCCCGGAAAAGTATAACTCGAGAAACTATCTACTTTATTCAAAGAAATTAATGACTTTATTTCCAATTTTCTGCTTCATGATATTTCTCGGAAGGTACTTGAATAATGCCTAAACACCGGAAAGGCTTCAAAACTTTGTTTTGAAGTGTTGAGGACGGCATGGGTAGGGAAAAAGAAGGTAGGAATGGAACGTGCAAGAAACTGCAAGAAACTCAGAATGCCGACAGTCTGATACATCCAAGAAATTTTCAGTCCCAGCTCAGCTTTTATGTGAGTGGGAAAGCCTACATTCGGTTTCAGACCCATCAAAGTAAACGACATTCCCTTCGATTATTTCGGGTCTTGTACCCCTATCGAAACCCAATGGGCCCATAAAATTGGACGGGCGTTGATCGACTAAAGATGACAGATTTTGTAGAAATCGTAGTGGAAACCGTCTAAAACATGCAGCAGAAAAGCTGTGAACGAGTCCGCGAAATTAGGTCCGTGCTTTAGAATTTCGCCCTGTAGCAAAATTCTAAAACGAGGACCAAATATCGCGGACCTACAAGAAAGTCCACGAGATGAAGGTCCGCGTTTTAGAATTTCACCCTATAGCGAATTTCTATAACGCGGACAAAATCTCGTGGACATTGGAAGAAGTCCGCGAAATTAAGGTCCGTGTTTTAGAATTTAGCTCAAAAGGAAAATTCTAAAACGCGGACCACATTTCGCGGACCTGAAAGTCATGTTTGTCGAGAAGGTCCGCGGGGTCCGCGTGGTCCGCGAGGTCCGCGTTATAGACCTGGCCCTTTGTAATGCTCTAAACATTGTTAACTGAAGTATTTACATTTGCAGTCTCTCAAAGATTATGGCAACACCACAACCAAGAAAAAGAAGAGGGCCAAAAAGATCTGCCAATTAGACAGTAAGTTCAATCAATGCTTTGTCACTTGGCCGAAATATAACATGTTATGTGTGAAACAACATTCCAAGATGCCTCTTGCGAAAAACTTGTTTCGCGTCGTGCTCCATTAGCATGGATCGGATAGTATGATAGTATGGATCATTGCTATCGTGAGTGCTGTAAGGCTATGTAATTGAACTTTCGCAGTTACCTCCGCTTCACTATTCATTAGCATTACCGATACTTTTTTCACAGATGTGAGGCGATTTCAACGGCAGTATGTGCATGTAGCTACCAGTACTCGAGCATCAGGCCATGTAAGTTTTTTTAGCTCTTTCTGATTTACAATTGAGGGTTACACTGGATTCTCACTTGAGGTGACTTCGTGGTGCAATGCAGTAATGCGGTACGGTACAAAAACGTTGAATCAATGTCAATTTGTTGCTGTGCATCAATTCATTGCTATCTGGAATACGTCAAGGGTGACTGTTCAACTGTGAATTCAGCTTTACGTATGACAGACCTGAACTTTGAACGTTCTTTCTTAATGATAAACTGGTATTATGGTGTGACCAAAAAATAAATAAGAAAATCCAATAGTACATTCGTAAACAATTAAGAATCTCGAAAAAGTTTCTTTTTGAAAAAGAGTGGGTACATTTGATTTTGCACGGCGTTGCTTATGTAAATATCAAATAACTTTTGCCTATGTGCATGGCTTATTGTGATGACATACTCGTAGAATCGTCAAATACGATGGGCAATCTATAAACCTGTGAATTTTCATCACTTGTCCCAAGTTGTGCTCGTTGCAAAACAGAAGCAAAGCCAGTGTATGTAGCCCACAAACCAAGCCATTAATTGGGCAGTATTTACAACGCGTTCTTTGGTTAACCTTAGGTGGTGGAACGAAAAGCAAAGGAAAGTAAGCAGAGTCCAAGAAAACGACCACAACTTGGAAACTGTGAGCACCAGACACCAGGTATATGTTGTTTTGAAAATTTCATGAAAAGGTTCATAGGCAGGACAATATGAGAGCAAAGTACAGGTGCTAATATCAAATCGTAATTCGTCCTACCCATTTTTCAGTAAAGAAATTCCGTTCAGCTACGGCACCAGTCATCAGCTCTGCAGCAGGGGCAGAAGGATTTAATACACTAACATAGTGTACTTTACCTACGGAACCATACATGCTTCATATCTTGCAACCTATGTATGTATGTATGTATTATTTTGCCATCAAAGTAAGTATATAACTATTAATAAAAGAAAAGAAATCTAATTACAATGTCTACAATTTGAAATAATTACAGGCAAAAATTACATATCTTATTAATAACCTAATTTAAAAACACCCCATGGTAAAAGATGGCAGGGATAGCATTAAAAGGTCAATGCAACCTTGTTTCCATAATGGTCCCTCCAGGAGTGCTATTCAAAAGGAAAATGAAAGAAAAACATTTTTGTTATCGTTGAAGGATAATTTCTGTTACAGCTTTTAGGAATTCAATAATATATATAAGGACTATTTTCTCGCTTCTGAAGATCATTAAAGAATTTGTACTTGATCTTATGCTTGAAGCTGTTGACATTGTTTGAAGATTTGAGGTCCGACTGTAGGCTGTTCCAAATTTTGGGTCCTATGTAAGAGAGACCATTTTGCCCCATGTTAGTCTTTTGGAATGGTAGATTTAGTTTATTTTTAGATCTGCGAGTGATCCTGCCCTGGCCAACTGGTGAGAACATCTCCGACATATAGGAAGGGGCTGAATTATTAAAAAACTTGAAAACATTTGTAGCAGTGCATTGCTCAAATCTCTCTTTTGTGGGGAGCCAATTTATATCTTTGAATTCTTTGATTCCTACGTGTGCTCTATTATTCAGATTCAAGTAGAACCTGATACATTTATTTTGCGCTGTTTGAATCTTTTTGGTTAATTCTTTAGTAAGCATTGGAAACCAAGCACTGCATGCATAGTCAAAGTGGGGCTGAATCAGTGCATTTGCAAGTAACCTACGGAGAGAGGAGTCAAGAAAGTTTTGCTGTACCTTAGTGCTTTCTGTACCTTAGTCTGCCATTGATTTTACTCAGGGTCCTGGCTGCCATCGACTCACTAGGGTCCTGGCTGCCATTTTACTCAGGGTCCTGGCTGCCATCGACTCGACTCATTATCAGTATTCCTAGCTTCTAGAAATTGATAAACCTGTCCTTGTTTTCTTTTCAAGGGCCGCTGCAAAGATGTAATACCGCAGTGGAAAGGAAAGAATGGCCGCAGCTAGCTACAGCGGATGCAAAGACATTAGAAAAGCGTGACTTACTAATATCTTATTCGTCTGTAGTTAAGGGGGTAAAACTTAAAGTGCCTTTGGGCCGGGAGGATCATAATGCAGGGTTGACAGCTCCGACAAAAATCCTCCCACTGAAAATGCCGAAATGGCCCCTGAAAGCAAGCGGAAAGTCGCCAATGAAACACTTCCAGCTGTCTCAGGGGTCTTGAGATTCAAGGAAGCTGCACAAAATGGACACATGTCATCACTGCATGCATGCAGTGTGACATGTCCGGCTTCGTTGAATCATGTCAAAAATCGTTTCGGAAAGGCAACCACTGCTCAAACTAATTTTTCTAGGTTAACATGTCCAACTGACGAATCAAAGAAAAGGACTTCAATTAAGCCGGCTATTTTGCATGGCATTACTTTAGGATTAGCAGCTCCAATCAAATTTTGCCAAAATGTCCATCCTTCTCAGGAGTCCGTTAATGTGAATCTAAAAGGGGCAAAATCTTCTGAGAAAAAACAGAGTACGTCAAGTGTTCACATTGGGATTTTGCGCTATTGCAAGCAGATTATGGGTCGGAATTTTAACAAAGGGGCCTTGTACACACACGGAAAATTCATTCAAGCCGAGTGGGACGATTGCTTTGCTTTTACCAAAACAAACAGCGTGAAAGTCGACAATTTTTCTTCACATAACCACAAACACCCAACCATCCCCAAAGAAAAAGATTTGTTGTTCAGGGAACATGCCCTAAATTTGATTCGTAGATCTTCGATCAATCGTAATCACAATCCCTCTGAATTTTTCGGATCAAACAGTGACCTTTCCAAACTGTCAATGGTTTCTTAAACTTTGAATAAATTTCTTCCAAAACAGTTATCAAAAAGCGACGCCCCAGTGGCGAATGATGTTGGAACACCAACAGTTAATTCACATCCTACCAAGCTTTCGGACCTGTTGTGTTTGCCGGCTGGTTTCATACCCTGCAAAGGAGGTACCCGTCCCAAGCTGAAGAAAGCCATCAATTCCCCACAAGATCTTTTGAAGCTGATAGACACGTTTGCAGTCCTCAATGTAAGTCCCGCTTCAAAAAGCATTGATTGGGCTCTGGTTGCAAATAGATTCTATGGCAGTATCCATGCGTGCAAAGATAGGTGAATGCGGCGTCTGATGAATCTCTACTATAAGAATAAGCCATTGATAGAAGAACGGCTAGCAAACATGCGCAGAGCAGGGACTGTTAGCCCTCAAAATGTAAGTACTTTAGGAAACAATGAAAACGAGGAACATCGCTCCAGCTATACTTACGTAAATGTAACTAATGATGCTAATATGACCCCTGCTACTCCGAGTACTCCAAATGCACATAGCGATTGTCCATCAAGTCGCATTAGCAGCGTTTCTCAGCAGAGTAGACAAGATGCTCGAAACGCACCAACCACGAATCCAGGAGGACATGGCAGCCAGGATTCAGTGTCATCATTACCCAATCTGGCATGTTTAGATCTAGAATCTAGGCACATTGGAAAGATGTTTATTACCCAATCTGGCATGTTTAGATCTAGAATCTAGGCACATTGGAAAGATGTTTTCCGAAGTAGCCTCTACCACGTCAAAACGTCATTCCCTCTAGCTACGGATGAAAATACTGAAATCAATGTGTCACAATTGGACCGGTACTATGGTGAGACACTTTCACAAAGGAGATGCGTTCCTCCATACAGTACGCAGACGGATGAAGTCACAGAGGAAACTTCAAATGATGCTGATGAAAATGGGCACAACTCGTTGGAAGACGTCTCATTTTACTCCATTGCAGAGTTTCAAGGTATTCTGGGACAACCAATTGCTATCGATGACGATGAGGTCACCTATACTTCAGATTTAATGAAGGGCTTAGCTAGAACGAAAGAAAGGGCTGGTATTCAAGTTCCTGTAACATTCGACAAGGTAACCGTTAAATTACCCCCTGAATGGTATGCTAGCAGGCCTTCACAAAATGTACCTTCAACTGGATCCGTCACCAGACTTCGCTACGATGGTGAAGCAAAGAAGATATTTGTAAACATTCTTAAAAGACATAGTCAGTATTGCTGCTGGGATGTGTTTGAGAATTACTTTAGGAAACCTGGGTCAAGGAAATCAGGCTGTGTGCATTTTGGAGCACGGGCGCGGTGCAGCCTCAACGGTTGTAAACATAGTGCTGTAATTACTGTCGAGAAACCAACAAGCTCTAGCATGCATATTGTCTTTAATGGAGAGGTCTATCACCAAAGAGGACAGCTAGCTGCCAAGAAAATCACTGGTAGAGAATGGGATAAACTAGCTACATATTTTGCCAATAATCCATCAGTGCCTCCTTCAGATAAGTACAGAGAAGAGCTTTTAAACATTGACAGTGCATCTTTCGCGGCGGATGTTATGACTGGACCTGGCACTACGAACACTGCATATCAGCAGGCTGCATCTACATCAAGGCAAGCTGCAAACAGTTACTCCGCATTGAAAGAGAAAATTCTACATTTCAAAGACAGGTTAGCAAGGGAAGACGAAGAGGAATCCATAAGGTTGCAATGGACCTTTCGCACAGAATTTGGATACATACAAAAACCTGTTATCAACCCAGACACACTTCAGGTAGTATTGATGGATCAGATTATGGCTATGCTGTACCATGAGCATATAAAAAATGATGTTCTGTATATCGATGCAACAGGCTCTGTAACCAATCAGATCAAATGGCTATCAAAAGTTTTATACTATGTTGCAGTCATAAGGCACCCATATGGAAAGACTCCACCTCTGCCTATTGCAGATTATGTCACCAATAAGCATGATCAGTTTTCAATTGGAGATTTTCTAAAGATGATCCACGAGAGGGAATACAGAAAATATGGAGAAACAACAAATCCAAGAATGGTCATGACAGACTTCAGCTGGGCAATCATCTTGGCTTGTCTCAAGCAGTTTTGCAATGAGTCCATCACGGACTATCTTGATAGGTCATACAGACTGATAACAGGAATAGCTACACAAAATGATCTGGGTAAAACACTGCTTCACGTTTGTTCATCAAATATGATGAAGCTGAATAAAAAACACGCAGTTGGAAAGAAGAGTCCAGCTGGGACCAAGAAAAGTCAGGTTCATTTTGCAATGCAATTTTTTGGACGCTTAATGCATTGTACTACTCTGGCTGATGCAGTTCAGCTAGTTAGGAGTGCCGAGGTAGAAATGACCACGGCGTGAAACAGGTCAGAATACGGGAACGGTAAATAATACTATCTATCAGCAATACGGATGTATACGGGCATAACGGGAATAGAGGAACTGAAGGAATAATAACGGTTTCCGTATATCACCGTATATTTTCTGTCAAATTTATACGGACATATACGGGACCATTACCATTAGGAACCCCTTTGGAACATACGAGAGGCAGCAGCTGCGAACTACGACGCTGCGGGGTTTGTTGCTCTTGTGCAAGTTTGCTGCGCAGATCACAAGCTCTAAAGCTCCAACAGTGAGGATTTCAATAACTATCTGTAGAAAACTGACAAACAATGCAGAATTTAAATTTCAAACAAATATAAAAGACCTGCTTTTCTGAAGGTGCGATTGTTTGCAATAATTCACAGTACCTTTTGTAAGGCCAAGTAACAAGTCCCTAGATAGCAGTCATATTTGATATGCAACAATAGCTTCTTCAAAAGGTGTATGGCTTCATATTCCCTATGCTTTTATATTTTTGCGCGCCACTTTTAACACGGCCGTTTGATATTTGGAACGAGCACGTACTTTTGCTAATGATGAAACGATGGAAAGCCAAGACAGATGAACACCAAAGCATCGTCTATATTCATTTTATCAGAGAACTTGCGGGTCGTGAGTTTTAACGTCCAGAGTCAAGGGTTCAAAGCGCAAGTCCTGCAACAAAGTCAGAATTTGTTTGCCTGCCAGTTTCAGGAATCCAGAGAAGAATCTATCCAAAGAAAGGTGAGCAAAGTGTATCTTTAATTCCCGTTTGCTTTTTAGTCAGACAGGCTTGGCAGAAGAGAAAATAGCTATCGCAGCGAAAGCGAAAACAGAATAGTTATAAATCTAAATCTTCAATGGTCCGATTCAAAGAGAAAGAAGACAGTGGAATGCTTGGAGCCCCCTTGGCCCATTGGTTGGAGCACTTAGCAATCTTTGAAGACTACTGCATGAATCATTTGAATCTTTCTTTTTCAGATCAGGGTTTATCCAGATGTTTTTCATTGTCCTGTTGTAGTCCAATCCACATACATATGTGAATGAGGCAAAAATGAAGGGAATGGGGGAATATGATTGATTTGAATTTTTAAGTTTATTTCGTTTTAATTCTCGATTCTGGCCTTTGTCCGCCATCCATGACTTCTCTCCCTAGCCTTTTGTTCCGAAGTGCTCGTTTGATATTGAAGGTGCGGCTGCGGGGGACATTGCGCGTTCCTCACGAACACACAGGGAAACAAACAAATTACAAAAGGCGGGAAAACAAGCATGCTCCGAGCAATTTTTGGGAGATGAGATACGCTTTGTCCTGTGAAACTACACGTTTTTTATAAGAAACTAAGTACTGGATAGCTGAACTTTTAAGAAACTCTAGTACTAAGTCTGAGAAGTATTAAGAAACTTTTCAAAGTTAAAAGCATGGATATTATAGCAAAAAGATCGTTGAAGGTTTATTCTTTTGCAATATTAACTAATCATTTGTGTTTTCATCGAGACAGAACACTGTTTATTCCTATATGATGTTTTAAATGTCAAGAAACATTTCTGCAGCAATGACGACCACACTGACAATTCATGCATACAAAAAAATAAGAAACCAACTAAGAAACTTTTAGTACCAGAATGGACAAAATTTCATGTTAAATTAAGAAATTTTTACTACTATGGGTATGGCCTGATCCAAGTTTCTTATGAGAAAAAAGTGTGATGAGTCCCCCGTGCAGTGGGTTAAGGCTCATGCGCCCGTAAGAGCTTCAATCGCAAAAAAGCTACTGTTATTGTTATTATTATTATTATTATTGATTTATTTAAAGTAGGCAACATACAAAATAGCTATAAAACAAGAGCTAACTCAGGCCTACTATCTAAAAAAGTAAAATTTGTAAAAAGATAAAAAAGAAATCAAATAGAGAATAGTTACCTACAAATACATTTTTACAATGTTTTCCATATTTACAATGTTCTTTTCAACGGTATTTAGAAAGCAGTAAAATAGATCAGTTCAGGAACCCAACCTGAGCCACGAAAGGTCTACAAAGTCTACAATTGCATTCTACTCCTCTCCAGACTTTGATTCTCCGTTTAAAGCTAGAGAGGGTTTCTGACTGCTTTATGTCATTGGGAAGTGCCTGCCATAATCTACACCCGCAAAACGATATCGTCTCCAAGCCATTGCACGTAGTGCACACTTGAGGCAATAGTAGATCATGGCAGCTTCTTAACCCATAAGGACTGCGTTTTTTAATGAAGATCTCCTTCATGAAACTAGGATTAAGCTCCCATTTTGTTTTACAGACCTCAGTCATCAGCAACTGTAAATTCCTTATGTGGATTGGGACCGCATTGCCTCTGAGTAACATTGTATCACAATCCCATGTCATATCTTTGTAGGCTATCCGTAATGCCCGCTCGTGAATACGGTTAATTTTATTGTTCAGTGTTCTATCACAGATCATCCAAACAAGAGGACAGTAGTTGAATTGGGACAAGATAAATGTCTTCATTATTCGTTTTAGTTGATCGGTATCAAGAAAGTAAGAAATTCTTGAGAGTGCATGTAGCTTTTGACCAGCCTTTTTGCACAAGGACTTTATTTGCTGTTTAAAGCATAATTTTTTGTCAAGAATCACTCCCAGCAACTTTTCTTCTGTACTCTCTTTTATCGTTATCCTTCCGATATTTACTGACACATCATTACTTTTGTCTCCAAATACCATTAGGTGGCATTTGTCCTCATTCAGCTTCATACAATTGTTTGGAAACCATTCTGCAATTTTGAGGGCATCGCTCTCTAACGTTGCTATAACACCATGAGCATAGTAGGAAATAAAATTCAGGGGGGCTGCCCGATAGAAGATCCATATTGTTTACTAAAATTTTGCCCGATTTTAGGCCGATTTTCTGCCCGATTATGGCTGATTTTTGCAATTTTTTCCAACGTTGGGAGGGCTGCAGCCCCCCAGCCCCCTGTCTCCTACGCCTATGGATAACACCTTCAATATTGCTATCACAAGCGTAGATCGTTGTGTCATCTGCATAGTTACATATTTGAGCATCTTTCACAAACATGAAGAGATCATTGAGGTATATATTAAACAAAAGGGGCCCCAAGACTGAACCTTGTGGTACACCGATCATTGTTTCTCTCCAAGTACTGAAAGACCCATTTACCTTTACCTTCTGCTTTCTCTCACTGAGATAGCTATGAACCAACTGCAATGCATTTGGACTGAAGCCATAAGCACTTAATTTTGCAATCAAAAGCTCGTGCATGAGCTTTTGCCCCCGTAAGTACATTTTCATTTATGCGCTTTCCCGTGTTTGCTGAATGCCTCTAGGACTTCGTAAGTTTAACTTTCTATCATTCAACAATGAAACTGTAACAATTTTGGCATTCTATTCTTAGCCTTGTCTACATGGTAACCAAACCAAGTTGTCATGCTACACTCTGTGAAAGATGTACTATCTCTCTTAATCCAGTTTAATTTGTCCAATTAAGTCTAAAATATGAATTTGGATATGCTTTGATCCAAACATTTCGTTTCTTTATAAGGGTAAAGTTTCACAACTATTTAACACACTTTCATTTTTATGATGTCATATGACATCCATCGTAATGATAATTGTGCTTTAGCAACAACAATTAAACAACTGTTTCAAAGATTCATTGTTTGTATAATGAACAGCCTTAGTGCTAGATTAGGCTGCCATATCTCAAACAACAACAGAGATAAACAGGGGGTGGAATCCGCCCCCTGGCATTGAGTGTTTCAAAACGCCCAGGTCAGATAGGGTTAACCCACTGCACGAGGGACACGTAAGTTGCCTCGGATGAAGCTTATCTCGTCTACCCAACAAGCAGGCACAGGATTGATGGTACATAAATTCCATGAATTTAATGGGACTTCATTTGCGAAACAAGTAAATAAATTAAATGAAAACATAGGAATCTGACTTAAGCGATATCATTATTGCAAAATGCCAGTCGATTTATTGTTATTTTGGTGCTGTATAGTCTTTCATAGTGTCTGCCTAGCTTTGTGAGCCGCGTCTCTTCTTTTCGGCTGCAACCTCAGAACTTGCGGCCTATATTGATTGATAATAAGGCCTAGCTATTGATATTGTTAACTTGCAATAAATGCCGTAGTAGTTTTACATCAATACAGAAAGTAAACACCTTTTTGCATTGAATTCCTGTGTATACGATAATTTTATACATATGTTCAGGCTTGCTGAATTATCTGCTGTTTGACAGCTTATTTTGTCACGTCAATAATCTCTTTTTTATAGAGTTGAACGCAGAACCGTGGATAAGACTTGAAAAAGAAGAGGGTGAAAGTGACATTGCATTGTTTGTCTCATCTGGTACTTCTAGAGTGACAGTGAAGGGAGGCAAGTTTGATCATGTCATTGTAACGTATCATCCTGTTAGGTCTACTGATCAGTAGTGGATGATATCAAGATTTGAACACGGTATTTTGTTCAAGCTTCCCATACCACCAAACAAAAGGTTCACTAAAAGTTGAATGAAAGACTGTCCCTGGAACTGCTTTTGATGCTTTAAAAAATGCTGGATTTTCTTTTATGATATGTCGTGCATATTTTGTATAGCCCATAAGAAACTCTTCATAAGGGTGCTTCCTTAAGTGACAATATGGTGGATACAAGTGGCAAATTGTAAGTTTCAAATGGTTAGATAATCGACAAAAGCAGACAATGATAAGTAGCTGTTGTTCATCATGACATTTTATGTTTGACTGTTCTGGACTCGCTAGGCGCGATTGTGCTAAAGCAAGCTGGACAGCTAGGCGCAATTGTGCTAAAGCTGAAGTTTGGACATGAATGTTATGAAGAACAACGCAATTTTTATCGTCAGATATCAGATGCATTACTATGGATTTATCCAAGAACTTGCGTAATGAAATTACCATGAATGATATATATGCCAAAGACTGATGACTGGCTAAGCAGTTTGAAACATTTTGTTCTTCATAGAATCAACTCAATCTCGGTTTTCAATTTGATATAATTTAGTGACAGAAAATGATAAGTAGCTGTTGTTCATCATGACATTGTATGTTTGACTGTTCTGGACTCGCTAGGCGCGATTGTGCTAAAGCAAGCTAGACAGCTAGGCGCGATTGTGCTAAAGCTGAAGTTTGGACATGAATGTTATGAAGAACAACACAATTTCTACCAAACAAAATCCCCAAGGTGGTGGAAGATGCATTACTATGGATTTTTCCAAGAACTTGCGTAATGAAAGTACCATGACTGATACATATGTAAAAGACTGATGACTGACTAAGCAGTTTGAAACATTTTGTTCTTCATAGAATCAACTCAATCTCGGTTTTCAATTTGATATAATTTAGTGACAGAAAATGATAAGTAGCTGTTGTTCATCATGACATTTTATGTTTGACTGTTCTGGACTCGCTAGGCGCGATTGTGCTAAAGCAAGCTAGACAGCTAGGCGCGATTGTGCTAAAGCTGAAGTTTGGACATGAATGTTATGAAGAACAACGCAATTTCTATCAAACAATATCCCCAAGGTGGTGGAAGATGCATTACTATGGATTTTTCCAAGAACTTGCATAATGACATTACCATGAATGATATATATGCAAAAGACTGATGACTGACTAAGCAGTTTGAAACATTTTGTTCTTCATAGAATCAAATCAATCTCGGTTTTCAATTTGATATGATTTAGTGACAGAAAATGATAAGTAGCTGTTGTTCATCGTGACATTTTACGTTTGACTGTTCTGGACTCGCTAGGCGCGATTGTGCTAAAGCAAGCTAGACAGCTAGGCGCGAATGTGTTAAAGCTGAAGTTTGGACATGAATGTTATGAAGAACAACGCAATTTCTATCAAACAAAATCCCCAAGGTGGTGGAAGATGCATTACTATGGATTTTTCCAAGAACTTGCGTAATGAAATTACCATGACTGATACATATGTAAAAGACTGATGACTGACTAAGCAGTTTGAAACATTTTGTTCTTGATAGAATCAACTCAAGCTCGGTTTTCAATTTGATATAATGTAGTGACGGAAAGTGATAAGTAGCTGTTGTTCATCATGACATTTTATGTTTGACTGTTCTGGACTCGCTAGGCGCGATTGTGCTAAAGCAAGCTAGACAGCTAGGCGCGATTGTGCTAAAGCTGAAGTTTGGACATGAATGTTATGAAGAACAACGCAATTTCTATCAAACAAAATCCCCAAGGTGGTGGAAGATGCATTACTATGGATTTGTCCAAGAACTTGCGCAATGAAATTACCATGACTGATATTGAAACGCCTGATGATGAACAGTTTTAAACATTCTGTTCTTCGTAGAATTTTTACCATAAGTAAAGGCCAAGGAAGATGAAGATTGCACGTGAATATCATTTTTGAGCAATTTTGGGACGAATTTAGTCTGCCTTGAGTAGGAATGTCAAATTCCCTCTTGCGGTCAAATTTCTCCCGACGTCACACTACTCATTCAAAGGACAATGTCTGCCTAATTTGCTATAGAATACTAAAAGTTTCTCGCTAGTCATGGAATAGCTCTGCTTACTTTTTGTTCTGATCACGTACCTTGTTTTCTTTTCAAGGAAAGTTGGAAAAAAACTGAAACACAGTTTAAAACACGGTGAGACACAGAAGATGAAACACAGATTCAAACACAGTGAAGACTGTTCCCTGATGAACTCAAAAAACACTGATGATTGCTCAATTATTCTCATCTGTTCACAAGAATCGCCCTTAAGAAACTGTGATAGCGTCAACTGGAACATGAAGACGAAGTTGTTGGTTATGAGTTTTAACGTAGTTTCAACAAAAAGT
The DNA here is from genome assembly GCA_964020215.1 of Aurelia sp. 3 sensu Dawson et al. (2005). Classification (NCBI taxonomy): domain Eukaryota; kingdom Metazoa; phylum Cnidaria; class Scyphozoa; order Semaeostomeae; family Ulmaridae; genus Aurelia; species Aurelia sp. 3 sensu Dawson et al. (2005). The sequence goes on from CAXHUP010000067.1 coordinate 314,646, forward strand.
GCATTACAAACTTAAAGAATTCTAAAACGCATAGTACGTCATTATAATTCGCGTCTTTCCTGTAATCAACTGGGCTGAAAGAGTTTAATTTGCGGTTCTCAGTTGATTATTGATGAAGTTCGGATTTAGTTTCATCGAAATTAAGAAGCTCAGCAAGGTACTTTAACGACAACCATAAGGCCAGAAGAAACAGTGCTGCGAAGTCTATCGCCTAGTGTGTGTAAAAATGAGTGCAGATGACAGAAAGTCTTTGCAAGAGAGTTAGACTTTGATGCGACCACTTTTCTAGAATTTGTTGTCATGCAGAATGCCACCCTCGTATTGGACCAATCAGTTAGTTTTGTTAATAGATGTGACTTGCCATCACTTACGTCCTTTTAGATAAGAGAACAAGGATTGGAGCCAATGCTGAAATGTTCTTAAAATCGTCAGATTTTTTTGGAACTCACAGTCTTTTGGTAGCATAGCGATTTTCGAACTTTTCCTGTGCCCCAGAGAAAATTTAGCTGAAAAGAGAGTTTTATAAGCTTTTCTAATGTTTCAATATCATATTGCTCATGTATCTTCAAAGTTATATGGCACAGGAAACTTGAGAAAATAAAGTAAAATTAATGATTACTGCTTAAAGAACTTTCACAGTTGCTACTGGAGTTTCTTCAGCTTTTAGCGATCTGAGAGCTGTATTTTTTCTAAGGTGTATATTATTTGTCATCTATTACATCTGATGCGAATAGTAACTTTCGGTTCAAAACGAAATCCTTTGCCAAGGTATGAATCAAGTTAAGAAGTAATTTTAAGCCCCTAGACAACGGAATTCATTACAACCATCTTTTATAACTGTTTTGTTGCTTTTCGTAACTGAAATGCATTCTTGTCATATCGAGATGCTAAATGAATTCTTCATCCTGCATGCATCAGCTGTCTACATCGAAATATCTCCTTCAAAACTGCTTTAATGACTTTGCAACTGCGTACCATCCTGCACTTTCTAAGAACAGCCCCGAATGTAGCTGACACGCGAAAAGTTGCTCATAGCTGAATGAGTACTCCTGGTAGCACCCATTTCTCGATCAACATTCTGTTCACAACATTACATAAAAGAACATAATCTGCCCTCAAGATTTAGATCCGCCAACCATGCAAGCATGAAGTAGTATGAGTTCATCTGAGATCCGAGTCATCTGCGTCAAGCTAAACAATATTTAGATCTAAGGGAAACATTTTGAAAAATTCACTTAATTATATTTGGTAACAAAAGAAACAACGCGTTTGAGTTTGAAGTCGTTTCTGTAGACTGTTTATAGCAAGGGCGATATGAAATACGTAGTTCTGTTTAAAAAGGAAGCTGCGAGGGAAAATCCGGTGAGAGAAACTGTCTTCAGAGGCAAACTTTGGGCCGTTAAAAGGGGAGAAAGATGATGTTTAGAGAGCTGTAAGGACAATAAATGCCATGGAAAATGTGAAGGTAATGGCAGTACGGTATGAACAATTTCTCGTAGCAAACAAGCCCCGGTACATGTGAGCGAATTCGGCTTAGAAACACTTGCTCTCCTGATTGGGCCTAAACGCGCGTCTCATATTGCCCTTGTTTATAGTGGCTTAGATGTAGCTGTGACTGTGTTCTTAAAGTTTCCTATTGAATCGAGCATTGAATGTATGTATTTAATGCAAAATTTTAGTTTTTATTGAAACAGTAGACATGACTAAATTCCCGAATGCTTGTTATCTAGCTGTTATGTTTGATTTGTTTTAATGCGTAGAAATTTACGATTGTTGAATGTTGACTAAAGTGTTTTCTCTGTGATTTTTCCTCTTGTATTCTCATAAATTCACGACATCAAGGCAGTTTTTTTGCCCCAAAAGCAAATGATTCGATGGCGGCAACTTTCTTTCGCTTTCTTTTTGATGATCACCAACATAAACAAAACAGATACCACTGTTGAACTTGAAATTTGTTTTGACACTTGTGCAGCTATTTCCACTGCAAAATCTATCCATAATAGTGTATAAATATTGATGAATACGGTAAAATGCTGTCCCGTATTTGCAAGTGCAGTGCCGTGAAAAGATTCCACCAACCAAACATATACGGAAGAATACATTTCCGTATTCATACCAAGGAAATACGGAATAGGATCTGCTTGTATACATACTGCCGATACGGACTCGATGCAGGAAGGATACAGGATCCCGTATTTGTTAAGAGTCCATATCCGGGGAAAAACGGAATTCCGTATCAATGCCTATTCATGCCCGTATCTGTTCGTATCCATGAAAAATACCGCAGAATACTTGTCCGCATTTAATGTCCTGTCACGCCGTGTCAATCAAGCTATGAAATGCCAGCCGGGCGATCTGAAACCCCTTCGCGACAACTCTTGTCACTGTCTGTAGCGCGGAGGGGACCCTCTTTACATGAAACATCTGATGCACAGCCACCGGCAAAACAAAGAGCCATCTTAAAGGTCAGATAAAGGCAAATGCGATTTTTTGATGTATGTAACTTCAAACTATGTGGAATCCGATGGTAATAATATTTTTGGCCATTGGGGTACAAAAAAGGTTGATTTGGGGGTGTTTAAAAAGGGCACTCTCTCCAAAAACCACGTGATGACAGAGGCCTGGAACTAGCCAAATCGTGACGTGGAAAGAGTCGTACGAAATCATCACATGAGAGGACAGCAAGGAGCCACAGTGAAGTTCGCACGCAAAGTACACAACAGCTACTCCAGTTTACGTCGCTTACTTTTATACTTTCAATGCGAAATGTCAGAAATCGGCAGCTTTTCTGATATCTCTGAAGATCAAGGACTCAGTGAGGCATCTTCTCAGTTCTCACTCGACGTAGAAGACCCGAACGAAGAACGCGGAAGGCTTGGTGTTGCAGTTGGTGGTGTTGATTTTGTCGGTCCATACATGGACGAGCCTTTGGCTGACGAAGAATGGCTTGAAGGTTATTACCAAGAGCGCAGGGAAGAGGGAGAAAGGTTAGAGCATCTTGGCAGACGCTTGGATGGAACAGAACCGGTGGATTCATGGTAAGCTTTGCTTTGTAAAACCCTGCTGTTGTGCTTTCAGGCCAGCTGTATCTTGCCGCGGTGGTTGGCAAGGCCTTAGGCCCACAGTGAGTAGCCATGATGAGTTTGTCACGAAAGATAGACAGAGCTCAGAAACAAGAGCAAATTGTCAAGCTTCATTGCAATTTTAACGAAGATGGTAGGTTGACGAACGGAACAAGATATGTTCAAACATTGTAGGAAAGGGCAAGCCATTTCCAACTTGGATTTTATATCTTCAACACTCGGTAATTAGCACAGCATGGCACACCTAGGCTAACGTACAGGTGACACATGTCACTTAGGCCCAATTTTTTTTTGCCCTAATTTCCGCTTCTCATGCTGCTTCATCACAAAATCCCTTTGCAATTTCTGCAGGTGCAGATGTGGCAACTGTAAAATTGAATTGCTGGAAAATGCAAAGGAATGCCAATGTTGTCAAGAGATTGAGCAGTGTGTGAATGCAAACAATGAGTTTAGAGTTTTAGAGAAGCTTGGGGAGCCACCTTCATGTGTAGTTGATCATCCTGGATTCAAGCCAGTTTGCTTGAATCCATGGACACTTGAACTGCTGGCTGACCAGTACTAGACCCTGCGGCAAGCAAGATATAAAAATCTTGGATCAGAGAAGAGGCAACTAATGAATATTAGGTTTTTATTTCTTAGTCCATGTTTGTAGAATGTCATGGTTGAGGGTACAGTTCCTCCAACAAAATATTTCTTTACACATATTTTTTGAAACCGTTTACAGCAAAAAGCCAGAAAAAAGCTCCTACTTTTGAAGATTCATGGTACCACTAATGCTTCACAGATTAGAATGATTCAAATTCTAGAAAAAAAACTTAGAGTCTTACAAGCACTAGAAACATTATGCAACTTTGCAAGAATTTCAAGGTTTCAAAATGACTGAAAAATGGCCTAAAACATTGATCAGATCATCGGACTCCTCGTACAGATCAATCAAGAAAATGTTGTTCATGGTTGAGAGATATCCACTGCACATTTATTGACATGAGACCAAAAATTTGTAGTTTGTTTGATAGTTGATGTCATAATGCTCTTGAGAAAGGTGAAACACTCATTATGTAAGGCCATTTTTCAGTCATTTTGCAACCATAAAATTTTAATGAAGTTAACTTTTATTGATACTTCTGGTACTGGTAAAACCGGGAGAAAAATCAGAAATATACTTCAGTCTTCTGGCTTTAACTGAAATTTGAATCATTCAAATCTATGCAGTACTCATATGAATTTCTTAAAGTGGGAACTTTCTTCTGGCTCACCCAGTACATTAGTCAGAAGGTACGTACTTGAGTTATGCCTAAACATTGGAAAGGCTTGAAAGAACCTTGCTTGGAAATATTCTCAATGGTGCAGGTGATTGTTACGGGACACTTAAGGAACTTGCAAGAAACTCCAAGTCCTGAAAATCTGATAATTTTAAGAAACCTTCAATAGTGGCCAAAATTCTTAGTTCCTTATGAAAAAATTTGTGTGTTACAAAAGATATACATCTGCAGGCTTCATGTTTGTGAAATGTCATGGATAAGGATACACTTCTTCCAAAAATATACTATTTCTTTCTCACAAACTTGATGTGATCAACACTAAAATATCTGCATCCGTAGGCCTGGCTGCTTGAAGGGAGCCACTTGCTCTCTATCAATTCCAGTTTTTCTACTTTCTATCAAGAAGACACTTTTTTATGATCAATTAAAAAAATAGAACACAAAAATACTATATACTGCTGTGCGAATCATGGCAGGAATAGACAGTGGGTCATTGAAGTTCCCACCATGAAAGGCACTTACAACTCAATATTTACAGTCTAAACACTTTCCGTAAGCCATTTTTACTGTTTTCCAACTAAAAAGTCACATGGCCAGGGTCTGATGTCATGTGGAATAAAGACTGTGAATCTAACAAGAAAGCACCCTTCCCCAAAGAAACGCCAATTTCTGGATGCCCTTTTCAACTGACAATTGTCAGTAACTTCTAAAGATAAAACTGCTTTTCATAAAGACAGAAAGTGTAGGTGGTACAAGGTTTTGTGCATATTGTATCCCTCTCACTTATGCCCAGTTACATAAGTTACATACCCAATCAAATATAACATCTCCCATCTTTTTAGGTTTATGCGAGCTGTTGGGTACAGACCTTTTACAAGGCTGATCCATGGAAAGCTGGGGAAAAAACGCCTACCTCTACCAGCCTGTGCCTACAATGCCATCAGGGAAAAATTCAATTTGCGGTGTGAAGGAGCAACAGGCTACACAGAACGGGATGAAGATGAGTGAAATCATGAAGCACGATTGAAACCAAATTGAAATGTTTTTGTAACCGCAAAATAATCATTCTTATCTTTTAACGTTCATTCATATTCTGTCATAATTTTGCCCAAGTTTTGTCACTTACATACCCACATTCAAATGTTTGAAATTTCCTAAGAGTTGTAAAAACCAATCTGTCAATCAAAAGGAAAGTTGAAAAACTCAGAAATAGAAATCTAAGGTAGGGTCTTGGGGGTAAAATGGGAGGTGGGGGTTAAAATGGCAGGAAACAGTAGGCCCAAAACTTATAAATCAATATTACATGGTGAAGCAGGGTAGTTTAAGCAGTTCTAGCAAGATGAGAACCCTGAACAAGGATTTTGGCAAATTTGTCCAACTTTTTCATCCTACTCATTTAACCCTAGACTTTCCCACGGTTACCCCCAGTAGACCCCCTACACCAGGTTCGCCAAAACACACCATGCACTTTGAAAGGCCACGATAAATCATCAAGTATCTTCAAGTTGTATATACCTGCACAACATTCCAACGTAAGAGAAACCAATCATTTTTGGGCTAAAGTGGTTTAAAACGGAATGAAATCCTCCCAAACAACTGGTCTGTGCGAGAGGTGAAGCCTGCCGAATGCCTTTCTCCAAAGACTTATTGTCCAGAGAAGATTCCAGCTTCTCATAGATATCTGAGTCTGCAATAGAAACAAGAAGCATAGAACAAAGTCATTACGAGCCAAGAGAGGGCCATGCCTCTTGTTTTTAGTTTCTGCAAGCATTTTACAATATAAATCACCTTGGAGAAAGTATTGATATCTGAAAAGTAATCATCATTTTAGAGGATAGTTGCTATTGCTACCAATATCATTTTACAGTAAAGGGAAATGAGGAACCATTGTCCCTCAAGTATACAGACATCTGCATATTAAGGAAAAATGTTTCCTCTTTTCTCCTAACAAGAAAATGTTTCTCCCACGCACTAATACAGCAATGTAGAATCCAGGGACATGGGAAGCATCTCAGACTTGGGGGCAGGACACTTTGAGGGCACTTTTTTCCTCAAGAAAAAGGGCACATTTTCTAATAATTAAAAGGGCATTTCTTTATTTATTTCAAAATCTTGGGGGTACATGCTCCCGGTGCCCCCTGGTTCCTACAGCATTATCTTTTACAGTTAAGATGCCCAAACCTTTTATCAGCCATTTTCGCTCTTGAATGCCATCATCGTGTGCACATTTGTGAAACAAGGGGTTTGGTAAATTTTCATGCTTATTTACAATATGGCCAAGGAACAACTTGAATTTTGCAAGAATGATATTTCCATCACCACTTGGTGTTGTTGTCGCACTCCAATGTAGGTGGTTGAGGCAAGGCTGAATCCACTCTGAAAGTACCTCAAAACGTTTCAGCTTCGAAATCTTCGTTAGGACTTTGCGGAACTCTGAAAAATACAGTGCACATTAACATTTGGTTTCTTGCATTCTCAATTTAGTTATTAGGACTGTTATTGTTTGAAAATTTGCAACCTCACACTCAATAAGCCGAGGGCTTTTCACTCCCGAAAAATCATGTACACCTTATAGGGAAAATCCTTTTGTTTTCCATAAAAATCAATATCCTTAGAATTCCTTTTGATCTGAAAAAATCTCGTTCGCCTTTTTGAAGAAGTGAAATACCCCTAGCAATAAAGTTGTATGATTGGAATCCTATACATCTGTCATCTTACCCTTCTGGTGTCACTCACTCTCATTTCTCTGCCTGTGGGGTTTCTTAATTGCCAACTGTGTTAAATTCTAAAAATTTGACAACAGTCCTCCTAAAATTTATTCTCAGAACGTGAATAGCGACAAGGAGCAAAACAAAGGGCAGTTATGATGCAATGAAATGAAAATATACGTACTTTTTTCAGATGCCACAGATCAAAGTAATGTTTTATTCCAGAAAGTTTTTCCCTCATGTGTTTGATCACTGACGAGTGCCTATCTGAAACGAATGTCCCAATTCCACATGGCATGGCAGATAAGAAATTTATGCACCTTTGAAACCCCTCATACTTCATAGCTGAACTGCTATCAACTTCATTGCGCTACAATAGAATTTATAGAAATCAAAAATAGAACTTAACATTCTTCTAAGTACAGTACCCTCATACTTCAAGTTTTTTCCAGTCTTCCTATATTTGAAAGATACTTTGTCAATGAAAGTTTTTATACTGTACAAATAGTAAGGAATGAATGAAGATGGCAAATAGGTCAGTTACATCCCACTTGTGGATGGAGTTGTGGACGGAGGGGGTCTGCCACCCAGTTTTCAGAAAGTTTTCAGACCCGCTTCAAATTACTGAAAAGTGCCATCATACTCACTTTTATGATGAATTTGGCAGAAAGCTACCCATTTTTGACTATTTTTTCCAATTTATGAAAAGCCCACCCGTTTAAAGAAAATCTGTCAGAAAAGGGATCCTCGTTTAGAGAATTTGAGCCAAAAACCCCACTCATATGGGCCGCATTTACCCATACCTTCAACATGTTATGTACAGTAACCCCCCTGAGCCTACATCTTCCTGTGAATTGTGAGGCACAGCATTACAAAGCTGTGTTTAAATGGGGGGGGGGGGCGATGAGGAGCTGAAAATGTTAACACCATTGCAGGATCCTCACCTGTACTAGTTCAAAGTGAGAAATTGAAGGTTTATTGCAGCAGAAAATGCTATATGCACCATATTTTGCATTGTGACCCATGCTATCATTGCGTGCATCCCCAGTTATGATCAGTTTTTCTCCAAGGCTGTTGATATCTGCTAACAACTGTTTTTGATACTTCTTCCAGTGAATGTAAATAGATGGGAACAGTCTCTCCTAAGAATGCAGAAAGTTTATAAAAAAAGATAGCCACAAGTGTGATGGGCACAAAGAGTCTTTGGAAACAAGAAGTTCAAATATTAAATAGACTATTTAGTGCCTACTTGTAAGCTTCTAAAGAGGTTGGCAGATTTTGTTATTTGCCCCAAAAGAAACTTCACTTTTATATAGGATGCTTTCATCTATCAATTATAGTAGCTTTGGACCATTAAGAATGGCTGCAAGGTGTAAAATACATACATATGTACTGTAGCTAAAATAGGACTGAAGCAATAAAACACCATGTTTGAGTATGTATAAATGCGCAAAAATTGAATAGAACTTTTAGTTGTCTGAAGATCGCTAGAAAGCGTGACACTCTGAGTAACAACAAAGAATGTAGTCTGTTTTATTGCTTCAGTCCTACTTTGCTCTGCCTTCATGGCATTGACCACTGTTTTCACCAGTAAAGACAGATACAAACTTTTGTGATATATACTGTAGCTAGATAAAATCTGCATATAGCAGATTCTTCAAAGGTGTTCTGGTTTTACATAGAGCTTCCATTTTACCCCCATCAAACCCTGATGGCAGGATACTTGAATTCAAAAAAACATTGAAATTAACAGTACATTATGTAATTGATGTCTGGTGCCTTGGCTGAGGTGAATCTTATATCCCATTAAAGATTTTAGAGCTGGTAATCATTGCATGCGAGACACAGGGCCGCCAAGAGCTTTTTGAGGCCCAGGGGCAAGACTGCGATGTGGGGCCCCCTGTGAGCGAAGCAAGCAGAAAATTTTTTCAATCACGCTCCTTAGATTGGCTTAAAATGCATTTCAGAGCATTTACTGCAGTCAAAATATAAAAAATTTTCAATTATGAGGCCCTGTGGCCCTGGGGCAAAGTGCCCCCTGCCCCCCCTCTCGGCGGCCCTGGCAAGACACATATTTCACATATCACTAAATTTATTGCTGTTGAAAAATTGTCACTGTTGTATCATTACCCTTTGATGAGGATAGTATGTCTGAAGAGAAATGCAAGCAAGGCCCATGTGATTGAAAACTGTCCGAATTTTTGTTGCTGAAGCACCTGCAACCAAGATTGCAAAAGAAAGTAGGAAGTTCCCTGCATCGATCTTTGTCCCTGGCATTTCACGGCAAGAAATACACAAATTTCACAATGTTTTTTTAAGTCGTAACCTACTGTTAAAGGTCCAGTTTCCTGTGGTTTCTATTGAATACACGAACAGAAAGTGTGAGATTTACTCATTAGTTTCCAACACGAGAAACTATGGTTAAAGGAACGTTTCCATTTCCCATATTTTCTCAATGTGCACACCAGGCGTTTCCAACAAGGGAAACGCTTGTTAAATTACAGGTTTTCAAGTTAAAGCATTGTGAGATCTCAAGTTTCTTTAACGCGCACATCTCGTGTAAAATATATTTTTCCGGAGATTTAACATTTCGCGGATTGAGATTCGTCATGTTTCTGGCAGTTTCACAATAGTTTCCTCGTGTCTTCCATGGTAATTTTTGCCCTTCCTACTTGATAGATCCCCCCTTAATATATAAGCAAAATTACTGCAATATTTCGGTTTGCGCATTTCAACTACGATGGTTCACGACTTGGAATGGCTATTTAGATGAATTAATCAAACGTTAATAGAATTATAAAGACCAATGGACATAACATGGAAGACAACCTGTCTTCAATGGATCATTTCCGGATTCAGAAAAAAAAACTGCTGACACATTAGAATCTGAACAATGATACACCATGTTTGCATACGCTAGAAGTATATCGTAACATACTGGATATTACAGAATAATGAAGTAAATCTTACAATGTATATCGAGCCATCAAATAACGAGCTCTCGGAAATATCAAGTAAAGGAATTTTAAAGATTTGGAAGCTAGCATGTGAACAACTAAGAAGGATGCAGAAAATGCTCTCACAATCATAGTTTACAGTTCTACCGCTAGGTTACTCGCATAAATCACGAATGTCCAATAATGCTCCTTTCAAAGAAGGCTCGGGTAAATTCCATTCAAACACTTTCTCCGCTAAGTCTCATATAGTTTATTCTGGATCAAATACAAGGAGAGCATAACCTTCAACTTTTTAAAAACTCTACCAAATTAATGACAACTAAATGACATAACTACCAAAACTTGGTCCCTGAATTGAATAAGACGTTAATTGAGCTAGACAAAGCATAATGGAAAGAACTTTGACTATTCGAGAATTTGCAGTGCATCGAATACTGAGGAATAGATGAAAAATGGAATGAATGAACGTTTGATTGATAGCTGCTATGCTAATTTCTAATGCTCAGAAAAACAAAAAACCAACAATAAAATATTTCACTTTCGCCTATTAAATAGGCTTTGATCCAGTCCAATACGTCATTCGCACCCCATTTTTAAACACACTTGAAGTTCTTTTTGGTCCACCCTGCAAAACTTTAAAATGCAATGTCATCAAAACGTAGCCAATAATATGATTCAAAAGCTTGTTCCCATCCTTCTTATGTTTTATGGATTTTGACAAAGTGATTTTGGTGTCCCTGAATGATTTCTGACCTTGGTGTGGTTTTTCTAACACAATATTTGACATGCTAATGCATAATGTATACTTTCAATGATAGGAGTAATACGGAAAAAAATGTTCTAGGTAGAATAATGGTTCATAACAGTCTTGTACTTTCAGTAGTATCCTACGTAAGACGATGCAGATGTTTGTCGGAAAGTTAGTCTCTCCAGTGCTCTTATTTTGCTTGTACGCTCTTTGCTGCGTCAGTAAGGAGTTCTAATTTGCAAACATTCTCCTTCTTTGCCTCGTTTGACACCTGCCGTTTTGTCACGTTGCTCCATATATTTGTTTCCCCAGAAGGAACAAGTCTGCTTTTGATTCCAATTACTAAAGGAGAAGAAATAAAGTGGAATTAGCAAATGTTATGCTTTACAGGGTGTCTCAAAATGAAGGGCTTTATGATGAAATAACCCTGCTCCTGAGGTATTTAATCAATTGTAGACACCAGAATTTGTAAATCCGACGAATGTCAGGGAGTTCAGGGAGTTTTAAAAGTTCAAGTTTATGCGAATGCAGAAACCAGAGGCCTCTAAATTGCATTTTCGGTAAAGTTAGCATGTGCTGTTGCTTCTTTTATTTCTTGTTTGTTTCGGAGGGAAAAAGTTGGAAATTGAAAAGATTTTCCACAACCTTACTTTCAAGTGTATGGATGCTCTGAGGAAAAAAATTCAGCATCTCGTCGTCGACGTTGCTTCAAACTACTGTTTTTGGACACATGCTATTTAACAATGATCATGAGAACTAAGTCAATTTCCATGTTCTGTTTGGTTTCATCTGATATTTAACAATAGTTATGACATTGGATGACCTTCTTTTACCTTGATTGTGGAGCTTCTTTGCATTAAAGAACTCTGCAATCAGTTGCAAAGTTGTTGAGCCATAAGGTTTTTTGCCCCCCCCCCCCCGTCCCCCCGTTGCAATGTTGATGAAAACAATTGTGATTTTTCCGTTGGCGACCAACGATTTGCAACCCTTCCGACTGATTTCAACATTGCAAAGGGGGGATGGGGGCACAGTGCTCAAAAACAGCATTTTTGGAATGGCTCAACATTTTTGCAACTGATTCTATGGGCTTCTGGTTTCATCTGCCTCATACTTCCATCTTTGAAAGCATGTACCTCAGTGAATCTTTAACTGATTTGCAAGATTCTGGTCTCTAAAGTTATTTCAAAATCTTACGGACAGGGTTATCGTCACATGACATTGTTCCTGTTATCATTACTTGTTTTTGTACGGTCGTGGAAAAGTTTGAGACCGCACTTTGTTCAACAACTTTTCTTGGGGTAACCAATTGGAACTCTAGTGCTCTACGTGATTTGCTCGCTTAGAGTTAGTTGAGGCCAACTTTCCACGTAGATTTCAAATTTTGATGTTGTTTTTTTTTATTTTTGGGCCATTTTGATGCGACTTCATAATGAAATCAAAAGAACTTCTCGGAAATTGTAGTGGTTCTGCCGACAAGGGGTGTGACCCAAAAACTTTTTATTCAGCTGCCCTTTACATTGAGGACAGTTCATTTCTATGAATCGTTGCAAAATATTGAAACTTTAAGAAAAATATTGCTTCATGCAAAATGGTAGTGGAAGGCCTTCAGTCCAAGTTTTGGCCAAAAGTTGAGGACCACCCTTTGAAAAGCATGAAAGAAGTTCTGTGATTAAGATGTACGAGCATTTGATATTCGATAATTAGAATAATAAAGAAATCACTGATATTTAATTTGAATAACTATGCAGTTTGTTGCTTCATGTTAGAAATAAAGTGCTGGTATGGAAAAAGCTGTGGACTGAAGGCCCTCCAGTACCTTATTCCGTAAAGCAATATTTTTCGTGCAGTTTCGATATTTTGTAAACAAATCAAAGAAGTGAATTATGCATAGATCGATTTAAAATACAGCTGAGTAACACAATTTTTGGGTGACACTCCTCGTTGCCAGAGCCACTACAATTTCCGAGAATTTCTGAAGATTTTATTGTGATGTCATAGCAAAATGGTGCAGAAATTCTAAAAAACAACATTGAAATTCAGAATCTACATGGAAATTTGACCCAAAAAGCAAACGCTAAGATCGAGTGAAATATGCAGAGCGTCTGGGTTCTATTTCATTACGCCAAAAAACGGTTGTTGACAAAATTGCTGTCTTAAATTTTTTGCCACGACTGTATTGAATCAAACATCGAACAATTTTTTTGAGACTCCCTTTACAACTTGAATCGCTGTAGTAAAGCAGTTGGTAGCTAGTTTATGCTGTTTAAGTGCCGAATCAAACTTAGTTTGGTGATTAATACCCTGGGTACCAGAGCCTCAGGGTAGGTGATTAAACGCAAGTAAAAACGCAAAATCATAAGGTACCATACCGTAAGGTAAAAAACTTTTATTTGCTCTTTTCAAAAAATAGAAAACACTCTTTCAGAAGCAATCAGAAACATCAGAGCTCAGTTTGAGTTCAGCCTTATATAAGAGATCAGACATGGGATTTTGCCTACATCTCAATGCTTTGCGGTTCAGACTGCATGGCTACTATCTACAGGGTGCTTCAGAAAAAACGAAACCCAATTTCATTCGAGTTTCTTCAGGAAATGATAGAATTTGAATCTATATGAGGAAGGAAGATTGTACTCTCAGATGGTATACATTACATCTACTCAAATTTTGGCATTTCTTTAACCCTATTTTGATTGGGGGGGCAAATTTGCCGCCCCCCCCTAGTAGATTTTTTTAAATAACTCTGCGAGGAAGAAATTTATAGCCATGAAACTTCTTGACTTTTTGCAACTACTTATTGTGCAACTTCTCAAAAAGTTTCATTGAAATATTTTGAAAAATGAGGGGGCGGGAGACAATTTTCTGGGACTGACCCAGGAAAAATCGCAAATTCTCAAATCTCAGTTATCGCGAAAAAAGGAGCAGAAGTGGAATATTTTGCAAATTTCTTTTTTAATGTTTTGTTATTTGATGCATTCTATCATAAATACCATGTTTGGATGGAAAATATGCTCCAAATTTAATTTTATCTCGATTTTCCTGATTTTGGCCAATTTTGCCGCTTTTCTTGACCACACAAAGGAAAATGCTGACGTAAGCAAAAATGGAGGCTATTTTTAAGTTAATTTTTATATTTACAGAAATTACATGCCTGAGGCTTTTAGCACACCAAATTTGGTCGCTCTATCTATTACCAGTAAAGAGTTAGGTAGGGGGGGGCTTTTTTGCCCCCCCCCCAACCAAAATAGTACTATCAAATAGCCCAACCACTATAGGGTTAAGATTTCAAATTATAGTCGGAATGCGTTGTTTTACACACCCTGGCTGATAGCAATTGGTAGGGCTTTGCCCCTCATGAGCATACAGCCTTAATTTGAAACCGAATATGGCCCTCGGTCAATGTTTTCTGTTGTGACATTTTTTGATTCAAGTCCCTATTTAGTGTATTCATATTAACAGGACTTAGCATCATGTTGACAAATGGAAAACTGTTGAAATCACTGTGTAAAAGAAACTACCAACTAATCAAAGGCATTGGCAATGGCAACTAGGATGCCCTTATAAACAGTTTAGTAGCCGTGCTGGCTATTTGCTCATTTTATTCTACCAGCCATCAACGTTCTTACTGTATACTGATGATTACTTTCGTCCTTCCACTGTGAGTAAAGCAACCATTAAAGGGGCAGGGTCACATAATGTAAACAAACTTCTTTCGAAATGACAATCTTGCAGTTTTTTTGATAGGCAATATCAGAGAGATTTTCCACTGCTTTTCTCAAAATGAAAGTGTTATTTTGAAGATGGATTTGTGTACTTCGTAGAGAAACAAACAAAGCACTCATATGTTGTACGATTGAAGAGATATTGGTAGAATTTAAGAAGTAACTTTAGTGAGGATTCACCTCATTCACCAAGATCTGTACAAAACACAATGGCCACGTGTGGGCAATAAGATAGATTTAGAGATAACAGGTTTGTTTACGGTTTTGCGACCCTGCCCCTTTAAGTTACTGGTTATCAGACATTCAAAAACACTGGCATCAAGGGTGAACGATGTGCGTAAAGCACCGATATTAACCCTATTTTACCTGGGGGGGGGCCATTATGCCCCCCCCACCACTTGAATCATCAACTATACCTCTCAGATGGAAGAACCTAGAGCGCTGAGACGAAAGTGACTTTTCCTAAAATTTAATGGCTTATCAAATGTTAAATGTTCCATTGTCATAAATTTAGTCACGTGACAATAACAATACCTTATTTGGAGAGTGGTTTTAAAGAAAATGACAAAAACTGTAATAATTCTCTGGTTTTCGATTAAAAGTTCTTAAATTGGTACCAATGGATTGGTCTTTGAAAGAGCTTTCATTTGATATATAATTTTTTTTATATTTGCTGACATCAGCAAAAGATAATTTCTATGACATCATCCATTTTGATGACGTCATATTTATAATGAATAATGCTGAATTTTCAAAAACTTACTTTCAATCAATAGAAAATCACATTTTCTCTATATTTCCTCTATTTCACGAACTTTTAGACATTTAGATCCAAAATTATTAGCACTTTCTCTGTTTTCAGTACTTTCTCTGTTTTCGGTGGCCCACAACTGCCACGCACAAATACAAAACGAATCGCACAAATACAAAACGAATCGCACAAATATAAAGCAAATGGCACAAATATAAAAGGAGTCGCACAAATAGAAAACTGAGTCGCACAAACAGAAAACGAATCACACAAATATAAAACGAATCGCGCAAATTGAAAACTAAGTCCCTTAAATACAAAACTGACTCGTGGAAACAGAAAATGAATCGCAAAAAATAGACAAATGTACAAAAACAAACATTCCTCCCACAAATAGGAGCAATGTCACAAAATTAAAGCTCAGTCACACAAATTAAAACCGATTCGCACAAAATAAAAGTGATTGACACAAATAAGGTTCAGTCACTCAAATAAAGAATTGATCTCGCACAAAGAAAAGAATTCACACCAAAAGTTTCAGTGATCAATGTGCACTTTAAACAATTGTGCCATGCTATCAAGTGCTCAGGAAAGTGGAGGCTGGACAAGATGAAGGACCAAACGGTTAAGGTAGCAGTAGCGATAACAGAGACACTCTTTCATGACGCCATTGGCCACCTTGTTGGGCATGGTCTGCGCGCAGCTTAGTTTCCTAAAACCAAGGCTGCATAACAATCTTCATGTTCACTCCCTGTGCCCTCGTTTACATTTCAAAACAACGTTTTTTTGAAGCCTTTCTAATTTTTAGACGTTTCTCAAGTGCCTCCGGAGTACCTAATATGAAACAGGAAACAAGTGAAAAATAAGGTAAGTTATGTCGAGGATTTCCCTTGTCAAATAAGTATATTCTTGAGTTATCTATATTTTCCCAATACTAGAGTTTCTAAAATTATTTGCGATCGGAGAGTTGAGATTTTCTGATAATAAAATTTCTGTACTCAAGGTTTCTTGAAATTATCTGATTTTGAATATCCAGAGTTTCTTATGGTTTTCTTAAAGATTCCATAGCAGTCTTGAAGTTTACCCCATGTTTACCGTAGTTATGCTCTCTTGAACGTTTCTAAATAAAGATTTTTCAAGCCTTTTCGATGTTTAGACATCATTCAAGCACCTGTCGAGTAACTTGATGCAAGAAACAAGCAAAAACCAAGTAAAATTATGCTAAGGATTTCCTTTACCAAAAATAGTTTCTTTGCAAATTTCTTCCCTTTGCTTGATTTCTTACATTTTTGGTGACATGAGAGTTAATACAAGCAGTTTCTTATGAAAAACACATGTAATCTCTCATCGGAAAGGCTTTTCACGAGGGCACACAGTAAACATGAAGATTGTTATGGAATCTTAAGAAACCCACAAGAAATTCTGAGTATGCAAAATCGGACAATTTCTAGATTTTTTCAGTTCTGACCTAAATTCATAGTTTCTTATGAAAATGTACGTGCACTCTGCAGCAAACTTATGCCGTCCCAACCTGCGTGCAGACCATACCCACGGAGGTCAATACCGTCCTCACAGAATGTCCCTGTTATCGCTACTTCTACCGTCACCATTTGGTCCTTCAGGTAGCAGCAGCAATAACTAGGGAGAAAATCATTTTGAGCATTTGATAGAATCCTGAGCACTTGATAGAATTGCACAATTGTTCACATGAAACTTCTTGTGTGAATTTTTTTCTTTGTGTGAGATCAAATCTTTATTTGTGCAACGGAACCTTATTTGTGTGAATCAATTTTATTTTGTGCGAATCGGTTTTAATTTGTGTGACTCAGCTTTTAATTGCATGACATTGCCCCCATTTGTGTCAGGAAGGTTTTGTTTTTTTTGCGATTTGTTTGATTTTGTGCGATTCATTTTGTATTTGTGCGACTCAGTTTTCTATTCGTGCGCCCTAGTTTCCTATTTGCGAGGCTCATTTTATGTTTGTGTGATTCATTTAAATTTGTGTGCTTCGTTTTCTATTCGTTCGACTCAGTTTATATTCGTGCGGACCAGTTTTCTATTTGTGAGGTTCATTTTACATTTGTGCAATTCGTTTTGTATTTGTGCGACTCAGTTTTGTATTTGTGCGATTCGTTTTGCATTTGTGCGACTCAGTTTTTTATTTGTGCGATTCGCTTTGTATTTGTGCGACTCAGTTTTGTATTTGTGCGATTCGTTTTGTATTAGTGCGATTCGTTTTGTATTTGTGCGATTCGTTTTGTATTTGTGAGTGGCAGTTGTGGGCAACCGTATATATGTCACCACTTGAAACCTTTTGGTTGCCTAGCAACAAACCACGTGACCAATTAAGACCGGAATTGTTCAATTGGCTTCTTAATAGCTGTAGGTACCATTCTGGAAAGTTTCAGCTGCATTAGAGTTACAGAAACAGAAATAAACAGGGGGGCCATAATGGCCCCCCGGGCAAAAACACCAAAAAATTTGCCGGGGTAAAATAGGGTTAACCAATACTATTCAAGCAATTGAAGTTAGCCCATTTCAGACCATCAATGAAATAGGATAGAGGTCAGGAAAATGCTAAATTGCTTCTATCTGGTCACTAGGTGGTTGATTTTGGCTTAATCTGTGGCACTGAATTGCTCTCATTGGGTAAAGGTTTGATATGATGTATAGTTTGTTGATTTCGATTCAATCTGAGCACTTAAGAGCCTGATATGTAAGGAACTTTCTAGAGGTAATATATCAAATTCCTCGTTCTTATTAAAAGATATTAGTAACACAAAGCAGGGTATGATCTGGTCATGTTTTATTCTCTTGTTGGCTCAAAAGACTGTATGTATTTGTGTTCCTTGCTGAATTTTGATGAAATTTAGTCAGCTTTGTGACAATTTACAAACTCTACAAGAATGGTGCCAAAAGATTCCTTCATCTTTTTTTCAAGACTAGGAAACTAACAAGTTGACCAAGTATAGAGAATACCGTTGCATCCTTATTTGAGGACGTAACCTCACATTGTCATTGTTCATTTTGCTCAAATATCTTTGAAACGACCAAATTGAATTACAAGAAATAAGTCGAAATAAGATGAAGGTGTCCTTTTTATAGAAAACTTGAACTTGAGGAACAGTTTTCTTAAACTGATTAGTCTCAGTGCACTTTGGTATCCTAAAATGTAAATTATGGCTGCTCAAGACGTACTGCCACCTTGTCATCTTGCTGGACAAGTCAATTTGGTTCCTTGATTCTTTGAATTGGAAGAGTGGGTCACTTGCGCTGACCTCTCTTGCTAGCAAAGCCTACGCATAATGTTGTTGCGGTTGTTGCTCTGTTAATGTTGCTTCACTTAGTGACACAGCGTGAATGATGTGGATATGATTTCACAGTCGTACCCAGGCCCCTCTGTAGGCATTGGCTCAGCATTTGGCAGACAGATCTTGAGCATGAAAATGCTTTCCGTTGGAAATAAAAGAAATAAAACTAAGTTGAGTGATCATAACAAATGATTCATAAATTTTCCCTTTTATCCGTTCTTCTTGTTCAAATGTGACGGTGAATATACTTTGCACTGTTCTGTTACCAAATAAAATCTTTATCCTTAATTCCAAGTTTGTAGTAGTCACTGAATGGAAGCTGGAAGGTAAGGTTAGGAAGAATTCATTCTAAAACAAACTAATGAAAAGAAGCCCTTACCTTTGCCCTTTTCTGTAGAATTGGCCCATCTGATCTTATTCTTCATGAGATCTTAGAAGACAACAAGAGAAAGAATGCTGTAAGATTTCTTCTAATGTGAATAAGGTAGCAGAATTTGATAAACATGGTTTCTAGAAATATCAATTCCTAATATATCAGACACAGTTTCTCCGTCCTCTTGTGCGGTTACTTGCATTTCACGCAGAACGACATCACATACCAAGGTATGCAGGACTGGAGGGTGTCTCTGGATATTAGGATTTGCGCCGATCTTTATCTTTCTAACACCACAGTTTCCTTGAAAAGACTCCCTAGAAGAGTTATGATAGAGATTTAACTTACGTGTCTGTTCAGCTTCCATAAAAAGACTTGACTGGATGTTCAAAGCCATTTAGAACTTCAAAATCTGAGGCGAATGGATCTGCGATGCTTCCAGCTTTGAAATATGAGTGAAAAGGCTGATTCTTGGCGCCCAAAAATGAAATTCATGATATCAAGTTTTCCAACTTGAGAAAAGGCCAACACGTTTTCCGCAGACATGTCATCGCGCTTTTGATCTTCAAGCGACCTTTCAATCATGCATTGTGTAAAAACCACATACAAATGCCACAAAAACCCATTGCTCAGTACCTACGCAGAGTCTTGTAAGTAACATTTGTGGTATCTAATTTCGCCTTCAAGAAACAGGCTCTCCATTATCTGCTTTCTAAAGTCAGAAATTCGAGCAAAAAAAAGTTTTTGAGCCACTATCCTTATGAACCTGTGTGATCACTGTTTTTACTCTTCCAGTAGAAAAAAATTTTCCTTTGAACAACAATAGAAGAAAATATGATACTCAAATGGTTATTTTATGAAACTGTTTCAACAACCACTGTTTTAGCAGACTTGATCGAAATAAAAATGATTTATTGTTAGCTAACATCTATTTCAATGATATTTGAATAAGACTTTCTGTTAAAATAACAATGGTAAGAACAACAATTTCACATACTGGAAATCAATGGGAAACGACAGATCTTTACGGAGGGACACTTTGCGTGTTGATTTATGCTACGGAAACTCTTTGGAAATCTACAATGTAAATCTCCAGCGAAGGAAACTATTGTGAGATTAGGGAAGCAAAATTTCAACTTTTGAGACTAAAGGAAACTTCCATGAACCACAACGTAGAAATTATGTTGAAATTAACCTATTTCTTGCCGTGTTGGGTTGTTGTTTTGATGCATTTCTACCTTAGAAACGCTAGGCATACTCTTGTTATTTACTTTCTTTGCCTCTATTAATGCATTGCTGTACACTATGTCATGTAGGGCATCCATATCTGCACGGAGGTCTTTCAAGGCCTCTAAAGCCTGGTTTCCATTTGATCGTTCACGATCGCTGATGATCGCTGACGATCGCTGGAGTTTTGCAGCGATCGTAAACGATCAAATGGAAACCGCATGTCAAATTTGTAGCGATCCCCAGCGATCGTGAACGATCCGATCGTTGAGGATCGCTGAAATAGAAATGAGTTCTATTCCAGCGATCCTGAACGATCCAGAAAGACTTCAAGCGATCCTGAAACCCAAATGGAAACACACCAGCGATCCCAAACGATCCACAGCGATCCAACTATCCCACAATGCACATCAATTTTCTTTGACAAAATGGCGGAGAGGGAGAGAAGAGAGAGCTACAAAATGCCTGACAAAGCAAAGTTCATGGAAGAGCTGCAAAAATATGATTGCTTGTACAATAAATTTAGTCGGGATTTTAAAGATAAATATAAAAAGATGAACTGCTGGAAGAGCTTAGGAGAAAAATTTAATGTTGAGCCGCAAGAAGCCGAAGCGATTTTCAAGAACATCAGGACGGCCTACGGGCGATTTCTGAAACGAAGGAAAAACCTTCCTTCTGGATCAGGAAGATCCGATGTTCCAGTCCCACAAGAATTTGGCAATCTTGACTGGCTTTCTACTTTTATAGAGCACAGGAAAACAACAGATAACTTGCCGAGCAAGTCAAGTATCTCTTCAGAATCTATGCCCTCGACCTCATCATGTGCCAGTAGCCCTTCCAGTATGAATCTTATTGATGACCAAGGCCAGGAGGATGGAAGCTTTTTGGATGAACTTGATGATGAAGACGCAACGGAAAACCTCAGAAAAAACAACTGTGCTTCTTTAAAGAGAAAAGACGATGGATCCTTGTCTGATGATGATGAAAGGGAGGAGGATATGAAGCTAGACAAGAAGAAACCTGGTAAGAAAATAATGAAGAAGTCTTGGGCCAATTCTAAAGGCAAAGTTCAAATGACTGATAAATACAGCAAATTCTCTTTCAGAGTATTTACAGAGGAGAACAACTAGAAATTCAAAAGATATTCCTGAGGATGATGGTGAAGAGAGCCTATTTTGCAGGAGCCTTATTCCTAGAATGAAGCAGTTGCCTAAGCAAGCCAAAGCAATGTTCAGGCTCCAAGTGGAGCAGCTTTTGTTCCATGCTGAAATAAACTATCAACAACAGAAAGCAACCATAACTGGCTTTCCTGGCGTGAATGGCTCATCATTTAACACAAATACTCCAGCTAACTATATGCAACAAAGCATTTATTCAAGTGAATCATTTGCACAAACACCTGATTCATCACCTCAGAACTGGAAAGAAAACACAACATATACTCAACTCTAAATATCACTTGCTTCATATATTGATTTATGGAACTAAGGTAAAACTGCAAGGTTGATAACTAACTTGTTTTCAGAATGATATTGACAGTTATAATAATTTCTATATTTGCACTAATACATTTTATGGGAATACACTCATCTTTCTGTAACAGCTAAGAAATAGGCTCAATTTTATTAAACTTAGGAAACTATATGCAGTAACTAAATGAAGACAGTGAAGAAACTTTTTATAATTGAACACAGAAATATTTTGGCATATGTAATAATATCAAGTGCTTGACACTGTTTAAGTGCAAATTATGCTATCACCTGTTTTGAGATTCTATGAAGTAATTTGAGAGCCCTTTTAACAAGAATGAGTTAACTCTACACTTCTAGCTTTAAAAATTAAGAAATTCATTGAAAACTTATGCCATTTAATTTCAATTACAGTGCATAGCCTTCCAATTGTTAACACAAGTCCATCACAGCAGTTAAAATATGCTCTTGTCTTGTATTGTCCAAAACAGTTTTTGCAATACATTTGAAAAATTGATTTTCAGTTTCTTGTTTTGTGCAAATAGTATCAAAATAAGTGCTAAAATAATTGATAACACTATTCACAGTTTTTCTACCTTGTACATGTTACTTTTACTGTTAGAAGAAGCTGGTAAATGTGGTATATTTTTCTGTGTATACCTTGAAAGTATATTCTTACTAACTTGGTAATTTTTTGAATGGTGAATTCCGGGCAGAGGGGCTTGTTTGGATGCTAAGCTTATCAACAATTTACAGCACTGATTTCAGATAGTCATTGAGCTGATTCCTTACAAGCAAACGTCCATTCATTATCATCTACTGAGTTGCTTGTGGCAAGTGTATTCTTCCACAGTCCCTGACATGTTGTATTTGCCAACTTACTGCTCCTTCTGTACTGTTAAAATAGTTTAAAAATTCATCTCTGGCTCTACTTGCTTCGAACCCATACCTGTTACTGCCAATCCGATTTAAACTACCAAGGCCACTGTCATCATTATCAACTATATTTCTCCAATCACCAGGAATTATGTCACCACTATCACTCTCTCGATCTACAAATCCAGTTGGAATGTAATTTGCATTTTCCGTCAGCCTTAAGTAGTTATGAAGGCACACAGTTGCTTTGACAATCCCTTCAACTGTGCTTGCAGCAGCACGAATTGGTCTTCGAAAGATGCGCCACTTGGCAGCCAAGATACCAAAAGAATTTTCAATTGTTCTTCTGGCTCTTGACTGCCTATAATTGTAGATCCTCCTTTTCTCATCCAAATTTCTTCCTGGAAATGGCTCCATAAGCCATGGTTTTAGTGGGAAAATTTCATCCCCCACAAACACATAGGGTAAATCAAAAGATCCTACTTGTTCAGGTTCTGGAATACCCAACTTTCCCCTTTCACTTTCAAGTGCTTGTCCAAATGGAGATTGGCTCAGTAAGCCAGCATCATTTTCTCTTCCATAACCCCCAATGTCAACCAATGTAAAACAATATTTGGCATCACATATGGCCATTAAAACAATGCTGTGGAAATTTTTGTAGTTAAAATTTTATTGGACATTTTCTTTAACCCTGAGAACGAAATTGCTGTATGGTATGCTTAACGAATTGATTATTGCATTAGTTTTGATCACTAGTGATACAAAACCGGGGGAGTGTGTTGTGAAGATATGGGTTCCCTATGGTATGGTAGGCCCAGTCCCCTCCCCGGCTGGTCACGTGCCAGCCACGCCTCCCATCTACGCTTTTACCTTTTACAACACATGATCTCGAGTTGGAGTAGAGAGTTGAAGTGTTGATTTGAAGTCATGATTACTTAGATTATAGTCTTGTTTTGTTCGGTTCAGTATGAAAAAAGGAAAACGTATGTATGAAGTATTCACTGCTTCCTGACCTACAGAAACACATACAAACAAATGATGCTGACAATGCAGAATTGGATGATTGGTCTTCTGATGAGGAGGAACTTTAAATTGATACTTTTATTCCACCAAGAGTTGAAGAACATGTACCAGAAATCAGGTTTATTCCAGATGCTCAAGAAGAGATTGTTGACGTTAACAGAGGTAGACAAGAAAGAAGAAAACCAGAAAGGGTAAGAAAACCACCAGAACGTTTTCGCGCTTGGGTGAATGACTTTTAATTATTTACTTTGATTTGCTGAAAAACATTTGAAACATTTTTGGATTGCATTTTGTGCAATTGATTGAAAATGAATTGTTTTGTGAGTGACATTTTGTATGTAAACCATTTTGAACTGCATATGAACTCATTGAAAAAGACAAAGAATGCTTAAAATGAAGGCTGATGTTTTATTGTAGAATTATGACCATTGTTAAGGAGGGGGGAGTATAATAAGTGGACTATGTAGGACAATGATATTGACTGTGAAGGAGCATGGAAGTAATGGTTGATTGAACATAGTTATGAATTAGAAGGGGCGTATTGAGTAGGGCAATTGAGTTGTGAGTTGCGATAGTTGAGAATTGTTGTGAAAGTTTGTGAGAAGAATAGGTGAAATAAGTTGAAGTTAGGTTTGCAGTTAGATTTGCCCAACTCGAGATTGTTGGATGAAACTTCGTGACACTTGCAATCAGATCCGAAATATGAATGTTTATCATAGCTTTTGAGCAAAGCTCAAATGAATAATTCTGCACTTAACTGTAGGGTTTTGTGCACTTTTAGAAGTTGGGGCGAAAGATACCCTTCCCTTCCCTGAATAGTGTTGTGAATAGTCAAGGAGATTATTTTATGCATTTTTGTAAGCCACATAGAAGTGATACTCTGTATCCCTACATTATTCTTATTATTTAGCATTTTCCCATTCTCCTTTTAGGATATGGAGTCTTCACAACTAAGAAATTTTGCAAGGGTGATTTCCTGTTGTGTTATTCTGGCCAACTGATTATGAGTGACGAGGCCAGGAAGAGGGAGAAGAAATACATAAAGGAGAAGAAAGGAAGTTTTATGTACTTCTTTCACCACGATGCTATTGAGTATTGGTGAGATTTTAAATCTTAAGCTTCCCTTAGGATGAAAGTCTAAGTCAATAGTATCAGTGCATTCCCTTGTAGACAACACATAAGAAACTGTTGGATAAATGACTTTTGGTCAATGCAAATTGCAACCCTTACTTGCAACCCTTACTCTCTTGCTCTGCTGGAAAGTGGAATGGGGATGCAAGTGTTACAAATGGTCCTCATAAAAGATTCATTAACTATTGCTCCCATAAATTTCATAAGTTGTTCGATATTTTATGGGTTGTCTACAGCTTGACCATGGTTTTCTACCAGGTGGTATTTCTAAGATGGAATAGACCATTCTGCAAAAGATTGCATTGGGAGCATTCAACCAAGATGCATTGTGCTCAATGATAAAATTTCTATACTTCATGATTAACTTTCATTTATGCAATAGCCTTGATTACTTTATCCATTGGTTGAGCTTCATTTCCAAGAAGTCGTAGTAGTGGGCGTCTTAGTACGTTAAAGAATCTCATTCTTTTATATCACATGCTATTCCTGTTATCTGTTTAAAAACATGTACACGTTTTTCAACATGAAATGATGATATCTGCATTACCGGGTGTTTCAAAAAAGTACCCCCTTTTGGCTGGAACTAGGGACGAAATGATAAGGTATTATTGTTCTCCGAGTGAATAGCTAAATTTATCAATCTTCAACTTAGATTCACATACCTTGCATTTAGAAATCGTCCACCAAACACCGGATATACAAGCTTGCAAAGTCAAAATTTACAGTGCACCCAAAACCAGCAGTTTTGAAAAAGGGCCTAGCCATGATTTGTATCATGGATCTTTTCCAAAGCACCTGTAAACTTTAACTTTCATTTTTTCACTTTTGAAAAGAATAAAAAGATTCGTGGACATCACCCTGATAAAACAAATGTAATGAAGATACAGAAAGGCCTTATTCACACTAGGCCGTTAGGTTCATTAAGATCGTGCAGAAAGACCAAAGGACTCAAACCCTGCTTCTGGGTCTTGTCTTCTGGGTCTTTCTGCACGACCCTAACGACCCAAATGGCCTAGTGTAAATCAGGCTCAAGAATGATAACGCCATGTCAAATCTCCAAAATAAACGTACATGTGCTCTTTTCTTCTTCTTTGACACTTGGGATGGAAGGCAATGTGCAGTTGATTCCTCAAAGGAATAATTATTTGTACAACAATTTATGCATTTCAGGGTATGATTCTTTTGAAAAGAAAAAGCTAAAGGTCAAAGTTCGAATTCCTTTGCAATGTGCCTGTGATATCAAATCAGAGCTAGGTTCTTTTACAAAACCTCTGGTTTTGGGTGCACTGTAAATTTTGACTTTGCGAGCTTGTAACTCCGGTGTTTGATGGACGATTTTTAAAAGCAATGTATGTGAATCTAAGTTGAAGATTGATAAATTTAGCTGTTCACTCTGAGAGTAATAATATCTTATGGTTTTGTTCCTATTTCCAGTCAAAAGGGGGTACTTTTTTGAGACACCCGGTATATCAATCCATCAAATTGTTTACTTACGTGACTGGTGTTCAGTCCAATTCATATAACAGTTTCTATATACATAAAATTTGCTTTAAACTGATCTATGAAATATCTTTTAAGCATTGATGCAACAGCAATAGATAGAAGGCTGGGGCGCCTCGTAAACGACTCTGCAAAGCCCAATTGTATAATGAAGAAGGCAACACATAACTACTTGCCCAACCTTTGGCTTTATGCCTTGAAAGACCTGGAAGTGGGGACGGAGCTCCATTACGATTACGGAGTCCTAGATCTTCCTTGGAAACAAAAGGTACACTATGTCCCATACTATTATATGTCAAAAAAGTTGATAAAATGAATAGTTTGATATTGGTACAAGAGCAAGCTGTGATCATTGGGGTCCTGTGTTTAGATAGGACAAACCAAAAGGACTGAAATCTAGCTAGTTATTAAATATTTATACATCAATTTACATAAGCAATTTATAATACATCCTTTACCAAAAAATAAGTAATGCATGCTGCAGTAGTAAAAAAGCTTCAGATAAAGTAAGAAACATTTCATACGTCAAGCTTTTCTTAACACTTTCTTTGACACATTAGCGCAATGTTGCAGTTTCTTAACCTTTCGGTAATGTGTGAATTGAGGTCCTTACAAATTTTCCCAATGAAATAGTACGCTGCAAAAAGAATGTACGCAGTGCGCTGTTTGTTTCTATTAGAGTCCAATCTGCAGAATTGTTAGAGTTGCTACAAGCCCCTCACAGAAAAAAACTAGAAAAACTGAGAGAGACTTCAAGGCATATTTTAAAGCCCGCCGCACACGGAGAGGAAAATGCTGAGCAAAGTGGCATGAATGTCATTTTGCTCAGCAAAATTCTCGCCATGTGCGGATGATTTTTGCTGAGGAAATACTCATTTGTGCAGCTGAGGAAAATATCTATCGTGTTTGATAATTTCTGCCATTCGTGCCAAAATTCTCACCGTCTGCGGTATCACTGAGAATTTTGCTCACTGCCTTGGCTGATCACATGTTCACGTTGCCATGGCATCGACCAAAGGTCACACGATTAGATCATGGACACATGATCACCCAAGGCAGCGAGCAAAATTCTCAGTGATACCGCAGACGGTGAGAATTTTGGCACGAATGGCAGAAATTAGCAAAGAATTATCAAGAATTGGTAAAGCCAACAACGGATAGGCCTGCTGGGCCCATCATCAGGGCCGCCAAGAGGGGGTGCAGGAGGGGCCATTTGTCCCAGGGCTTCAGGCTGTAAGGGGCCTCGTAATTAAATAATTCTAGCATTTTGAGTGCAGGAAATGCTCTGAAGTGCATTCTAAGCCAATCTACAGGGCATGACCAAAAAATCGCTTCGCTCGCAGGGGCCCCGGTTCCTGGTTTTGTCCGGGGGCCTCCAAAAGCTCTTGGCCACCCTGCCCATCATCAACACCCAAACAGCTTCCACTCCAGATCTGACAAAACAACTAAGTATAACAGAGGGGAGAACACCATGAGACATAGCAGCTTCCACCCAACCAGATCTACTACGGCCCACAAACGAAACTGAGAAGGAGCCATTTGATTCTGTCACAAACATCAATGATGGGGAGTGGTACAATAAATGGAGAATTGACCTGAAGTGGCTCCTGCAATCAAACAAGTGTCTCTCTGTTTCTGGAAAGGCAATGTTATGTTTAACTTATGTTTAATTTAAGTTGAATAAATTTGTATTTATGCTTCAAGACTTTTTGCTTTGGTCTTTTATGTGGTAAAATTTGCGCCGGGATCTTAGCCATACTTCACAAGTCATTCATTACATTATCAATTTCATTGAAATGTAACATAAAATTACAGCATCAACCTGCAAATAACTGGGTTTCATTGCAAACACTTTGATTTTTTGGAGTTCCATGCTTATTCCAGTATGATATTTCGAGAGTGGACAATATGCTTCAACCACGCCGTATATTTTACTTATTTTTATTTTGCTGTGGAAAGAGCGGGGCCCCTTCCATGTTTTGCCCCACCACTGAAAGTTTCTTAAAATATGCCTTGAGAGACTTAGTGAGTCCACTTGTAAGTTGTGAACAGTGTCAGACAAAATGAATGAAATCCCATCGACTATTTGCAAAGTACTTTATTTTCAGGAAAAATTCCTAGCTGATATTTATAAAATTTTGATTCAATTCAACTTTCTGTCGGATTTTATCTAATTATCACGGAATGAATCCTTACAAACACAAGCAGATTCTTTAATTTAACACATGTGCCATATGACCATTTTATTCTCTCCCAGACACCCCAAGACACAAAAACTTTTATATACACAAACAAAAGTGTATTGTTTGCCCCTAAATAACTTATCTGATCTGGTGTTAAATTTTAGGTGTTTTCAGTTTCAGTTTCATATAATTTAAGATTCCACTACATACAATTCAAGAGTGACAAAAATTACATACAATTAAATACAACATGCAAAACTAATTAATACAAGACAGATACAAATATTTCAGGAAATTAAACTAACATAATTAACTAACATAAAATGATAATAACGAATTACGACATATTTTGGGAATTGTACGTAGGGGAATTTCTCGAGGAGGAGCTCTCTCAGTAGCTAAGCTAATCGAGGAGAGAGCAACCCCTATCTCAAGAATGATTTATGAGCTTGGCAAATTAATTTAACCTGTTTATGCAGTTTCAAGGTAACTTAAGACTTGAGGGTGAATGATGATTTAAGATTGGTAATGGTTCTCAAAGAAGGAGGATTTGAGTTTTTGAGGAAAGCTACAAGCATATGTTGAACTTTTTATAACAATGGGAATGTTATTCCAACACTTAGCTCCAAAGTAGTGCACAGACCTGAGACCATATTGAAGAGTATTTTTCTGTGTAATGAAAATATCATTCTTGCTAGCTTGCCGCGTACCATATTGATGAACGGTTTCAACTAATGCAAAGAAAGAATGAAAATAAGAAGGAGCAATCTTATTAATACAATCATAAACAAAAGTAAGTAACTTTAACCGAAAGAGGTCACGCAGCTTCAAAATCTTTAAATTCAAGAAGATAGGTGTAGAATGAGAAGTAAAATTTTCAAAAAGAGATTGCCCTTACAACCCTTTTTTGTAACAAAAATACTGGATTGATATAAGTATCATGGGTTAGTCCCCAAACTAAAATACCATACTGAAGAAAAGGTGAGAATAGAGAATTGTAAAGACAAATTAACACATGCATACGCAAAAAATGTCTTATTTTGAAGAACATACCACAGGTCTTAGCAAGTTTTTTTGAAAGATCTGTCAAGTGATATTTCCAAGAAAGATTTTCATCAAGGACACCAAGAAATTTGACATAACAAGTTTTCCTGATTGGAAGATTTCCAATTTTTATACTGACAGCTTCAGTGAGAGGATGCTGAGGAGACTTAAAAATAATAAAATTTGTCTTTTCAATAGTGAGTGACAGTTTGTTCACATCTAGCCACATGTTCACCTTTTTCAATTCTTTGTTAACTGTTCTTTGAAGCAGATCAAGATTGTTAGATTCATAGTAATGTTAGTATCATCAGCAAATAGATAAAAGGTTAGTTTTGAGGATGAGCGAGGCAAGTCATTGATGTAAATAAGGAAAAGGAGGGGGCCAAGGACAGAGCCCTGAGGGACCCCACAAGTGACACTAAGAAAACTTGAGTTAGATCCATTCACTGAAACATATTGCTTTCTATCTGATAGATAGGACTTAAACCAATCTTAAGTAGATCCTCTAATTCCATAATGTTCAAGCTTCGTCGAAGGAATGTTATGATTCACTGTGTCAAAGGCCTTTTTGCAACTCAATAAATATTCCACAACCAAATTTCCTGTTATCTAGTGAGTTCTTGATAGCCTCTATCAAACCAACCAGAGCATGGTTAAAGGGAATATAAGCATATATAAGTGGCTCCGAGCCACAAGGCTGAAACTGTGAATCAAATTTTAACCAATCACAAGGAGCTACTTAACATTTCAGGTGATCACTTTCACTGCGGCCCGCACGCAATGGGCGATCAGTTGGCCAAGGAAGTTGCTTCCCTGTCAACCCACGGAGAAGGGCAAAACAGACAAGAAATGGAAAGAAGTGTTCCCTTTTCATTGCCTACCACGGTGAAGCAGAGCTGGTGGCTGAGGAATTAAATTTCCTGAATAAATCGAAGCGGTTTGAGTTCAGTTAGGAATTGCTGAAGTCGATGGTAACATGGCAACACAGCAAATCTCATTGGGCCTAAGCATATCTTGGGACAGGGGACTCATCACCAAAGCTAACATAACGAAATCTATGGACAAAAGGCCAGTATTCCGGAAGGGATATTGATAATACAGCGCATTCAAACATTCAACAAAGCAGCTGGGCCTAATTTCAATACAGGATCGATTGCGACATTGATGGCAATGGCAAACAAACAACCCTTGTTATTATTCTATGACTTCAGAATTTTGAAAGTTGGAAAGAGTGAATCTGGCCCGTCGGGAAGCCACAGTGCACAACAAAATCGAGGTTGTCGTCCCACCACGGATTTGGAGAGCTCACTTTCACGTGCACAGTTACAAAGCGATAGTTATGCGCATGCTCTGGTGTATCTATTTATAGACAGCACCTGATATATGCTTCTATTCCCTTTAATGGAATGGTTAGCGTGAAATCCAAATTGCAATTCATACAAGATTTCATACTTTACCAGAAAATTGTAAAGACGCTCATGCATGACTTTTTTCTGTTATTTTGCTAAAAACGGAGAGAAGAGAAATTAGCCTGTAACTGGTTGCTGTTTGTGGACAACCTTATTTAAAAAGTGGAATTACTTTAGCTAACTTCATTTTGTCAGGGAATATCCCAGATTGAAACGATTCATTTATAATTTGAGAAAGTGGAGAGGATATCAATGAGGAGAGACATTTTAAAATTTTCATTGGTATACTGCTTGGTCCAAGAGACTTACCAGATTTTAGAAGAGAGATTATATCAGATATTTCAAAAGCAGTTGATGGTGCAGTGAAGAAAGAATTTCCACTCTGTCACCTGTTTTGGATGCTGTTGGGTCATTATGATGTGGTTATGGGTCTTTGTGGGTCATTGCAGGTGGTTTTGGTTGGTTATGCATGGTTTAGGCTGGTTTTGGGTGGTTTTGGGTCGTTGTGGGTGGTTTAGGCTGGTTGTGGATGGTTTTGGCTGGTTGTGGGTGGTTTAGGATGGTTGTGATGGTTTTGGGTGGGGTGGTTGTGGATGGTTTTGGGTGGTTGTGGGTTGTTGTGGGTGGTTTTGGCTCGTTCCTCATTTTAGTATGTATGAAGTTAGGACAGAAAGGGTGGGAAGCTTAAAACACGTTTGCACTGCTGGTACAAAACATTATTCAGTTTCATACCAAGTTGCAGATGAATAGCATGTTACTTTTCTACATGGATCATCAAACTTTCATTACTAAGTTTCAGGGGAGGCACTGGCCCATGTTAAGGCACCACTGCATCATTTCTTTATCTGATCTCGATTTTCTGTTCTACTTTCTATCTTGATGTTTCTATCTCGATGAGATGATGTCATTGTTGCTGTGGTCGACAACCAATTACACGCAGTGAATATTTCACCTTTTATACTAATTATTGGATCCTCAATTTCTTGCTCTTCTTGTGAATCAGTCTTTCCAGTCTGGCACTTTCCCTGATAAACTAAAAATAGCCAGAGTGATTTCATTGTTTAAAAAAGGTAATCCTGAGCTACCATCAAATTATAGGCCAATTTCTCTTTTACCAATCCTTAGCAAGATATTTGAGAAGTTCATGTACAGACGGCTGTATAGATTCCTTGAAATACACAAGGTTCTTTATTCATTGCAATTTGGATTTCAAGAAAACCACTCAATTGATCATGCCCTAGTAAGCCTGACAGAAGCTGTAAGAAATACACTTGATAATAAAAGATTTGGTTGTGGTATCTTCATTGATTTACAAAAGGCTTTTGATACAGTAAATCATGCAATTTTACAATCTAAATTGGAACATTATGGTGTTCATGGATGTGCTCCTGAATGGTTTAGATCATATCTACCCGATAGAAATCAATATGTGTCTGTTAATGGAAGCAATTCTAAGTTACTTTCAATTACTTGTGGTGTACCACAGGGTTCTGTACTGGGACCCTTACTGTTCCTTATTTATATCAATGATCTACCCAACGCTTCTCAGAAACGCAAGTTTTATCTTTTTGCTGATGGCACAAACATCTACTTTGAATCCAGTGATTTATCTAATTTGATCAAAATAGTGAACAGAGAGCTGAGATCAGTAAAGAAATGGCTTGATGCAAATAAACTATCATTAAACATCGATAAGACAAATTATATTATCTTTCATTCTTCATCTGTAAAAGTTCCTTCTGATGCCGTTATCAAAATAGGGAAAAAAAGTATCAAAAGAGTGAAATTTGTCAAGTTCTTGGGTCTCCTGTTAGATGAGCATCTGAGCTGGAAATACCATCTCAGTGAATTGTCTAAAAAATTGGCTAGAACATGTGGAATGTTTTTCAAAATTAGGAACTTACTGCCATTAGATGTCTTAATTTGTTTGCATAATGCATTGTTTCTATCTTTCTTACAATATGGTTTTATTGTTTGGGGTCAAACATATGCATCATATATTGAACTTGTTTTTAGGTTACAGAAGAAAGCCATCAGAGCTATCTCATTTCAGCCCCGCTTGTCACCCTCTCTCCCTATCTTCAAAGATCTTAAACTCCTGAAACTTTGTGATATTTTTGAACTTAGACTCTTAACTTTTGTTTTTGACTCTGTCAACAAGACATCACCTGAATGCTTTCATAACTTCTTTGTATTCAATTCATCTGTTCATCAATATTGCACTAGACAGGCCAGTCAAGGTGATTCATACTTGACTCGGCAAAACAGCCTTCAATATGGTCTAAAATCATTACGCTACCTTGGTGCCAAACTCTGGAATACACTACCAGCAGAACTCAGAAATGCTCCATCAAAAATATCTTTCAAAGCAAAATTGAAAACTTACTTATTGAACAAGGTCGATTGATACCCTCACAGGTAGTTGGGAGAGATTGGTGAGAATGGCGGGTGCCTCTCATTTTGCTTTATGTGTTTGACGGGTTCGCTGGCTTTGTCAGGGTGGGCCTGGCGGTGATGGTATTTGTGGTGCGGGTGGTTCCGGTGTCCGCTCAAGGGGAAATAAGAACTCGTTTCTTTTTTGGTGGGTGCCGGGGCCGTTTGTATTGTGGGCATTGTCGTTGTTGGGCTTGTCTGGGCGGGGTTGGTGGGTCTGGTGGGCGCATGGGGTGGGGTGGTGGGTATTTGTGGTTCTTGCTGGTTTTTCCCCACTACCTGTGATACCATGAGCTACTTTGATATGTTGTTCAATTTTATGTATGAAATGCAAAAGTGTCCATTTATCAGATTATTCAAATTCATCCAAACTCATTCAATAACCTTTTAGGATAGGGGGGGGGGCTCCCTCCTTGATTAGTTTACCTATTGAGGGGGCTCCTCCTTAACCCTTTCGGGATCATAGGGAAATTTGGCCAAAAAAGTACCATTGAATTATTCAGAAACAACTTTTCTCATTGATGCCCCTTACCAATGGTTGTGATCTCAAATGAAAGCTGGTGTAATGCTGCATCTATGACATGTTTTTCATTAAGTTTTATCTTGAGATAATATTTTTTTAGTAAGATATACTTTAGAAATTACAAGAAATCTTATTGATTTGCTATTTTCCACCATTCACAAAAGAATTTGATAAGAGGGGGGTTCGACTGGAAGTAGCCTCGTTTTGATCCCACAACCACAGGGAACATTTGTGCCAGTTTCCAGAATCTACAAATTCAAAATGGCGTCAGAAAGTGAGGATGAAGCGATAGATTTCCTGGTTGATGAAGCCAATTTTAGTGAAACGTCAGATGTCGACTACAGTAAATTGAACTTGGAGGAGTTGAAGGACATGTGTAGAGGCCGCAAGCTTCCTTGTTGTGGGAGAAAGCAAGAAATTATTGATCGTCTTGAAGACTTTGATCAGCATGGACCTGTCTGGGACGAAGTTGAGAGGGACATCTACATTCCAACATTCAGGAAAAAGTCTGGTCCTACTATTTCTGAGAATGAAAACTATACTGCTGCAGACTACTTCAGGTTAGTGTTTACACCACAGCTGATCGATCTTCTAGTCGTAGAAACAAACAGATATGCTGACCAAAAACTTTCCCATCCCTTCACTGCAGAATCAGCAAAAAAGCAATGGGAACCAACAAACACTGAAGAGATGACAGCTTTCCTTGGCTGCTTGATATATATGGGTTTGTGTACACTGGGAGATTTGCGTGACTACTGGTCAGAAGTAAATCGGTTCTTGCAGTTAAAAAGAAACCAAGAAAACAACATTCCAAAACGGAAAACAATGCCTTAGAAAGGAAGGGAGATTCCCCAAAATTTAAATCATGTTTCAACTGCGGAGGGGAATACCCACATAAAAATACCTGCCCTGCAAAGAACAAAAGATGCAATAACTGTGGAAAAATGAATCATTTCGCAAGACAATGCCAGAGCAACAGGAGACAAAGAAACCAAGTTCGACCATTGTTAGCTCAGAACAATACAAGCAGTTCGGATAAAGATTCAAGTTCAGAGTTAGATACACAGTACTGTTATGCAACCACAACGAAAAAGGAAACTGAGCAACCCACAACGAAAGTCAAGATTCAAGGAAGTAAGATAAAGATGACTGTGGACACTGGATCAACAATTAATGTAATAGATTTGGACACATTTCGTAAAAT
The DNA here is from genome assembly GCA_964020215.1 of Aurelia sp. 3 sensu Dawson et al. (2005). NCBI lineage: Eukaryota > Metazoa > Cnidaria > Scyphozoa > Semaeostomeae > Ulmaridae > Aurelia > Aurelia sp. 3 sensu Dawson et al. (2005). The sequence goes on from CAXHUP010000067.1 coordinate 349,580, forward strand.
GGATTCTGTTTGTCTACAGCCTACAAACGTTAAAGCCTATGCTTTCAACAGCAAGAAACCTGTTAGATTTGCTGGAAAATTCGAAACCCTTGTGGAAGCGAAAAGAAAGTTCACACTTGCAACAATTTATGTCACACAAGAGAAAGGGGGATGCCTCATGAGTTATGGCACTGCAGAGGAGCTAGGTTTAATTACATTGCATTTGGATAGTGTAAAAGTTGAAAAAGCTGAAAAACAAAAGTTTGAAGTGAAGGATGTGCACGTACAAAATATTGTAAACAACCACAAAGAAGTTTTCACAGGTCTTGGAAAGTGTAAAGATAAGCAAATAGAGTTAGCTATTGATTAATCAATAAAACCAGTGTTGCAGCAACAGCGTCAAATACCTTATCATTCAAGAGACAAACTTGAAAAAGAGTTACAAAAGTTAGTCAAAGAAGATATCATTGAAAAAGTTCCGGAAAATGAGCAAGCAGAATGGGTTTCACCTGTTGTTATAGTTCCTAAGAAGAATGATGCAATAAGATTATGTATTGATATGAGAGTTGCAAATAAAGCTATAAAAAGGATACGACATCCTATCCCAACAGCCAAGGACATTTCAATAGAGCTCAACGGTGCAACAGTTTTCACCAAGTTAGATCTAAACCAGGCATATCATCAGCTCGAATTAAGCCCTGAATCAAGACATATAACTACTTTCAGTACACTTGTTGGCCTCTATAGATACAAGAGACTAAATTATGGAACGAATGCTGCTGCGGAGATTTTTCAGAATACCTTAACACAGGCCCTCCAAGGTTTAAAGGGAGTACAGAGTATTGCAGATGATATTATAGTTTTTGGATATACCAGAGAGGAACATGATGCTGCCCTTGAAGCGTGTTTAAAGAGATTAGAGGAAAAGGGACTCACTCTGGGTTTTGAGAAGTGCCAATTTTTGAGAGAAAATCTTAATTTTTTTGGCCTAGTATATTCTAAGGAAGGTATTCACCCAGATCCAAAGAAAATATCTGCATTTGTGAATACTTCTGTACCCAAGACAGTCAGTGAAGTCAGAAGTTTGCTAGGCATGGCAAATTATAGTTCTCAATTTATACCAAATTTTGCATCAATAACAGAGCCCTTACGTCAGTTGACTAGAAAGGACAGTGTATTTACATGGGGAAAAGAGCAAGAGAAAGCGTACAAAAAGTTAAAGAAAGCATTAACAACAAGTCCAGTTATGAGTTATTTTGATGGAAAGAAAGATACTGTTCTGTACGTAGATGCAAGCACTGTTGGAGTATCAGCCATATTAGCCCAGAGGGAACCAGGAACGGAGAAAGAGCAAGTAGTGTCTTACGGAAGCCGATCGTTAACGTCGGTTGAAAAACGTTATTCCCAAACAGAGAAAGAAGGATTAGCTATAGTGTGGGGTATAGAACATTTCCATTTGTTTTTGTTTGGAAAGCCATTCACACTTTACACAGATCATAAAGCCTTAGAGTTAATTTACAATAATGCAAAGTCAAAACCACCAGCGAGAATAGAGAGATGGTTATTACGTCTGCAAACCATATGATTTTAAAGTTATTTACAAGTCAGGAAGCAGTAACCCTGCTGACTTTTTGTCACGTCATCCAGTTAATTCAAAGAAAGAGCAAGTGAATATTGCTGACGAATACATCAATTCAATCACATCAGCTGCATTACCTAATCCTAAAGTTATATCATTAAAAGAGATTCAAGAAGCAACAGAGAAAGACAGAACTCTGAGAGCAGTTAGAGCAGCACTTAAGACAGGCTATTGGTACATAGATCTTGTTAAAGATTTTCGTAAAGTGAAAGATGAACTGTCAGTTGATCACACGAACAAAGTTATCTTAAGGGGAACTCGTATTGTTATTCCTGAAGAGTTACAGAGTAAGATTGTCAAACTTAGTCATGAAGGACACCCAGGAATTGCTAGAACCAAAGCATTACTAAGAGAACATGTTTGGTTTCCAAATATGGATAAACAAGTCAAAGATGAAATAAGTCATTGTATACCTTGTCAAGCAACGACACAAGGTAACCCGCCAGAAATGTTACAATCAAGAGAGATGCCCAAAGGACCTTGGCAGACATTGCATTTAGATTTTTACGGACCTCTGCCAACCAATGAATATTTGTTTGTCACGATAGATAGTTATTCGCGTTATCCTGAAGTAGAAGTCGTGAAGAGTACATCTTCAAATACAGTGATTCCTAAGTTAGATTCAACGTTTGCTCGACATGGATTACCATATAAAGTGGTAACAGATAATGGACCTCCATTTCAAAGCAACGAATTCAGTCGATACATGCAGATGTTAGATATAAAGCATGAACCATCAACACCGTTATGGCCTCAGGGGAATTCAGACGTCGAGAGTTTCATGAAACCATTAGGAAAAGCTATTACTATTGCAAAGATAGAGAACAGACCAATGAGACAAGAACTGTCCAGATTTCTTTTCAGTTACAGAACGACACCACATTCTACAACAGGCGTGCCTCCATCACAGCTTCTTTTCAACAGGAAAATCAGAGGGAAGCTACCAATGTTAAATAAAGATTCAAAGACAACAAATAGGCACAGAGAAGCAAAGGTACAAAATGAAAGACACAAGGAACAGAGTAGAGAATATGGAAACAGACGACGGAATGCAAAGAACAGTAAAATTGAAGTTGGTGATACAGTATTAGTCAAACAGCCAAAAGCAAACAAGTTAACTCCAAAATTTAGAGTTAATCCATATGCTGTAAAGGCAAAGAAAGGAGCAACAATCACAGCTGAAAATAAAAACCATACGATAGTCCGCAATGCATCGTTTTTCAAGAAGATTCCTAAAGAAATTCCAATTGCAGATGATGATGAACTAGAGAAAAGGAGTAAGAGTAAGTGTGAAGATCAAGAGAGCGTTGTTCCTAGTCAAGCTCAAGAGAACATTGAACCGCACGAAAATAAGACCCCGTTTACACGATAATAAGACCCCGCAACAAGCTTATCCTTATGGTCCAGACATTAAAATCACAAAGCTTGAATGTGTTGGACATGTTCAAAAGAGAGTTGGATCACATTTGCGTAAAATCTTGCAAGATCACAAGGGAGAAGTTTTGGCGGATGGGAAAAAATTAAATGGTAAAGGCAGACTTACAGCAGCTGTTATGAATAAATTGCAGAACTATTTTGGCCTTGCTATAAGGCAGAATTCTGAGAAGATTTACCCAATGGAAAAAGCTGTATTTGCCTCACTATTTCACAACTCAGATCTTGATGCTGTGAAGCGTCATCAGTTCTGTCCAAAAGGTAATGACAGTTGGGGTAAATGGAGAAGGCAAGAAGATAAAAAAGTAAAGCCAGTTTTCATACCAAAACTGAGTATACCAGTTTCAGTTTTTGTAAAGATTCTACCGGTATTTTGGGACCTGGCAAAAACGATGATCTTCCAGAAAAATGCCTTCACAGGAAAACCCAAAATGCTAATGAAGCTTTGAATGGCTTAATTTGGCAGCGCTGTCCAAAAACACAGTTTTCGGGAAATTTGAGCCATGCTGCAGCTTATGTTACTGTGACAGCTTATATTACAGAAGAATTGCTGCAGATACCATATCTGTCTTGCTTGATCAATGTAACTTAGGCCTATGATAAGAAAGATCTGCATTGTTTGGAAGAATGTGAAAAGGTGTTTCTAAACGCAAGCATGTTCCAAGCAGAATAATCACTTCTTATGTGCATGATATAAACAGATGGATCAAATAGCCGTGTAGCGGTTGGATCATGGAGAGTAAACAGACTTCTTTTGAAATGATAACTTAGCAGTATTTTTGACAGGCCTCATCGCAGAGATTTTCCACTCATTTCTCAAAAAGGAAAATGATACTTTGAAGATAGACTCATGTAGAGAACCAAACAAAATTTGTAGAGAAACAAACAATGTCAGTGAATGACAATGCCAAGAGAATGTCAAGTTGTGACCAATTCCAATTGCTTAACATGCGGGAGGAGTAAACAAAGTTATGACAGGAGGGCTCATAAAGGGACACTCCCGGATTGTGATGACCTTTTTCAAAAAGCAATTTTGAAGGAGAGATGATACTCTTTAAAGAAACAGAGCTTGAAAATTCCTCTGCCAATTCCTCTCATCTATTCTATTCAAAAAGGCATTATTAGATCAAATTTCTGACTTTGCCCTCGAAGTAAGGAAGACAATGTACCGAAAAAGAATCGGCAGGAGAAAATTTCTTGCTCAAACATGAATGATCTTTTCACAAAATGTTTTGATGCGTTTGATTGTGGAATCCTAGCAGAATGTTACTGAGGCAAAACCCGGACAAACAGAAAGAGTTCTTTGATTTATATTGTATTGAAATGGATGAATTACAGCAAATGTCTTTTCCCTATTTCTTATACAGCACGGTTGGTTTGGAGAGGAAAAGGAGGGCATGGCTCAGTGAAGGATTGCTGGATTTTCTGAAGACTGGTTGCTAACATAGATGCGTTGATTGCTTTGTGAATGAAGCTTCAGAATACGGTAACCCATGCTGCCAACAAATTGCGGTAAGCTTCATCGGAACATGTGGAGTGAGAGTTTATCCAGCTTCTTCAATAAAAGCTATTAAGGAACGTCAAACAAAAGGAAATCAGCGCTCAAAGGCTAATGCCCCTAAACCTCCCAAACAATTGGCCAATGAAAGGAAGATGAAAGAAGAAAAAAAAAGAAAGCTGGCCCACCAAAGAGAAAGAAAACTGATACCAGTAATCCTAATATTGATCCGAGCAACAAGGAAAGCATGCTTCTTCTGTGCATGAATCTTTTGAAATGTATCAGGTGTATGAGGGCGATAGCAGATATGGGATATCTGTCCCTATAGAGATAAAAGATCATCAGGAAACCCTTGCGTTATACTGCCAACTTGGCAGTACCTGCTGAGTTCAAGAAAATTTCAGAGTAGCAGGGGTTGATTCAGATTTCCGAGATAAATTTTGTCAAACTCAGCAGGTACTATGAAGCTCGAATTTCGAATATTGGGCTGAAGGGAAGCTACAGAGCATACTGAGAAAGATAAATAAGACCGACTACATGGGACTTAGCAGCAAAATTTGTTGAGTTTTGATAAAGCATTCAAACAGAAAGACATCTAAGAATGTAACGCAACAAAAGAATGCAACATTTTGATGCGTTCTTTTGCATATTTGGATAACTATAGATGCAACATGGGTGAAAAGAAAACAATTGTTGCTGATCTGTTTGGAAATAACTTGCGTTCCTTTACGTATAACTATACTTAGATACAGCAGTGCAACACTAACGCAAATAAAAAAGGATGGCATTTTAATTATCATTACGCCTTGATAGCTAGCCTTCTTTGAGGTGCTGTATTGGATTGATCGAAGGCAAGGACGAAAAACAAAAAGGAAATGACTGTCATCTGAGACACAGACAAGAAAATATGATTTGCAAGCACTTTCAAGGAGATGTTCTGTCTGAAGAAAGGAAAAATTCTTTGCATGTCATGCGTTTGCAAACATGCAAACATGATTTGAGGGCCCCTTCACTGCAATACGTTGGGGCTCCTGTGTTTGGCAGTTGGCAATTTCTGTTTGAGTATTCTCATGTAAGACATTAATCATTCATAACACATTTTACAGGGTGCTATGTTTAAACAGTTCAGAATCATTATATTGTTGATGGAAGCATCACCATGGACTGATTATGAATGCAATTCACATGACTACATTTCCAATACAGAATACAGTGTTTTCGCCAAAAGGGTGTAATTTGAAAAAAAATCATCAGATAAAAGGGGTATAAAATTTTACACAGAAATCAAAGAAAAGGGTAATTTTCCAGAGATGAAGACCAAAGGAGGGGCAATCAGCATAGAATTTTCCAAATAGCATTAGAGCAGGGTAAGAAAAGATTGTTTCAAGGAAGACCAGACTGACTTGTCCCCACCAAAGATGCAACAAAATTACTGCTGTTTGGCTTGTTTGGAACAATGTTAGGACATTCTGTACAACAAGGTGGTCCCTGCTTCCCTTGCTTGTGCCCTGTCACATATCAATACATTGTTGGTTGTAAGGAGGAAGTGCAAGTGGAATCTGCAAAGATGACATCCCAATATCAGCAAGCACAGAGATGTTGTTGAAATTCTTATGTCTACTTGGTAAATCTAAAGCCTGGTTTCCATATAATCGTTACGATCGTTTGGATCGCTGTGAACGACTCCAGCGATCCCAGCGATCTTATGGAAACACGCACAAACGATCCTAGCGATCCCTGCGATCAGGATCGCTGGGATAGAAACTTGTTCTATTCCAGCGATCCACCAGCGATCGCAACAATCGAAAAGTATCCCGTGGTGCTTTGTATCTACCCCATGGTGCCTCGTTTCTATCCCATGATGCTAGAGTCATCAGCTTCTTGGGCCACATTTGGTGTTTACAAAAATGGCGGTCGAAAACACACCTGCAACTGCAAGCAAGGAATTCATGGAAGAGATTCAAAAATTTGATTGCCTCTACAACAAGTTGTTGTGATGTAGGGACTTTTGGACCCAGACCCCTGATCGTGTTGTTGGGAATAGAACAATAGTTGTTTACTTGATGTGGTGTAAAATGGCGAGGCGTGATGTGTTGTTACTGTTTCGCATTCTTGCAGCTCCAACACAATAATGGCGACGAGGAGCAAGCAAATTAGTTATTAGTTGTACAGATTGATAATATGGCAACACCAGCTTTGAATCCTATGCCTCCATTTGATCCTGATACGGATCTAGGAGCAGATTTGGCCGCTCGATGGAAAATCTGGCTGGATGATTTCAATACATACCTCGTTGCGAGTAACATTACAAGTGACAAAAGGAAAAGAGCACTTTTGTTGTATCAAGCTGGGTCGCGAGTGAGAGAAATTTTTCGAAATCTCGAAGAAACTGGAGAAGATTTTGACACAGCCGTCGCAAAGTTAAATGACTTCTTCGAGCCTCAGAAAAATCGTTTATTCGAGGTTTATAAATTTCGCCAAGCTGTACAAGGCCAGTCAGAAAGTTTAGACCAGTTCCATACTCGTTTACGCACATTGGCTACGAACTGTGATTTTCATGATCCAGAGTTCGAAGTGCAAGTTCAAATTGTTATAGGGGTAGATCTAATCGTCTTAGGAAATTGGCTTTACGAGACCCTGACTGTAAGTTGGCGGATATGCTGTTAGCTGGTCGTCGGGAGGAAACAAGCACAGTTCAAGCTGCGGAAATTGAGAAGAAAATTGATGATAAATCGGTTCTTGCAGTTAAAAAGAAACCAAGAAAACAACATTCCAAAACGGAAAACAATGCCTTAGAAAGGAAGGGAGATTCCCCAAACTTTAAATCATGTTTCAACTGCGGAGGGGAATACCCACATAAAAATACCTGCCCTGCAAAGAACAAAAGATATTTCTTTGTATACTATTTCTTGTATACTATTTGTATACTACTATTTCTTTGAATACTTGAACCCTGTATTGAAAAAGTTGTCAAAAGAAAACAAACACGTGACAATATCTGGTGATTTCAACCTAGACCTACTGCAAACTGATAAGATCAAAGTGGCAGAAGATTTCGTAAATCTCATGTTCTCAAATTTCTACCAACCTGTTATCTTACAGCCTACTAGGTATTCCGATCACCATAAGCCGGCATTAATAGATAACATATTTGTTAATTCGTTGGACATCGACGGTGTAAGTGGCAACCTAATCGCCAAGGTTACTGATCATATGCCTAACTTCGTTCTGATGCATAAAGAAATAAGTAAGAACCATAAATCAAAAATCTTAAAAAGGGATTATAAAAACTTTGACGAATCTAGTTTCATAAACGACGTAAGCAAGACAGACTTTGATCCTGATGGACTTCTGGGACTTTCAAGTCTGGATTCAAGATACGAACACTTTCAAGGCAAGATCCTAGATGCCATTCAAAATCATGCCCCACTAAAGCCTCTTACAAAGAAACAGCATAAACAACGAAAAAAACCATGGATCACTAACGGTATCCTGAAATCGATCTCGATAAAGAATAAATTTTACAAAAAATTTTTAAAGTCAAAAGACCCTTACTGGTATCAGCAATACAAATTTTACAGAGATACATTAAACCATTTAATTAGAAGAAGCAAGAGAAATCATTACAAATCTTACTTTGAAACTTTCAAGAACAATTCTAAAAAGATCTGGAAAGGTATAAATGAGCTGTTAAACAAATCAAACAAGACTGCATCAAGTGAAATCATTATAAAAAACAATGGCGTCCTGGTGAACGATCAAAAACAAGTGGCAAATAGATTTAATGAATATTTTACAAGCATTGCTCAAAACCTTGTCGATAAGCTTCGAAATCCGAAAAAACAATACAGTGATTACTTAAAAGATCCCGTTTCAAATAGCTTCATGATTTCTCCCGTACTAACTGCTGAAGTACTTGATCAATTACGAAACTTAGATGAAACCAAAGCTGCCGATTCATATGATATCCCAGCATACCTAATAAAGTTGGTTCAAAACCACATAGCTAAACCACTAACCACTTTGATAAATCTCTCTTTTAGCACTGGTTACTACCCAAAAGCGTTAAAATATGCTAAAGTCATACCAATCTTCAAAGCAAAAGCTAAAAACGAAGTTTCAAATTATCGACCTATATCTTTACTCCCCCTATTCAACAAGATCTTTGAAAAATTAATGTATTCCCGCTTAATCGGATTTCTCAACAAAAATAAAGTGCTTTACACGCATCAATTTGGTTTCCAAAAAATAAGTCAACCTCACTTGCTATACTTGATGTTTGCATAAAACTCGTTGAATCTATCGAAAAGAGAGAATTCTCCTGTTGTATCTTTCTCGACTTTGCCAAGGCCTTTGATACAGTAAATCATAACATACTAATAAACAAATTAGAACACTATGGAATAAGAGGTATTCCCCTAGACTGGTTTCGTTCCTACCTAAACGAACGGAGCCAACGTGTCTTTGTTGGTGGCGAGTTGTCCGTAGACAGGACAATCAAACATGGTGTACCGCAAGGGAGCGTCTTAGGCCCTCTCCTCTTCCTATTGTACATTAATGATATCCCAAAAGCATCTAAAATGATGAATTTTTACCTTTTTGCAGACGATACAAGCCTCTTCTATTCGCATAAAAATATCAATACTCTAGAAGAGGTCGTCAACGTTGAGCTTGGTAGTATCCAAGATTGGCTAGTAGCAAATAAATTAACTCTAAATACAAATAAATCAAATTTCATGATAATCAAGCCAAGACAGAAAAAAAGAAAAAAAAGATGCAATAACTGTGGAAAAATGAATCATTTCGCAAGACAATGCCAGAGCAACAGGAGACAAAGAAACCAAGTTCGACCATTGTTAGCTCAGAACAATACAAGCAGTTCGGATAAAGATTCAAGTTCAGAGTTAGATACACAATACTGTTATGCAACCACAACGAAAAAGGAAACTGAGCAACCCACAACGAAAGTCAAGATTCAAGGAAGTAAGATAAAGATGACTGTGGACACTGGATCAACAATTAATGTAATAGATTTGGACACATTTCGTAAAATGGATTCTGTTTGTCTACAGCCTACAAATGTTAAAGCCTATGCTTTCAACAGCAAGAAACCTGTTAGATTTGCTGGAAAATTCGAAACCCTTGTGGAAGCGAAAAGAAAGTTCACACTTGCAACAATTTATGTCACACAAGAGAAAGGGGGATGCCTCATGAGTTATGGCACTGCAGAGGAGCTAGGTTTAATTACATTGCATTTGGATAGTGTAAAAGTTGAAAAAGCTGAAAAACAAAAGTTTGAAGTGAAGGATGTGCACGTACAAAATATTGTAAACAACCACAAAGAAGTTTTCACAGGTCTTGGAAAGTGTAAAGATAAGCAAATAGAGTTAGTTATTGATGAATCAATAAAACCAGTGTTGCAGCAACAGCGTCGAATACCTTATCATTCAAGAGACAACAAACTTGAAAAAGAGTTACAAAAGTTAGTCAAAGAAGATATCATTGAAAAAGTTCCGGAAAATGAGCAAGCAGAATGGGTTTCACCTGTTGTTATAGTTCCTAAGAAGAATGATGCAATAAGATTATGCATTGATATGAGAGTTGCAAATAAAGCTATAAAAAGGATACGACATCCTGTCCCAACAGCCAAGGACATTTCAATAGAGCTCAACGGTGCAACAGTTTTCACCAAGTTAGATCTAAACCAGGCATATCATCAGCTCGAATTAAGCCCTGAATCAAGACATATAACTACTTTCAGTACACTTGGCCTCTATAGATACAAGAGACTAAATCATGGAACGAATGCTGCTGCGGAGATTTTTCAGAATACCTTAACACAGGCCCTCCAAGGTTTAAAGGGAGTACAGAGTATTGCAGATGATATTATAGTTTTTGGATATACCAGAGAGGAACATGATGCTGCCCTTGAAGCGTGTTTAAAGAGATTAGAGGAAAAGGGACTCACCCTAAATTTTGAGAAGTGCCAATTTTTGAGAGAAAATCTTAATTTTTTTGGCGTAGTATATTCTAAGGAAGGTATTCACCCAGATCCAAAGAAAATATCTGCATTTGTGAATACTTCTGTACCCAAGACAGTCAGTGAAGTCAGAAGTTTGCTAGGCATGGCAAATTATAGTTCTCAATTTATACCAAATTTTGCATCAATAACAGAGCCCTTACGTCAGTTGACTAGAAAGGACAGTGTATTTACATGGGGAAAAGAGCAAGAGAAAGCGTACAAAAAGTTAAAGAAAGCATTAACAACAAGTCCAGTTATGAGTTATTTTGATGGAAAGAAAGATACTGTTCTGTACATAGATGCAAGCACTGTTGGAGTATCAGCCATATTAGCCCAGAGGGAACCAGGAACGGAGAAAGAGCAAGTAGTGTCTTACGAAAGCCGATCGTTAACGTCGGTTGAAAAACGTTATTCCCAAACAGAGAAAGAAGGATTAGCTATAGTGTGGGGTATAGAACATTTCCATTTGTTTTTGTTTGGAAAGCCATTCACACTTTACACAGATCATAAAGCCTTAGAGTTAATTTACAATAATGCAAAGTCAAAACCACCAGCGAGAATAGAGAGATGGTTATTACGTCTGCAACCATATGACTTTAAAGTTATTTACAAGTCAGGAAGCAGTAACCCTGCTGACTTTTTGTCACGTCATCCAGTTAATTCAAAGAAAGAGCAAGTGAATATTGCTGACGAATACATCAATTCAATCACATCAGCTGCATTACCTAATCCTAAAGTTATATCATTAAAAGAGATTCAAGAAGCAACAGAGAAAGACAGAACTCTGAGAGCAGTTAGAGCAGCACTTAAGACAGGCTATTGGTACATAGATCTTGTTAAAGATTTTCGTAAAGTGAAAGATGAACTGTCAGTTGATCACACGGACAAAGTTATCTTAAGGGGAACTCGTATTGTTATTCCTGAAGAGTTACAGAGTAAGATTGTCAAACTTAGTCATGAAGGACACCCAGGAATTGCTAGAACCAAAGCATTACTAAGAGAACATGTTTGGTTTCCAAATATGGATAAACAAGTCAAAGATGAAATAAGTCATTGTATACCTTGTCAAGCAACGACACCAGGTAACCCGCCAGAACTGTTACAATCAAGAGAGATGCCCAAAGGACCTTGGCAGACATTGCATTTAGATTTTTACGGACCTCTGCCAACCAATGAATATTTGTTTGTCACGATAGATAGTTATTCGCGTTATCCTGAAGTAGAAGTCGTGAAGAGTACATCTTCAAATACAGTGATTCCTAAGTTAGATTCAACGTTTGCTCGACATGGATTACCATATAAAGTGGTAACAGATAATGGACCTCCATTTCAAAGCAACGAATTCAGTCGATACATGCAGATGTTAGATATAAAGCATGAACCATCAACACCGTTAGGGCCTCAGGGGAATTCAGACGTCGAGAGTTTCATGAAACCATTAGGAAAAGCTATTACTATTGCAAAGATAGAGAACAGACCAATGAGACAAGAACTGTCCAGATTCCTTTTCAGTTACAGAACGACACCACATTCTACAACAGGCGTGCCTCCATCACAGCTTCTTTTCAACAGGAAAATTGGAGGGAAGCTACCAATGTTAAATAAAGATTCAAAGACAACAACTAGGCACAGAGAAGCAAAGGTACAAAATGAAAGAAACAAGGAACAGAGTAGAGAATATGGAAACAGACGACGGAATGCAAGGAACAGTAAAATTGAAGTTGGTGATACAGTATTAGTCAAACAGCCAAAAGCAAACAAGTTAACTCCGAAATTTAGAGTTAATCCATGTATTGTAAAGGCAAAGAAAGGAGCAACAATCACAGCTGAAAATAAAAACCATACTATAGTTCGCAATGCATCGTTTTTCAAGAAGATTCCTAAAGAAATTCCAATTGCAGATGATGATGAACTAGAGAAAAGGAGTAAGAGTAAGTGTGAAGATCAAGAGAACGTTGTTCCTAGTCAAGCTCAAGAGAACATTGAACCACACGAAAATAAAGAGAACATTTTGCGCAGATCTACAAGACAGCGTACGCAAGTTGAACGTTATGGACAACCAGTTGATTCGTCATTGTTAAAATTTTGAATGATTTAGAATGATTTAGTATAATCATGGTTGTTGTTAAAAAAAGGGGATGATGTTGTGATGTAGGGACTTTTGGACCCAGACCCCTGATCGTGTTGTTTTGAATAGAACAATAGTTGTTGACTTGATGTTGTGTAAAATGGCGAGGCGTGATGTGTTGTTACTGTTTCGCATTCTTGCAGCTCCAACACAATAATCACAGCCTTACATTGGGCGAAACCCAAGAACACCAAATATCAATGTTTCCAATTGTTCTTTGCTATTTTCCCTTTGCCATGGTTTCTTCTGTTCAAAATCTAATGCCCTTCTTGGTTCCTATACAATTTGACACATCTGAAAAGGTTTGTTTACACATTTCAAGTCACATGCCATCACTCGAGGGCAGTTTCTGCATCATACTAACTTTTGCATTCATTGCCCTACAGGTTTTCATGGTGCGCAATAACTTACAAGATTCAAAACAATAGCTTTGCTTAAAGAAAAATGCTCAACTGCTTTTAATCAAAGAAGGTGGGCAGTATTGTAGAACTAAGAATTGGGGCAATTTTTAGAGGGACTTAAAATGCATGGACTTCTGAAGATCATACGTGATAATCCAACAAAGCTTGCAGTCTCTTTACATCCAAATCAGAGATTGATTCATACCAGAACATGGAAAGAGCATATAGGAGCATTGACAGAATGGTTCAGTTGCATGTTGAAATGGGGTATCACTGCAAGACCCTTAACATGTGTCTTTGGAGAAGAGACAGTTGATTTCATTTGGCACAAGATTGGGAGTGGTGAACTAGGTGAACTGCACCAAGGAAGTCTGCTAAATCGAGAGGGTAGCGAGGGTCGTTAGGGTAGCAAGGGTCGAGAGGGTGGCAAGGGTCAAGGTGGTGGCGAGGGTCAAGAATGTGGTGAGGGTAGGCAGTGGTGGAAATGGTAGGCTTATAGTATCATGTGGTATCAAATCTTCTAGTGGAATCTTCCCTACAAATTTGGCATACATTGTTTATAACAAACTGCAAATTGCTAAGTATTGTTCTAGCTCTAGCATCTAGCTGTTCTGCTTTTCTCATATTCTTAGAACAATCATCCTAAGCTACGATGCATTCCATGGAAGGAACAAATTCTCAAGGGCACTCAGGAGAGTTTCGGTTCCAGCATCATCGTGAATGGCAGCATCAATAGTGGAGATCTGACAGACTACGTCATGTTTTTGGAGGATAATTACTTGACAACAACCGGTATCCCAAAGGTCTTCAAAGCTGCGCACTTCATTGGCAATGTCGAAGCAGATTATTGGTTTCTTGGTGAAGACGTAAGCGCTGATTTCTTTCACATTCCAATTTTTTCTCTTTAAAAATTCTTAACTTTTTATAGTAAATAAAAAGCTTTAAAAGCAATATCCTTAGGGTTCATCAATGGTGAAGAAATTGATGTGTCTTTTAGAGAAATCACCTACAAGGTAAGCCAAAAGGGAATCCCAAGGACGAAGATGCTTACATCAGAAACTCAACTGTCAAATCACTAAGAAATTGAGAATTCTACGCAGATACAATACAGAAGCCCTTGGATCGTCTAGTGTGTGAGAATTGGATAGTCTACTTTGATAGTGTTTTTGGGGATAATGGCCAGTATGTCCTGATTTGATCTTTTTTGCACTGGATTGGGGTTTGTGGCGTGCTGTCCTTCTGTGTATTGCGGCGCCGTGCGGATCTGGATGCATTCATCTACCTTAGCGGTAATTAAAGCAAGACCCCTAGGAAGACCAGCTGTTTAGGTTTTTCAAAAATTTTTATTTGTATTTCTTACCCATCATACTTTTATAAGAGCTGATAGGGCATTGTGCCTAAGTATTCACATGATGTGATGTGATGTGATGTAATGTGGCGTGTTGCCTAATTTTGGGATATGTTGCAGGGAGCTAGAGAGGCTCAAAGTTATGAGTTTCCGCACATGCGTGCGCAGTTTCTGCTCTGTCATTGTGCAGCAAAGATCATTTGACGCATTACAGTGAATATGCAAACATAAAGTCATGCAGTAAGCACATATGAAATCACATATGAAATCCAAACTCTCTTTGCTTATTGAATTCCAGGTTGCATGCTCATGTTCACGATGGTTTCACAAAAATTGTGTCAATGCAAAGCCTCTAGAAGCACCAAAAATGTTTTTCGAATCTGATGTTTGTAAGAATGGAAGCACTAATTTTTTAGAATCAATAGAACTGGATGAATTGAAAGCTGTCAGCTCCTGCATAAACGAGGAAAAGATAGCAAAACTATGAAGAGTACAGAGGATGCTTCCGCCATAATACCCAGAGCCCAAGGAAAGGAAGCATGCACTTCCCAAGATGCAACACAATGGGGATCTTCTTTTCACCAATAGAAAGGATGCCAGAACTGCCATAACAATTGTACAGTTTCACCACCAGGAAATTTCATGGTTGCAAAATTCCTTGCAAAGTTGCAACCTTCAAGGTGCCTATGCCAAGGAGGATGAAAGACAGTGCATGAATTACTTCTTCTGTGTTAAGAAGAAATGTCTGCAAGCTGTGTTTGGAAAAAACTTCACACTGAAGGACATTTAAGTAGATGACAACGTAAAAGAGAGACTGACTGTTGCAAATGCGCAGTGGCTTGAAATGCAAGGACTTGATATTAGGTTTTAAAAGATAGTAATGTACTTGGTGTAAGGAAAAGTAACCCCTTTTCCATTAGAGAAGGGAACTACACAATAAGATACCAACACTTTCCAAGCACACATGAGTTACAGTAAATCCCCGCGTATAAGAACCTACTACTTCAAGAGCAAGGCTGAAATTAGTTCTTATTTCAAAGGTACTAAGACTAATTTCAAGGGATAGAGGTTGTTATTTGAAGGGTGCCTCATGTAGTCCCCTTGAGATCAAATGTGTCACGATTCAAGAAAGACCAGTTTTTGTTAGTAGTGTGTTAAGGTAATAACAACCTAACAGCTTTTATCCTGTAGGGATGCATCTCATGCTGTTTCTCTTAAGATGAAGCCTTTGTTGAGTTGGTGCTTAAGAGAAAGTTTACTTGCATTTCAAAAAGACATCAGAATTTTTTGTGCCAGATCTTGGACATTTTGTTCTTGCCTAGTGAAGAAAACACCTTCCTTTTATATCGTTCTTGCAATTGGTATTGCCATTTCCCATGAGTGATATCCCATCATACTATTAGATGACACACCTATCACATGTAATGCAACTAAAGACCTAAATGCACCTAACAAAAACCAACATCGAAAACAAACAGCACAGCTAAGAAGCCTGACACAGCTAGAATAGCTGGCACCCCTAACAAAACTAACAGACCTAAAATAACTAACAAACCTAACAGATTTAATGTAACTAGCACACCTAACAGACCTAACAAACTTACAAACCCAACAGACGTAACTAACAAACCTCACAACTAACAAACCTAACACAACCAGGGTTGCCAACTGGCCTACTGGGAGGCCAGATTTTAAAAATCTGGCCTAATTTGAAAGTCTTTTGCTACGAATATTTTCATTTGGCCTCCACCTCATTTCTGGCTACCATTTGGCCTCCTGGGATTCCATGACATGATGTCTTTGTTTTCTTTGTAATTTTCTAAATTTTGTCGTAAAATGCTTCATGAAATTAGATCTAATTGCTGCATTGACAAAAATATGATACCATCATCAGTTTATTTTTAATCTATTTCCGTGAAAGGAATCATCCATTGTTTCTCTTGTGAAGTGCTGAAACTATTTTGGGGCGTCCATGCGTCACAGCATCTGCAATGCATCAGCACTTCCCTTGCGTCATAAAGGTATTATCAATATCATGACTCTTGGTATTATTCACTGCGTGGACGTCCCCCGCCTTTGTCTCTGTTATATTGAAGGTTTATTTAGGGTTTAGGGATTTGCCCTTGCTGAGCAGTGAACTGAAGCAGTTCACAAAATGGCTACAAAATGGAAAGGCAGTTATGATTGTTCAAGAAAATACAAGAAGAGCTGGGAAAAGCAGTATTCATGGTTGTCAGAATCACCAGACGGTAAAGGAAGTGCATATTGTAAACTCTGCCGTAAGTCTCTTCAAGCCAAGATCTGGTCTATTTCCAAACACGAAAGTTCTTCAGAACATACCAACAGGATCAAGGAAACTCAGCAAATGAGACCTTTAGCAGTAGAAAGATGCACACGACCGGGAGCAGTAAAATGTGAAATTAAAGAAGCAGAAATTCAAATAGCTGTTGGTATAGCTTGTCACTCTGCAATCCTTGCTATTGATCACTTGGGTGAAATAATGGTTCAACATGGCAAAGGAAGTATTTTGGGTGAGATTCAACTGCATCGCACAAAATGCAGTCAGTTGCTGAAAAATGTTGTATCTCCATCTTTGAAACATGAGCTTCAACACGATGTACAAGGGAAAGGTTTTGCTGTGCTTATTGACGAGTCAACAGATGTTGCCGCAAAAAAGAATCTTTGCATATGCATTCGGTACTTCAGCGAGAAAGAAATGCGAGTGG
Source organism: Aurelia sp. 3 sensu Dawson et al. (2005) (assembly GCA_964020215.1). NCBI lineage: Eukaryota > Metazoa > Cnidaria > Scyphozoa > Semaeostomeae > Ulmaridae > Aurelia > Aurelia sp. 3 sensu Dawson et al. (2005). The sequence goes on from CAXHUP010000067.1 coordinate 366,755, forward strand.
CGACAGCGTTTGTTGGAATGGAGGAAGTTGTGGAGACGTCAGGAGAACGCTTGTTCCAGGCGGTAAAATCTGGTCTTCAGACAGTTGGACTAGATTTTGACTCTTGCTTTGGTTTTGCGAGTGATGGTGCTTCAACGATGGTGGGGGAATGGAATTCTGTGTGGTCCAGGATTCGGCAAGCATCGCCGAACTGTGTACGAATGAAATGTATTTGTCATTCACTGGCTTTGTGCGTCCAACATGCTTTTGAAAAGATGCCATCAAACCTTGGCTTTCTTTTAAAGGAAATACCAAAATGGTTCTCGAAGAGCATTCTCCGAAGAGAGGCTTTCAAACAACTCATAACAGTTATGGATCCAAATGCTGAGCAAAGAGGTAAGCCTATGCCGTTCCAGAAAATGTCTGCAACTCGATGGCTGGTCAGAGGGAAGGTGCTTTTTAATATCCTGGTGAATTGGGAGGAGTTGAAAGCATACTTTTTGGTGGAAGAGCCCAACTGCAAGTCAGATGTTCGGTACAAGGCAAGAATGTTGCTGAGCATGCTGAATGATGGCATCAACTATCTCTATTTTCAATTTCTTTCTCCAATTGTGACAGAATTTGAACGAGTTAATGCATTCTTTCAAGCCACTAATGCAGATCCCGAAGATATGGTTAAAGAACTGTTCCTTCTCCACAGCACCCTGCGCTTCAGAATATATGGTTCAGGTGATGTACTTCTGCCTACCTCTCGTGTCGATTTTGGGGCAAAGTTCATCATGGAGGCACGAAAGTATGTTGGTGATCACGGGCATTGCACTGATGCTAAGATGAAAGTCGAAGAAGTGTACAACCGATGCCAAAGTTTTCTCCTCGAAGCTCTAACTCAGGTTGAAGATAGACTCCCTGCAAGTGAAAGCATTTTCAAAGGCCTCAGCTACCTGAGCCCAAGGTCAGTACTGTCTCAGGTTGATCGTGCCCCATTTATGTCACTGCCAATGATCCACACCATCATGGGTGAGATGTCAGCAGTTGAAGAGGAATACCGAAAGATTATTCATGTTGACTGGGCAGCGGAAAGCGTTTTCAACGGGATCGTGCCAACAGATTCAGTTGATTTTTGGTGTGGAATTTTCAAATACACGTCCAGTACAGGAGAACACCCATTCAGACAGTTGGCTCTGTATGCTCTAACTGCTCTTGCCACCCCAGTAAGCAATGCCATATGCGAGAGAGTATTTTCCCATGTCACCAATGTGAAGACAAAGCTAAGAAACAGGATGCAACTTGATATGCTGGATGCAGTTATCAGAGTTCGAGTGAATTTGAAGTTTGGCCAAAAATGCTGTCGAGATTTCAGTGCTTCACAAGAAATGCTTGAACTTTTCAACTCTGCCAATGTGTACAAGCAAGGAGAAAATTCTGCAGAGCAGGAAGGACTGAACTTACTAGAATACCTGTAAAATTTGCTTAATTGTGCAACAATGATATCACGAACATGAGACATATGAAAATCATGATTAACGGCGTCAGTTATTGATTTTGTCACACCATGCAACATCTGTAAAACAAACCTTGTCCAAGTTTTGGATCTTTAATTTTCTAAACTCATTTCATTTTCAAGGTCTGTTTCATCCAACATGCCTTGCACGTGCCAGGCCTGAAATAAGGCCAAACCTAGTATACAGTTCAATGTAACGAAGAGGCCACGTGTGCAAGTGATGCTGGGTGAAACAGACCCTTAAAATCAAATTTGAAAGCTGGAAAATTGATTGTTGAAAATCTTTTGTCTTAAATAACTCAAACAATTGGTCTATTGTTGTTAAACAATGAAAATTCTTTTACCGTGAATTTGGCTAAATTTTGGCCTCGTTTGCAACCATGTTTGGCTACTGCTGACCAGTCGGGTCTGGCAACCCTGAACACAACCAAAAATCCTAACACACTTAACAAACCTAACACAACTAACAAACCTAACATAACTAACAAACCTAACATAACTAACAAAACTAACACAACTAACACACCTAACACAACAAACCGACCTAACAAACCTAACAGACCTATCATAACTAGCAAACCTAACAGACATAACACAAAATAAGGTACTAGGTAACAGGGATGCAGCTGAAAGAATTGCAAACACAAAAGTATTGATTTTGGATGAGGTTTCTATGCTGACACCACAACTGTTTGAATCCAGTGACTATATTTTGAGGAAGATTTGCAGATGTGACAAACCCTTTGGAGGGTTCCAAATAATACTTTGTGGGGATTTTTGTCAGCTACCACCAGTTGTTGAGGCAGGTCAGGATCCATCATTTTGCTTCCAGTCAGCCCTTTGGAAATCAGCTATTCAGCTTGAAATTGAACTGCAGACTGTATACAGACAGTCAGAGCCAGAACTCCTTGATTTGTTGAGTGAGGTGCGAAATGGAGGTAATCTTTCTGCTGCTGCTGTTGGGACTCCCTAATTTAAGATTCAAGAACCAAGAACCAGAACCAAGAACCAAGAACCAAACCACCCTAATTTAAAGGGTTTGTGCAAGGATATAAGCCTGCATTTGCACAGAGCAGAAAAATCTAAATATAGCCCATTGAAATTGATGGCCCGCACGTGTTGTTAATCATCGATAGCTAAAGAAACAATGCTGTGTTTGCGCATTCTCTTTGTTCTATTTATAGAGAAGCATATTTACCATTGCACACTCCCTTTAAGAACCGGAATTCAAGAACCAAGTTTAGACACCCTAATTTAAGAACCGGAATTTAAGAACCAAGCTTAGACACCCTAATTTAAGAACCAGAATTTAAGAACCAAGTTTAGACACCCTAATTTAAGAACCGGAATTTAAGAACCAAGCTTAGACACCCTAATTTAAGAACCGGAATTTAAGAACCAAGCTTAGACACCCTAATTTAAGAACCGGAATTTAAGAACCAAGCTTAGACACCCTAATTTAAGAACCAGAATTTAAGAACCAAGTTTAGACACCCTAATTTAAGAACCAGAATTTAAGAACCAAGCTTAGACACCCTAATTTAAGAACCGGAATTTAAGAACCAAGCTTAGACACCCTAATTTAAGAACCGGAATTTAAGAACCAAGTTTAGACACCCTAATTTAAGAACCGGAATTTAGGAACCAAGCTTAGACACCCTAATTTAAGAACCGGAATTTAAGAACCAAGTTTAGACACCCTAGCTTAAGAACCGGAATTTAAGAACCAAGTTTAGACACCCTAGCTTAAGAACCGGAATTTAAGAACCAAGTTTAGACACCCTAATTTAAGAACCAGAATTTAAGAACCAAGCTTAGACACCCTAATTTAAGAACCGGAATTTAAGAGCCAAGCTTAGACACCCTAATTTAAGAACCGGAATTTAAGAACCAAGTTTAGACACCCTAATTTAAGAACCGGAATTTAAGAACCAAGCTTAGACACCCTAATTTAAGAACCGGAATTTAAGAACCAAGTTTAGACACCCTAGCTTAAGAACCGGAATTTAAGAACCAAGTTTAGACACCCTAGCTTAAGAACCAAAATTTAAGAACCAAGTTTAGACACGCTAATTTACGAACCGGAATTTAAGGACCAAGCTTAGACACCCTAATTTAAGAACTGGAATTTAAGAACCAAGTTTAGGCTCCCTAATTTAAGAACCGGAATTTAAAAACCAAGTTTAGGCACCCTAATTTAAGGAATCAAATGGAAAGGCACGGACTGGAGACAAGGCCTGTCAGCACCTGGATGCAGTCTTGAACTTTAAACCCCTTGAATACAAGGCTGAATCAATTGCGGAGCCAACAATCGGAAAGTGACGGGCCTGGGGCATGTTCCCAGAAATATTTTGCATGATCACCCCTTTAAAACTGTCAGAAGATGCAGGCAACGCCCTTTTTGCAAAATTTAGAGTTGATGGTTGCCAAGCATAATATTCATTAGATCCATTCATTTCAAGACAAAAATGCTTGATCTGACATCTGACTAACCCCTCCCCAAGAAACAAATTATAGCACATTTTGTTAGCCTGCGTGCAGACTTTACTTGCGGAGGAGGACGGAAGGAAAGGGGAAAAGGTAAACCTTTTCCCTTTTCCGTCCGTCCTTCTCCGCAATAAGTCTGCACGCAGGCTAACATTTTGTACGACTATCTTTTGGAAAGGAGGGGTACCCACCCCCATTTCCTCCCATGGCTCCATCACTGGTGGAATAATCATTGTTCCCAAGGGAATTTGAAAACAAAGCATCGTCAAGCGATTGAAATGTGAAGAAAGTCTCGGCAGAACCTTAGCACAAAGTTAAAATTGAATTGATGTTCGCAGTGTAGGAAGGATTCTTGGGTGTTAAGTTTCAGTTTGCTCAGGACATGGTCAGCTTTCCTTCACCCAATGAAATTCTTAACGGAAACTTCAAAATGAGTAATAAAACAAGGTTTAAATGAGTAGAAAAGTGACTGGATTTGCGGTTTTTGTTGTTGTTGAAAAAAGGAATTTTTGCTTGTTCTCCACAGACTTGAGGTGTTCCCAGACAAGAGGCGTGACCTAGCCCTGTCCACAAGTTGCTCGAAATTTCTCGAAAAGTTGCTCAAAATTTCCTGAAAAGTTGCTCAAAAAGTTGCCAATTTTTCAAAAAGTTGCCCAAAAGTTGCTCATTTATTGTAATTTTTTAAGGTCATATGCTATAAACATATGAATAACTGCGATCTATGCACTGATCTATGCATAAGATTAGCAGCACTAAGGATGCTCTTTGTTTCAACTACAGCAGTTTCCCGGAAGTTTGAGCCTTGTATTATCATAAGGCTAATATTATTGTGCCCATCTGACACATCTTCAGAATTTTAGCAAGAATCACTTGTTGATCATAAACAACAACAACAACAACAACAACAATAATAATAACAACAATAATAATAATAATAATAATAATAATAATTGACGAATAATAATAATCATCATAACCATAATCATTATCATGACCATTATCATCATGATCATGATCATCATAATCGTCATCAAAGTCAGAAATCGCTTATTTGAAAGACCAGCTCTTCACAAATCAAGGCGTTGAATCCCAGCCTGACCAGAAAACAGATGCTTTACATGTCTAATTTTCAATACTGCTACAAAGAATAAACAAAATATCATTGACATTCTTGTAATATTGCTAAAATAAGGAAAAGTTGCTCAATGTTTCAAAAGTTGCCGAAATTCCTAGAAGTTGCCCAAAAGACTGCAAGTTGCCCGAAAGTTGCCGAGCAACTTGTGGACAGGGCTAGCGTGACCCTACTCAAAAATATTTTGTTTAGGAGCTTCCACTAAACTGTTAATAATGTGGACTGAGATGCCACCACAAGAGAATGTGACATGCACACATTCTTTATAAAAAAGGAACTTATGATAAGCTCAACTCTCAGATTGCAAAAATTAAGAAACTCCCAGTAGCTTTCCACCTTTGGCAAAATGTAACTTAAAAAGGAATTGTCATAGCTATAAAAGATGGTGGGGACAAAATAAAAATCTAATCTGTTGAATTTGATAACTTTGACACATGCAGCTTCATTGTGTCTTAACCATGGAAACAATTAATGTTTTGGCATGTTCTTTAGCCTACATTTATAGCAGCTAAATAGCTATGTCAGATTCCTTTAAGAAGCTATTAATTTTGACAAAGAAAGTCCTAAACAATGCTTCCTGCGTCAATAGGAAGGTACTAACATTGGAAAGGCCAAAAATATTGTTTCGAAATGTCCTCACAAGGGCACGCACAGGTAGTGACACAAAGACTGTTTAGGAACCTTTGATAAAAAATCTAATGATTTTCAAAACCTTTTGTTAACTTTCGTGCCACTTAGGCATTGTGTTTGCATCACCAGGGAGCAATTCAGCATTGTTTCTTTATCCTTTGTTTTCAATTTTATTCTTTTCTCATTGTTCTAAAAGAAAAGAAATGTGGTTGCAGAGCGAAACGTATCGGATGGAACCATTATCACCTGCGATGCGAAGTTAATTTCGCTCCGAGTTGTGGAGAGTCCTGTATCGGAAGGATAGAATTGGAGGAGCCTCGGCAAACTCCAATTTGAGTTCTACTGTGATCTAAACAGTACCCCATCCGATACAAAAGTTGGGGCGTGACGATAGCTATCCGGCATAATGTAAATCAGGGCCTAAAGCACAGGGAAACCAGATTGACTGTTAACTTTTGAAGTACTTTTTATTTGGTGATTTCTTCTATGTTCTATTCGTTTTTTCTTTTATTGAATAAGAAATGGAGTTAATTACCTAATAACGAAATAGGAAATGGACGAAGTTACCAAATAACAAAATAAATGAAAAATAGAATAGATGGATAATCAAATAACACATGCTGCAAAAGTTAACTTTTAATCTGGTCGCAAAGTGCATCAAAATGGGGGGGGGATACTATCAAGGATTGCAACAAAGTGTTATTCCAACCAATTTGAAGCGAATTCCAGTAAGGCCACTGAGTCCCTTAAATTAGGGTGTCTAAACTTGGTTCTTAAATTCTGGTTCTTAAATTAGGGTGTCTAAACTTAGTTCTTAAATTCCGGATCTTAAATTAGGGTGTCTAACTTGGTTCTTAAATTTTGGTTCTTAAATTAGGGTTCCTAAACTTGGTTCTTAAATTCCGGTTCTTAAACTAGGGTGTCTAAACTTGTTTGCAGGCAGGAACGCCACAATACAACGCGCTAGAAGTGACAACCATTGTTTGGATTAAATATTGATTATACTTGGTTCTTAAATTCCGGTTCTTAAATTAGGGTGTCTAAACTTGGTTCTTAAATTCCGGTTCTTAAATTAGGGTGTCTAAGCTTGGTTCTTAAATTCCGGTTCTTAAATTAGGGTGTCTAAGCTTGGTTCTTAAATTCCGGTTCTTAAATTAGGGTGTCTAAACTTGGTTCTTAAATTCTGGTTCTTAAATTAGGGTGTCTAAGCTTGGTTCTTAAATTCCGGTTCTTAAATTAGGGTGTCTAAGCTTGGTTCTTAAATTCCGGTTCTTAAATTAGGGTGTCTAAACTTGGTTCTTAAATTCCGGTTCTTGAATTAGGGTGTCTAAGCTTGGTTCTTAAATTCCGGTTCTTAAATTAGGGTGTCTAAACTTGGTTCTTAAATTCCGGTTCTTGAATTAGGGTGTCTAAACTTGGTTCTTAAATTCCGGTTCTTAAGTTAGGGTGTCCAAACTTGGTTCTTAAATTCCGGTTCTTAAGATAGGGTGGTTTGGTTCTTGGTTCTTGGTTCTGGTTCTTGGTTCTTGAATCTTAAATTAGGGACTCCCGCTGCTGTTGACCTCTTTTCAAGTAGAGAAATGAAGGTAGACCCACGGGTAGATGTTGCTCTGGGTTGCGTTAATTTGTTTTCGCATAACGTTGATCGCGATCATGTAAACTCGATTGTCCTTGGTTCTCTCCCTGGTACCGTGCATACTTTTGCAGCAAAAGATACTGGATCCAAAGGCAAACAGGTATTAAGTAAGAGATGCCCTACAAAGGAGACACTGTGTCTGAAGGTGGGCTGTAGGGTAATGCTGTTGATTAATATGAGGAATGATAATCTTGTGAATGGGTCGATTGGAACTGTGGTGCGAATATTCAATGATTTCCCATGTTAGGTTTGTTAGTTATGTTAGGTTTGTGAGTTATGTTAGGTTTGTTAGATGTGTTAGGTTTGTTAGTTATGTTAGGTTTCTTAGCTGTGTTAGGTTTGTTAGTTATGTTAGGTTTGTTAGATGTGTTAGGTTTGCTAGTTATGTTAGGTTTGTTAGTTATGTTAGATGTGTTAGGTTTGTTAGTTATGTTAGGTTTGTTAGATGTGTTAGGTTTGCTAGTTATGTTAGGTTTGTTAGTTATGTTAGGTTTGTTAGTTATGTTGGGTGTGTTAGGTTCGTTAGTCATGTTAGGTGTGTTAGGTTTGTTAGTTATGTTAGGTTTGTTAGTTATGTTAGGTTTGTTAGTTATGTTAGGTTTGTTAGTTATGTTAGGTTTGTTAGATGTGTTAGGTTTGCTAGTTATGTTAGGTTTGTTAGTTATGTTAGGTTTGTTAGATGTGTTAGGTTTGTTAGTTATGTTAGGTTTGTTAGTTATGTTAGGTGTGTTAGGTTCGTTAGTCATGTTAGGTGTGTTAGGTTTGTTAGTTATGTTAGGTGTGTTAGGTTTGTTAGTTATGTTAGGTTTGTTAGTTATGTTAGGTTTGTTAGTTATGTTAGGTGTGTTAGGTTTGTTAGTTATGTTAGGTTTTGTTAGTTATGTTAGGTTCGTTAGTCATGTTAGGTGTGTTAGGGTTGTTAGTTATGTTAGGTTTTGTTAGTTATGTTAGGTGTGTTAGGTTTGTTAGTTATGTTAGGTTTGTTAGTTATGTTAGGTTTGTTAGTTATGTTAGTTATGTTAGGTTCGTTAGTCATGTTAGGTGTGTTAGGTTTGTTAGTTATGTTAGGTTTGTTAGTTATGTTAGGTTTGTTAGTTATGTTAGGTGTGTTAGGTTTGTTAGTTATGTTAGGTTTTGTTAGTTATGTTAGGTTCGTTAGTCATGTTAGGTGTGTTAGGTTTGTTAGTTATTGCAGCGAAGCCGCGCGAAGCGCCTGCGAAGTGGCAGTTTAGATTGTACACATCACGAGTCATGGATTATTTATCTGGCGATCAGGCGATCTGGCGATCTTTGTAAATCGAGCCTCTGCCGTGACTTTTGCGGATAAGCAAATCACCAACAGCGAACAGCGGCTGTGTCATGGCTGCTGTGCTGTACTGCACCATTTATGGTTCAATGTACTGCACTCAAGTCTGTACTGCATGTCTGGAGGAGCGCTTAACTTTGGAGAGAAGTGATGGCTGAACTCTCGGTGAGCAAGAAGACGGTGATTTTACACATACTGGTATGTATTACATCTTCTTGAGTTAAAATTTTTATTACGAACGAATATATGAGGGGATTTGGATCTTGGTCGCAAAGCTGCAGGCCTATTAAGCTTCAAAGACAGGATAATGTTGATGCTGGCCTTAAAAGGGTAGGAGACTTTGATGTTTCAGATGTTTACGTTTGCCTGCATAAATATAGCCTTTGTTGTTTGCTTCCTTTTTGTTCAAATATTGCTTCCATCAAAATACAATTCCTCTTTGAATAAGGCTTCTATTGCTATGATTGGAATGCTAAAAAGCAGTGGCTATTCAAATCACTCATTTCAAATTTCAAAACAGAAGCTCCTGTTACAGAGGGTCACAAAAACTTTCTCTCCCTTTTTATACCATGATTTTTCGGATCTGACAGACAGGATTTTAATTTGTATGTATCTTAAAATGTAAGGGTACAAGTTCCCCGTAGGTGCTTCATTGTCTGATAGTGCCAGACATTTCCCACATTAAATGTAAAACCTGTCTCAGAGACAATGTTTGACACTGAATCCTTACTCACCTTTTGATTTTCCTTACAGGACACAAAAATAGCCCGTTGTATATGTTTTGCGAAGACAACATTGAATCAGCATGGCTTCATTGACATGACAAATTCTTGTAAAGTAAAACACATTCTTGGATAATCATTTGCTATTTGATTTGTGCTCATCTGTGGTGGACTTCATGAAAAGAAAATTTTGCAGGTTGCAGGATGAACTGTTGAGCAGTTGTTGAGATCAAACATGATGCAAAACCTTCTTCTCTGTAATATTAGTATAACATTGAACAATGTTGTCACGATGGTACAGCTGTTTAATGATGTTTATCAAAATGTCCAGTGTGTTACACTATTGATTAGAACATTGAAATATAATTGTACAGTTGTTTCAGTATCTTGTTGATACTGATCCATGCAAATGGGAGCAAACAATTGGTGCAAATATGACTTATTTTCCTGTAAAACTTCTATTTCGCCAAAGAAAACACAGATGCAAGGTGCTATCCAAGGCAGTGGAAAAAGTGAAGTTCAAAGGAACTTTTTATCCATGAAAGTTTATTACGGTACCTGTACTTGAAAGGTACTTTTGTACTTTGCAGCCATCCTCAGCTGGCTATTAATTTGGAGTTGTCTTTTTGTGTTTATTTAGCATAGAGCATTCATCATCATCATCATCATCATCATGATCATCATCATGATCATGATCATCATGATCATGATCATCATTATCATCACCATCATCATCATCATCATCATCATCATCATCATCATCATCATCATCATCATCATCATCATCATCATCATCATCATCATCATCATCATCATTTCTTTATTTATGTAGTAGGTAAAAACAAGACAATTGGTAGAATCACAGTTTATTAAGGCCTACTGCTCATTAAGGCATTGCACGCAGTTGCTTGATAAAGATGCACAGAGCTGCACTCACTTAACTGTGTTAACAGCTAGTGTTAGGTTTTGTTAGTTATGTTAGGTGTGTTAGGTTTGTTAGTTATGTTAGGTTTGTTAGTTATGTTAGGTGTGTTAGGTTTGTTAGTTATGTTAGGTTTGTTCGTTATGTTAGGTTCGTTAGTCATGTTAGGTGTGTTAGGTTTGTTAGTTATGTTAGGTGTGTTAGGTTCGTTAGTTATGCTAGGTTTGTTAGGTTTGTTAGTCATGTTAGGTTTGTTAGTTATGTTAGGTCTGTTAGTTATGTTAGGTTTTATTATATGTGTTAGGTTTGTTATTCATGTTAGTTATGTTAGGTTTGTTAGTTATGCTAGGTTTGTTAGTTATGTTAGGTTTGTTAGCTGTGTTAGGTTTGTTAGTTATGTTAGGTTTGTTAGCTGTGTTAGGTTTGTTAGTTATGTTAGGTTTGTTAGGTATGTTAGTTATGTTAGGTGTGTTAGGTTTGTTAGTTATATTAGGTTTGTTAGATGTGTTAGGTTTGTTAGTTATGTTAGGTTTGTTAGCTGTGTTAGGTTTGTTAGTTATGTTAGGTTTGTTAGTTATGTTAGGTTTGTTAGATGTGTTAGGTTTGCTAGTTATGTTAGGTTTGTTAGTTATGTTAGGTGTGTTAGGTTCGTTAGTTATGCTAGGTTTGTTAGGTATGTTAGTTATGTTAGGTGTGTTAGGTTTGTTAGTTATATTAGGTTTGTTAGATGTGTTAGGTTTGTTAGTTATGTTAGGTTTGTTAGCTGTGTTAGGTTTGTTAGTTATGTTAGGTTTGTTAGGTGTGTTAGGTTTGCTAGTTATGTTAGGTTTGTTAGTTATGTTAGGTTTTGTTAGTTATGTTAGGTGTGTTAGGTTTGTTAGTTATGTTAGGTTTGTTAGTTATGTTAGGTGTGTTAGGTTTGTTAGTTATGTTAGGTTTGTTCGTTATGTTAGGATCGTTAGTCATGTTAGGTGTGTTAGGTTTGTTAGTTATGTTAGGTGTGTTAGGTTCGTTAGTTATGCTAGGTTTGTTAGGTTTGTTAGTCATGTTAGGTTTGTTAGTTATGTTAGGTCTGTTAGTTATGTTAGGTCTTATTATATGTGTTAGGTTTGTTAGTCATGTTAGTTATGTTAGGTTTGTTAGTTATGCTAGGTTTGTTAGTTATGTTAGGTTTGTTAGCTGTGTTAGGTTTGTTAGTTATGTTAGGTTTGTTAGCTGTGTTAGGTTTGTTAGTTATGTTAGGTTTGTTAGCTGTGTTAGGTTTGTTAGTTATGTTAGGTTTGTTAGTCATGGTAGCTTCGCTAGTTATTTGATATATTTGGTTTGTTAGATATGTTAGTTGTTTCAGGCATTTGATTTATTACATTTGCACTTGTTTTGAAAGGTCTCACAAGAGCCCGATTTGCTTTCAGATAATACTCTTTGTTGTGCTGGGATTGGGATTAGTAGTTGTGGGACAGGGAATATCAAAGTCGCAATAACAATATACTGTAAATCGGGGCTGGCTGTAGGTTTTTTTACTGAAAGATCATGCCTTAAAAATATCCCAAATTCCCTTTCAACTGAAAAAGTTGCATTGTGATGTAAGACAGCTTTCCTTCCAGTGTTTGTACAGAGAAGTGTTAGGTTGTTAGAACCTAACATTCTCCTAACAAAAATTGGTATGCCTTAAATCGTGACAGGTATACTTGAGATCCTTGCAAAGATGTTCAGCCCTATTATTTTTTGTAAGCGCTATTGTGGTCCAAATAAGTAATTGGGATGGAGAATACAACTTCCAAAGCAAACTGGGACCACAATAACCTTAATAATAGCAATCAAAGATCAACTTTGCAACCCCTGTATTCAATCAATATTCAATTCTCCCTATTGCAGCCAAATTTAACACCCCTTTGCAGACAAATAGCAGCAGATACACTACAAATGAAGATGTTTTGAATGTTTCAACTGCATAGAGCAACCCAGTGCAATGAGATTTTTCTACTATCACATTTATGGAGCTATAGGCCAAGAACACTTATGGAGATACGTTGTGAGCAACAAATTTCAGCTGGTTCAAGATGTGTTTAGCATAAACACACAACAGCCTGAAACACCATAACAAATTTTTGCCACATGACCATTGTTGTATACTGAACTCTTGTACAGCTCCTTTAATTTGATGATGTTAACTTGTATTTTTTCACATATACCATGTGTACATAACCAAAACAACTATTGAATCCTACTCACTTTCTTCACCATATCCATTTCCTTCCTTACAAGCCTATTTTCTTGCAGATATAACTGGATAGATTGCAACAGTGTCTCCACCAAAACTTTTCGGCAGAAGCAATGCATACTTTGGCCTTCAAATCCAATATGATGATTCATCTTTGAAGAAGGTAAGGGTGATGGAATCACCACAAGCCAAGCGAAGGCTATTCATTGACAAAATCAAAAATTCCAATCAGAATGCACGACACTTCTTTGTCATCAACAGGTATAACTTTCTTCGACTCCAATGCAGGGAGCAAATTCAGTAATACAGATGTCCTCACATTTCCATACAAAGGTCTCATGTCAAAATCCATTGACTCCCTTCTCCCAATGCAAGACGGAAACTTTAGTGTTGAATGGAAATTGAAATGGGATACTGAAGAACGAAATGTCCTAGTAGGATTAGAAGTTAGACGAAGTACAGAGGAGAGTGAGAGATGCTTTCATTCCAGATGGAACAGGAAACATGGCAATTTCCGGGGGACTTGATTGACATGAGACGAGAAGACATGCCAATTCACTTGAGCAATGTCATCACACAGAATTTTCAAGGAATTTAGCTCTGCACCAGTTCTAGTAGCACAGACCTATCACCATCAGGTACAGATGTTGATGTCAACTGGGATATGGTGTGACCTAATACTATGAGTGATGTCATTTGCTGTCTGACAATTACTTGTGCAACCATCACACAATTCTACATATGCACGGACATTGCATGCAAAAAGAAATTAGTACCCAACCCAGGCCAAGACAAAGTTACTTATGATTCCTGCAAATTAAAATGCTTCTCAAAAGATGCACACATTTGTATACCTATGAAATTGTTATGCAAGTGCATGAAAAGCAAGTAATAGTAGCAGCATTACCAAAAGTCCTTGAAGAATTTTTTCACCTCAGCAATGCATCAACCAAGATCTTTTAGAAGATCATATCTTGGAGCTTGAAAACACTGACTTGTAAACTGACCTGAGATGGCCATGTAACTAACTGATGGTGTATTAGCATTCATATCAGGAATCTTTATTATTGTAGTTTATCATTTCTTGATGCTAGTCAATTTTAATGAATATTTTTCTATGTTAAAGTTCACTGATCTATTGGTGAGTTCTTTGTATTTGCAATGTTAGCCAAAGAATCTCAGATGGAAGTTCCTTCCTGTTCTCCCTGTGATCTTTCACTGGATCTTTGAAGTGCTGATTTAAGGTACAAAAACTTGTAGGAAATACTGTTTCCATTTCCGAATGTTTGACATTATGAAGAAATTTATAGTTTCATTTTCCACCATAGGAATCTAGGTAGAGACGGCAAATTCCGATACACTGAAAACAAAAGGAAATCCCTACATATTTTGCTGTCATGGTCTAGAGCCCCATCGCCCTTTTCCGATCACTGAAAAAGAAACCTTGTATTAATTGGCTTAGAAAAATTTTGGGGGAAAAGTTCTTGCTGTTGAATTATTCCTAATTTAATAGTTTAAAATGTGAAAACCACTTATTATAACTTCAGCCACCCTCTTCCGTAAAATCGTCGTCGAAAGACACAGTGGTAAAATCGCGATATGTTCATTTCATCGCCCTTTTCCGATCACGCAAGTTTACGCATGAATTTCGAGCAGCACCACCGCAGAGGGCTCAAGAAAGCGCAGTTTCCAGATGAAATGGGTGCTATACAGATAGCAGGAGATTTTAGTTCATGTTATCATTTGGTAAGTGACATTTTGCCGCTTTATTCGTTCAATAGCACCATAGTCGAATCTACTATTGAAAATTACAGGCTTTTGCAAGATAACTGGCAAAACTCTAGCATAGCAGCACCAAAAAATTTTTTATCTTTCTAGGAAGTGCGAAGATATTTGATACGTTGGATGTGAAATTTCTATCAAATGTACATTTGGGGTCTTTGAATATCTAAGCTGGATTTGAAAAGCAGCAAATTATTTTTCGGCTGCTCTCTTTTGCCCATGAAAACGTCAGTTCTCTTTGGCCCCCCTCCCATCCTTCAACGGCCTCTGGAATTAATTCAGACCCTACCTCACGCACATCCAAAATCAATGGAACCCCCCGATGAGGTTTCTTTGCTTATTTCACCTTCCACCCCATCTCTTCATTGAGAGAGAATCCATTCACTAGCAACCATTCACAGGATTCGAAGCATAAGCGTACGGGAAGAAAAGATCTAGGGGGCTGCCCGACACAAAGCCCATCGTTTACTAATATTTTTGCCCTACTAGGGGATAAGTTTTGCTCGAGTGGGGCTGACTTTTGAAAGTCTTTCCAAAGTTTGGGGGACTAACACCCCCCCCTGCCACGCACGCCCACGATCCGAAGCCAAACCTCGTGATCGGAAAAGGGCGATATGTAGCCTATCTGACTGCAGTTAGAAATTTACCCCCGGCTGGGAAGCCGGAGATATTATGTTCGAAATTTTTTTGTAAATATCCGTTTAGAGAGTTGGAGTAAAGGTTGAAATGTTTTGACTGCGGTTCTGATGAACAGCAGTAGAGGAACAAGGGAAAACATAATTGCGACAAGGAAACACAAAGGGAAAAATGGCGACTACTTACGATTCCATCACAGGTAGGCCTTTTTCAACTTCTCATATCTTTGGATTCACACACCAGATAAAAGTAAACAATGTATGAACATGAAACTCATGGTGTCAGCAAAGCATTTTTTCGCGCACTTTTTTAATTAGAAGTCCCAGTCCTCTTGTAAACAAACGTCGCGCGATTGTACTCAAAAAGCGCTCACAGCAGCCTGTGATCGGAAAGGGGCGATGGGGCTCTATGTAGATATGTATGGTCCATGGTCTATATGGTCTAAATATGGTAGAAGGACAATCATAAACAACTAGCAACAGGCATCTTCTCATTATTTAACATCATTTCCCTCTTTAGAAAAAGCCTAGGTACATACTACTTTCATTGCTCTCTTTTGCTTTGGTGAACCAAGTGAACAGGCTGTATGTTACCTGGACGAATTGTGATTCACTGCTAACTTTATCTTCACATTGTGATTCACTATCACTTCAGGTTGGAAAAATCAACGATCATTCATTCACTACTGCATACGTGGAATGGAAATACTGCCAATTTGAAAAAGATGTACTAATGCATAAGAACTGGATGGCATGTCCTGTTTGCGCTGTTGACCAGCACTCCTGTCATGTAGATGGAAATTACAAATCTGATGGAAGGTATGTCTCCTGATGAAAATGACTTTCAGAATATTGCATATGCAGCATCATACATATGATAAACTTGATATCTGCATACTTTGTTGACTTCAATTTGCTGCCTTTTGACTGAGGGGCATTCACTCCAAAAATATCTTGCACAAAACGTAATGTTCAGATCATATAGCTCAGTGATTCTTAATGTTCAGATCAGGTTTAATGAGATTTTAGTTTGTCAGGTAATGGTGTAGAATCACAAAGCATCGTTTGAACATCTACCAAGTAATCAGATACCTAAAAAAGTTCCCTGCTTTCTCTTAGTTTGGTTCATATGCAAATGGTTGAAATCAGAAAGGTTCTCTGATGCCACCAAAGAGGATAAATATCCAAGACATTGTTTTACATTTCAAAGCAGATCCACAAGTCATCTTCAACAACCGCAAGAATACTCTTGTTTACATTGTGGGGAGCAAAAAACCAAACCTCCAGCAAAGATTTGCGATGCACAAAGGAAGAAGAGTTCTATTTCTCTAAGTTCGTTATCCATGCGCATATCAACGCCAAGAAATTTCATGCTGGATAGTATGAATTTATTTGTATCTACTGCAACAAATGGCACTGTTGCCATTTATTACATTCAGATACATATGAAAATGATATATTTGTTACACAACTTCTTAATCCTATCAACTTCACCCTTGCACAAAAGTCCGTTTGCAGATATCAGCCATTGTGCCTCTCTCAAAATCTTGAAAATTTAATTGCATTTCTTATGCAGATCTTGCTTGTCCTTGATGACATCTATCAGAACTGTATAATGTCTTAGTATCCTTTTGCAATGCATTCCGCTCCCTTAAAATCCAGGGCAGCGAGGAACTGTTTCTCCCTTTGGGCGATGTTTCCTTGAAATTTAATTTTCAAGTTATCACAGTAAGTTTAAAGGTTTACGGTGTCTTCCTTCAACATACCTTCTTCTGAAATCTGGGCAGCAATCTTTTCGTGACAAATATTGTCATACCATTGCAATCACATGACATTTGAACAAGTGAGACATGTATACTCTGCTCTACTGATAGCTCAAGCTCTTCTGGTTTTCTCATTCACACGTGGAGTGAAGCCAGTTTGAACTGCCATCACATTGAAACTAGTTAAATGTCAAAGATCTCTGATATCTAGCTGCATCCTGCATTATCTTTAGATAATTCATTAACTAATGAGATTGATGCTGAGAGTTTTCTGAAATAATTTTCATATTCGTTGTCAAAGCTAGTTTGTAGTCTGAATATTGCAAATTTCATGCTTTCTGTTGTTCTTTTTAAATTTCAACTTCTGATTTGGACCAATACAAAGGAAATATCGTCACCATGATTCCCGCTTGTAAGTGACATTCCCTGTAAGTTCTCAGGCAAAAGATATGCTAAGATAATGATAATGATAAGATAAACTCACCCATTTGGATGGAACGGACGTAGGCTACAAGGACTTCTGGGGTAAGATCCAGCAATTTGCACTCTCCATGAGTGGCCAGATTGGCCAATGGAGAACAATTTGTTGTAGTGGCAAATGAAGAGGCAAATGAAGAGTCAGTTGCTCTGAGTTTTCAAGGTACTACAAAGTGGGAGAAGGTTCATTTGTTGGAGCACTTTGGGACAAATCTAGAGCCATTCTTGCAGGTATTGAAGGAACGTTGGTTAAGTTGTTTCAAACAGTGTTGTTCAAAATCTCTGGAATTGTTTCCAACTGAACCTGTGAAACCTTGTCTTCTCCTGTTTGTTGTGGACCTGTTGTGGCTTGGCTAAGCTCATCAGGAACTTCCATATCTACTTCTATGTCACTTGCAATTTCAAGCAAATCAGCCTCTTCAACTGTGCTTCTGTCATCTTCCCTTTTATTCAACAGGATCTTGGGTGGCTCTAACTAATCTCCTGCTATTTTATTTCTTCTTTGCAGCTATTTATTCCCATTTCTTTAGCGAGACAGTTGCATCTGGAATTGCACATGGATAAATTCCGCGTAATTCATTTCTGAGTTCTTTGGATTCTTGCAATGATGCTTTCTTTATTTTCTGGAAATATGAAGGATCAACGAGTTTCATCTACTGACGTTTTTGAAATTATCAAATCACCAAATGAGTTGCACAGTGAGCTTAAGTTCGCTGAACAAACCGGATGGAAAATAAGCATTCATGGCTTTGGGAGACGTTAAAAGCATCAAAAATTCTCAACTCACTGAGGAAAGTCAAAATATGTGCAAGAAGTACTCAGTTTTGGTAGGTTTGCAATTTAGTAGTTTTGTATTTGTCAATTTGTTAACGTGACAACCTCACAACTGACAGAAATACAGTAAGGCCCCACATTTAAGAAACCACTTTTCACATCTTAGCCGAAAATGTTCCCTGTATCTATGATACTTCTTAAGGATCAAGTGCAGCACAGTTACTAAAAGCGTATTCTTGTGACAAAATATTTGACGATTTGCTTCTGACGAAAAGTTAAAACAGTTTTAACTTTTTGTTGTACGCTTTGCGATCGTGAAAATTTTAGCCAATCAGATGTCAGAAACGACACCTACACAGCACATATATAATTTCAACATGGCTGCTGTCTGCGAAGGAAGTTTCTTTCCTGGTTTGGTTGTTTTACTTAAGCATTCTTTGATGTTGATGATAAAGAAAAATACATCTTCTACGAAGCAGCAGTTACAGCATATATCTTTAGGCAACACCTAGCTTTTATCAAGCAATGTTACCACCTCTCTTTCTGTCTGCAAAAAGTCTTCATTTTCATCGCTTTCTGTGGTCTTGATATAAGTTCCTAAATGTGTAAGAAACCAATAATCTATGCAAGTCCGTTGTATCCCACTCAAGATAGGAATCAAATGTTTCAGCCGATTTTTGCTTGTTGCCCTTGGCCGGTTAAAATACCTCACTCTTTCGTGGAGACATAGCAATTCCAACGGACGAAGCCCGCAGAATCTTTTTGAGGCTTGTTTATGCCACTTCAAGTCAGGTGATAAAACCTCTTGATAAAACCTCCTTTCAATTCTATAACTTATTTCGCACCATGAAAACTTGTGCCATGAATGCAAAGAGTAGTATTAGCAAATTTTTTCAGCTCACAAAGAAATCGAAGGGGCATATTGAATCTTGAATCAAAGAAACTGTGGTGGAAGGACAATGGCAAGAACAATAAGAAACATAGATATTTGGCGTTCTGAGATCGTTCTCATAACAATCACTATTGTTATTACCATTGTCTCTTGCCCAGAATCTCTATTGTTTAGGGTTTAGTGCTTCATCGGTTTTGGAAAGGCCATAACTCCACGAAAGCGTGAGGTATTTTAACCGGCATCCAAACTTGAATACCCAAGCATCTGGCGGGTGGATATCTTCAAAACAATTCGGGAAATTTCCAGCAGTTTTTTGTCCTGGTTGCGTTTTATGAAGGAAGGTAAAATTTAGAAAGATCTTCACACGTTTCTTCTGTCTTCTTCGCTTATTCGCCGTCTGATTGGTCGGTGAAAATGAGGCTTTGAAGGTTTCTGGTCATGGGCCACAAGCAAAAATCGGCTAAAACATTTGATTCCTATCTTATCCCACTTGACTTGCCCAGAATCTACAACCTCGCTCCTGTTCACCGACGAATATGTGCCACCATGTTTGCTCTTCTCACAACATTCATTTTCTTGAAGATAGCAGAAAAGCTTTCAATCCTCCAATTTTGTTCTTTTCGAAGTTTGGTGTGATGAGCGTTGATAACAACTTCTCCAGAAGGTTTCCATGTAGGATTTCTATTGGCTCGACAAGATTTTTAACTTCATTCTTTGGTCTCCATTTGTTGTCTTTACTTTAGCCCAGCGCTTATATGTTAGGTGCACTGCACCTTTCGTACACAGTTCAAGCTTAAATACATGTGAGTTGGAGGGTCTGACAATGAAAAAAAAAAACTTAAGACACAGCAATATGTATCCAGCACAAATTCTATGAGGCTTATTGTAATTTGCGTAAGCATGGGTAAGTTGCGCATCCATGCGTAACTTACGCATTTCACAATAAAATGTATAAGAAGATGTATAAGATAGCTGTTATATGTAAGATGATGCGTAAGGTGATACGTAAGATAGCCTCGATGTGCAAGATGATGCGTAAGATAGCTGTCATGCGTAAGATGATGCGTAAGACGATGCGTAAGATAATCTTTATGCGTAAGATGATGCGTAAGATGAAAATATCATCATCCAAAGAAGAATATAGCAGATCGGAACAGCACAAGACATTTGAATGTCATCTACTGGCACAAAATATTCACGCCTGTTGAATTAAAACACTTTTTTTCAGAATTTTGCCTATCAGGCTTTCGAGAAACCACACTAAATGCTAATAAGCCATATGATCAGTATATGTCAACTTCAGTGCACTGTTATTTTGACCACTCTTCACGATGCAATCCTGATTGCCTGTCAAGCAGAGCGAATGCCATCCATCCATTTTTGCAAACGCTAGGCTCACGTTATACCTTTTTGAGAATCTAATATCTTCAAGTGCAAAGCGATATTGAATTTGGTAGGCGAACTCCAGGAGGCAACCATGTATAGGATGGCTATTTAACCTGACTCGATGCCCGTAAATATCTAGCAAGGACAAGATGGAAGCGTACAGTAAGAGACATAAACAATAATAAGATACAGAGTAGAGTAGACTTTCAACATTCACTTCAAATAGATCCTTCTCTGGCAAAGACATTGATGAATAAACATAATTAAAAGGATTTGATTAATTCAATCTGAAAAACAAAAGGACAGCCTCCAAAGTGTCACAAAAGGGGATAATGCGGCTATCATTTGATTTCCTCGACCCCCCAACCCTGGGATAGGGTTACTCTTGTTCACTAAAAAATTTGCCCCGGGGAGCGGGGACACCGGGGCCAATTCGCTTCTTCCAAAGCTATAAAGCAAAGGATACAGATCAAATCATGACTGCAAGATCAGGCACTGTCAAAATTAGACTTGGTACATCATGTGTGCAGCTAGCTACAATGTTTTGCTCTCTCTCTTTATTTTGATTGATCTAGTGCTCTCGATAGTGTGAAATCTATTCTTTATAAAGCAAAATTACCTTTTTTCAAAAAGCTAAATGTTCTGTTTTACATTATAAAATCTGTTTTTGATGTTATGTGTCATTCTTTATTCTCAATTACATGATGACAAAGGTGACTCGGATTCAAGTTGAAGTTTCTACCTTGTCGTATTCAGATAGCTTTAAGTTATTCTGCATGGCAAATGCTATGAATTCCATTTGTACCCCGCACAACATGCCGCTTTGAGCAAGGTCAAACGTGAGCTATCATCTCCCGTTCGCAAAGAACATTGCCCCAATGGGTGGGGCATCGTTCGCTTTCACAAGAGCAAAAAGTGAATGACCCCGCATCGAATAGAATCGATCAGTCTATTTTGGGCCAGATGTTCCATAGATTTGAAAACTTCAAAAACGTTAAGTTGCAATACGTTGTAGGAGAGATATTATTTGCCTCTGCCACGCTATATATGAAAGCGCCAAGATCTTTGTCCATGCAAATGTGCACCACTTCTCCAATCTGATCCTGGAATACATGCATGTGACTGTCAACAAAGCCTATCTTCTTGCCATCGCTGCAAAACACTGATGACTTCTCCTCGCATATGTAAATGACAGCAAAGTGTTGCTTAAACAGCATTAGCAATTCAACCTGACCTTTTAGCATTGGCATCTGGTGGTCATTTTCAATACAGATAGGCCTCCCTTCTTTTACAGTGAATGGACATATCTCAGCCATCTGATCTGCTACTTCACGTATTGAGCAGTATGGATGTGGTAGGCTTCTCCGATACCTGTCATAAAGGAGGTTCCCTTTTACCATTGCTTCATGCAATGTTTTGTTAAAGATTGTGTCGTTGAATACCGGGGTTTCTTTGTGGAGTGTCACCCTCTCTTTAAAGAGGTAAGCAAAAATAACTGCAATGAAAGAGCATGCATTGCTTCCGTCATGTCCTTCGATTCTGCCTTGTGAGAACCCTTCTTCACACACAACCACGGCACAATCCTCCCTGATGCCTCTGGCACTTATGAAGATGTGACAAGGATCAACATTTAGTCGCATACATTCAATTTCAATTGGAATTTCATCATTGACGTAACCACCATCATCACCACTTTCGTCTGAATCATCCTCCTCGCCTACCTACAAGGATACCAAATCTACTTTTAGTGAGTTATTATACAAGCACTTTGCAGTCACTACTCATACAAAGAACTGAGATGTTCAAAAATAGAGGGGTATCGCCCTAATTGAGGGTATTTTACGTTGGTCAAATATTCCTGCTGAACGAAACGATTTTCATAAATAAACTTACCATAAACACCTTCGTAAACTCTTCACTGTTGATGATATAAAATATATTTGTCATTGGTGATGTTGTCTTTAAGAGCGAGCTATTTGAGAACAGAGTGGTTGAGAGGGCCTAAATTTCCAACGTCGCGCTGGTTGAGGGTATCCAAACTTTCACATGGTTTCAGGTAAATTTAAGATAACACGATGCGAAAATTAGCAGCATATCAACGATTAAAGAGTTTTTGTTGTTATCAAATGTTTTCTGATTGTATTTGCTGTGTTTCGTTATCCTAAGCACTGACCTTTGTTGCCGCTTTCGTTGAAAGACTTTTCAAGCCAGCTGACATCAGTTTAAATCCTCAGGTGAACTGAAGGATGCTTAAATCAATTTATGATTTTCAAGAAAACATTTTTTACAGTCCACTGATAGAACAAACCTCTTTTTGCACCCTAACATGTCCTTTCACAGCAGATAGTAGTTGCCTGCCTTGCGTTGACAGTGCAGATTTCGTTCAAGAACCGGAAGATACCACAGTACCCTCAACCAGGGCGACTTTAGGTCAATCAGACGGCGTACGAAAAGAAGCCTGTCGTGGCGGAAGCGGATGTCATATCTCTGAAGTTACGTGAAGTACTTATTCTGGATAAGCGAAGCTTGGCGAGAGGCCATTTGTTTGTTGTGAAAGTTTTGACAACGTCGAGAAACCAAGCAAAAAGAAAATTGTGCAACAAAATGTGAAAGGAAAAATGGCGGACACCTACAATTACATTTCAGGTGACCTTCTTTGTGCACTTCTCCCTCTGCTTGCGGACGGAATTTCAAGAAACACAAACAAGACAAAACTTAGCAAATGGCGTCACCAAACTATTTTTGCGAACTTTTTGGTTTTAACTAGGCCCAAATGCCTGTTATTCAGCAACAAACGGAAGGGAGTTAAAATCGGTCAAAACGCGTTTACTCTCAAACAGGGCAATACCCCTCTAGAACCAGTTAAACTCTCCATCTATGCTGGAAATCTTCTGTGAAAGTACAACTCACTACAATTTGTGAACTGATAACAAATTTACTCAGCCTACAATCATAGACATAATATGTTGAGAAAATCTGTGCCCCCTTCCCCCCGTTCAATGTTGGTTATGTTGACCTGACATTTGCTGCCGTGCTCCAGAAATTACCCAACATTGAGTGGGGGGAGGGGGGCCAATAGCGGGGCATCATTTCGGGCCAATAGCGGGGCACAAGGCGTTTGAACTCCAAGACAACGTCAATTTTTCTCAACGATTTTGTCCAGGATTGTCTGAAAATCATGGAAAAAAATTGCGTGAGGGAAAAGGAGGACTGAATGCTACGTTTTTTGAACAACTGTTTTTTCATGTTTTACAATGCTTTTCTTTACGCGGATGAGCAACGGTCATTGTAGCACTTTATGTGACTATACTAGCCGTTAACAAAGTTAAGTGAGTGCAGCTCAGTCTTTGCAACACAATACAGCAGTTCATTGTTCTGGGAAAACGATCTATGCACATTTGATCTTCTGCTGCCAAAGGCATTCTCAGAAGAATAATAATGTCAGCTTTTGTTGCAATACAATAGCTGTCTTCAAAAGTTGCATTTGAAGACAATTTTTGAAACTGTAAACTGGCGCATGGACTGCAAATGCTCTGAGAAACCAATGCTGAGTTTGAAAGTAATAAAAATTGACAACTGCTTGACAATCAAAAGAAAGCTGAGCATACAACATCAATCAAACTCAATAAACTATTGGTGTAAATCGAAGCATTAAATTGGAATTTCCAGTCAGAAATAGTTAATTATCATTCATGTTCAAAGTTCCTTTGGACTGAACTGGTTTATACTGCTCTGGGTGGTACCTCACATGCTGGGCTTTGATATTTGGCAAAGATCAACAGTAACATTAACCTTGGAAGGCAAAATAGTTATATTTGCTGCACTGAGTCTAATTGTTTCTTTGTGATGAGCTTTTATTTGATGTGATTCAGCATTGATGAGAACCAGAAATGATAATCCAACAGCTAGTAAATCATCATAACAAGTTCTTTCATGTTTGATTCAATAAATGTTTTGATTGCATCAGCAACATCAGGATGAAGTGACAGGCTCATGGTGAGTTGGAATAGGCAAGAATAACAGCAAAGAGAATCTTCAGCAATAATGGCCAGGTGCATCAAGTAACGATTTGTATAATGGTTCATTCCATTTGACGAAAATAAGACATGTAAAAATGCACAATGTTTGCCCCTTATTTGTTCAACTGTCCATGCTGGAATGCTAAATGAAGATCACATGAACAATATGATGTTGCCTTCTGCTTTTAACTGAATGTCACACTCAATCCAATGCTGGTCTTTACAGGAATCTCACTTGCAAACAGACTATCTTTCAACCCTGAAACAGAAGAGAAACTGGATAAGCTTTCAGTGTGAAAGACCATATATCAAAATGTTGACACCCTTTCTGACGATTAACCAACAAAAGACAACTGTGCCAAATCAGGCATGAATATGGCCACTAGGAATATCTTTAGCAAGATCTTTGCTTTTTAAGAAAAATCCATCTCTGAAAATCAATCAAAATTCTGTCAGATGCAAAGATGGTCACATTTGTAATCTCTGGCGCAAGTTCTAATAGGGGACTTTGTTTTAAAATGAGGCAATTTGAAGTGAAATTTTAAAAGTCAATTCTTTATAACATTGTTAGGACAAATATGAATTTACCATTCAATAAGAGGGTACTAAGCTGCAGGTGCTTCTTGATCCAGTTTCTGCCAGAGTCACAGAGCATACTTTTGTTTATTGTGAACGTAACGTCTAGGCCTAGACCAGCGTCAACTTCTTCCTGTCTTCGAAGCAGATCAGCTTTGCTACCAATTCTGTACATGGTTGAAACAACAGAGAGGATGAAAAGGACTCCTCTCACATTCATAATGGAATTGGTGAAAGAAGAAAGATAGTATACTTACCAGAATCTGTGAATTTTCCTTCTTGTTCTTGACCATGGAGTTCAGTAACCGCCTCTCTCCAAAATCAAGCGCTCAAAAAGAACAGGCAGTGTGGACAGTGTGTGGTCAGACGACGTGCTGCAACGTGGCACACGATACTGATGTTGTTGTTGCCTTATCACAGTCCATTGCACCAGAAATGATTGCACCACAACACGATTGAACTGCATTGCAAAAGGGCAAAAGGAGCTCGATTTACAAAGATCGCCCGATCGCCAGATAAATAATCCATTACTCGTGTTGTGTTCAATCTAAATTGCCGCTTCGCAGGCGCTTCGCGCTGCTGCGCTGCAATTATTCTCACTCCTTTCAAATTCTATCAATGATATGACGTCACTAAGTCGCCAAAGGAAAATAGCCTTAAAGGGTTTAAAGGGAAAAGGGTTTAAAAGCTTCATAGGGCTGTGGCTGGAAACAATAACTGAAGCATTTTAGTTTCAAAAGCAGTGATCCATTCATTTTAACGAGTATGTTCTTATGTGACGTCAGAAATGACAAATATAGTAATCACGATCGTTATAAAAGAAGGCAACATGGTTAAGAAACTAAGATAAACAATGAATTGGAATACAGAGACTTCTCGTTGGCTGTCTGCACTATCGCTTATTACACATTTTAATACACACATTAGTTGTACAAAAATTCTATGATGAATACGATGAATACAGAAGAAATTATGGATCAACCTTTACACGAACGACGGGCACGTGCGATTTATCTTATAACTTACAGTAGAGCAGACACGACAATATTTCCTACAAAAGGAGAGTTCGCAACGAGTGTGGTTGACATTTTTAACGAGGAAGAGTTAAGGTAGAGTCTTGGGTTTGTTGCCTTGAAAGTCATAAAGTTGAGGGGGTTCATTATCATTTAGCTGTAGAGCTGATCCGGCCAAGAAGGTGGAAAGCGATAAAGATGAAGATACAAGAGAAGTATGGAATTTTGGTGCATTTTTCATCGAGACATGACCAATGTTTTGACGCATTGGTTCTATGTCATCAAACATGATAGGGAGTACATAAAGAGCGAGAACCATCCTGATTTTAAAACATGTGTGCCACCAAGAACAGCGGCAGCAACACGGAAGAGAAAAAGTAAGGTGAACCAGAAGGTAGCACCATATGAACGGCAACGCCCTGCAAACATTCACACCAGGATAGAACTACTGGCACTTTCTCAGGAACAGAAAACTAAGGGCAATAATCACTTAGCAGTGTTTATACTCAACAGAGGAGCCAAGAACATAAATGAGCTCATAGATATAGCATGGGAAATGAAAGGTGCTAAACAGGAGAGTGAACGTAACAAACAAAGCAGAAAGGAGATAATTCAAAGCTTTCTTAGGAAAGACTGTATTCCTGGATGTAATGGTGATTGGCTTAGTGCTGCAAAAGAAGTGCTTTTAGCCAAAGATATAGAAAGATCAGACTTTGGTACAGCTGTTTTGACTCTTTTGGAAAAAGGCCGTGGAAAATACAGAAATGTTATGATAGTTGGTCCAGCAAATTGTGGGAAAACATTTATTCTACAGCCCCTATGTGTAATGTACAAATGCTTCGTGAATCCAGCATCAACCACATTTGCTTGGGTTGGTGCTGAGACTGCAGATGTAATCTTTCTGAACGATTTTCGTTGGAGCAAGCAAATAATTCCATGCCATGATTTGTTGCAAATGCTTGAAGGGCAACCTGTGCATTTATCAGCACCAAAGACACATCATGCCAAGGATTTGGTGCTTGATAAAGATACACCAATCTTTTGTACATCCAGCACACGAAGAAGATATGTTGCATAGGGTGCCATCAATGAGAGGGAGACAGAAATGATGGAAGTGCGCTGGAAAGTGTTTTCGTTTTACAAGCAGATTCCAGAAGGCAGGCAGAGGGAGATAACACCATGTGGTGCATGTTTCGCCCATCTCATGTTGGATGACTGAACTCAGTTGCTCCACCCATGAACACACCCTGAAAGGTGCAAATCACACCCTTGTCAATACCATTGCAACCAAGTACAGACACAATATCTTCACGTATGTCAATGATGACGAAGAGTTCCCTTGAGGACACAGCTTGCTTTCAATGTTTATCTACATTTCAGCAACAAATTACTGTAGAGTACCATGGTTTACCAAACGATTTACCGTTGCTAAATATAACAATTTCTCAATGATGACATGAATTTCATTGAAAAGCATGGTGTGTTTGCAATACTGCAACATTGTCCCTAACATGGTAATTTGTTTTCCACATTGTACCATTGATTTTGATAATTGCAACGGTTTACCACTAAAATTGTAGATGACGAAAATTCAATGTACAGTTATTTCTATATACTCTTTGCGGTAAATCGTTGTTAAACTTACAAGCGGCTGTCTCTCATAATTTCATGCTGAATTTAGGAGAGACATGGTACATGCGTTCATACCTGCACACATTATTTTCATTGAAGTTAACAACGAGCGCTGCAAATGCACATAGAAACAGCAGTAAATCGTGTGGTGAACCGTTTGGTAATTTGTGCTGTATATATTCTGCTGTATTTCCTTCTGAAAGCACTAATATGTGAAGCAAATGAACTTTGCTCACCATGTTTTAGTATTTAAGTCGTTCGCCATCATTTTTTGTCAGCCTCTGCATTCGTTTCTGCATTGAGTCTATTGTTTTATCAATAATGGCTATGGGAAAATGAAGCATAAAATATCTTGCACGCTCGCTGAACTGTTCAAATGTTTCATTCTCTATGTTATTCTGGATTGCATCCTCAGCTAACTGTGTACGCACATTATTAAATATGTTTTCCATAGGATTGAGATCTGGACTCCTTAGAGGAATGGCAAGTAACTTTGCACCACACTTCTCCATACTGACTTTAGCAAGCTTAGAGTTCTGACTTGAGTCTCCATCTTGAACAAATAGATGTGATTCTGGATTGCAACTGACTTCAAACATGTAACTAAAATTTCTGTCGATAAATGAGGAGAAATATGGACCATTCATTCTGTCATACTGTTCACATAAGAATCTGGGATCTCTTCAACATTGCAAAACTAAAGAAGGAATGGTTTGGTTTGTCCTACTGAATGAGAGAGTGCATGCGTTTTTATGTGAAAACTGTACTACATGTCACAACTTTTTGTTCCATACCAACACAAGGTTTTGGCAATGAAACTGTGCATAGACACCTAAGGAGCTTAAAGAAACAAAATAATTCCTACTAGCAGGTCGTTCTGGTTAGATTCCCTGATGCTTGTTGACAAAAAGATTTTGCTCTCCATGTTTCAACTTTCTGTCCTTTCCAAGAATTCACTAAAATGGAATTGTTGCACTTGGTGTGATGAAAACACTGATGTCCTTGTGGTTGTCAACATCTAGTGCTGGAAAAGAGTACTTCATCCGGAAGAAGATGATGATGTCAATACTGTAAGACGCCTATGTCTTTCAAACCCCCTGATTTGAGAGGCTTCCAGGAAATCTGGAGAAGCATCATAACAACTTAAAAGCTGCTGAATACCATTCAAGAGCCTTGTTCTATGTTATACCATGTATCAATTCATGCCTGAATTGAATCATTTGCATTAACGTGTGTCAAAGTGGTTAAATTTAAGAGGCTTTCTCTCCTTGAATGTGTCAGTGTAACCACTGCAAAGACGATTTGCTCCAGGGTGCTCAAGAACATAGAAGCTGCACGGAAGTCCATCCTGCAGATGGAAAAATAGTTTTTTGGCAGCACTGACCAAATTCCATGTGTCACTCAGCAAGAATATTACTTTGCAGTGACAAATACAGCTGTACTAGCCCAAACGGGCCCACTTTTGACAGGAAAGGAAGGATGTCCATATAAACGGAAGGCTGGACAATCAAAGAATGAGTGGAAGAATTTAACAAATTTACAAATTTTAGAAATTTTAAATCTAACAAATTTTAACAAATGTAAATCTACCAAATTTAAGGAAATTTATTTGATAGTCTTGATCAATCAATAGATAGGTCAATGGTTGCGTTGTTTCTTGGAAGAAAGGTGTCATCTTGAGAAAGATCCTTAACTTTACTCAATGTTATCTTGTTATCATTACCATACTCCAAGTATGCTTATCATAGTACCATACTCCAAGTATGCTTATCATAGTACCATACTAAAGATCCAAGTTCTCTAAATGTCTCTTCCCTTGCTTGTTTGAGTGCATCCAAACTTAGCTTGTAAGTTCACGGATCTTTTGACAAATCCATAAAGAGTTTTCAAAGTTAGTGCATCTGTTCCATAAACGATTGGCCAGCAATGGTAGCTTGTCAGGACAGGCTTGTGCAGTAGCTTTATGTTGCTGTTGCTGCAATGTGGTACAGATTAAATTTCTTGAACAGGTTTGAAGATGTTTCTCAAGCTGAGTTACCTATCCCCAGCCTGAAGTAGAACATAATCCTTAGTGTTTTCAAGATCTCAAGTGGCTTTAAATCGATCCCCTGTTTTGGTGACTTTTTCAGGATTTCAAGCCTGCTCATGTCCTCAAAATCCATAGCTCGGGAAATTTATCGTGCTTAAAAGAATTTTGAAAAATACTCATAATTAGGGTAGTCTTTGAGCGACAGAACTACGTTTGAAGCATCTCACTCGGCATCTTAGTTGTTTTTCTATAACACATCACATCGGGTCACTTTTTTCTGGGTCACCCGGTACATGATTGCATTTGTGCTGTAATAGTAATTTGATTTTCTTTTTCATCAAAGGTGAAGAAAGAATAAAGACAATGGAGGACAAAGCGACACAGATACATTTATATGGACCAATATCTTGGAATGAAACCAATATAGACCCAATGCACGATGACACTTGTTCTTGTGAAATGCATCATTCACCTTGATGTGCTGTAGAGCTGGATCCCAAAAGTATGCGTTGGTCTCACAATGCATGGAAGCTTTGTTCTTGTATTTGCAACAAAATAGGCATTGTGTAGATCACTTGAGACAACAGCAGGAATTAGAGCAACCTAGATTATATATACCGGGTGTCCCAAAAAAAACGCAACAGATTTGATCAATCTTAGCGATGAAGGGGTTCACTAAATTCATTTGAAGTATGCTTTATGACAATCCTCTATACTTCAAAAGAACATTGATACCTTGGTTGTGAAGCTTAGTAGCTTGGTTGTCAAGAATTCTTTGCCGAAAGTCCAAATTTGTTATCAGCCCTAAACCAGAGCTTTGCAAGAAAGCGGCCTGAGGTGGCCACTCAGAAAGGGAATCACCCACAGCACAATCTCCAATTCCTGCCTAGCCTAGACTGCATTTTTGTCTGCACAAAAATCTTTTTCCACAGATACGGAAAAAATATTTAGGGATCATTGTCTACTCTTCTCCAAGTAGAAAAAGAAAACAACAGTCTCGCTCTTGCTTATATTGAACAGAATACGAAATTAGAAAACTTCACAAAGTGGTTGTTAGCAACATCACAATCACAATGATAATACAATGCACAAGGGATAGATGATGGCATGCCAAGAACTTTCTTTCAAATGTATCCATTCTTGAGGTAACTCTGCCTCCCTCTCTCATGGGCACAAAACGGTTGTCAGAAATTTATTAATTCCTATGGGACCAATCAGTCATAGCACTCTATTGGTGTGTCTCTTGGCAATTGGTTTTAAAAGAACAGTTGCTTGATCTAATTGAAAAAGGCACGCTACAATTTATTTTGTGAAACAAGATAACCCTGAAGGCTGGTTTCCACTCAGTAGAATTTTCCGAGTGGGCAGGATTTTACACTATAAAAAGTTTACCACGCGTAAAATTCTATTCAAACTCAAAGCGATGTTTTCTCACGTAAACAAAAGATTTTCAGTCTGTTCGGAAAATTCGATTGAGTGGAAATCAGCCTTACGGTCCACTATGCTACCTATGTTAGACTCACTTTGATCTTTTGGTGATTCCCCAGCTGAGTGGCTACCTTGGGCCGTTTTCTTCCAAAGCTCTGGTTTAGGGCTGATAACAAATTTGCACTTTCGATATAGATAGATTTCTCGACGACCAAGCTACTAAGCTTCACAACCAAGGTATCAATGTTCTTTAGAACTATTGGGGATTGTCTTAAAGCATACTTCAAATGAATTTAGTGAACCTCTTTATGGCTGAGATTGATCAAATTTGTTGCGTTTTTTTTGGGACACCCGGTATATCCGCTAAATTTTGAAAGTCAAAGTTCAAAGTAAATAAGCGGAAGTAAAATGATTAAATCTAAGACAAGAGACGACCATATGCCACATATGATCCTATGATATTGCCCTAGTCTATAACCCTAACCCTAACCCTAATCCACTGTGATCCAGAGCATGGAAAAAATGTCAAAACAAAAACCTTTCAAATGCAAAAGCCGTTAAGTTCATCTTAAAGAGGACACTCTGAGCTATTTAGAACAAAGATCCGAATTTAAATCAGACCAACGCGTGCAGAGAAGTTGCAGCTTGAAATTGACCAAAATTGTTAGGTCATGTTTTTGTTTACATTTCCGGTCTATCACATTTGAAATGGACCTAAACCAAATATTTCAAATTTTCATTTCTCCAGTTGTATTTATCCGATTTCGATAAACTTTTTCTTAGATTAAACCTCAGTGTCTGCACAATTAAACAACGTATGAGTTTCATGAATTTACATCGATTTATGTCTTTATTTGGCACACATGTTTCAAGGAGAGTTTTTAGCAGTAAAACAGCACAAAACCCGCAAAATTCTTCTTTCCTAGTGCAAATAAAAAAGTGAGGAAAAAAGAGTCTTAGCAACTTATTTCTCACTAAACTTTAGGTATCAATGAAGATTTCTGCCAAAGGGTTCGTTCAGATTCGTTCAGGTAAGAATTTCATAGCAGGTATAAAAAATTGTGTCATTTAGGCCCATTTGTGGTATTTTCTGTGATTTTCCGTTATGGAATGTATATTTTGTTTCTAGGTGCTTCTGTTGCATAATTGTTGGTTTTCATTGCACGGTTGTAATAGCAAAGGTTTAAATTGTAAATAAAAAGAGGAATTATTTCATTATTTAACAAGCACATTAAGATTTTAGTGGGTCCAACATGGTTTATGAAAATCAAGCCGACTAGCATTTTGGATCTATGACTTTGGGTACACTAGGCCCTAGTCCAAACTCACCATTCGATCTATTAACTATAGTTCATTTGCTGATGTTTGGAACAAGAGCTTCTTCTTGGTTTGGCACATAGATAGCCTGACTCTTACAACCCTGAGCTTGAAACTTCACAGTGCATTCAGTCTAGCTTCGACTAAGGCTGGTACGAATTTGATGAACATCTAGACAAAGATGCCATTGACATTTGATGACAGTAATTTTTGTCCCGGCTGTGACGATTACTTTTTCCAAAGTTTCCTATGAACTTGTTGCACAAACTCTAAGTTTGAGCTTTATCAAAAAGGTTTGCTTTTTAAGTCGCAGTTTTAATCTTCTCAGTTGCAGGTAGTTTTCAGATGATGTTTTTCAGCATGTGCGACCCTGTAATCAGTTTCAACGTTAACCGAAAATAAATGTGAATTTTCTTGGAAGTTTATATTTAGCAGAAGGAACGAACTAAAGAAAAATTCATGTGATAAACATAGAGCCTATGTAGTCATTATAAATTCAAACGATTTATGATAACCATATAGTTTTTGTGACTGCCCCCAACATGTGATGACACAAAAATTAGAGGCTTCCGAGATCTCTTATAAAGAAACCTAAGACTGCTCCTTTTTGATGACTTGTGAAACAGAAATTTAGATAGACCAAAAGCCCAGGGGAAGGGGTGCTCCAATATCTGGTTATATTGGCATTCATGGTAGTTTTGTCAGAACATTCAGGGAACGGGGTAAACTTTTATAATTTTATTGTGAATTTTCTGGCACTAGGGGTTCGTTATTTACTGAGGTATGGTTCTACTATAATTCTGATACTCTTCTTCTTAGGTGACTTTGATGTTAGGCAATGAGTCTTAGCAATGCTTTGTTTTATGTTAAACAAAAATACTTCAGCGGTTTTGCAGTGAAAAATGTTACTGGAAACATTATTTGTACTCAAGGATTGGGTGTCAAAATCTTTGACAAATTCTGGGACTTAGTCATAACTGAAATCCTTCTGCCACTCACCACACCTACTATAACCTGAAAGTGCAGTTTCCACGATCGGAAGTTGTACCTCCAGCTGGAGCTCTGTATCCCAAAAGTCATAGACGTCAAATGCAGGCAAGCTTGGTTTCCAAACCCAAATTAAGCCCATGTACGATTTAAGTCACTGAGATCTTAATGTGCTTGTTAAATAATGAAATAATTCCTCTTTTTTACAATTTAAACCTTTTCTATTACAACTGTGCAATGAGAACCAAAAATTATCCAGTAGAAGCACCTAGAATCAAAATGCAGATTCCATAACGGAAAATCACAGAAAATGCCACAAATGGGCCTAAATGACACAATTTTTCATATCTGCTATAAAATTTTTACCTGAACGAATCTGAACGAACCCTTTGGCAGAAATCTTCATCGATACCTAAAGTTTAGTGGGAAATGAGTTTCTAAGACTCTTTTTTCCTCACTTTTTTTGTTTGCACTAGGAAAGAAGAATTTCACGGGTCTCGTGCTGTTTTACTGCTAAAAACACTCCTTGACAAATGTGTGCTAAATAAAGACATAAATTGACGTAAATTCATGAAACTTGTGGGTTGTGTACTTGTGCAGACATAATCTAAAAAAAAGTTTATCAAAATCGGATGAATACAACCGGAGAAATGAAAATTTGAAATATTTGGTTTAGCCCCATTTCAAAAGTGATAGACCGGAAATGTAAACAAACACATGACATAGCAATTTTGGTCAACTTCAAACTGCAACTTCTCTGCGCTCGTTTGTCCGATTTAAATACGGATTTTTGTTCTGAATAGCTCAGAGTGTCCTCTTCAAGATGAGCTTAACGGCTTTAGCATTTAAAAGGTTTTTTGTTTTGACATTTATTCCATGCTCTGGATCACTGTGGTGTTGATGTTTCTGTTAGCACTCATTGTTCACATTTTGTTGTTGCATTCCTCTCTGTGCAAAGGAATGCTCCACACAACAAATTTTCAAATGTGTGAAGTTCTTTTGATGCACCTTGCATAACTTGGCAAATAATGAAAATCTCATAAAAAATTGTTTAAAATTCATTGACGAAACCGGTTGGTTTGATTAGGCTATGTACAAAGCAGCCACCAAGTTCCTTTGCGTAAATGTCATTTTGTTTTCCTTTGTAAATTCTGTTTCATATTGGATGGTCAGAGTTTATCTGATTCAATTCCTAAACGAGTCTGCACCTTAGACCTTTTTGTATTTCATTTCAACCCTCATCTGACATCTAATGTGAAACAGGATCTAGTAGAGTATCATTTGACCTTTAATTGTGAGTGGTGTACAGTTAGTTGTATGTGGGATGTTGTTGCGTGTCTTTATGTTAAGGCTTTGGGGTAGTCTTTGTCCTTCGCTCCCCTTTGCATCGTCCCTGTAGTATTGCAGAGTAGCTTAATAGGTACAGTAGAATGTAAAATCTGTTGTAAATATAAAAAAAATTGTTTACATAGAAACACAATAACATACCTTTCAAGGTGTCATGAATACCATTTCTAGCATTTTCTGAGTGATCAATACTTGTAACTTCCTTGCATTCCTTTAATGTCATGAACTTTGCTTTTTTGCCACGCTGGTCATGCCTGAGGGACAATCGATCCTCCTTTTTCCCTTACTGGAATATGGTGCAAAGGGGGAAGGAAACTTTGAAACTCTCAATGAAGATTTCTGTGCAGTCAATGATACAGACACAGCCTCTGTCCTTCCGTTTGAATGCAGGTTGTAAGTTAAGACAATCTTCAGCCATGCCGGGCCAGATGATTAGACAGGGGTAAACTTTTCGTAATAATCTGGAGATCTTGCACCTAAGTTGAAGACTGATTTGGCCTAAATAAGGTATATAAAAGCACAAGGGCATTTTCTGCACTGTAGTAGGCTTAAGCCTAGGCTCAAAATTTATATTTCTTGGCTCTTTGGAAATAAAATTATCCAAAATTTAATAAGGCAGAAATTTGGCTTTCTGACAACAAGCCAACTCTTAACCCCATTAGTACTGGGGGGCCTTTTTTGCCCCCCTACCACACTTTTCTACATTGCACTAAAACGGCCTGTAATTTAGTCACCAAACCTTGTCACTTTTAGTCAAATTTGATTGGCAATTAAATTTTTGTTATTTCATTGTTCTAACTCTGAACACGTGACCACAGTAATGCCATATTTGGAGAGCAGTCAACAAAAAAATTCTTAACACTTACGTAGATCCTGCCTCGTTTGTCCGATTGATCCCAAACGTGCATCATTTGATTGCTTTTGATGAGTACTTTTATTTGATATAAGCCGAGAAGGATAGAGAGAGCGCTACCTCTTTTAATATCTCATACAAAGAAGCTTGCAAGGCAATTTAAGAAATCTAGAAGAAATCTCAAGTCCTATGAGGTAAAAATTGTGACCAAAGAGAGTATAGCTTACTTGAGAACATGCAGAAAAGTATAACAATAATGACATTTAAAAGCCTGAACAATCTCACGCCAGCGTACCTAAAGCAATTTTTCCAGTATTCAACTAATGTGCATGGATACAAAACAAGATCAGCAAAAGGTTAAAAGTTAAATGTCTCACAGAAAGAAACAGCTGGCAAATTAGGACATTCAAAGCTAGGACCATTAAAATATGGGACGCTTTACCAGCATCAACAACAAAACTGAACAGTTCGCTCCTTTTCAAAACAGCACTTTAATTAGACATTTATGTCTATGACTTATAATACACATTTATTGTAAATAATGGTCCTTATACGATTCTGTTATATTTTAATTCACGTATTTTAAGTAACACCCAATTTAATTTGTAGTGGGCCCTGTTGTAAAAATTGAATTTTATCTCTATTAGTACAGGCTACCCACT
This sequence comes from Aurelia sp. 3 sensu Dawson et al. (2005), assembly GCA_964020215.1. NCBI lineage: Eukaryota > Metazoa > Cnidaria > Scyphozoa > Semaeostomeae > Ulmaridae > Aurelia > Aurelia sp. 3 sensu Dawson et al. (2005). The sequence goes on from CAXHUP010000067.1 coordinate 402,863, forward strand.
TTAAACATTAGCCATTATTATTTTTAACTACTTATTTTGCAACTTCTCAGGAACTTTCATCAAAATGTTTTGAAAATGAAGGGGTGGGGGGCAATTTTCTGGGACTGTCCCTGGAAAAATTGCAAATTCTCCAATCTCAATTATCGCAAAAAAGGAGCAGAAATGGAATATTTTGCAAATTTCTTTTGTAATGTAGTGTTATTTGATGCATTCTATCACAATTATCATGTTTGGATGGAAAATGGATGATTTCTGCTGGGTGTTCGCCAGGCCCTTAGATACTATGTGTAGCGAGAGAAACAAAGAGAGGGGATAATCAGTCTTCCTGACAATTCTGCACAGCAAAACCTTGCCAGTAGGGATAGCCAGTCTTCCCTGAGTTGTCAACCTTCACGTAGTCCCCCTTGAAGACTCAACAGCATTCCTAATTGTTGGTAGACAAGACCTCCTCCATCACGCTTGTTGTCCATCCTCTCTAATCTCTTTCCAGATCTGGTATCATGCACTTGAACGTGATGCCAACTGGCGGGAAGTGGCAAGTGTAAGACTTCACCAACTAAATTCACTGCTAAGCGCTTCTCTGGAGTCTGCACTTGGGTCACCGTCCTTGTTAGATGTGGTGAAGATTTGCTTTCATTGTTGCCTGTAATTGAATCGAAGGTTACGCCCATACCTCTGAAATCATCTCCGTCCTTGACTGTTGCATGCTCCAATCATGTAATATCCTATGTTGTGAGAGGCAAATTCATTTCACTCTCCAATTCATGCAACACAGTTGGCACAATGGTCTCAGCGAGAATGTTCTCAATGATATCTGCTTTTGTGATTCCATCTCTCTTTGATGGTACATTAACAATAATTCTAGCGACCATTTTTGCTACCTCTGATGGGAGCTGGGACTCTTTCTTTATCATTGCAACTCTTTCATCTTTTGTTTTGTTTGTTGCCTTAGTAAAATCTTGTGAAGCAGCATGCTCCACATGATTGCTGTCTGCATTGTTGGAGTCAAGGTCAGAAAAAGATTGCTTTTCTTGGTCTTTTTTAGAGATGGAGGAAAGGTCATGTTCCTGAAAGGTGACTAGTTTAGAATCTTCATCATTTGTCGTTTGAAAGTGCTCGTCAAGTGCGGTTTGCCTACTTTTCTGTGCCTTTCCAGCATTTTGGACTTTTCCATCCTCGGCTGAATCGATTTCATCCTCACTACAAAATGAGTTTGCAGCTACCATAGACATCATCTCTGTCATCTCATACTTGACTACCAATTTTAGCATCTAGTCCTCAAGTATACACATTTGAGTAAGCAAGCACGTTTGATACAAAGAATTTTATTCCTCTATCACAAACTCATCATGTGAACAAAACTCGAAGACTCAAAGACTAATCATATCAAACTAATCAAGACCCAATACATATAAAACTTTTACACCATACAAATATTAAAATCTGTTCCCTTTACGACTTTAACAATAACACATTAATCAACGCATATTCTCATAACGCCATCAAAATACTCTCTGTTGTGACAACAGTATATTTGTTATGTTCGTATTTTCCACAATAATCAACACATATTCTCATAACGCCATCAAAATACTCTCTGTTGTGACAACAGTATGTTTGTTATGTTCGTATTTTCCACAACAAGGGAAAATTTTCTTGGTCTTTTTCAGAGATGGAGGAAAGGTCATGTTCCTGAAAGGTGACTAGTTTAGAATCTCCATCATTTGTCGTTTGAAAGTGCTCGTCATGTCTCCTGTGCTAGCCACGGAGCCCTACATGTGCCACATTGTTTATTTGTCAAAAGTCAGCACATAAACACGTATATCGCACCGAGAATTAACTGCCACTTTTAATTTGGTACTGTTTAAGCAAATTTGGTAACATGTTTGGTCAATGGTGAGACAACATTTCCTCTTGCATCATTTTCTTTCTTTTGCAGGGGGCATCTCTCTGCACCAGCCACATTTACTCCAATTAGGGCACTGAATCTGCAAACTTGATGACAATCATGTGGTAGGATCCGCCCTTTGATTCATGACATCAAGTAACAGGGATTTCCTGTCCTCTGAACCGTTAGGGCAATTTCCAACAGCTCATTTTGCAGTTAGGTGGCAAGAAGTTGCTAGAAGAAAAAAAGTATACAAATTAAAGGTTGAAGTTGTATACCATAAAGCATAGTGATCAAGGGAAGATTAGAAAATGGTAGAAAAATCTAATAAAAAATATCCAAATGCTTAAAGGATGTTACATACCCTCACATTGATCACATAGTTTGGCTGTGGTGTGAATGCTTAATTTGGGTGCCATATTCTAATTGCTTCCTGACGGAAAACATGTAACATGGTGTTATGGTTTAATTGGTGACCAAGCATTTATTGTTATATGCATGAACGTGTCTAAAATATTGTCAAATGGAAATGGCCACCAATGTGAAAAAGTCTTTTGCATTATCAATTTGGTCTGGTCAAAAATCTTACATGACATCATATTGGCAGTGACATTAGTTCAGATGGCTGGCTTTTCATCAATGAGCTGATTTACGTGGCTAATTCCTTGTATGCAATGAATTTAAACTATTCTTACTAACATATGTTATAACTAAATGGGTTAGAAACATGGTTTAATGCTGAAGAGTCAAAATTTGGTTTGGCTAATCATTTCCAAAATTTCTCCATTTGTCCAAGGCCAAATCATTTAAGTAGGTAACAGTGCTAAACTACGAGAAAACTTTGTTGAAATGATCGCTTGAAAAACCCTCATTGGAACCAATAAATGCCTACATTTGGTTTGATTTGAGTTTGATCAGGTCACATTATACCACAAAAGCTCGATTTGACAGCTGATCATCTCAAAATTCTGGGTTTAAGAAAGGAAAAGAAGCGTCAAATTACTGTTTGTGGATTTTCTCTGTTTTGGCAAGGTTTCTTTTTTGTACCAGTGCATGTACACTCATGACTGCACAATTCATTTCAACGTTTGCATGGGCATCCTTTCCCAAGGCAGAGTGTTTTGCAATCACATGTCACTAAAGGCCCATTTCCACTTCATTCGGATTTCGCCTCCAAATCTATTGTTGGCCATTCGGTCCGAACGTTTGGAAATCCTACCCAAACGCTGGCCATCCGAATTTGACCAGTTCGGAAGTTTTGATTTTTTTCGGATTCGGACTACGAACCAAAAGGTCCCAGATTGAATTGACCAATCAAAATCCCATCCCAGCCTTCACGCTTTTTGTCACCTAGCAACAAAGAACATGTGAGCAATCTGTTGTTGTTTTCATTTGACACTCTTGTTGTAACAAAATGGCGACCAGAAGTGACTCCATGTCTAAAATTGACTGGAACAATGATTTGGTTGGGGTGTTAATTGACAGTGTTCATGAAAATGAAGTTGTGTGGAACACAAGTAAGGCATCGTACAAGAACAAAAATGTGCAAGAGGCTGCATGGCAGCGAATTGCAGAGTCAATTGGACTGGCTGGAAAACCCAATTGTGTTAAAATACAATGGCGCGACTTGAGGGATACGTACAGAAAGAAGTTGAAGAGTGAAACTCCAAAGTCTGGCGATGCAGGTGGCACGAAGAAAAACAGATGGCCTTGGATGAAAGCCATGGAATTTACGAAGAATTTCTTCAATCTTGATGTGCCAACCACTTCTAATTTTCAAAATGTTGGTGATACGGCGAGAAGAGGTCAACAAGAAGGGAATATTGATGAGGAGTATGGACAGGAAGATGAAGTAGAAAGTGTGACTGACCCGTCAGCCTTGGATTTTCAGAGCCAGGGATACCCAGATCTTCAGAGGGATGCAGAAGACTTTTTAGCAGAAAATCAACTGGTTGATGAAGTGCCCTTTAGTCCAAGTCTTGGCTCAAAGAGAGTAGCAGCAACAGCATCAGCAGTCAAAGAGTAACAGAAAAGCCTCAACCCGCTTCATCAGTAGAGCCAATAAAGCCTGATTTCTCCGGAAAAAGGAAGAGAAAAGAAGCTGCTGCTGCTAACAATGAAATTGACATGGCAATTTTAACAGAACTAAAGAATTCAAAAGAAGAAACTGACGAAGACAGTCTTTTCATGAAAAGTCTTGTTCCCCAGCTAAAAAGGTTGGATCCAAAAACAAGATCTTTCATTAAATGCCAGATACAACAGTTATTATTCCAAGCTGAGTTTGGAGTAAATGAAAATTAACTGTAAATTCCTGTGCGAAATAAAAAAATCCAGATATCAAACATGCTGTCTTTGGTAGCATGGCAAATTACCAAATGGAGTGACGGTGTTTAACAGATACATTTTTAAAGTTTTGCAAGGATCAGTATTTGACCAACCAATGAAGATTTTTGAGGTTCTAAAATTTGATTTTCTAAAGTTTCTTGAATGGTTTGTTAGAAGCTTCATAAAAGTTTTTTGCCAGTTCAATTCACAGGGTGCCTTTGGAAATCTGAACTCTAAGACCGGAGGTTCCTAGCTCCTTGTAATAATAGAAAGTTTTGTTATGGAGAAGAGGTAGAGAGATTGAAAAATCCTTTAATTGTGACTTCTAGATAACTGCAGGCAAGGCAATAACTTACTGATGGCAACCTTACAAGAATGATCGTAAACATTTGGTTATTTTGTCTGCAGGTTGCCTCATAAAAATCTGTCCTGTTTCAAACTCAAATATATATTGACCTGCATTTGGCAGCAAAACTAACAAAACATCTCCTGACAGGGTATTAAAGCAGTCACTAAATGAGTAAAAGGTTGATATGATTGAAGAACAGAAATAAAAAGGGGGGGTGAGGCAATCAAATATGAACCAAACTTTCTGAATTTGTAAGTAATGTTTTACAAAATCAACATTTACACTTGGCCAGACCACCATATGATGATTTACCAATATTTCTTAATTCATCTCAACAGCATTCTGTAAGCAGGACAGATGGATATCGTAGCAAGAATTTGCAACTGCTTCAATCTGCATGTTGATATTGTAAAACACTCCATATATATGCTGAAGAGTTGATTCATATTTGATGACCCCCAGCTTTTTTCCCATTGCTCAAATTTATCAAACTTTTACAACGTTTAGGAAATGTTTTATTTGTTTTGTTAGGGTGAGCAGGTTAAGAGATATTTAAGTTTAAACTGGAAAGATTTTTATGAGACACCTGTTTATATTGCAACTTTTTTTTTAAATGCAGTGCTTTGAAAATCAAGTTCACATTGTTGAGACATTATATGAATGAAACTGTCAAAAAGCTATTTGTTAACATATTCATTCTGCCATGGTACTGCCCCCATAGGTGAATTTAAGAAGTCTTTGTACAATTCTCTGACTTCCCTGGCTGACTTCTTTGCAGCATTACCACCCTTTCCAATTGGAACAGGCTGGTGTCCCGTATCTCTTTCAACCTCAGATTTCCAGCCACCTGGTATGACATTAGCATCCTTATCCTCTGCATCGATAAAACCTGGTGGACAATACCGTCTTTGATGCCTTGCTAGAGATGTTTCGTTTAGCATCAAAAAGTTATGCAATGTGACAACAGCCTTTGTAATATTGACACAGCGCTCAGGGAATGCATTTATTGGCCTTTTAAAAATACGCCATCTGGCTGTGGATATACCAAAGGTATTCTCACTGACACGCCTAGCCCTAGATAATCTGTAGTTAAAGATGCGTTTTGGTGCTCTAAATATTTCCCTCCAAATGGTTTCATGACATGACACCCAAGAGGAAAGGCATCATCAGCTGTGATCACATAAGGGCATTTCTTATCTGTATTTGGCAGATATGTGTCTTCAGGGAGGTTTAGGGATCCATTATAAAGGGCCAGGTAAAAAACTCGGAGATGTTGGAGATGTTGGAGCAAAATTCTCTGACGTTTATCATCTCCAACTTTTTTACCTGGCCCTATGTGCTCTACTAAAAAAGTCGGAGATATCATATTTCCAACGTTTTTCAACTCCGACTTTTTTACCTGGCCCTATGTGCTCTACTAAAAAAGTCGGAGACTTTTTTACCTGACCGCTTTTTTACTTGGTGTCTTGATATTACTACAAGTGAACTTTGGAAAAATTTTCAAAAATTACTTAGAAACTTCCGTCTGGTGGTTTCACTGTTCAAAGCAATATATGCTATTTCATGCTTTCTACTTTTATGCTGTTTTGGTTTGATACCTGGCCACGTACGCATGATTTTTTATAAGAAACTGCTTATAATAAACTCAACCAGCAGATCAACAAAAAATAAGAAACTCTAGTAATCGGAAAATGTAACTCTAGAGACTATTTAGTTTGATAAGGAGATCAGGAAAAATGTATAGATCTAAGCATTTACTAGCAGGGTGTTATTTTCCCCGTGACCGCATGACCATTGGTCACAGGAAATCACAGGAAAGACATTTTTCTCACAGGAAATTTTGAGCCATGAAAAAGGAATTTGACATTTCCATCCACTTCACAGGAAGAAAATGAATTTTGAATGAATAAAATGCTCGCAGGAATAAACCAATGCCCCATTCACACTGAAGAGATCTTAAATCAAACCAATTTTGCAAATGTACATAGTTTCCGTAGTAAATCATGAAGTATTTCTTTGAAAGGTCTTTTCTTTTGGCATGATGAAATAGTGACCCTGAAGCCATATTTTTAAGCAAGAATTCTTAAGAAACTAAAAATATTCTTATGAATTCTTGTTAATGTTAATGTTAATGGCAGGAAGGAAATGTTAATGTGAGTAAGACCTGCACTCACTATCCATCCTTGAAATTCAAGTTCATATTTGTGGCAGGTGTTGCCCACTGCACTCCTCTTCCATCCATGGCAATGCCAATGGATATGCCTAGGAATGTCTGTCAGTCTTCATCCATGCCAACATGTATAATACAGTGTATTGAGAAATCAGAAGCACAAATTGTCCCTGCTCCTTCCTCTTCCTCTATTCAGGGGGCCAATTGCTAATAAAGGATTCAAGCATTGAATGCCCCTCTGGTTTTTCTTCTTTTACTTGATTTTCCATCATGTTTTCTTCCCTCTGAAACCAAAGATAAAGACAAGCAGGCCTATCATCATCCCATACCATGTAATTGTGTGGAACTTTCTGACAACACAATGGTGCTTCACTCGCAACAGCATAGATTAGTCTCCTTGGTATACACTTGCCACTTTGGAAGTCAATAATTCATCACATCACTTCATGTAGTTTCTATTGATCATCGTACCGAAAAGTTACCAGAATCATCAGGTGCCAAAATGTTGCCATCTTGATTTATTTTTGGCCATTGCTAAATGAAAACGAGGTTCCTATTGGATGCAAGCAAGGCTGGGTACTGGGGGGAGATGAGATGTGTTCTGGTTGGAACCACTTCTACAGTTGGGACAGGGGTTACGGGAAGGGAAAACTTGAGCAGAAATTACTGTCTGAATGTGACTATGTTCTGAAGAAAGCCTCATAATAAATTGATTCAATTTTGTAATTCTACATCCTAGACACAGCCATAGGGATCGTGGGGCACTGGTCATGTGCCTCCAAGATTTAGCAAAAAACGAAAAAAGAAGTTCCCTTTACACTGTCAGGAAGTGTCCCTTCAACTAAATGGAAAATGTTTCCTTGAAGAATCACTGTCCCCCTCCCCCTGGTTTGAGATGCTTCCAACGTTCCAACGGCCCTCATCCTACAAATCTATGGCCATTGTTTGTATTCTATTTATGATATGATCATTACATATTAATGAAAGATGCACTTTCATACCCAGTTGAAGCTTATGTACACCCTTAGGAACCGGGCATTTTGCCAGGATACAGCTACATATGGCAAAGACATAAAACAAAGAAAATGCTTCCAAACCCCTGCTGACTTGGTTACACCCCCCAGTAATGACCCCACTGAAACGCTGCCCCTCCAAGGTAAACGGATGACCGAGGATGACCCGTCAGGAGAATGTGTTTCCCACCAAGTTTGAGTTTAAAGCACTCTCCCCGCCTAGTTTCTGTAGCTTCCCCTCGGGGGGGGGGGGGGGTACCTTAATACTGTTCGTTATACGGGGACGTGCCATTTTTAGGGGTACTTTTTTCAAACCATTACGGAATTATGGGTATCATTTTCACAATTTTTTTGACATTTCACGGAATTATGGGTGTCTTTTTCAGGGGATTTTTTATAAATTCCGGAATTATGTCCCAGATGTTTATTCGATTTGTTGAATTATGGCCCTAAAATCCACCAGAATTTACGGAATTACGGGTACCAATTTTTCAGGCAAAATGGCATGTCCCCATCACATAATAGGCTGAGTTACCCCCCCCCCCCCCCAAGATCTTCCCTGTTGAATTTTTGTTTCCCCATCAAAAATTATAGCTACAAGTTTCATCACTGATCATAGGTGAAACCTTCATTTCCCCACCTCAATATTTTCAATCCCCGCTGAAAATGGATGATTCATAATTTTCCCACTGTACCTTTGATGTCTGGCAGGGTCGTTACCCGGTCATTACTGGGGGTGTTTTGTTTCACTCTGTAATGAGACATTGATGCAGTAAAGCACTGCGGGGCTTAGTCCATTCCTGGAAAACAAACGTGTGTTCTTGTAATTTTTGTTTGTGACTTTGCGCTGGGAAAAGAAAAGTTTCTCTGAAGAGTGGTATTGCATGCACAGATAGAAACACATTGGGACCTATTCAGGAAAATGCAACGGTACCTACTAGCTGGTGATTGTTTTTGATACTATCAAACATCAACACCATAAAAAATATTTTAAATTATGTTTGTCTTCTTGTTTCCTTTATACCTAAAAAGCATGACTTTCATTGCATTTTCGATGATTAACCACACTTTCAACGAAGTTCTCATTAGAAACCTCTCACAGGAAATTTTCGCCTGAAAATTTGCGGTCACAGGAAGTCTTTGAAAAAATAACACCCTGAGGGCCAGGTAAAAAAGTCGGAGATGAGAAACGTCGGAAAATTTTTGCTGCGACATCTATGACATCTCTGACATCTCCGAGTTTTTTACCTGGCCCATTATACAGTGCATCTTTCATTCCTGATGCCGCAAATGTACCCCCATCACTTGCACTACCAATGGCTCCGATGTCCACAAGTAAATAGTAGTACCTAGCATTACAAAGGGCCATTAGATGGATGCTAAACCAGCCATGAAAATTGAAATATAGGGAACCTGTGTTAGCAGGGCACTGACATCGAACATGTTTCCCATCAAGGGCCCCTATGCACAATGGAAAATTCCATTTCTCCCAGGATTCTTGGGCAATATCTTGCCATTCAGCCGCAGTACTTGGGCCCTTCACTTAAACAGGGGAGAGGGCAGTCCACATTGCTTGGCATGTCTCAGCAATTATTTTGTTGACCGTGGAATGGCCTAACCTATAGCTGAACGCAATTGTTTTGGTGAGAGTCTCCAGTGAACAAGTATCTCAGTGTCACTGAAAGTGTTTCTGCGGGGCTGACTGGCTCTCTCTTTTCATCTGATTTCAAAATCAAGGGCGCAACAACGGCAAGCAAGTTCTCAAATAAAGTTGGTGACATCCGGAAGTATTTAAAAAAACTTTCATGATCTGCAAGCTGCATTTCTCGAGCAAGGTTGAAATATTCTCCCTGCTCTTTCCTTCTTTGAAGAATCGGACGTATCCAAAATCTCTTGCGATATCTGTTTTTCTTTCGTCGCTCTCTGATTCTCAACAACAGCAAAATTGGGGCTGAATGATGGAATGGCTGAGTTGTGACTGAATGATCGTGAAATGCGCTGAGCTTCATTTATTTCCTTGGTGGAATGTGTGATTTTGCCCCTAAAGAGGATTTCGGTGACCAAAGTTTTTCTGCTGCACAGGTTCTAGGTATTGGTCTTCTAGGTCTGGTTTCAGTAACTCTTTGCGCCTTTGTGGCAGTTGGTTTAAAGCATTACCCACAATGGACATTGATAATTTTGATACTGGTCTTGACATCGTTTATCTCACTCATCCCAGTAGTTATTTGTTGTTCAACTTTCTCCGCACTCTTGAGTTTGGATCAAGACAGCCAGTCCCTTCAAAAGCATTTTCTGGCAAATTTGGGTTTTGACGGCAATTCAGGATTTGACAAAATTATTAATGCTAAAACACAGGGCAGTCATTGCCAATTTGCTTTCCAGCCAATTTGCTTTCTGGCCTTTTTGCTTTCCAATTTCATCATCATTATACATGATATGCATATTGACGTCACGGATCCCGAGTGGGTGGCAAATGGATCCATAATGGCGGACGCGAGCTGCGAAACTTTGGGCGCGCCCTTCTTCTTGCACCGGGATCACATACTTGGAGTATAAAAATTGTCCTGAAAATCAGTGTAGGCGAAAGCTGAGATTCCAATGTGCCTTTTTTCATTTATTTTTTCAAATTCAGGTTCTTTATTGAAGCGTAACGGACAAAGTAAAATAAGGCATGTGGCCTAAGGATTTTCCGGACCCTTGAAATTCCTGCCAAAACGGGAGTAATCTGGGAAGCGCGCACAGGCCTGGGGATGACACAAACATTGGCCTCAAAGTTCAGTGCTCAAGCTCCATGGAATTCGAAGGAAGCACGCACGAGGTTTTCGTTCGCTTACCAAGGCGGAGACTGAAAGCTCTCCCGGCTTCGATACTCGTTGGATTTGCACATTCATTCTTTCTCAATCTCAGGTAGGCCATGTCCATGTCGTTTATATTTTGTTATCAAATTGTTTCTTGTCGTTGTCGTTGAGTATTGCTTACTGAATGACGTTTGAAAATGATTTTGTTCACGTAGAAATGTTTTGCATCAAGGAAGACACGAAAATAGAACCCGCTTGGAGATTTGTATTTCATCTCATTCCTTTCAGGGAGAAACAAGCAAGATGGCGAACTTCTTGTAGAATTGGGACACCAACAAAGAGTACCGAAGAGGGCAAAGAGGCTTCAGATCAGCTGGCAAGCCCGCGAGAGTGGTTGCAAGAACGTTACATTGAGACTGGCTTCCCTTTACCTGCATTCAGTCCAAGATGAAACCAGTTTCTGTGCCTGCTGGATTACCCTGCATGATGCTGCTGCACTCCCAAATAATTTCATCAGGAACAGTGGCAGTTTTAAATTTTGATTGATGAAGAGAGGGCTCAGTAGCCTCAAGAACATTGTTTACAGATTGTTCTACAAATTAAACTTCTTTTGTCCCAGCAAGTTACAAATTGATGCAAAATTATGTTCCACTGAAAGAAACATTTTTTGAAGAAGGACATTTCATGAAAATTGAATTTGGCAATGATTGCATTCAATATTTTGAAAAACAGAACAAAGGCTTTTGAGGTTTTCAATGTGTTTTCTGCAAAAGAATTGTACCAGAATAAACAATTTTATGTACAATGTTTGGCAGCAGATCAGTATTTACAAAGTCAACACAACATTCAATGCTTTTTGGTTGTGTAACTTGAAGTTGCCTTGCTTGGTAGTTGGATCATCATTTGATTCTTACATAATTATGTAAATAGCACATTTGGTTGACAATATCTTGATAAATCTGAGTGTTTCTTGCTATGTGTTTCTGAAACAGCCTTCAAAGTGCTTGCAGGACATTACAGCCAAGCTGCTACATGACCATAAAAGCAGTCAAATGTACAGTTTCCATTGTTGCTCCGAAGTCTCACATGTTCACTGTACTTTCCTTTGGTTTCTAAACTACAAACATTTATTATTAAAACCTGCTATGCAGTTAGCCAATGCAATTTGTATGAATCTAATTTTTCTTGAGCAAAACTCTATTTGCTTCCTGTTATAACAGTTTCCAAAGTGGAGAAAGAAACAAGATTATTGCCCAATATTTGATACAAATGTGTGATATAATTGTGCTTTACACAATAGCACCCATCATTTACTGCCCTTTTGCACATGATGCCCTTTACATTTTCAAGTTAGTATTTTCTATAATGTAAATGTTGTTGATTTACAGCAATTTTGACAGTAGACATAATTTTTTTATAAGAAACTGCTGATAAGAACTCAACTCTCAGATCATCAAAAAATTAAGAAACTCCAGTACTGTGATAACTTTAGAAACTATTTATTTCTAACAAAGGAAATCCTTGACATATTTTACTTTATTTCACTTGTTTCCTGTATTTCATTACTTGGAATGTACTTGAGTGATGTCTAAACATCAGAAAGTTTTCAAATAACATTCCTTTGAAAAGTTGACAAGGGTGCAATTAGTGAACATGAAGACTGTTATGGAATCTGTAAGAAATTTATAAAAAAAACTCTGAGTACTCAAAATATGATAATTTTAAGAAACTCTGAGTATTGGCCCAAATTCTTAGTTTCTTATAAAACAAATATATGTACTGTGAAAATATGTGCATGAAACCTCAACACTTCACATAAACTTTGTGAGAAAAGAATTCTTAAAAAGTACTCTTACAAAGAATTCTCACAAAGTACTTGTACGATTGTTACAAAATAGATTCCCACAGAGGAAGAATTTTGTTCCACATCACTGAACGACCAGAAATGGCAAAAAGTTTCAGTGAGCCATGTCTGAAGGTCAGGACTATTTTTAAGTTGAAGGTTTATAGGAGATCTAAAGGATGTTTTACTTGACAAAAACATTGGAGACAATATTCACAGAAGCAACAGACAATTAAAATTGAGCCATGCCATATCAAATAACAGCTTTCATAGCTTTGACAATGTTCAACGATATTAGCAATTCAACATGTAACAACTGCATGACAGCAATACTCTTCAATGTTTTCCTTCCAAAAGAATGACTCTTTCAGGACTTCTGTGTAACATAATTTGGCATCAATTTGTTACTTGCTGAGACAAAAAGAGTTCAATTTGTAGAACAATCTGTAAAGAATGTTCTTGAGGCAGCTGAGCTTTTTCTTTATCAATAACAACCTTCTAAAACTGCCACTGTTCCTGCTGAAATTGTTCAGGAGTGCAAATAGCACACAGGATAATCAGGTGGGCAAAGAAACTATTTTCATCTTAGACTGAATGCAGGTAAAGGGAAGCCAGTACCAATGCAACGTTCTTGGAACCACTCTTGGGGATTAGCCAGCTGAACTGAAGCCTCGTGGATACTCCTTTTCGGTGGCAAACTCGTGAACTAACTCTTGTGTCGAAATCCTACAAGAAGTTCTCCATCTTGTTTCTCCCTGAAAGGAATGAGATGAAATACAAATCTCCAAGCGGGTTCTATTTTCGTGTCTTCCTTGATGCAAAACATTTCTATGTGAACAAAATCATTTTCAAACGTCATTCAGTAAGCAATACTCAACGACAACGACAAGAAACAATTTGATAACAAAATATAAACGACATGGACATGGCCTACCTGAGATTGAGAAAGAATGAATGTGCAAATCCAACGAGTATCGAAGCCGGGAGAGCTCTCAGTCTCCGCCTTGGTAAGCGAACGAAAACCTCGTGCGTGCTTCCTTCGAATTCCATGGAGCTTGAGCACTGAACTTTGAGGCAATGTATCCATACAACCAGTGGCCCTGGAAGTGTCTTTCCGGCTGAATGTTGACGAAGGAGTGATGAAATTTGCTAGGCCAATGTTTGTGTCATCCCCAGGCCTGTGCGCGCTTCCCAGATTACTCCGGTTTTGGCGGGAATTTCAAGGGTCCGGAAAATCCTTAGGCCACATGCCTTATTTTACTTTGTCCGTTACGCTTCAATAAAGAACCTGAATTTGAAAAAATAAATGAAAAAAGGCACATTGGAATCTCAGCTTTCGCCTACACTGATTTTCAGGACAATTTTTATACTCCAAGTGTGTGATCCCAATGCAAGAAGAAGGCGCGCCCAAAGTTTCGCAGCTCGCGTCCGCCATTATGGATCCATTTGCCACCCACTCGGAATCCGTGACGTCAATATGCATATCATGTATTATAACTTGTCAACATTTACACATGACACATATCTACATGCATTTGGGTTAATACTCTGGAGCAGTGAAATTCTGGGAAATATACAACAGGAACTAGTTGCCTGGTAATTAAAATGTTTTCTTTCAAGTTTTGCAGCTTATCGCTTTATTTCTGTATTGAGGAAAGATACTGAAGTTTTTGCCATTTATGAGTATATCATGACAAACCTAAAAATAAGAAACATCTAAATGTCAGACCTATAATTGTTTCCTATGAAAGGAGCCTCTTGTGAAGAAAATTAAACCTCTTTCTTATACCAGGGGTTTCTTATTCATGGCAACCTACTGTATTAGAATTATAGACATTCTAACCTTTCAATGCTTTGTCTGAGACCATGCTCTACATCTTAGGCTATCCAAAACTTGAACAAAAGTGCTTAGCATGATTTCATAAAGACAGGTATTGGGAATGTAAATGTTGGTCTTTTCTATGCTACCCATAAAACATTGACTGGAGACGTGTCAGACATTGCACTATGGTGTCCACCAGACAACATTCAGATTCAGCTCCAGAACAACAGTCAGATTCAGAACAAGATTCAAAATTATCCAACTAATCATCTCATACGGACGTCACAAAGATGCTTGTGAGAAAATGAAACAAATTAGACCATATTTTTGACTATGCTCTATTTTATGGTGATTTTTGCAAATGTTTATCATGCACAGGCATGAATGGACAACGAGGGATAGGCTGGGCGGGCCTGATCAACGTTGGAATTCTCGCAAAATCCACAGCAGCGTTCTCTCCATAAACCATCTAAAACCAATATAATGAGGATATTTATTGGAAAACTAAATAAATTGGATCACAGATTCGGCCATGCTCCACATTATGGTGATTTTTGCTAATTTTTTTTGTGCACAGGTTGGACTGGAAAATGAGGAATAGGTTAGGTTGCCCTCACCTTGATCAAAGTTGAAATTCAAACACAATCAAAGACAATTAAAGACAGGTGGTGGAAGAGGATGCAAGGATGCAAGAGGATGGTGGAGTTGACAAAAATGAATCGGAAGCAACAAATACAGCGGAGACAAAACAGGCCAACGTGAAATGTGAAGGGGTTGGATGAAGGACGATTAGGAAGAAAGAAAGAGACACTGAAAAATTGCCGGTAGATGATGTGGAGCAGAGAGTGGAAGAGGATGCAAGAATGAGTTATGATGAGATGGGAATTAACCCTATCAAGCCTAGGGGGGGGGGGCTGAATTTTGTCTGTAGATTTTTACCAAGTGCATTTACAACACTGAAACTTTCTGACTTTTAGTTTTTATCGTTGTTACGATGTAAAATTAATTTTTTGAAAAAATCAAATTCATTCCAGGGGGTAAACACGACCAGTTTTCAAGAGATGTATGTGTAAAATTTTGAATAATTCCTAATAAAATCTACAGCTAAAGTGATAAAATGATGAAAAGATAGGAATACATACTACTTTTGATGCTCTATCCAACAAATTAGCTCATTTTTAATTTGAACATATGGTTTTGCGGATTTTGGCACTACGCATGCGCGCATTCTTTGCATTCCTGTGTGATGACGTCATCACTTTTTGTTAATTTTTCTTCACAGAGCAAATACTATTTGGACATAGAATACAATCAAATTGGACTGATGTCCTTAATGCTTTTTGTTTTCTCACAATTAACGATTGAAAATTTTTAGTACTGAACCCTATTGACTTTGAAAATTGAATAATGTGACGTCATGGAAAGGTCACGTGACATATCTAAAAATAGATTTCATTTTTGGGTTCATCATAAGTTGTTCTATACACATGCAAAGTTTCAAGGCTCTAGGTTGTCCAGAACAGAAGTAAATTAGGGGGGGCCGAATCAGCCCCCCCCTAGGCTTCCTAGAGCATCAAATACCCTAGGCCTGATAGGGTTAAAGAAGAAATGCTAAGGACAGAAACAGAATATTGGTTGACTCACTGCAGAATAAGGAAGTGTGTGGACTTGCAGGATCTTTTCACATCGGAAGAGACAGTAACGGCAGAGAAGCATCCTGAACAGCAACTAAGACTGGATTCACACGATGCCAGCACATTTTGAAAACTGTAAAAAATGTGACAGCTGAGAAAGTCTTTGCAAGGTCAAAGCCAAGGTAGCGTAATCACTGAGCACATCAGGAAATTGTTTAGGGTGCACTCTCTTCTTCTGCCTCGAAGGCATCTTTCAATCAAATAACTACGAACATTGTTTAGAATCCCCCTCTTTCCTTTGCTTTACAATCACTAAGCAACAGATGATTGTGCTAAAGACGTTAAAAACACGTTCTGGATGAGGTCAATAACCTGACCGCAGAGCCATATTTCAACTAGAAGCTGCATCTGCATCTCAAACGCCGTAAATCGTTGCCAATTCACAACTAAAGACACATCTTATGATGAAGCCACAATCAGTAGAACAACGACAGCCAAATCCGTAGGACACACATCAAAATAGGGTCCAAGCCGTTAAGCCCTAAACTCATAATAGATCCCCGTTGTGTGTTGCTCTCTTCAGACACAATTTTTCCCATTTTTTTTTAGCTTTTTCAGCATATCTTCCTGATTGAGAATTACATGTAATGCAAAAAAGACATGATACATGCTAGGAGTGCTCTCTCTCATTCTCTTGAAAACTGTCATAGTTTTCTCCAAGGAATGAGTGGTTCTCTTTTCTCCAATTCTGAAACTCTTCAAAGAAAGAACTGTTGACTAACGATATGTCGGTCATCAAACATTTAAACTTATACAGGATATTCTGCATGTCACAAACTTGTGCATCCTCTGGCACAAGTAACCTACTCATCTCTGCCAACAGATCGCTAAAAGTATCCATGTAGATCATAGCACTTCTCCTAAACACTTAAGTCCCATGGTATATGATTCTGAATCAGCATTGACTTGATAGGAAGCCACCTCACTAAACCTGGATAAGGTCCCATCTGTATGGAGAAGATTGTTGGAACTAACAAGCATGGTATCTCAAACTTGCATGTTTGAAATAATCTACGCCTCTACCGTCATTGTGGCAGTAGAACACTTTGCGTAAGTCTGCCAACATTTTTAATGTTTTCAAAGGACAGCCCTTATAATCTCACTGCAGTTTTTGACACCAACATTCGTCCTCAGTAGATCATAGTAGACCTCTCTTATATCATTGGAATACAGCCCATCCATAACAATTCCATCTTTTTCTAACTGATCTACCTTTTGTTTCAGTTACTCTGTCAGATGCTCATAACATTGGATATACCCATTCATCTGCTTCACTTTTTTTCGTGAGACGAGTAAATTTCCTTTCCCTTTGCAAGCTCTTTTTTATAGGAGCAGGTTCTCTGCCTTTGGCACTCATATTTTCTCTTATACATACTTAGCCTCTCCTTCACAGCTGTTACACACCCTGCATTGGAGAACTTCATTTCAATCCTTAGTTTCAAAGGAAAAAGGAATTTAAAAAATCCCAGACACACTTTAAAAGCTTAGGATCTGCACTTCCTGTTGATGTAAGTCAAATTCTGTTACCTCAAACGCAAGGGTACAAAATAGCTTTTGAAGGTCTTACACTCTTTTAAGTGTGAGGAAGTGAGGAGAAACGCGAGAGGTCTGGAACGAGTGTAACATTTTTAGAAGAGCATGTGACTAGGTAGAGACTGTGTGGGCGTGAAGGGAGAGAGTTTGAGGAGAGACGATAACTAGGTTGCGAAGAAAACTTGTGAAGATAGGTTGAGAAGAATAAAAGCGAGAAAACGAATTTACTGTGTATTTATGAGTCGCCGCTTCGTTACATTTTGGAGGTTCTACCGAGATGGAATTGTTTATGCTGGATTTAACGTTTGATGTTGTAAATATGTAAATAGAACTATTTCGAAAGAGACTTCTTGAGCTGTCATGGCGAATCAAGGACAGCAAGCCGGACAGCAAGATGGAGCTGGAGCAGAAATAGGTCAAGAACAAGTAGCCGTAGCTGGACAAGGACATGACAATAGTCGTTTTACTTTTTCTATTTTTCGCAGACCAGATAAGTTCAGAATAGGTGAGGACTTCGATTTGTTCGTGAAGAAACTGAGTTTATATTTCGAAGCCATAGAACTAGAGGACACGAAGAAGCGCAAACTCGCACTTTTGTTTAACTTGAGCGAAGACGCATTTCGATTAGCCGAATCAGTTCCGTTCCCTGATGGAGAAGATGCTTGGCATCAGTGGATTAACGCTTTAAAATCCTTGTTTGAACGCAACCAAACACTGACAGAGAAGAGATACAATTTTAGCAAGAGAGTACAGGAGCCAGGAGAAAGTGTCGACTCATATGCAGTTTCACTCAGAGAATTTGGTGCAAAATGCGGTTTCCAAGGAGAAGAGTACAGCAACCGTCTTATCGACCAGTTTATCCTTGGATTGAAGGACAGACAAACTCAAAACAAACTGCTACAGGAGCCACCAAGTAGTCTTGATGATGGCGTTTTGCTGGCAAGAAGATTCGAAGCAGCTAACGCAACCATGCAAACTTTGTCAAAGAAAGTCAGTTCACCTGTATCAGAGTCTAATGTTTTACAAGTTGGAGCTTCTAATGTTGTTGCTAAAGTATGCTTTAAATGTAATGGTTGGGGTCACTTAGCTAAACAATGCCCCACCCCGTCAAATTTGTCTGAAGTTAGGCCTAGAAGTCAGCAAGCTAATGCAAAAGTTTGCTTTAAATGTAACAAATTGGGTCATGTAGCCCGTAACTGTCGTACTGTTCCTGTGTTTCAACCATCTAACCAGCAACAACAGTTAGGCCAAAACACAAGACAGCCCCCGATTTGTTTTTGTTGTGGAATTGAAGGGCATATAGCCAAGTTTTGTCAAACAAAAGCTGAACAAAAACCCGATTCAACCTCTCAAGCAAAACCAAGTCAAACAAAAGATGATCCAAAAATTCGTTTGTCTGCAGTTGCCCCTGCAAGTAAGAAGAAAACCATGTTAATTGAAGCGAAAATAAATGGTTATTCACGTCTTTGTGTAGTAGATACTGGGGCCTCTGTTTCTTTGCTTGCCAAGGACGAATGGGATAAATTGAAAGGCGTAGATGATAAATTATTTCCTTCAGATATCGTAGCAGAAGCTGCCAACAATTCGCCAATTGGAATTTTAGGCAAATCGTCATTGTCCGTACAGTTGAATGAGCACACAGTAAACAAGTATGATTTCTATGTTGCAAATGACATTTCTTCTGAAATTATTTTGGGTTTAGACTGGCTTTTGTCCATACAAGCAGTTATTGACACGTCAAGCCTTGTGATTTCTTTCGAATCAGGCCAGTTACCTATTTACGTTCGAGATACTTCAATTTCTGATGCCTCAGTTGTTACGCTTTGTGATGATATTGTGATTCCAGGGAAGCATGAAATCATTCAAAGGGCCAGGATTAAAAACCCTTCCCTTGAACAAAGTTTGTTAGAGCCCAATTACGAACTTACGTCAAAAGGAGTTTTGGTAGCCCGGGTAATTGTAAAACCGAAAGAACAAATTGTACCGGTGCAAATTATAAATCCGGGAGAAGATCCTATCAAATTGTACAAAGGAACCAATATTGGCTCTCTTGAACTTATTGAAACTGATGATCCCGTTTTGGAAGAAACCTCTGAAAAACAAACAAATGACATTTCGTTTGAATTGAGCCATCTTGATGAAAAAGAAAGAAATCAAATGAACAATTTGCTGCAGGAATACCAAAGTAGTTTCGCTCGAGATTTATCCGAGCTCGGTTCAACATCAGTTGTCAAACATAGCATTGAAACCGGTACTGCTATTCCGATAAAACAGCTCCCCAGGCGTTTACCGAATGCACTTAGGCCTGTTGTAGATGAGCAAGTGCAAGAAATGTTGAAAAATGACATTGTTCGACCCAGCATGTCACCTTGAGCAAGCCCGATTGTCCTAGTCAGAAAAAAAGATGGTACTTGGCGATTTTGCGTTGATTTTAGAAAACTCAATGATGTCACAGTCAAAGATGCTTTTCCTCTGCCACAGATCAACGATCTTATTGACACTCTCTCGGGTCAACAGTACTTCTCCACACTAGATCTTGCATCGGGGTACTGGCAAGTAGAAATGGAAGAAACAAGCAAAGAAAAGACAGCTTTCACCATCCCGGGGGGTACCCACCTGGAATTCAATCGTTTACCATTTGGTCTCTCCAATGCAGTTCCCACCTTCCAGAGATTAATGAGCAGAGTATTAGAAGGTTTGTCCCCAAGTAAATGTCTTGTTTATCTTGACGACGTTCTGGTCATTGGCAAAACCTTTGATGAGCATTGTGCAAATCTTAAAGAAGTCCTTGATGCAATAAAACGAGCAGGCCTCAAGCTAAAACCATCAAAATGTTTCTTTGCACACCCTGAAGTAAAGTTCTTGGGATTTGTGATTTCAGGAAAAGGACTTGCCCCTGACCCCCAAAAAGTAGAGGCAATCCAAGCTTATGAGCCTCCAAAAGATCTTACTGAATTACGCCGTTTTATTGGTATGGTGTCATACTACAGAAGATTCATTTCAGGATTTAGTGACATTGTAGTCCCCCTGAATAGGCTCACCCAGAAAGAGGTCAAGTTCGTCTGGGATGAACACTGCGAAGGAGCTTTTAGAGAGCTGAAACACCAAATGATAACATGCCCGACTTTGGCTTTTCCTGATCAGAAATCAGATTTTGTTGTGTACACAGATGCAAGCGATGTGGGAATAGGAGCAATTCTAGCACAATGCAATGACAAAGGAGAAGAAAAGGTCATTTCGTATGCTTCAAGAGCGTTTTCATCTGTCGAGAAAAATTGGTCAGCAACTGAAAAAGAGGCTTATGCTGTTGTCTGGGCCCTACAGTATTTTCACCCTTATGTTTATGGAGTAAAAGTCACCGTGTACACTGACCACAAGGCTTTACAGTGGCTTCGAGGCATAACGCACCCTAATGGCAAGCTTGCTCGCTGGATTTTGAAGCTTGAACAGTATGATTATACTATTGTTCACAGGCCTGGCACACAGATGCAACATGTTGATGCATTATCACGAGCTCCTATCCGAGGAATAACGATCTCAAATTGGTCCACTGAAGAATTTAAAGAGTTACAGAACTTAGACGAAGATATTTCGACAGTTAAAGACTGGTTACATGAAGAAAAGAAACCTGACAGTAAGCCACAAGAAAGTTCTGATACATTGAAGTCACTTTACAATGTATACGATTCATTGCTCTTGAAAGATAATGTGTTGTACAAGAAATGGCAGGATGATACAGGAGTAGAAAGATTACAACTTGTTGTTCCATCGTTTCTAACAAGTAAAATTTTGAAAGAAGTCCATGAAGGAATAGGTCACCTTGGTGTTCACAAGACCTTTGACATGTTACAAAAACGATATTATTGGCCAGGATTCCATAACGCTGTAGAAAACCACTGTCGTACTTGCGAAACACGTGCAAAGAACAAAACAGTTCCAAGACCACGATATCCGATGAATCCAATAAAGATCGTTCCAGAACCTTTTTACATGGTTTCAGCAGACATAATAGGTCCACTCAAGACGACACGTCAAGGAAACAAGTATATACTCACTGTGATCGACTACTATACGAAATATGCAGAGGCAGAAGCTTTACCAAATCAGGAAGCTGTTACAGTAGTCAAAGCACTAGAACAGATCTTTTCTAGGCACGGCATGCCATCTATATTGTTAACAGATCAAGGCTGCAATTTCGAATCTCACTTGTTCACTAGTATGTGCCAACTTTTTGGAATTGACAAGAAACGTACCACCCCTTATCATCCACAGACCAATGGACTGTGCGAAAGATTCAGTGGAGTACTCAAGCTGTTATTACGAATGCGAGTTAACCAAGACCTCGACGATTGGGATGAGCAATTACCGTCTGCCCTGCTAGCATATCGCGTCAGCAAGCAAGAAAGCACTGGAGTCTCTCCATTTGAGCTTATGTACGGGAGAGAGCCAAAAGTTTCTTTTGATGTCAGGAGGGAGGGAGAAGAAAGACAAAAGCCGATAGGTGGTCCAGCTCAGTATCTGACAGAACTGAAGAAGCGTCACAATGAATTAAAGCATTACGTCACAGAGAAGACAGAGAAAGCGCAGAGCAAACAGAAGAGAAATTATGATCAGAAATTTCGTGTTGAACAAAGTAGAGAATTTGAAGTCGGAGATATTGTCCTTTACAAGACCTTTCGCGCAAGCGGACTCTCACAAAAGTACACAGGACCTTACAGAATCATTAGCAAGATCGAAGAAAATTGCGAAATTGAATCGATTGAAGATGGAAAACGAAAGTTTGTACATTCCAATACTTTGAAGCCGTTCAGTCCTGCAAATTTTACTGAAGATGACCTTTGTGTACCCACCGATTTGGAACACAGTGAATCAGATGAAGATGAGAATGACTTCGTAATCGAACAAGGCCGTCCAAGAGCCATTGATGTGAATAGAAACGAAAATGCAAACAATCAAGCACGTGATCAAGATAATGCAGATCAAAGACGATATAACTTAAGAACTGCAAGACGTGCGCCTGATCGATACGGTTTACCCGTGTTTGACTATTGAAATGTGCTTGAAAGGAAATTTGACTTTATGTTGAGAGTAACAGAGTACGAAGAACTTTGAAGCTGAATTAAACAATTACACCATATGAAGATTGCAAAGTGAACTGTACAGAACTATTGAAAACGGACAAATAAAAATTTTATTGTAGTTGAAGTATTTTAACGTTTTAAGTTATTAGGTATTGTTTATTGTAATTGATTTATTTTTTGTTTTTGGGTTTTTGGGAATTTGGCTTGAGTTTAGGAGGAGGGAGTGTGAGGAAGTGAGGAGAAACGCGAGAGGTCTGGAACGAGTGTAACATTTTTAGAAGAGCATGTGACTAGGTAGAGACTGTGTGGGCGTGAAGGGAGAGAGTTTGAGGAGAGACGATAACTAGGTTGCGAAGAAAACTTGTGAAGATAGGTTGAGAAGGATAAAAGCGAGAAAACGAATTTACTGTGTATTTATGAGTCGCCGCTTCGTTACATAAGCAATAAATGTGCCTGGAAAATATTATTTTACAGTAGTTGCCAATAATTTTAATATGGTTAGAATCCCCACTTTCTTGTGCATTGAATGATGTATAATTTACCTAGATTCCGTCAATAGTTCGGCTTTTAGGGAGCGAAAACCCAATTTCTTGTCAAAAACGTTTACCGTAACCTTAAAGAGAATGTGACAATAAGCGGAGAACAAAAGGACTCCCATGACACCTACACCTCATTGCTAGGATAATCAGGTTATTTCAAGTTGTTTCAGCCACGATCATGATTTCAACAGCTTGTTTCAGATGGTTTCAACTCGTTTCAGCTTGTTTCAGATGGTTTCAGCTCGTTTTAACCCTATTTTGGTTGGGGGCAACTTTGCCCCCCCCCCCTAGTAGATTTTTTTGAATAACTCTGCCAGGAAGAATTTTGTAGCCCTGAAACGTCTTGACCTTTTTTGCAACTACTCATTGTGCAACTTCTCAAAAAGTTTCATTGAAATATTTTGAAAAACGAGGGGGCGGGAGACAATTTTCTGGGACTGACCCAGGAAAAATCGCAAATTCTCAAATCTCAATTATCGCAAAAAAAGGAGCAGAAGTGGAATATTTTGCAAATGTTTTTTTGTAATGTAGTGTTATTTGATGCATTCTATCACAAGTACCACGTTTGGATGGAAAATGTGCTCTAAACTTAATTTTATCACAATTTTCTTGATTTTGGCCAATTTTGCCGCTTTTCGTGAGCACATAAAGGAAAATGCTGACGTGAGCGAAAATGATGGCTATTTTTAGGTTAATTTTTACATTTACAGAAAGTACATGCCCGAGGCTTTTAGCACACAAAATTTGGTCGTTCTACCTATTACCAGTCAAGAGTTAGGTAGGGGGGCTTTTTTGCCCCCCAACCAAAATAGGACCAACCACCAAAGGGTTAACTTATATAAACAACGGAAAGACAAATGGTCCATAAAGAGGCACCTAGGTGCTTGTCATTTGAATGAGAAAAAAGTGCATTAAGAGACCTTTATGTGTTACCGTGTAAAGTGAATGATCCCTTCTCTCCCTTGTCATAATACTCCACACTTTCAATTTGTCCAATTTGTGAACGAAGTGTTTAAAGAGGCACTAACGAAAAAAGGACATCAACAAATGATCCGCCGAAGGCATGCTAATCGGGTTGTGTAGAGATTATATACTCTTTGTGTGCAAATATTTGTGTCAAATGATGATTGTATATAATGGTAGATAAACAAAGGCCCACATCAGTTGAATAGCCCAATGGAAGATTCGTTGACCGAAAACTGCCAAGTGACGTAGAATCCTTTGTTTCCGCGCAGCAGACCAGATAAAAAGTAGGATATTAAAAATCATCTTTCCAGTTCCTGCAGTCTCATAACTTTCCTTCCATGGGGAATAAAGACTAGGTAACAATATTTTCAGGTAATGCGAGCTTTCATCGTGTTTCTAAAATGTTCTCGCTGCAATTTTCGGATGCAAAAATTTTGCGTTAGTGCCTCTTTAAATGAAAGCTTATTTTCTTAAGCATCTTGATAAACACAAAGAGCCAAACCAACTTACAGCAAATGTTGGAGCAGAATCTAGTAAAACAGCGAGAAGCCATGAATAAATTGAAGTTCTCTCAAATAAATCCGGCAAATCAGATGTTTCAGGTCAACAAAAAACTAATAGACATCAGCCAAATAGAATTAGATGTAATCTCTGTAAAAGATTTTTTCATAAGAATAGCTTGAAAAGGCACTATGAACTTGCTCATTCCAGGGATATAAGTGTCAAGGCGGTATGCTGTGACTTGACACACAGGAATATATGGTACGCAAACACCTCAAGGGGGGGGGGGTTGGGTTTCCAATTCATGTTGCAAAAAATTGCAGCTTGGCTCTGAAAGCTATTTGAGATGTCAGGTCGATGACTGCAGGTATGAAATGCAGCTAGCAAGGCGAGCTGGCATTGCAGAAATAATCCAATTGCGAGAAGAAACTCTGCAAGCATTACGTGCAACAAACCGGTTCAAGGCCTTGTCAGTTGAGAACGTAGGGAAATGTTTGGAAAAAAAGGTGGAGGCAGATGCTAAGGGTTCCCCACTTGTGGTGGAATGGGTTGATGGGAATTACATACATTTGTCAGTATTTAATGATAAATATGGCGAGAACTTTGTTCGTCTGTGTTGAATTGTATCATTTGATAAAGCAAATCATAAGCTCTCTTGTCGCTGCAGCAATGTTCCCTACTTTTGTATCCATAAATCCTTGTCCCTCTGGTATCTTCATCAAACTGATCAACTTGGCAGTTCCGAGACAGACATTCAAGAAGGTGAGCCAAATTTTCCAGAAATGATCGATGAAACAGCCATCATTGATGATGAAATGAATGAAATTCAGAATGAAACAACTTCAAGTTCTGGAAATTTTTTCTAGTAATGTGTATCCACCCAGCTCCAAAGAAACTCTTCTTAGAATGTCAAAGTACATATTCGATAAAAAGAGGATTCCTCTTTCTATGAGTGAAAATATTAAAACGATGAACTTTGAATATTGATGATCCATTGCCCGATGAGACTGATGCCGATGCCGATTTTGTAGACTGTGAAAGGTTTTGGGAGAAACCATCATTAAGCATGGTGTTAAATGGATTTTCGGGTGCCAATGTCAAAAGCATAAAACTTAAGCTGAAACTAACAGACTGGGCCCCATTCATAGGTAAGAATACGCGCTGTGGTAAGCTTTTGGTTAACAGTGAGCATCGCAAGATCAAGCGGGATAATGGAGACCTTGAGATTGAATGTAGAGAACTGTCCCAGGAGCGTCTGATTGAGCTTCTACATCAGGGAAAGCTTCCCGAAATAAAGCAGACTGTCCGCAGAATAGGTGTTTCTGCTGGTGGCTCCAAATAAGATATCATTAACAGAGTCCAAGATGCTTTACAAAGAGATAGTGAAAGTACCTGTTTTAATAAGATTTTCAAAAAAATGGGTGGATGCTCAGGGGGCTGGTTAACGCTTGCTTGCCCCCATTCAGTCATTTATGGCATCAAGTTTTTACTGCGAGAGGAGAGCCTGCGGGACTATATAGATATGCTTAAAAGTATGAAACACAGACCAAATATCTTAATCTGTGATGTGGCACATTTGGTTGCATCTCATGGAAACAAGAATATTCCAGATTTCTTTCGCCCATTTGACAGTCGTGTTGCACCAAACACTCCACAAAATGTGGCACTTGCAAGTTTGTCATTTCCATGGTTAACGGATGAAAGTCCGGTAGTTGATAATTTGGACAGCACTAGCTGTCATCCAGTTACAAATAGCGACGCGCGAATGTCTCTTTTCGATGTCTTTCATCAAGGAAACACTTGCAATGAGAAAGAAAGTTTGAGATGGATTGCATGTGTGAAGGAATTGAAGGGTGTACTCAATAGCCAAGTCTGTGAACAGACTCATCGTTCATTCAATTTTAATATGAATTTTCTTAATCGGATGACTCCTTCCAGGCACATTTTTCTGTTTCGTACCCTGATTCACCTTAGGAATGAAACGAAAAATAGGCAGTTGCTCGAAAAGGTATCATTTACCTGGAAGGTAGGAATATCATTTGATAGGTTTGGACGGGCTTCCTTTTCAACTGGAAGTAGCAACAGAGGAGAAGTACCGAATGCTCACTTTATCAATCTGCCTGATGAAAGTCATAGGGTAGAAGACGGGAGGGAGGAAACTGAAAGCAGTGATAGCCAAGCGATATTTATTTCTAGTCCTGAAACTGTTGCTAGTCGTGTTGGCCATAACCAAGCGACGTTTATTTCTAGCCCCCAAAATGTTGCTAGTCCTGTTGGCCATAGCCATGTTGCTAGTCCTGTTGGCCATAGCAAAGCGACGTTTATTTCTAGTCCTGAAACTGTTGCTAGTGCTATTATGGAATGTGAGAATTCAAATCTCTAATTTTAATCATGGAGATGAGTTTGATACCGATGATTCAGACATTTCAGTTAGTGAGACTGAGGTGAAATCATCCATAAATCCAAATATTGATGCACAAATTAAGAAAGGAAAACAAACAGACGCGTGCAAATCAACCAATTCGTTATCAGCAGAGCAGAGGTCAATTATTGAGCGGGAACAGCCTTTATCCACAGAGATTGTCAATGCAGCGATGTCAATTCTAAAATCTGAAAATAAAACTGTTGGTGGACTGCAATCAATGCTTAATGCAAACAGTTTTGTAGCTGACGGAAGGCCATTTGTTCAGATTCTTCAACAAAATGATAGCACTTGGATTACTTTGTCAAATCTGTGTTCTGAAAAAGATAAGCTAACTCTTTACGATGCAGCCCAGCGACTTCATTTCAGTGTCAAAGATCCAAAAGAAATCGTATATGATGATTCTCTGCCAGCACATGCTCAAAAGCTATCAGGAAATGTGCTGCTACAAAAACTTGTCATAGAAATCGCAACGACTCAGCAAACGGGAAAAGATGCTGATACAGGGATTGCATCAATTTTTTCTGCTGTCTGTCTATGCAGAGGCCTAGATCCTAAAAAACATTGTTTTTCATCTTAAGCCATTGCGTAAAATATTGCTTGAATGCATAGAAAAAGAAAGTTTTGCTGGGGTTCATTTCAATTCTTCACCAAAGAAATCAGTTAAACGAAAGTTCGTTATTGAGGTAGATCTATATTGTCACTGCAGTATGCCAGAGAGGGGTTACATGATAGAATGCCCGAATTGCGAAAGATGGTATCACAAGTTGTGTGAAAGCGGTGACTATGATAGTGCCGAGTTGGTGTGCAAAAATTGCTTGAAAGGAGTGAACGTTAGTCATAACGAAATGCACAGAAAACGAAAAAACGACCGTTAGACAAAGGGAATAAGGTTAATTCCATAGAAAAGAAGGGCAAGATTGATCTCAGCAAAAGCTCGTGGAAAAACTGATAAGTCAAGTTTCAAAGACAAGTTTTCCTCACAAAACTGTTAATGAAAGCGACGAAAACTCTTTCTGAATAAATCTTTTGAAGACTGGGCTTTGCACAAAGTAATGATAGATGTTGATAACGAGGTGCGAGCAATGCCTGTCATCAACAATTACGCATCATACTGTCAAAATCAAACAAATGAGAGTGTCATGAAACGAATCAAATATTCTTTTGATAACTTTTACAATGCACATGATATTATCAGGGCATTTATACAGGAGAACTTTAAAGGGTGGCTCGATGTGAACAGCAAGGGTATTTCAAGACTGAGGGAATAGTACCTCAATACACCATTTTCAACTGATGACCAGCAACAAAGCCAACCAACAGGACAACCCAAACACTTTGTTGAAATTTTATCGAACAAATCCTCATTTGACATCATATTAAATCAGTTGGCGCAAAAAACGTCATAGGATTGGTTCTCGGGACCAGGCCCCTTGTAAAATGCAGTGTAACGGGCTAATACATGCATTTTCTCCAAAAATGGTGCTCAGACAATTGCAGACAAAACTCATTGTAATAGTTGTTAATTTTGCAAAGGTTGTTGCAAACCCCCTCCCCCAAATCCAATGTCGGGTGGTATGGGTCACATTTTGTCTCATAATCAAGTCCTAAAACACAAAAGTGCAAACCAACATTGATTAGGGGGCGGGGGCGATGAAAACACATAGTGCTAATCTTTCACGAAAAAAGAGTACTGCATCAAGAGTTTTGTCTGTGATTGCAGCTTCTTGATGCGTCTTTAGGGTCATAACTTTGTCATACACATGGAACAGCCTCAAATGAGATTACCAGTGGCTCCAAATTTACAAACTGGCAATATTTAAACCAAAAGGAAATGCATGAAAGGTAAGAGGATGAGAAGCAAAAATCCAGAGAGACCCCAGAGACCAGTTGAGGAGAAATGTCCAAAATGACCACGCTGACTTAGAAAAGATGATGGATGGGATCAATCCATCCAGACGTGAGTAGGATATACATGCAGAGAATGAAGACATCATGTTCTTTTGGGACCTGCAACGGGACATTCTCAAGAACTGAAAGGGAATGTGGTACCAAAGGTAGTAGAGGGCGCACAATAGGTTTGTAGAGGAATTGGGGGTAGCCAAGGATAAGAATCATTTGTTTTAGCAGATTTTTGCATGTGTCCAATGGCTGGCTTCAAAGCTTTATTTGCATAGACCAATCAGACGGTGAATAAACAGAAAAGACAGAGGGAACATGTGGAGACTTTTTTAAACTTTATGAAATGAATTACCCTCATAAAATGAAACCAGGAGAAAGAACCGATGGAAATTTCATGAAGTTTTTGAAGATATTTGCTTGCCAGATGTTATGGTATTCAGGTTTGGATGCCGGTCAAAATATTTTACATTTTTGTGGAGTTCTGGAGATTTAAATTATCTTCCCTGCAGTCTGATGGTGAATTACACAACACCAAATAAAGAAGACGTCTCAACAACAATGAGGTGTCTGATTACATCATTGCCAACAACATCATCAGTGTACCACAGCTCTTTGCCAAGGCTGAATCTCGCAAAGAAGAGGGTGAATGGGATTCGGCAATGTTCTTATTTCTGAGAAAGCAAAGTGTGTTGGATTATCTCCTAAGAAAGGCATGACTACTGAAAAATGCCTCCAGTTGGCTGTAGAAAAACCAGCCGATAGGAAAAGGTGTGTGAAGCTGCTGCCCAGAACTGCATTGAAGGATGCAACAGTTATTGGATACAATCCGCTCGTGAAGTTTTCACACTTGATGGTATGGTACCAACTACTTTTGCAGGCTATATTTGTGAGCTGCTCACTTTTTGACAAGGGAAGTTCAGAGAGCTGATGATATATGGCCTTTGCCAACAAGAAAACATTCATTTTTAAGCCGTCAAAGAAAATTTTTGGAGGGAAATTGTTGGACAATCAATATGCTTGGGTGCGTGCTGAGAAAGCCAAAGTCATCCTCCTTCAAGATTTAGCTTCAGTAAAAGTAAAAAATGTGATTGCATCGAAGGACCTGCTTTTACTCCTTGAAGCTCTCAGCTCCAAAAAATTTGCAAAGGATTTTGTGAAAGATACAGATGTTCCGATATTTGCAATGAGCAAATCCCAAATCACTTACAAGGGCCCATTGAACCTGGAGGATGAGCATGAAACAGATATGATGAGTAGTAGGTGCAGAATCATCAAATTCAAGCATGTAGTTGAAGAGAAAGATCAGGGAAAGATCAAGCCATGTGGCAGTTATTTTACAGATATTGTACAGTAATGGCAGCCAATTGCACAGATATGTTGCAACTTTTACTACGATTTCAGATTTATACAAACAGGGCTACGCTTGCAGTATTCATGTTTTATTCAAGGTGTTGATACCATGTGTTACCAATGTGATACCATTAAAAGTGTATGCTGCCAGTACATTTTGACATGATACCACGTGTTACAATCTACTATCAAAAACATAGAGTATAAATATATTTTATATTAGATGGAAACACGTAGCATCACATTAAAGTATGACCCCAAGTTCTGCCACCTAAAGGGAAAGATCTGAAAATTTCGAAGTGCCTCCTCCTTCAATGTGATACTTCAACAGGAGTAGGGAAACAATGGATCATGGATCGATGGATCATGGATCATAATTTGATGGATCATGCATGATTCAACCTCTTCAGCATTATGAATCAATGTTTGGGACATTTAATAAATGCTTGCATGATTTGAGCATCCATTTTCTGATATATTTCCACTGTTTAGTTCTGTTTGGGGCACCCAGTACAGTTAGAAAATGAATCAACAAATTTTAAATATCTTACAACAGTGACAACCAGTGAAGATAATTACTTGTTTACCTTGAAAAGAGGCAAGGCCGATTTTGAGGTTTTTGAGATTTTACATTTTAAGTGGGATGAGATAATACTGTCCCAACTTCAAACTAGCAGCCTTTTTTAAAAAGTCATGGAAAGGTATAACTAATCATCACCATGCACTGAATGAAACATGTAATTTACTCACAATTGTTCAATCTGTTGTTTTGACTGTCCATTAGCATGCATATTGCTTTGCAGACGTCTTTTTTCACAGGGGAATGAAGGAGAAATTTGCCCATGAGAAATTTCTGAAAAGGTCTTGTGAGAAAAGGCAATGAAAGAGGCTTTTCAGAAACAGCTCTTCAGAAAAGCCATGGTTACCAATGATTTGTTTTTTGTTTGCACATGGTAAAGATTAACTACATGTCCCCAGGGCTTTTTAAGGAAGACTATTGTAAAAATTTTAGGTCAGAGAAGTATCATCTTATGAATGTAAAATCTTGACAGCTCTTGACCACTGGATCTGTCAATGTTAAAGGCAAACTAGAAATAATCCTGAGTTGTTGTCATGTTGCAAGATGCGTAAAAGTTGCTGTTTTATTTACAAAATACCATTTGGTGCTCCAAACTAACTTAGAGAAAACATAGCAGAGCATGGTAGTCCAGGGGCATAGCAGCAAATTTAGTCGAAAGTGTGCAAAATGTGATACCAGCATGAAAGTTGGCAGAATGATACAACTTGACATGGCGATTAATTTCTGATGTGGTGCCAACCATGAAAATACCTCGTTGCCATGGTAACAGCCTTGGACTATGCATTTAGAGTCCATAATACCTACACATTCCAATTGTGGCAAATCAAGGTCCTTGAAAGTTGTGATAGCCATAGACAAAAATTTTTCAATATAAGTACATTAGCACATCATATTTTGATGTGTTGTCAAACGTTGAAATGCCTGGTTGTCATGGTAACAGCCTAATAATGTGAATTTAAGGGCCAAATTATTTGAATTTTCTGATGCTGGACATTGCTGAAACTGCACCAATAAAAAAACATTTTGAGATGGTGCACCATATTTTATGTGATGCCAAATGGTGAAAGTGCCTTGTTGTCATGGTAACTACCTAAACTGGTGCATTCACGGACCAAAATACTAGTTAATATAGTAGATAATGGTAACTTGGAGTTCATGCACTCGCGATGACAAGTTGTCATGTTAGTGCACTGACTTTAGGTGTTATTATGCAACTGTAGAGACAGCATGTAATTGCCTAACTAAAAAGAGTATAGAGTATTAATATCCATTTGCACCTAAATATCATGGCACCGAAAGAGAGTTTTGCACTATGGCATGGTATGACTAGACTTGCGATGTGATTCCTCGTCATTGTTCAATGTCTTCTCTCTGATTTGATATTACTCATACAGTTTAATGCAGAAAACGGAGAATGATGCGGTCATTCTAGGGCGTGAGACGGTCACCAACTTCTGACAAAGATCTTAAAAATGCCTGGTTGTCAAGGCAACCTCCTTAACACAACGTAATCTGAGTGGATTACGAATACCGGTGTAGATAATGGCTCACATGTATTTTAACATGGACAGCGGCATTGGTTATGTGCTAAGGTACGGAAACAGCGAAAGCGTGTTAACGATTATTAACTTGCTCCCAATGGTAAACCTCCAAATTTCAAAGGTGGAACAGTTTGCTTTTGTAAAAAAACTGTTGTAGTCATAAGGTTGTGAATAGAAACGGGACCTTTTTTTAATAATGGGTCAAAGTCTTAAAATAGTTCAGGCGTCAAGGAATATACGGAATATACTTGGGGTCATTTTAGCGAAAGCCAATTGATTTCAAAATTCCTGCATTGATACGGACGAACAGAAAAAGCTCCGGAACAATTGTTAAATCAAGGAATTACGCTCATCTACCATTAACAGTGGTGCATTCCGCCTAGACTCTTTAAAAAGGCCACTATCCCAAAAGCTTGTTTCTTGGCTTTTGATAAAATTTTCCATTTAGATGCCGACAGGTCGATAAAGTCGAGATCATTGTTGATATCATTTGCATCAACACGAGTGTCACTTTAAGAACAGTAGAAAGCAAGGTATCACCTGTAGCTAGTTTAGCATTTCATCTCAGACTTTCAAGTTATTCACGTAAGATTAGGAGAACTAGAGGGCCCAAGATGGAGCCTTGAAGAGGACTGTCTGTAGTAATAATGCCTCAGTTTGAGGACGACCATTCAAAATTGTCTGTTACTTGTCAGACAAAAATCTGTGGAGAATGTAGCATCTCACAGTGGGGCAAGGTTATGACATTCGCTGAAAAATCGACCAGCTCACTTCAGTTTCAAATATACCTCATTTGAAAGAGCAGTATTTGCTGACCAAGAAAACATTTGAATAGATCCCATATCTGTAATCAAACAATTATGCCGAATTTTTTAAGGGAGGTGTTCCAAGAAGACTGTAAGACAGGCAAATTTTGTGTGAGCATGTATACAGCATACGGCCATTTTCAATCATTAATAGAGTCAAAGCTTTTGTACCAATTTCAATGAAATTTAAAGATAATATTCTACCACCATTCTCAGATGCATGGCCAATTTTTCAGTTTCTTACTTCACTTAATTCCCATTTAGAAAAAATTGCCTCTAAGCTTTATCATATTTTTGGCAAAACTTTTGAACTAACATATAGTTGGCTTTACAAATAGTTGAGTAAGTAGCTATCACACAGTGTCGGACATTAGGTTTATAGCTGAAAGTGACCACCTGATGTCCCTAGTCCAGTGATAGAAATCTGTATTTGTGGGAATTTGCGGATTTTTTTACATCTAAATTTTTGTCAGAGTACTCTGCACAGAATTTGGCAGCGTTCTTTATAGCAGTCCAGGGTACACTCTTTCAAAGGCTAAGTAAAGGAAGTACTTAGACCTGCTGCTTCATGCTGAGCTAACAAGATACAGAAGACAGTTGGAAATGTTTTACAAAGATAATAGACAGCACTGGGATAGGGGTCCTAAGGGGGGTTTAGATGAGAAATGACATAGTTCAACAGAACAATATCCAACACCAGAAACAGCGAAGAACGAAGTTTCTTTGGATTTCTTTCATCTTTGTCAGAGATGTGTTGTTTTTAAGCGCAATATAGCCCAACCCCACCCCGTTTGACATTTTGCAAATGGTTGTTTTTTATGAAAGAGTAGCCATCTAGTGTCATTCTGTCTTCAATGACATTGCTGTCAAGGTGGGTCTCAACTACACCAATCAAATCATAGTTATAGACTGAATTATTTGCCTCAATGAGGGAACACGCAAAAAGTTGTGCGCAGTTATGCTGTTTAAGTTCCAACAGCAAAAATCAAAAGTTTAAGGGCCAGGGTTTGTTTCTATATCACCACTGAGTAGGATTGTCTTGAAAACCAGCCATTGTGAATGCAGTATGAAGCATGTTATGCAACCAATGTAAAAATAGAGATACGCAATAAGAAATTGCCTCACAGCAAAAGGCCCATATTGAACAAAGTATGTGAGCACAAACGGGATTCGCTTCAGGAGTTCTCCAGTCAAATAAATCACTGCCTTGGTAAAATAATGCATGCAGGCCAAAAAGGGCACGAAACATGACTGTGTTGCCGCAGCGTGGAGTGCAAGGAACTGAGCCAAAATGGTAGAACAGGGTAGAACAGGGACAGAAACCGCAATGAAACATCAACAAAACCAATATAACTTTAGAACTTGATAGATCATTCACAGAGGCCTAGCATATCTCCTCATTGGAGATGCTTGTTGGATGGATACATGGAAACACCCTATTGTTGCTCGCCATTGATTTATCTCAACTAACATCGTAGTGGAGGAATCTTCTCACTGGTCCTAAGGAGCAATAAGTCACCGCAAATCCACCATTAATAAGTCCTATTGCAAACCATAATAAACATACTGGACAAAAGTTACAAATAAAACGAAAATAACCAACATGAAAATAGAAAATAAAGGCACAAGAGCTCAACATAATGTTCAATTGTCAAGGGTCT
Organism: Aurelia sp. 3 sensu Dawson et al. (2005); assembly: GCA_964020215.1. NCBI lineage: Eukaryota > Metazoa > Cnidaria > Scyphozoa > Semaeostomeae > Ulmaridae > Aurelia > Aurelia sp. 3 sensu Dawson et al. (2005). The sequence goes on from CAXHUP010000067.1 coordinate 437,647, forward strand.
CAGGCGATTCTAGCTGATGCTGTTTTTCAACGCTGTTTTATATTTTTCCAAAATGACGGTCTTGAGGTTCATTGGGCTAAGGTTCATCTAGTTCTTCCTCACTCTCAGCATATTCATCGTCCTCAGCCTGTCCATCATCCTCAGCTTGTCCATTATTCTCAACTACTTCATCACCACTTTCACCTTCATCATCATTGACAAGGCTTCTGAGCTCATCCAGGTTTCCAAAGTAATAAAACTCAGCATCCGGTTTGACGCATATCCGACAATTCACGTCAGCAAGAGCAAAGCAATCATCTGATTTCTCTTTGGCCTCTAAAATACTATTTGCTTCATTGAGGGTCTTCAATCTTCTCTTGGTCAGATCCAACCAAATCATATACTTCCTTGACTTCTTCCTGGCATGATACACAGCTGTGCGGTGTCGCCATGTCATAAATCTGACAATGATTTGCCTACAGCGCTGCCCCCTGTACTCTTTTGTCTTTCCAATCCTGTGTGCTCTGTCAATCACTCTGTCGGGGACACTCTAGTTTAATTCTTTGAAAATTGTCTTCACAATCTTTAAACAGTCTTCTCCAGACTCGCCATTGCTACCCTTTGTTAGCTCTACACCACCAATTCTGAGGCACAAACGACTCTGATACTGCTGGGTATCATCATTCTCCTCCTGCAGATTTTCAATTAATTTCTCCATAATAACGATCTTGTCTTCCAATTCATCAATTCGGTTTTTTTGGACAGTGATAATGTCTTTCAACTCTTTAATGCAATCTTTTGTAGCGAGGTCCGCTTTCAGGTCAGAGAGTTTCTTTTCCAACAACCTTTCGAGGCATGACATCATTGTGCCTGCTCTCATGGCTTCTTTGCCTACTGTATCGTTTTTTGAGGAATTTTTGAACGCATTTGTGAGGACATGTCTTAGCCTAAAAGTGCAAATAGACGTGCATACTTATCCACATATAGTCTGGTGTTTGATTTTGGCCCAAAACTAAATAGCCCATTGCCGTTCTCCCTATGATTGAGGAAGATTAAGCGTCTATTCCTGCGCAGCGCCATTTTTAAACAATAGCCACACCTTGCAGCAAAGGCACTTACAAAGGTTTGCAAAGTCGCCTACAAACCACAACAGTGAACAATGAAAATCTTATTGCCAAACTTCCCAACGAGTATTCTGGTACAATTACCTTATGGAGTGTTCAGGCCAACCACAAAATAATGATTTATATTATAAAGATGGACCCAAAACGTGAATTTACTGACCCTACATACCCAAACGTCAACCCACATAGCCAAATGTGTCCAAACTGATAACTGAAAAAAATCAGGTATGTTCTTTGAAGTTTTAGCATTTGTTTTCAGTAATGCTACATGATTTTACTTCTGTTTGTGAATATGTTTTTCTACATTCTTGTTCCCTTATCCTATATTCGAGGCAGAGTATGCTTGATGATTCTCTTCCATACTGCAGAGGTTCAGTTGATGCCAAACCTCCCCAGATATTCACCAGGCCATCATAAACTTCCAAAACTAGCTTGCCTGAGCCACTTCTCGAACCTGCTGTCGTGGCATGTGAAAATTTTTGCCTCAGTTCTTTAATTTTCTCCATGACTCTCTTGTATCCAGTTTTTACATAGAGTTTATTCTTCTCGTCTAGAACTGCATTGGTATCTTGCCCAAATAATTCTGACTGCTAGTAATGCTTTTTGCTCGAAATTCTCCATACTTCTTTGTATTGCCTCGGTTCGCCGGCGTTAAAATCCAAATTGTTGAATTCCATCATCGCTTTAAACTCTTTCAAGCTATCAAGCAATTCTCTAATCACTTCATTATTCCATTTAAACTTTGCTGCTGTTGACACAAAATTTCAACAAAAGGAGTAAAAAGAGAACAGACATGTAGAAAGGCAGCTTGAAAAAATGAAGACACTTACGCATTAATTTCAAGTTGGTAGCTTCATTTTCATTTTGCAAAGCAACAAAAGGAAAATATAACAACAAATACAAATGACAACAAAGAAGATGGCGTCACCAAACCGTTTTCACACGCTTTTTGCAAAAAACTAGACCAAGGCCCCCGGCCATAGCGAAATTTTTGCTGTGTAGTCAAATGTGTCAATATTTGAGAATACTACTCCTCTTTTAGATAAACATGCAAACGGAAGGGACTCCAGTTAAACTCCATGTATTAATACCAATACTGGTTATTACAATGCCTTCAAAGCGCAGAATGTATTAGGTGTATGTCAAACTCTCATGTTGTCCTCATGACATTCCAAATCATCTACAATTTTTTTAATAATTCAACTGGTCCGTTCAACTGGTAATTCAACTTGTTCATTATCAAGATGCTTGTGCCAACGAAACATTTCAATGCTTTTCTTAATGGCTACAAAGTTTACCTTAGCATAATACCAGAACCTGCGTCGGTAAGGTGGTAGTGCTATGCTTGACACTGAAATTTTCCATAGATGATTTGGTGATGACAATGCTCATGAAGTGATGGATGAACACCAGATTCCATAATGAGATTAGGCTGATTAGTCCATAATGAGATTAGGCTGATGAGATCAATGCAAGACTTAGAATCGCCCATGAAATGAGTTTGCTCTGAAATTAACTGATGGAGTCCAAGTTCTAAAACAAATGGCTCAAATATTTTTTCCTTCAAGATTTTCGATATCATGTTCCCACCACTGTGATGATTTGCAGTTGAAATCACCAGTAATAAAAATACAAAAAGGCTTGTCAGCATGCATTTTCGATAGCAACAGCTCAAAGTTAATTTTGAAATTATCAAATTCACTCTGACTCTGACTTGGACTTCTATAAATTACAACAAAAAAGCACTTTTTCTTGTTTATTTGAATCTCACAAACAACGCATTTGTGGAGAGTTACCAGGTCAGAACGATTTCTTAGAGGAAGGGAATCTTTGTGATATAGCCCAACCCCACCCCGTTTGACATTTTGCAAATGGTTGTTTTTTATGAAAGAGTAGCCATCTAGTGTCATTCTGTCTTCAATGACATTGCTGTCAAGGTGGGTCTCAACGACACCAATCAAATCATAGTTATAGACTGAATTATTTGCCTCAATGAGGGAACACGCAAAAAGTTGTGCGCAGTTATGCTGTTTAAAGACCCATTGTCAGCCAACAAAACCAGTGTTGTCAAATTAGTGTTTACAAACAGAGACCTCTTTTGTGTGAGGAGCATTCAGTCACTACTATTGTTTTGAAACGAGCAGTGACAGAAGAATAAGCCTTGCGATCGTTCAATAGCCTAGCGAAAAGTCAATGCCTACGTTTCATGCACCATCATCATGGTGTTCTGTTTTGTTACATGATATATATCAGCTCTAGGCAGCCTTGCTTAGCGTTCCTGGCGAGTAAGCAAAAATAGGCCGGACAGACGACTTTTCTTTATCAAAGTTTGTGATCCCCTATAAAAAGGACAAATGGGAGGTATGTTCTACCTGGTGAACTAAGATAAAGCAATCATCAAACCTGATTGTTCCACAGGCCTGGTGAATCATGAAACTGGTCACGTTTTCTTGGAGTTGATGTGCCGAACTCTCGTTGTTCTGTTGCAAGAATCTATGTAGCTGCGCAATTTGTATTTTCTGACACAGAAAAACATGTAACTACGCAGGAGCATTGTTGATAAACAAGCGAGAAGATTGTTGGTTGACAATGGGTCTTTAAGTTTCAACAGCAAAAATCAAAAGTTTAAGGGCCAGGGTTTGTTTCTATATCACCACTGAGTAGGATTGTCTTGAAAACCAGCCATTGTGAATGCAGCACGAAGCATGTTATGCAACCAATGTAAAAATAGAGATACGCAATAAGAAATTGCCTCACAGCAAAAGGCCCATATTGAACAAAGTATGTGAGCACAAACGGGATTCGCTTCAGGAGTTCTCCAGTCAAATAAATCACTGCCTTGGTAAAATAATGCATGCAGGCCAAAAAGGGCACGAAACATGACTGTGTTGCCGCAGCGTGGAGTGCAAGGAACTGAGCCAAAATGGTAGAACAGGGTAGAACAGGGACAGAAACCGCAATGAAACATCAACAAAACCAATATAACTTTAGAACTTGATAGATCATTCACAGAGGCCTAGCATATCTCCTCATTGGAGATGCTTGTTGGATGGATACATGGAAACACCCTATTGTTGCTCGCCATTGATTTATCTCAACTAACATCGTAGTGGAGGAATCTTCTCACTGGTCCTAAGGAGCGATAAGTCACCGCAAATCCACCATTAATAAGTCCTATTGCAAACCATAATAAACATACTGGACAAGGGTTACAAATAAAACGACGATAACCAACATGAAAATAGAAAATAAAGGCACAAGAGCTCAACATAATGTTCAATTGTCAAGGGTCTCAGGCGATTCTAGCTGATGCTGTTTTTCAACGCTGTTTTATATTTTTCCAAAATGACGGTCTTGAGGTTCATTGGGCTAAGGTTCATCTAGTTCTTCCTCACTCTCAGCATATTCATCATCCTCAGCCTGTCCATCATCCTCAGCTTGTCCATTGTTCTCAACTACTTCATCACCACTTTCACCTTCATCATCATTAACAAGGCTTCTGAGCTCATCCAGGTTTCCAAAGTAATAAAACTCAGCATCCGGTTTGACGCATATCCGACAATTCACGTCAGCAAGAGCAAAGCAGAGGAAGAAGAGGGTGAATGGGATTCGGCAATGTTCTTATTTCTGAGAAAGCAAAGTGTGTTGGATTATCTCCTAAGAAAGGCATGACTACTGAAAAATGCCTCCAGTTGGCTGTAGAAAAACCAGCCGATAGGAAAAGGTGTGTGAAGCTGCTGCCCAGAACTGCATTGAAGGATGCAACAGTTATTGGATACAATCCGCTCGTGAAGTTTTCACACTTGATGGTATGGTACCAACTACTTTTGCAGGCTATATTTGTGAGCTGCTCACTTTTTGACAAGGGAAGTTCAGAGAGCTGATGATATATGGCCTTTGCCAACAAGAAAACATTCATTTTTAAGCCGTCAAAGAAAATTTTTGGAGGGAAATTGTTGGACAATCAATATGCTTGGGTGCGTGCTGAGAAAGCCAAAGTCATCCTCCTTCAAGATTTAGCTTCAGTAAAAGTAAAAAATGTGATTGCATCGAAGGACCTGCTTTTACTCCTTGAAGCTCTCAGCTCCAAAAAATTTGCAAAGGATTTTGTGAAAGATACAGATGTTCCGATATTTGCAATGAGCAAATCCCAAATCACTTACAAGGGCCCATTGAACCTGGAGGATGAGCATGAAACAGATATGATGAGTAGTAGGTGCAGAATCATCAAATTCAAGCATGTAGTTGAAGAGAAAGATCAGGGAAAGATCAAGCCATGTGGCAGTTATTTTACAGATATTGTACAGTAATGGCAGCCAATTGCACAGATATGTTGCAACTTTTACTACGATTTCAGATTTATACAAACAGGGCTACGCTTGCAGTATTCATGTTTTATTCAAGGTGTTGATACCATGTGTTACCAATGTGATACCATTAAAAGTGTATGCTGCCAGTACATTTTGACATGATACCACGTGTTACAATCTACTATCAAAAACATAGAGTATAAATATATTTTATATTAGATGGAAACACGTAGCATCACATTAAAGTATGACCCCAAGTTCTGCCACCTAAAGGGAAAGATCTGAAAATTTCGAAGTGCCTCCTCCTTCAATGTGATACTTCAACAGGAGTAGGGAAACAATGGATCATGGATCGATGGATCATGGATCATAATTTGATGGATCATGCATGATTCAACCTCTTCAGCATTATGAATCAATGTTTGGGACATTTAATAAATGCTTGCATGATTTGAGCATCCATTTTCTGATATATTTCCACTGTTTAGTTCTGTTTGGGGCACCCAGTACAGTTAGAAAATGAATCAACAAATTTTAAATATCTTACAACAGTGACAACCAGTGAAGATAATTACTTGTTTACCTTGAAAAGAGGCAAGGCCGATTTTGAGGTTTTTGAGATTTTACATTTTAAGTGGGATGAGATAATACTGTCCCAACTTCAAACTAGCAGCCTTTTTTAAAAAGTCATGGAAAGGTATAACTAATCATCACCATGCACTGAATGAAACATGTAATTTACTCACAATTGTTCAATCTGTTGTTTTGACTGTCCATTAGCATGCATATTGCTTTGCAGACGTCTTTTTTCACAGGGGAATGAAGGAGAAATTTGCCCATGAGAAATTTCTGAAAAGGTCTTGTGAGAAAAGGCAATGAAAGAGGCTTTTCAGAAACAGCTCTTCAGAAAAGCCATGGTTACCAATGATTTGTTTTTTGTTTGCACATGGTAAAGATTAACTACATGTCCCCAGGGCTTTTTAAGGAAGACTATTGTAAAAATTTTAGGTCAGAGAAGTATCATCTTATGAATGTAAAATCTTGACAGCTCTTGACCACTGGATCTGTCAATGTTAAAGGCAAACTAGAAATAATCCTGAGTTGTTGTCATGTTGCAAGATGCGTAAAAGTTGCTGTTTTATTTACAAAATACCATTTGGTGCTCCAAACTAACTTAGAGAAAACATAGCAGAGCATGGTAGTCCAGGGGCATAGCAGCAAATTTAGTCGAAAGTGTGCAAAATGTGATACCAGCATGAAAGTTGGCAGAATGATACAACTTGACATGGCGATTAATTTCTGATGTGGTGCCAACCATGAAAATACCTCGTTGCCATGGTAACAGCCTTGGACTATGCATTTAGAGTCCATAATACCTACACATTCCAATTGTGGCAAATCAAGGTCCTTGAAAGTTGTGATAGCCATAGACAAAAATTTTTCAATATAAGTACATTAGCACATCATATTTTGATGTGTTGTCAAACGTTGAAATGCCTGGTTGTCATGGTAACAGCCTAATAATGTGAATTTAAGGGCCAAATTATTTGAATTTTCTGATGCTGGACATTGCTGAAACTGCACCAATAAAAAAACATTTTGAGATGGTGCACCATATTTTATGTGATGCCAAATGGTGAAAGTGCCTTGTTGTCATGGTAACTACCTAAACTGGTGCATTCACGGACCAAAATACTAGTTAATATAGTAGATAATGGTAACTTGGAGTTCATGCACTCGCGATGACAAGTTGTCATGTTAGTGCACTGACTTTAGGTGTTATTATGCAACTGTAGAGACAGCATGTAATTGCCTAACTAAAAAGAGTATAGAGTATTAATATCCATTTGCACCTAAATATCATGGCACCGAAAGAGAGTTTTGCACTATGGCATGGTATGACTAGACTTGCGATGTGATTCCTCGTCATTGTTCAATGTCTTCTCTCTGATTTGATATTACTCATACAGTTTAATGCAGAAAACGGAGAATGATGCGGTCATTCTAGGGCGTGAGACGGTCACCAACTTCTGACAAAGATCTTAAAAATGCCTGGTTGTCAAGGCAACCTCCTTAACACAACGTAATCTGAGTGGATTACGAATACCGGTGTAGATAATGGCTCACATGTATTTTAACATGGACAGCGGCATTGGTTATGTGCTAAGGTACGGAAACAGCGAAAGCGTGTTAACGATTATTAACTTGCTCCCAATGGTAAACCTCCAAATTTCAAAGGTGGAACAGTTTGCTTTTGTAAAAAAACTGTTGTAGTCATAAGGTTGTGAATAGAAACGGGACCTTTTTTTAATAATGGGTCAAAGTCTTAAAATAGTTCAGGCGTCAAGGAATATACGGAATATACTTGGGGTCATTTTAGCGAAAGCCAATTGATTTCAAAATTCCTGCATTGATACGGACGAACAGAAAAAGCTCCGGAACAATTGTTAAATCAAGGAATTACGCTCATCTACCATTAACAGTGGTGCATTCCGCCTAGACTCTTTAAAAAGGCCACTATCCCAAAAGCTTGTTTCTTGGCTTTTGATAAAATTTTCCATTTAGATGCCGACAGGTCGATAAAGTCGAGATCATTGTTGATATCATTTGCATCAACACGAGTGTCACTTTAAGAACAGTAGAAAGCAAGGTATCACCTGTAGCTAGTTTAGCATTTCATCTCAGACTTTCAAGTTATTCACGTAAGATTAGGAGAACTAGAGGGCCCAAGATGGAGCCTTGAAGAGGACTGTCTGTAGTAATAATGCCTCAGTTTGAGGACGACCATTCAAAATTGTCTGTTACTTGTCAGACAAAAATCTGTGGAGAATGTAGCATCTCACAGTGGGGCAAGGTTATGACATTCGCTGAAAAATCGACCAGCTCACTTCAGTTTCAAATATACCTCATTTGAAAGAGCAGTATTTGCTGACCAAGAAAACATTTGAATAGATCCCATATCTGTAATCAAACAATTATGCCGAATTTTTTAAGGGAGGTGTTCCAAGAAGACTGTAAGACAGGCAAATTTTGTGTGAGCATGTATACAGCATACGGCCATTTTCAATCATTAATAGAGTCAAAGCTTTTGTACCAATTTCAATGAAATTTAAAGATAATATTCTACCACCATTCTCAGATGCATGGCCAATTTTTCAGTTTCTTACTTCACTTAATTCCCATTTAGAAAAAATTGCCTCTAAGCTTTATCATATTTTTGGCAAAACTTTTGAACTAACATATAGTTGGCTTTACAAATAGTTGAGTAAGTAGCTATCACACAGTGTCGGACATTAGGTTTATAGCTGAAAGTGACCACCTGATGTCCCTAGTCCAGTGATAGAAATCTGTATTTGTGGGAATTTGCGGATTTTTTTACATCTAAATTTTTGTCAGAGTACTCTGCACAGAATTTGGCAGCGTTCTTTATAGCAGTCCAGGGTACACTCTTTCAAAGGCTAAGTAAAGGAAGTACTTAGACCTGCTGCTTCATGCTGAGCTAACAAGATACAGAAGACAGTTGGAAATGTTTTACAAAGATAATAGACAGCACTGGGATAGGGGTCCTAAGGGGGGTTTAGATGAGAAATGACATAGTTCAACAGAACAATATCCAACACCAGAAACAGCGAAGAACGAAGTTTCTTTGGATTTCTTTCATCTTTGTCAGAGATGTGTTGTTTTTAAGCGCAATATAGCCCAACCCCACCCCGTTTGACATTTTGCAAATGGTTGTTTTTTATGAAAGAGTAGCCATCTAGTGTCATTCTGTCTTCAATGACATTGCTGTCAAGGTGGGTCTCAACTACACCAATCAAATCATAGTTATAGACTGAATTATTTGCCTCAATGAGGGAACACGCAAAAAGTTGTGCGCAGTTATGCTGTTTAAGTTCCAACAGCAAAAATCAAAAGTTTAAGGGCCAGGGTTTGTTTCTATATCACCACTGAGTAGGATTGTCTTGAAAACCAGCCATTGTGAATGCAGTATGAAGCATGTTATGCAACCAATGTAAAAATAGAGATACGCAATAAGAAATTGCCTCACAGCAAAAGGCCCATATTGAACAAAGTATGTGAGCACAAACGGGATTCGCTTCAGGAGTTCTCCAGTCAAATAAATCACTGCCTTGGTAAAATAATGCATGCAGGCCAAAAAGGGCACGAAACATGACTGTGTTGCCGCAGCGTGGAGTGCAAGGAACTGAGCCAAAATGGTAGAACAGGGTAGAACAGGGACAGAAACCGCAATGAAACATCAACAAAACCAATATAACTTTAGAACTTGATAGATCATTCACAGAGGCCTAGCATATCTCCTCATTGGAGATGCTTGTTGGATGGATACATGGAAACACCCTATTGTTGCTCGCCATTGATTTATCTCAACTAACATCGTAGTGGAGGAATCTTCTCACTGGTCCTAAGGAGCAATAAGTCACCGCAAATCCACCATTAATAAGTCCTATTGCAAACCATAATAAACATACTGGACAAAAGTTACAAATAAAACGAAAATAACCAACATGAAAATAGAAAATAAAGGCACAAGAGCTCAACATAATGTTCAATTGTCAAGGGTCTCAGGCGATTCTAGCTGATGCTGTTTTTCAACGCTGTTTTATATTTTTCCAAAATGACGGTCTTGAGGTTCATTGGGCTAAGGTTCATCTAGTTCTTCCTCACTCTCAGCATATTCATCGTCCTCAGCCTGTCCATCATCCTCAGCTTGTCCATTATTCTCAACTACTTCATCACCACTTTCACCTTCATCATCATTGACAAGGCTTCTGAGCTCATCCAGGTTTCCAAAGTAATAAAACTCAGCATCCGGTTTGACGCATATCCGACAATTCACGTCAGCAAGAGCAAAGCAATCATCTGATTTCTCTTTGGCCTCTAAAATACTATTTGCTTCATTGAGGGTCTTCAATCTTCTCTTGGTCAGATCCAACCAAATCATATACTTCCTTGACTTCTTCCTGGCATGATACACAGCTGTGCGGTGTCGCCATGTCATAAATCTGACAATGATTTGCCTACAGCGCTGCCCCCTGTACTCTTTTGTCTTTCCAATCCTGTGTGCTCTGTCAATCACTCTGTCGGGGACACTCTAGTTTAATTCTTTGAAAATTGTCTTCACAATCTTTAAACAGTCTTCTCCAGACTCGCCATTGCTACCCTTTGTTAGCTCTACACCACCAATTCTGAGGCACAAACGACTCTGATACTGCTGGGTATCATCATTCTCCTCCTGCAGATTTTCAATTAATTTCTCCATAATAACGATCTTGTCTTCCAATTCATCAATTCGGTTTTTTTGGACAGTGATAATGTCTTTCAACTCTTTAATGCAATCTTTTGTAGCGAGGTCCGCTTTCAGGTCAGAGAGTTTCTTTTCCAACAACCTTTCGAGGCATGACATCATTGTGCCTGCTCTCATGGCTTCTTTGCCTACTGTATCGTTTTTTGAGGAATTTTTGAACGCATTTGTGAGGACATGTCTTAGCCTAAAAGTGCAAATAGACGTGCATACTTATCCACATATAGTCTGGTGTTTGATTTTGGCCCAAAACTAAATAGCCCATTGCCGTTCTCCCTATGATTGAGGAAGATTAAGCGTCTATTCCTGCGCAGCGCCATTTTTAAACAATAGCCACACCTTGCAGCAAAGGCACTTACAAAGGTTTGCAAAGTCGCCTACAAACCACAACAGTGAACAATGAAAATCTTATTGCCAAACTTCCCAACGAGTATTCTGGTACAATTACCTTATGGAGTGTTCAGGCCAACCACAAAATAATGATTTATATTATAAAGATGGACCCAAAACGTGAATTTACTGACCCTACATACCCAAACGTCAACCCACATAGCCAAATGTGTCCAAACTGATAACTGAAAAAAATCAGGTATGTTCTTTGAAGTTTTAGCATTTGTTTTCAGTAATGCTACATGATTTTACTTCTGTTTGTGAATATGTTTTTCTACATTCTTGTTCCCTTATCCTATATTCGAGGCAGAGTATGCTTGATGATTCTCTTCCATACTGCAGAGGTTCAGTTGATGCCAAACCTCCCCAGATATTCACCAGGCCATCATAAACTTCCAAAACTAGCTTGCCTGAGCCACTTCTCGAACCTGCTGTCGTGGCATGTGAAAATTTTTGCCTCAGTTCTTTAATTTTCTCCATGACTCTCTTGTATCCAGTTTTTACATAGAGTTTATTCTTCTCGTCTAGAACTGCATTGGTATCTTGCCCAAATAATTCTGACTGCTAGTAATGCTTTTTGCTCGAAATTCTCCATACTTCTTTGTATTGCCTCGGTTCGCCGGCGTTAAAATCCAAATTGTTGAATTCCATCATCGCTTTAAACTCTTTCAAGCTATCAAGCAATTCTCTAATCACTTCATTATTCCATTTAAACTTTGCTGCTGTTGACACAAAATTTCAACAAAAGGAGTAAAAAGAGAACAGACATGTAGAAAGGCAGCTTGAAAAAATGAAGACACTTACGCATTAATTTCAAGTTGGTAGCTTCATTTTCATTTTGCAAAGCAACAAAAGGAAAATATAACAACAAATACAAATGACAACAAAGAAGATGGCGTCACCAAACCGTTTTCACACGCTTTTTGCAAAAAACTAGACCAAGGCCCCCGGCCATAGCGAAATTTTTGCTGTGTAGTCAAATGTGTCAATATTTGAGAATACTACTCCTCTTTTAGATAAACATGCAAACGGAAGGGACTCCAGTTAAACTCCATGTATTAATACCAATACTGGTTATTACAATGCCTTCAAAGCGCAGAATGTATTAGGTGTATGTCAAACTCTCATGTTGTCCTCATGACATTCCAAATCATCTACAATTTTTTTAATAATTCAACTGGTCCGTTCAACTGGTAATTCAACTTGTTCATTATCAAGATGCTTGTGCCAACGAAACATTTCAATGCTTTTCTTAATGGCTACAAAGTTTACCTTAGCATAATACCAGAACCTGCGTCGGTAAGGTGGTAGTGCTATGCTTGACACTGAAATTTTCCATAGATGATTTGGTGATGACAATGCTCATGAAGTGATGGATGAACACCAGATTCCATAATGAGATTAGGCTGATTAGTCCATAATGAGATTAGGCTGATGAGATCAATGCAAGACTTAGAATCGCCCATGAAATGAGTTTGCTCTGAAATTAACTGATGGAGTCCAAGTTCTAAAACAAATGGCTCAAATATTTTTTCCTTCAAGATTTTCGATATCATGTTCCCACCACTGTGATGATTTGCAGTTGAAATCACCAGTAATAAAAATACAAAAAGGCTTGTCAGCATGCATTTTCGATAGCAACAGCTCAAAGTTAATTTTGAAATTATCAAATTCACTCTGACTCTGACTTGGACTTCTATAAATTACAACAAAAAAGCACTTTTTCTTGTTTATTTGAATCTCACAAACAACGCATTTGTGGAGAGTTACCAGGTCAGAACGATTTCTTAGAGGAAGGGAATCTTTGTGATATAGCCCAACCCCACCCCGTTTGACATTTTGCAAATGGTTGTTTTTTATGAAAGAGTAGCCATCTAGTGTCATTCTGTCTTCAATGACATTGCTGTCAAGGTGGGTCTCAACGACACCAATCAAATCATAGTTATAGACTGAATTATTTGCCTCAATGAGGGAACACGCAAAAAGTTGTGCGCAGTTATGCTGTTTAAAGACCCATTGTCAGCCAACAAAACCAGTGTTGTCAAATTAGTGTTTACAAACAGAGACCTCTTTTGTGTGAGGAGCATTCAGTCACTACTATTGTTTTGAAACGAGCAGTGACAGAAGAATAAGCCTTGCGATCGTTCAATAGCCTAGCGAAAAGTCAATGCCTACGTTTCATGCACCATCATCATGGTGTTCTGTTTTGTTACATGATATATATCAGCTCTAGGCAGCCTTGCTTAGCGTTCCTGGCGAGTAAGCAAAAATAGGCCGGACAGACGACTTTTCTTTATCAAAGTTTGTGATCCCCTATAAAAAGGACAAATGGGAGGTATGTTCTACCTGGTGAACTAAGATAAAGCAATCATCAAACCTGATTGTTCCACAGGCCTGGTGAATCATGAAACTGGTCACGTTTTCTTGGAGTTGATGTGCCGAACTCTCGTTGTTCTGTTGCAAGAATCTATGTAGCTGCGCAATTTGTATTTTCTGACACAGAAAAACATGTAACTACGCAGGAGCATTGTTGATAAACAAGCGAGAAGATTGTTGGTTGACAATGGGTCTTTAAGTTTCAACAGCAAAAATCAAAAGTTTAAGGGCCAGGGTTTGTTTCTATATCACCACTGAGTAGGATTGTCTTGAAAACCAGCCATTGTGAATGCAGCACGAAGCATGTTATGCAACCAATGTAAAAATAGAGATACGCAATAAGAAATTGCCTCACAGCAAAAGGCCCATATTGAACAAAGTATGTGAGCACAAACGGGATTCGCTTCAGGAGTTCTCCAGTCAAATAAATCACTGCCTTGGTAAAATAATGCATGCAGGCCAAAAAGGGCACGAAACATGACTGTGTTGCCGCAGCGTGGAGTGCAAGGAACTGAGCCAAAATGGTAGAACAGGGTAGAACAGGGACAGAAACCGCAATGAAACATCAACAAAACCAATATAACTTTAGAACTTGATAGATCATTCACAGAGGCCTAGCATATCTCCTCATTGGAGATGCTTGTTGGATGGATACATGGAAACACCCTATTGTTGCTCGCCATTGATTTATCTCAACTAACATCGTAGTGGAGGAATCTTCTCACTGGTCCTAAGGAGCGATAAGTCACCGCAAATCCACCATTAATAAGTCCTATTGCAAACCATAATAAACATACTGGACAAGGGTTACAAATAAAACGACGATAACCAACATGAAAATAGAAAATAAAGGCACAAGAGCTCAACATAATGTTCAATTGTCAAGGGTCTCAGGCGATTCTAGCTGATGCTGTTTTTCAACGCTGTTTTATATTTTTCCAAAATGACGGTCTTGAGGTTCATTGGGCTAAGGTTCATCTAGTTCTTCCTCACTCTCAGCATATTCATCATCCTCAGCCTGTCCATCATCCTCAGCTTGTCCATTGTTCTCAACTACTTCATCACCACTTTCACCTTCATCATCATTAACAAGGCTTCTGAGCTCATCCAGGTTTCCAAAGTAATAAAACTCAGCATCCGGTTTGACGCATATCCGACAATTCACGTCAGCAAGAGCAAAGCAATCATCTGATTTCTCTTTGGCCTCTAAAATACTATTTGCTTCATTGAGGGTCTTCAATCTTCTCTTGGTCAGATCCAACCAAATCATATACTTCCTTGACTTCTTCCTGGCATGATACACAGCTGTGCGGTGTCGTCATGTCATAAATCTGACAATGATTTGCCTACAGCGCTGCCCCCTGTACTCTTTTGTCTTTCCAATCCTGTGTGCTCTGTCAATCACTCTGTCGGGGACACTCTAGTTTAATTCTTTGAAAATTGTCTTCACAATCTTTAAACAGTCTTCTCCAGACTCGCCATTGCTACCCTTTGTTAGCTCTACACCACCAATTCTGAGGCACAAACGACTCTGATACTGCTGGGTATCATCATTCTCCTCCTGCAGATTTTCAATTAATTTCTCCATAATAACGATCTTGTCTTCCAATTCATCAATTCGGTTTTTTTGGACAGTGATAATGTCTTTCAACTCTTCAATGCAATCTTTCGTAGCGAGGTCCGCTTTCAGGTCAGAGAGTTTCTTTTCCAACAACCTTTCGAGGCATGACATCATTGTGCCTGCACTCATGGCTTCTTTGCCTACTGTATCGTTTTTTGAGGAATTTTTGAACGCATTTGTGAGGACATGTCTTAGCCAAAAAGTGCAAATAGACGTGCATACTTATCCACATATAGTCTGGTGTTTGATTTTGGCCCAAAACTAAATAGCCCATTGCCGTTCTCCCTATGATTGAGGAAGATTAAGCGTCTATTCCTGCGCAGCGCCATTTTTAAACAATAGCCACACCTTGCAGCAAAGGCACTTACAAAGGTTTGCAAAGTCGCCTACAAACCACAACAGTGAACAATGAAAATCTTATTGCCAAACTTCCCAAGGAGTATTCTGGTACAATTACCTTATGGAGTGTTCAGGCCAACCACAAAATAATGATTTATATTATAAAGATGGACCCAAAACGTGAATTTACTGACCCTACATACCCAAACGTCAACCCACATAGCCAAATGTGTCCAAACTGATAACTGAAAAAAATCAGGTATGTTCTTTGAAGTTTTAGCATTTGTTTTCAGTAATGCTACATGATTTTACTTCTGTTTGTGAATATGTTTTTCTACATTCTTGTTCCCTTATCCTATATTTGAGGCAGAGTATGCTTGATGATTCTCTTCCATACTGCAGAGGTTCAGTTGATGCCAAACCTCCCCAGATATTCACCAGGCCATCATAAACTTCCAAAACTAGCTTGCCTGAGCCACTTCTCGAACCTGCTGTCGTGGCATGTGAAAATTTTTGCCTCAGTTCTTTAATTTTCTCCATGACTCTCTTGTATCCAGTTTTTACATAGAGTTTATTCTTCTCGTCTAGAACTGCATTGGTATCTTGCCCAAATAATTCTGACTGCTAGTAATGCTTTTTGCTCAAAATTCTCCATACTTCTTTGTATTGCCTCGGTTCGCCAGCGTTAAAATCCAAATTGTTGAATTCCATCATCGCTTTAAACTCTTTCAAGCTATCAAGCAATTCTCTAATCATTTCATTATTCCATTTAAACTTTGCTGCTGTTGACACAAAATTTCAACAAAAGGAGTAAAAAGAGAACAGACATGTAGAAAGGCAGCTTGAAAAAATGAAGACACTTACGCATTAATTTCAAGTTGGTAGCTTCATTTTCATTTTGCAAAGCAACAAAAGGAAAATATAACAACAAATACAAATGACAACAAAGAAGATGGTGTCACCAAACCGTTTTCACACGCTTTTTGCAAAAAACTAGACCAAGGCCCCCGGCCATAGCGAAATTTTTGCTGTGTAGTCAAATGTGTCAATATTTGAGAATACTACTCCTCTTTTAGATAAACATGCAAACGGAAGGGACTCCAGTTAAACTCCATGTATTAATACCAATACTGGTTATTACAATGCCTTCAAAGCGCAGAATATATTAGGTGTATGTCAAACTCTCATGTTGTCCTCATGACATTCCAAATCATCTACAATTTTTTTAATAATTCAACTGGTCCGTTCAACTGGTAATTCAACTTGTTCATTATCAAGATGCTTGTGCCAACGAAACATTTCAATGCTTTTCATAATGGCTACAAAGTTTACCTTAGCATAATACCAGAACCTGCGTCGGTAAGGTGGTAGTGCTATGCTTGACACTGAAATTTTCCATAGATGATTTGGTGATGACAATGCTCATGAAGTGATGGATGAACACCAGATTCCATAATGAGATTAGGCTGATTAGTCCATAATGAGATTAGGCTGATGAGATCAATGCAAGACTTAGAATCGCCCATGAAATGAGTTTGCTCTGAAATTAACTGATGGAGTCCAAGTTCTAAAACAAATGGCTCAAATATTTTTTCCTTCAAGATTTTCGATATCATGTTCCCACCACTGTGATGATTTGCAGTTGAAATCACCAGTAATAAAAATACAAAAAGGCTTGTCAGCATGCATTTTCGATAGCAACAGCTCAAAGTTAATTTTGAAATTATCAAATTCACTCTGACTCTGACTTGGACTTCTATAAATTAAAACAAAAAAGCACTTGTTCTTGTTTATTTGAATCTCACAAACAACGCATTTGTGGAGAGTTACCAGGTCAGAACGATTTCTTAGAGGAAGGGAATCTTTGTGATATAGAGTGCTTTCGGGTATTGTGGGACATCGGGTATTGTGGGACATTATCAAGAAAATGAACCTCGGAGGCCTGGGGATGAGAGAAAAAGTTGTCAATTTCACGTGATGCAAGTCTTCATACCTCTTTCACCAAATCTTAGTTGATGTCAGGCTGCTGCAGCATTTGCTATCCTCGTGCTACTGCCAACAATGAAAGACATCAGACGAAGGTGAGTTCTGGCCGCCATTTTCTTGCATTGCGAAGATCAAAGTTCAAAGTTGAAACAACTTTGGAGAAAACGAACCACATGCACCCTGTCCTTTGTTTGCCAAGAAGAGTGTCCCAGGGGGCTTTACAATTCAAGCCTCGTATTCGCTTTCCATTAGAAAATTGTTTCATCAAGGAACGGGGCAAATTGTTTGCACCCATCACCTCCAACGATGAGTCGGGTAATATGGAACAGCCATAGGATGAGAATTTTTCAGATTTTTCTCGATGGGTATCAGTGGCAAGGAGAGGATATGAAGGGGCAATTGCCCCCCACTTTTCGAAAATCGACAAGAATTGTAATTGAAAACTGCAATAAAAATGGCTGGGTATACCTTTTTGCCCCCTGTCTGAAAATTTTTAAGTCTTACCCTCCCATTAATTTTTGACTGCCCACGCGGCTGAATTTGGTATGGAATCATAGAAGTTGGCATTTAATGCAAAGCTTCTTCTGGGTTTTTCGGACTTTTTGCCTGGTCCTGTTAACCGATTGCACGATGAAAGACGGGAATCTTTTGCGAAAATTACCATCACCTCGGCACATCTAATCCTCCAATTCTTATAACTTGATTTTCATACCATTCCACATTTGATATTGAGATTCAACTTTACAGCGCTTTAACAATGTAACGTGTGGAAGCTAGGGGGCAGATGAAAGAGCTGAATTTAAACTTCAAAACAGGACACTTCTACAGTCAATCACATTCATGTCTATAACATTTTTTGAATCTCTCTCTCTCTCTCTCTCTCTCTACCTACCTCTTTAAACAGTAGCCAATTTTAGATAAAACTTTTATCAGAATGCGAAATAAAAACTCTGCACTTCTAGTAAGCAGTCAACTAAATATCCAACCACAATTCACATTATAAAGTATGGTCTCATTTCAAACAGATGATCAAACATGGTTGGTGTGACACTGAAGTCCAAATTCAAAGAGAAATGGTCAGGAGAAACGCTCAAAGCTGCCCTTGAGAACGGTGATTTTTGTGATGGCAAGCTGTCCTTATCCAAGCTAGCTAAGATTTACGATATTCCAAAGTCAACGCTCCACAGATACCTAAAGCAGCAGAGCTGTACAAAAGAGCGCCATGGACCGAAACCTGTTCTATCAGAAGACGAAGAGACTGCCATTGCCACTTGGCTTAAGGAAATGGCAAAACTTGGTTTTGGTCGAACAAAGGATCAAGTTTGTGAAGTAGTGAAGAAGATCCTCGATACCGAGAAGAGAAAAACGCCATTCACAAATAACAGACCACAGAAAGATTGGTGGTATGGGTTCCTTAGAAGACATCCAGAGCTGCAGATGAAAAAGACTGCGGATCTAGAGATCGCTCGAGCTATTGCTTGCAAACCAGAGCGTTTGAAGAAGTGGTATGACCAATACAGAGACTTCTGTTCTGCCAACAATATCATCGACCCTGGTCAGGTTTTCAACTTTGACGAGAGCGGATTCCCGCTGCAAGCAGGTAACACTGGAAAGGTCGTAGTTGAAAGAGGCACCAAGGTCGCGTATCGAGTCACTGCTGATAAGAAGACACAAATCACAGCATTTGCATGTATTTGTGCGGATGGCACAATCCTTGATCCAGGTGTGATATTCCCTGGAATAAGAGCTGTTTATGAGTATGGCTTAAGCTTACCTGGTTATTTTGCTTTCACAGAGAAGGGATACATGGAAACCGACAAATTCTATTCTTGGTTTGCCAATGTCTTCGTTCGAAAAGTTGAAAGACGACCCGTTGTTCTTCTTCTTGATGGCCATGAATCCCACATAGATTTACATACAATGAAGTTGGCAAAACAGGAAGGTATTCATCTTTTCGCCTTACCTTCCCACACATCACATATAACGCAACCATTGGATGTTGCGTTCTTCCATCCTCTAAAACTTGGTTGGAAGAAAGTTTGCAAAGACTTCATGGACACCACACTTTGCTCTGTAAACAAAGCAACATTCGGCAGCTTGTTTATGAAAGCCTGGAATGATGGTGTGAAGCCAGAGACAGTGGTGTCAGGGTTTCGCAGAAGTGGGATTTGGCCCATTGATTTTGCGGCAATCGACCTCACAAAGTGTGGTCCATCAAAGGTATTTGGAAGAGAAAAAATCGAAGACAAAGACGTCACTCTTGAGACTGTCCCATTGAATGTGCAGCAATGCAATGATTCAAGAAGTTCAAGAACTGTAGGTAGCAATGACCACACAGGCACAACAGAATCAGAATGTGGTGTTGATAAGTATGATGATGGTCTCCAAGCACTGGAAACGACGATGTCCGAAGATAAGCTAATACTCTACAGAAAAAGGTTTGAGGAGAAGTACAACCTCACAGATGACACGCTGTACAATGCCTGGAAAAGCCTCAAAGAAGGTGCTTCACAGAAAAGAGATGATACTTCTATTTCACTTCCAATAAATTCGGAATCTGTATCTTCTACCTTTCAGCAAATGCTGCAGTATCCAGGGACACCACCTAAAAAAAAGAAAGGAAGAAAAACAGCAAACACTGCAGTGCCTTCTCACCTAACCAGTGAAATTGCAATTAACTTGCTGCAAAAACGAAGAGATGACAGAAAAGCGGCAGAGGAAAAAAAAGCTCAAAGAATGAGAGAAAGAGAGGAGAAAAGACAAAGGATTTTAGAAGAGAAGGAGAGGAAAAGAGTTCAGAAAGAAGAAAGGATCTCTAAAAAGTTGAAGGAAAAGCAATTAGGCTCAAAAAAGGTAATGAAAAGAACCGTGGTTGGCAAGAGCGGAAAAATTCCACGTAAGCGACAGAAGCTAGACCGACTTGAATTTGAATGTGAAAAATGTGGAGGGCTTTACGATTATGATTCGAGCAATCAAGAAACATGGATTTGCTGTGGAAACGATAATGACAATGACAATAATGAGGATGAGAAGGTAAAGGGCTGTGGTTTGTGGTTTCACCTTCGTTGCACGGATGTAAATCCATTTTCAACAGAAGAAGAGTTAAACAGCCTAGACTGGAGATGCGAGGTATGTTTTCTGTAGGTTGTGCTACAGATCACAAAGTTTTATGAAGACTCTGATTCTGATTTTGATATTGAACCATGTGTGAACCATATGTGCAGGTCCGTCGGAAGCGGGGGAGGGCTGGGGGGCTTATCCCCCAATATTTTGCTTAAGTTTGTTGATTTTGTAAGTGAAAGATGCTGTAATAGCCAAGGTTATAGGAATGAAGATTCAAACTCGTATATATTCCAGGAAGCTTTCAGAATCTGTCAAAAATGCAATATCTTTCGATGTCATAGAAGTCTAAAATCTCAAAATTTTCATGGGCAAAATCCCATTTGTCGTGATCCTTTGCTTCCGTCAATGGCATATTTTCCAAAAATGGGGCGTTTTCCAACGATCAAAAGGGCATGGTCATGAAAATCTTCCCGGGGGCAAGCCACCAGAGCCCCATTCTTCCTCGCTTCGCTCGCACCTCGTTTCAGCCCCCCCCCCTCAATATGGATTTTATGGACTTCGTTCCGATAGGCCTGATGTGTGTAAATGCAGTTGTGCTATGAAATCAACGGCCTGCATGATAAGTCTGTTGACAGCACTTCCCTTTGAGAGATGTAATGAGCACCCCAAACCCCCACAGCTGTAGTTGAGTTGTTCTTTTTAGACATTTGTATTGGACCTCTTTGACATGGGCTCATAGCATATGACGTTTCTAAGAGCTCTTAACAGCAGCAATTGTTCTTTGAAGCAAGTCTGGCTGATTTGAGAACTCTTATTTCCCTTCTCCTAAAATGCTGTACATGACTCTTCAAGGAACGTTTGAAAAGAAAACTGCTCTCTTGAAATCTTTTTTTTCCTTTGTCTTCTATTTATTCTTTTACAAATACCTTGCCTCAACATTACTGTTAGAACAACTTACTGCTCCCCTACTAATGCTCTTATGGCCAGGTCTGTGGAAGCATCTGTAGGTATTATTATCAATGTAACTTTCTCCCAGTCTTTAGCCTGCCAACTTGTTGTATAGTTATCACACACTGAACCTCTTCTGTCCATATGGTTTGAAATTTGTTCACTCAAACAAGACAGAAAAAATGCTGCATTGACAAAAACCTCCCTGTATCTTGGTTTTGCGTTTAGTTGTCCTGGGCATGGAAGAATCCATTCCTACGCTATAACTCCCTAATCATAAAGTAAGTATTTACGTACCTGTTCAAGCCTTGCTTTGATCAACTATCAAGCCTTGCTTCGATCATCTATACAGCACACATCCAAGTACTCCACTACCCTGGGTACCCTCCACAAACTGGATGGATTTACAAAAAACATTTGTTTGTTTGGTTTGTACCTTTTCATCAAAACATTCATGCCTGGTCATTAAAATCTTAGCTGGAGAGTAATGATTGGCTCTCCTTGTTGCATTCAGCTGAGCTATCTATGAATGAATTGATAGAAACTGAAAAAAGAGAATTCAACCCGAGCATTTTACTTTTCCAAAAGTTTTCTGACAGCAATCCAGCTCCCTTCTAGCACTTGAGGGGAGCCTGGAGGAGAGTGAGAGTGTCAGCTTTCCTGAAATGGACAGGCCTGACAAGCAGGAATCTTTTGAAGATCTCAAGGTACAGTTTGAAAATTTAGCGGAATTTGAGTTTCAAGCAAAGAAAAGTTTAATGCCAAATTGCGTGACATAATCTTGCATCATCTGAAAGCTGTCTCCTCCTGATTGCATTACCTTCATTGCTTTGATGAGAAATATATACAAATTTTAAGATGAAAACTTTATTTGTCCATCAAGTGTTTGGGATTACTTTGCTGTGCTATTTGGGATGAAGATTTATTAACAGCTTCAGTTATCAATACAAAAAGAATAGATATTTCAGTAGTGGCAGATATGATTGAGTACCAGGGCTCAAAATAATTTTCTCCAAGCAATTTTGTTTCTTCTCACACATTTTCATCTTCTTCCCCAATTTTCCACCCTTTTCCTTTCTCTCCTTTCTTTCCCTTTCTTTCCTTCCCTTTCCTTCATTTCTTTCCCTTCTTTACCCTTTCCTTGCGTTTCTTTTTCCTTTTTTCCCTCCTTCCTTACTGGAAAATTTGAGCATTTTAGCTGCCTTCCTGGTAGTGCCACTACCATGCTACTTCGTTTTTTAGCCCTGTTGAGTACTGTCAAGTATTTTTAGAATTATTGTCATCTTTATATTATCCGTTGTTGTTGTTTTATACAAATACAGTCATACTCATAAAATGAGACTGGAATATATTTTTCTTAAACACAAAAATTTTAAGTAAATTAGTGGAAATTATTTATTGAGTTGCTATCATTAGATGACATTCATGTCCTGAAACCAACAGCTTCAATTCTCTCTGTTTGTCTCAATGCCATCACACGAAACAGGAACAGAAACAGCTTGTTCCACAATACCCTAAGGTGTCCCATAATGCCCGACTCAACCTGGGCTCAACTTTTGGTCTCGTTTATCAACAACGAATGTTTCCGAAAAACGATTTATTGATGAAACATTAGAGTATTCTTGGGCCTAATTGCTGATACCAAGTTTGGCAAGATATGTCTTGAATTAAGCTGACAATCCGTTGTTTTTCGTTAAGTGTTCCACAATACCCGAAACTACCCTAGCCCAACCCCACCCCGTTTGACATTTTGCAAATGGTTGTTTTTTATGAAAGAGTAGCCATCTAGTGTCATTCTGTCTTCAATGACATTGCTGTCAAGGTGGGTCTCAACTACACC
The DNA here is from genome assembly GCA_964020215.1 of Aurelia sp. 3 sensu Dawson et al. (2005). Taxonomy (NCBI): domain Eukaryota; kingdom Metazoa; phylum Cnidaria; class Scyphozoa; order Semaeostomeae; family Ulmaridae; genus Aurelia; species Aurelia sp. 3 sensu Dawson et al. (2005). The sequence goes on from CAXHUP010000067.1 coordinate 460,946, forward strand.
AATCAAATCATAGTTATAGACTGAATTATTTGCCTCAATGAGGGAACACGCAAAAAGTTGTGCGCAGTTATGCTGTTTAAAGACCCATTGTCAGCCAACAAAACCAGTGTTGTCAAATTAGTGTTTACAAACAGAGACCTCTTTTGTGTGAGGAGCATTCAGTCACTACTATTGTTTTGAAACGAGCAGTGACAGAAGAATAAGCCTTGCGATCGTTCAATAGCCTAGCGAAAAGTCAATGCCTACGTTTCATGCACCATCATCATGGTGTTCTGTTTTGTTACATGATATATATCAGCTCTAGGCAGCCTTGCTTAGCGTTCCTGGCGAGTAAGCAAAACTAGGCCGGACAGACGACTTTTCTTTATCAAAGTTTGTGATCCCCTATAAAAAGGACAAATGGGAGGTATGTTCTACCTGGTGAACTAAGATAAAGCAATCATCAAACCTGATTGTTCCACAGGCCTGGTGAATCATGAAACTGGTCACGTTTTCTTGGAGTTGATGTGCCGAACTCTCGTTGTTCTGTTGCAAGAATCTATGTAGCTGCGCAATTTGTATTTTCTGACACAGAAAAACATGTAACTACGCAGGAGCATTGTTGATAAACAAGCGAGAAGATTGTTGGTTGACAATGGGTCTTTAAGTTTCAACAGCAAAAATCAAAAGTTTAAGGGCCAGGGTTTGTTTCTATATCACCACTGAGTAGGATTGTCTTGAAAACCAGCCATTGTGAATGCAGTATGAAGCATGTTATGCAACCAATGTAAAAATAGAGATACGCAATAAGAAATTGCCTCACAGCAAAAGGCCCATATTGAACAAAGTATGTGAGCACAAACGGGATTCGCTTCAGGAGTTCTCCAGTCAAATAAATCACTGCCTTGGTAAAATAATGCATGCAGGCCAAAAAGGGCACGAAACATGACTGTGTTGCCGCAGCGTGGAGTGCAAGGAACTGAGCCAAAATGGTAGAACAGGGTAGAACAGGGACAGAAACCGCAATGAAACATCAACAAAACCAATATAACTTTAGAACTTGATAGATCATTCACAGAGGCCTAGCATATCTCCTCATTGGAGATGCTTGTTGGATGGATACATGGAAACACCCTATTGTTGCTCGCCATTGATTTATCTCAACTAACATCGTAGTGGAGGAATCTTCTCACTGGTCCTAAGGAGCAATAAGTCACCGCAAATCCACCATTAATAAGTCCTATTGCAAACCATAATAAACATACTGGACAAAAGTTACAAATAAAACGACGATAACCAACATGAAAATAGAAAATAAAGGCATAAGAGCTCAACATAATGTTCAATTGTCAAGGGTCTCAGGCGATTCTAGCTGATGCTGTTTTTCAACGCTGTTTTATATTTTTCCAAAATGACGGTCTTGAGGTTCATTGGGCTAAGGTTCATCTAGTTCTTCCTCACTCTCAGCATATTCATCATCCTCAGCCTGTCCATCATCCTCAGCTTGTCCATTATTCTCAACTACTTCATCACCACTTTCACCTTCATCATCATTAACAAGGCTTCTGAGCTCATCCAGGTTTCCAAAGTAATAAAACTCAGCATCCGGTTTGACGCATATCCGACAATTCACGTCAGCAAGAGCAAAGCAATCATCTGATTTCTCTTTGGCCTCTAAAATACTATTTGCTTCATTGAGGGTCTTCAATCTTCTCTTGGTCAGATCCAACCAAATCATATACTTCCTTGACTTCTTCCTGGCATGATACACAGCTGTGCGGTGTCGTCATGTCATAAATCTGACAATGATTTGCCTACAGCGCTGCCCCCTGTACTCTTTTGTCTTTCCAATCCTGTGTGCTCTGTCAATCACTCTGTCGGGGACACTCTAGTTTAATTCTTTGAAAATTGTCTTCACAATCTTTAAACAGTCTTCTCCAGACTCGCCATTGCTACCCTTTGTTAGCTCTACACCACCAATTCTGAGGCACAAACGACTCTGATACTGCTGGGTATCATCATTCTCCTCCTGCAGATTTTCAATTAATTTCTCCATAATAACGATCTTGTCTTCCACTTCATCAATTCGGTTTTTTTGGACAGTGATAATGTCTTTCAACTCTTTAATGCAATCTTTCGTAGCGAGGTCCGCTTTCAGGTCAGAGAGTTTCTTTTCCAACAACCTTTCGAGGCATGACATCATTGTGCCTGCACTCATGGCTTCTTTGCCTACTGTATCGTTTTTTGAGGAATTTTTGAACGCATTTGTGAGGACATGTCTTAGCCTAAAAGTGCAAATAGACGTGCATACTTATCCACATATAGTCTGGTGTTTGATTTTGGCCCAAAACTAAATAGCCCATTGCCGTTCTCCCTATAATTGAGGAAGATTAAGCGTCTATTCCTGCGCAGCGCCATTTTTAAACAATAGCCACACCTTGCAGCAAAGGCACTTACAAAGGTTTGCAAAGTCGCCTACAAACCACAACAGTGAACAATGAAAATCTTATTGCCAAACTTCCCAAGGAGTATTCTGGTACAATTACCTTATGGAGTGTTCAGGCCAACCACAAAATAATGATTTATATTATAAAGATGGACCCAAAACGTGAATTTACTGACCCTACATACCCAAACGTCAACCCACATAGCCAAATGTGTCCAAACTGATAACTGAAAAAAATCAGGTATGTTCTTTGAAGTTTTAGCATTTGTTTTCAGTAATGCTACATGATTTTACTTCTGTTTGTGAATATGTTTTTCTACATTCTTGTTCCCTTATCCTATATTTGAGGCAGAGTATGCTTGATGATTCTCTTCCATACTGCAGAGGTTCAGTTGATGCCAAACCTCCCCAGATATTCACCAGGCCATCATAAACTTCCAAAACTAGCTTGCCTGAGCCACTTCTCGAACCTGCTGTCGTGGCATGTGAAAATTTTTGCCTCAGTTCTTTAATTTTCTCCATGACTCTCTTGTATCCAGTTTTTACATAGAGTTTATTCTTCTCGTCTAGAACTGCATTGGTATCTTGCCCAAATAATTCTGACTGCTAGTAATGCTTTTTGCTCAAAATTCTCCATACTTCTTTGTATTGCCTCGGTTCGCCGGCGTTAAAATCCAAATTGTTGAATTCCATCATCGCTTTAAACTCTTTCAAGCTATCAAGCAATTCTCTAATCATTTCATTATTCCATTTAAACTTTGCTGCTGTTGACACAGACTTCTCTTTGGAGGCTTTTTCTCGCAGCTTTGTAGCAGCTGCAGAAGCCTTACTCACTTTGCCGGCCATTTTGATTCTTGTGACACATGAATTAAAAGAAACTGTGCATGCTCCAGTGTTTGTTTTCATTATTACTGTCATGTAATAGCAACTCACTTTTCAAGTGCAACATACTATGGATGTGAGCTGGCAAGCCTACCGAGCCAGCCTGTCTGCTGGGCCAGCTCGCCCCATATAATCAGGCTGCAAGTGATGTTCCCTGGAGCCAAAGTAAAAGCTTCGGATTAGCAATCCGAGATCAAACCAAAGTAAGAAGTGAGTTGCATGAACAAAGAACACTTAGTAAGCCAACTGCTACAATCATTGGTGATTCAATGCTACCGGGAGTGAAAAGAAATTACCTCAGCATTGCAGCGCAGCAATTTTTCATGAAAACTTTCGGCAAGTGTAAAACACAGGTTGACAGGTTCCAGGTTGACAGGTCACCAGGTTGACAGGTTACCAGGTTTACAGGTTGACAGGTTACAGGTTGACAGATTACAGGTTGACAGGTTTACTGGTTGAAAATGGTGAAAACAAATGGAAAGCAAAATTGGAAAGCAACAAAACTTGGCCAAGTAATTACAGTCAATTATAATCATGGAACAGCAACAATTGCCATCATCAGCAGCAGCCACATGCATTTGATGGAGATTGGCACAGACAGTTTTAAATGAAACAATTTGAAAACTTTGATAATAAATTTTAAGACATCTACTAATACCCCTTTCATTCAAAATATGACCTCTCTTAAAAAATCTGCCATACCACCAAAATCTTGAGAGGCTCTAACACTGAAAAATGTTTTAATTTGTCCGTGAATCGGAAATGCGATTCCACTTGTTTCTTTATTTTAAGACACAATACAATTCAATCAGGTAAGACAAAGGAGTGATCCCCCTTGCAATTGATAAAATATCTGGTGTAAGAAACTTTTGGAACTGAATCTTTGTATTGATCTAAAGTCCATGTGTTATTCTCACTGCAGAAATTTGACTGTTATATTGATGTTTTATTCTAAGCTTGTAACAAGGTAAAATTAGCTTTTCAAATTTGATACTCAAGTCAAGAAAATTGCCAGGTCCTAAGCTTTCATTTCAAAATTGCTCATTTCCTGCAAGGAAACTCATTGTACTCCTCAAGAAACATTTCATAGTTGTGCAGAAATCTTCCAAAATTGCATATTGTACTCTAACCTGTCAACCTGCATTTTCACTTGATACATTATTGTTCAGTTCTGCAAGGCTATTAGGATTCACTTAGCTGAATACATGATTGTCCCAAACACAACGGAAGAATGGTCCGTTATTTCTGCAAAATTCGGAGAAAGATAGAATTACCTTAATTGCATTGGGGCTGTTGATGGGAAGCATATTGTTATGCAGCCACCAGCAAATGCTGGGTCGAAGTTTTATAATTATAAGCACAGCCATTCAATCGTTGTCATGGCTGTTGCTGGGCCTGACTATGAGTGTATTTATGCAGACATTGGGACAAATGGCAGAGTCAGTGATGGAGGAGCCTGGAATAAATGCACACTATCAAAAAAAATAGATTCTGGAGAGCTTTCATTGCCTGCCCCTGGTTGCCTTCCATTAAAGCTTGGTTTCCATATAATCGCAAGGAGTCGCAGTGAGTCGCAATAAAAATGATCAAATTTGCTTGCGACTCTCTGCGATCACATGGAAACCGGATAAAAATTTGTTTGCGACTCCTTGCGATCGCTGTCGCAAGCAGTCGCAGGGATAGAAAAGTTTCTATCTCTGCGACTCACTGCGACTCGTTGCGATCCATTGCGATTAATGGAAACCACTTTTCACAACTTTTGCAACTCCTTGCGATAACAACTCTATTGTTTTGGGGGATAATCTCATTTCTGTGATCAAAATTCTTGCTTGAAATTTGATGAAAGTGAAGCTTGTTGGGATTCTTTGCGATACGTTGCGATCATATGGAAACCACTTTTTCAAATCACAATAGTTGCAACTCCTTGCGAATCACTGCGACTCATTGTGACTCATTGCGACTCTTTGCGACTCCTTACGATTATATGGAAACCAGGCTTAAGCGAAAAGGTAGTTCCATGTGTCTTTGTTGAGGATGATGCATTTGCTCTGAAGCCGAACATGATGAAGCCCTATCCACAAACTGGACTTACAGAAGATAAACGGATTTATAACTATCGACACAGCAGAGCAAGGCGTATATCAGAGAATTTATTTGGCATATTAGCTAATCGCTGGCGCATGTTCAGATCAGTGATATTGAACATATCAGGGGATTGTTGCCAATTTTGTTTTTGTTGATTGATAAGGTCACAGAAAGGGCACTGCGAGCTTTGTTTATGTGAGAATAGCTTAGGCCCTTACCGAAGAGTTCGGTGAAAAAAGCTATGATTGCATAGACAGACGGTGGAGATACATCATAGTTCCTTGTGTTACAAAACGTAATCCATTGTTTAATGACTGATTCGTAACTTTTTCTTGTGTTCAGTTTCAAGCTTGCTTTCGTGACGTCCATAGTTTGCTTAGAAACTCTGTCCGGAGGCAATTGTTGGTTGATAATTTGCAAACAGATGTTATGTTTTATCAACACTTTCATATGCAAGTGAAACCTGGATGCCTGACGCTGATACATGTAAGAAAATAAACAGCTTTGAAATGTGGATGTATCGAAAAATGCTTAAGATCTCATGCACGAGTCACACTGTGAATGAGAAGGTGTTAAAACATATACATGAAAAGGGTCTGTCACTAGAAAGGAACATAAAAATGAGAAAGACACAATATTTTGGACATTTAGTAAGTAAAGGCATGATGCAAAAAACATTGTTGGAAGAAAAGTATGTGCGAAAAGACCAAGGGGACGTCCACGTAAATCATGGATGAATAACATCATGGAATGGACAAAGTTAAACTTTGAGCAATGCATAAGAGGAGCTGACTTGAAGTACTCACTGAATGATGATGAATTTGCAAGCCATCAAAGTCATCTGTGGCAGCAGTGGATAGGATATATCTGGTTGGCCCGGACAACTAAGCAAGGATGGAAAAGAGGAAAGTTTGACTGGGAAATTGACAAACATCTCAGCAAGGTGAGAAGAGAAAACCACGGTTGACTTGGCCAGAAAGGGCAAACGAGTAAAACAATGCAAAAAATGCTGAACACAAAAAAATTAGTCTTCAATTTTTCAAACAATTGCTACTACTACTACTATGCATGCGCAGAAATTATCTTTTTTGGGTTGAGTTTTCATATGCTTAAAACCATTTCTTCCACTAGATTCCAATGTTAGAAGCAACATCTTTTCAATGGCAAAGAGCCCTGATAAACTAAGTCCTCGTTTTTATGGAATAGTACCGTCCATCACTACGCATGTGCAACAAGAGTCATCTTGTATGTGCTTTCATCATGGCATAAGAGATCAAAATTAGCTTGAAGGAAATTCAAAGTATTGTTTAACGTAAAGTTCACATGTGGAAGAAAGTTCAATTAATCCGTTCAATCAAGTTGTTCGTTTGAGCTTTTTATGGCATATTCTTTCTCAATCTGAATCAATGCTGTTGTCACTGTGGTAGTCTATCATTGTCATCAAAGTAAGTTTGACACTCCTGGTTGCTGCAGTCTTTGCAGGGACATGCTGGCGTACATTTTAGATTGTTTTTCAACATGAGCAATGTCCTGTCGCGCAGTCAGATTACAACCACAGTTAATCAGTTCCAGCACCCAGCACCCAGCACCTCATCTGGGGCAGGTTTCTTCAAACATTGCACGGGTGCATAGCTATCATTTTCTGAGAGCCAGCCATGTCCTTCGGGAGTTAGCAATGCTTATGTTGAAAAACAACAGTTCTTCCAACAATGACATACGTAGTTTGCTCTAGGAAAAAGTGTTGCTTGTGTTGGAGGTAGCTTTTCAGCTTCCTTTCCTCTGCAAAAAAGTTCCCATAGTAGCTCTTTCAAAGATTGTGACTGTGAAGTTTTGCAGTAAACAAAACATACAAATCTCTCTAAACTTTTGATATCTTGACAAGATGGAGAATCAAGAGAATCACCAAGATCAGTAAGCGCTGTAATAATTGGATCATTATCTTTCAAGGACAAGAAACTCTGTACCCACTTGCATTTCAATTTACCGAGAACTTTCCTCCCCAGTCTGCCCCCGTGAAGTCATGTAATCCAAGCAAAGCTTTTGCTTTTGCTGTACCAAGAACTTATGACCTATTGCCTCTCCCAATGTCGATTGTGCGTTGGCGTTTTCCTTTTCCTACTATCATATGTAACTTTGATGTGCACAACGAATCATATATTTCAAGTAGTAGAACATAGACATCTGTATCAACTGAGTGGACCACTATGCTACAACGGGGATAGCACCTTGCACACAGCAAAAAATACCAAAAGTTCCCCATAGTTCTTGGATGGAGATTTAAGGGAAATGGACGAGTTTCTATGGTAAGTTGAAGGGAAACGGAAATTTCCATTTCCCTTTTTGGGAAATTAGGGGAAATGTGTCCGTTTCTCCAAAATTTCCCCAACAAAAAATGTGGTGAAATCTCATCATTTTTTGCAGTGCAGCATTCAGGCATTTCAGGGGTATTAGAGTGAAGATAAGGCTCAAATCCTTACTGGTTCTAAGAACAGGCGGAAATCATTCAACCACACGAAAATCAGCCAATGACATCGTCACTTCTAACCCCCTGAGACAAAATCGGTCATTTGTGATGAAGTTTCTAGTACCCTCACAAAAACTGAAATGGATGCTCAAATAATACAGTTATTTAAAATATTTTTTGATAAATCGGTTGCAGAGATATTTGTTCAGAGTTGTTTACATGTTTAGACAAATAGTTTATTTGGAGCCGGAGCTACGAGCGTTTACCGGCCAAGAAAAATTGACCTTTTTGCGAAAATTCAGATAAATGGCTAGGAAGGAGATATATTGATGAAAATTTCACGGAATATGTAAATTAATCTGGGCAATAACCCAAATGCATTTGTTTTCCTAATGTCTCAAAATATTTGACAAAGTTCAGTGATTTCCAACGAGCAAGGGAAATGGGCCTACGCTCATCCTGGGTAGAAACCAATTCTTGGCCCTGGAATTGGCCAACTATACAACCCTGAGCAAGATAATTCACTCACCTTAGACTCCAGCACTCATTTGAGCTAATTTGTCTATTAAATTGGGGCTAACTTTGACAGAAAGCAAACAGATTCGTGCAAATTTGAAGAAGCTTCCAGATTCCATGTTATGTCGACAAACGCAACAACTCTCCACTGTTGACAAACATACTCTCCACTGTCGGTCCTTGTTGACCTTTGTCTGCCTTTCGGCTTGCAATCTTCAGTGAACAGATTTTCACGTTTGGCGGATTTAGTTTTATGGATTATGCAAAACAATTATTCAGTCATTCACTCAACTCATTATTTAGATGATTACTTTCTCGCAGGTCATGCGGGATCAGACGAGTGCAGTCAGGCGCTAGACACAAGTATTTCTCCATTTAGGAGGCTCGGTATTCCCATTGGCTCCGAACAAAATTGTTGGTCCATGTAAAGCATTGTGTATTTAGGGATTGAAATTGATTCCAAGGCTACGGAGCTACGCCTCCGTCAAGAAAAGCTTGATTCTCTGCTGCACCTTATCCGTACATTTAAGGGCAGGAAGATATGCACCAAAAAAGAGCTACTATCTTTAATTGGAAAACTATCGTTCGCTTTGAAAGTTATTCCATCGGGCAGAACATTCATTCGCCGCCTGATAGACCTTTCAACAACCATAAACAAGCTGTCTCACTGTATTTCGTTAAACTCCGAAGCAAGGGAATACTTCAGGTGGTGGAGGTCATTTTTGCCATTATGGAACGGCAAGTACAACATTTTGGAACCATCTGTGACTCAGAGTGTACATTTAAATTAGTTCACGGATGCCTCGGGGAAAGAAGGGTTTGGTATTCATTTCGATGGCAAATGGGTGACGGGTCGTTGGCCTGAAAAGTTCTTACAAAATTCAATCCAATGGAAAGAGCTACTTCCAATTCAGTTCAGTTCAGTTCATATGATTTTAAAATTCCACTACATACAATAACAATTTAACTAAACAATTACATTAGATACAACAATATTAAAACATTAAACCAACATAATTAACCACTAATACAATGATAATCAACTAAAAAAGAAAACAAATTACGGGAATTGTATGCAGGGGAATTTCTTAAGGAGGAGCTCTCTCAGTAGCTAAGCTAATCGCGGAGAGAGCACCCCCTGTGTTAAGAATGATTAAAGGACTTGACAAATTGGTTCTTCACCTGTTTATTCGGTTTCATAATAGAATAGAACTACAGGGTGAATAATGACTTAAGTTTGGTAATTACTTTCAAAGAAGAAGGATTTGAGTTTTTGACGAAAGCTATGAGCAGATGGTGAACTTTTTATAACCATGGGAATGTTATTCCAACACTTTGCTCCAAAGAAACGCACATACCTGAGACCATATTGAACGGTGTTTTTCTGAGTAAGGAAAATATCATTCTTGCTAGCTTGCCGCGTACCATATTGATGAACAGTTTCAACTAATGCAAAGAAAGAATGAAAGTAAGAAGGAGCGATTTTATTTACACAATCATAAACAAAAGTAAGCAATTTCAACTGAAAGAGGTCATGCAGCTTTAAAATTTTCAAATTCAAGAAGATAGGTGTAGAAGGTGAAGTAAAATTTTCAAATGACATTGCCCTTACAACCCTTTTTTGTAACAAAAATACTGGATTAATATAGGTTTCATACGTTAGTCCCCAAACTAAAATACCATACTGAAGAAAATGTGAGAATAGAGAATTGTAAAGACAAATTAACACATCAATGGGTAAAAAGTGTCTTACTTTGAAGAACATGCCACAGGTTCTAGCAAGCTTTTTTGAAAGTTCAGTCAAGTGATATTTCCAAGAAAGATTTTCATCCAGAAGAACGCCAAGAAATTTGACATAAGAAGTTTTCCTGATTGGAAGATTTCCAATTTTAATACTGACAGCTTCAGTGATAGAATGCTGAGGAGACTTAAAAATGATAAAATTTGTCTTATCAATATTCAGTGACAGTTTGTTCACATCAAGCCACATTTTCACCTTTTTCAATTCTTTTTTTACTGTTCTTTGCAGCATGTCAAGATTGTTAGATTCATAATAAATATTAGTATCATCAGCAAATAAATAGAAGGTTAATTTTGAGGATGAGTGAGGTAAGTCATTAACGTAAATTAGGAAGAGGAGGGGGCCAAGGACAGAACCCTGAGGGACCCCACAAGTAACATTGAGACAACTGGAGTTAGATCCATTCACTGAAACATATTGCTTTCTATCTGATAGATAGGACTTTAACCAATCTAAAGTAGTCCCTCTAATTCCATAATGTTCGAGCTTCGTCAAAAGAATATCATGATTTACTGTGTCAAATGCCTTTTGCAAATCAATAAACATTCCACAACCAAATTTCCTATTATCTAGTGAGTTCTTGATGGCTTCTGTCAGACTAACCAGAGCATGGTTAATGGAATGGCTTGCACGAAATCCAAATTGCAATTCATACAAACTTTCATGCTTTACCAGAAAGTTATAAAGACGCTCGTACATAACTTTTTCTGTTATCTTGCTAAAGACGGAAAGAAGAGAAATTGGTCTATAATTGGCTGCAGTTAGTGAACAACCTTTTTTAAGAAGTGGAATTACTTTAGCTAACTTCATTTTGTCTGGGAATATCCCAGATTGAAATGATTCGTTTATAATTTGAGAAAGTGGAGAGGATATCAATGAGGAGAGACATTTTAGAATTTTCATTGGTATACTGTTTGGTCCAAGAGACTTACCAGATTTTAAAAGAGAGATTATATCTGATATTTCAAAAGCAGTTGATGGTGCAGTGAAAAAAGAATTTCCTACTCTGACACCCATGAAATCCATAGGTGATTTTTTAGATCTTGGTATATTTTTAGTGATGTCATGAGAGACATTGACAAAGTACTTGTTAAAGATGTTTGCAATAACAGCTGGATCCGATGTTACATTACCATTTGAGTCTTTGAGTTTACTTATAACATTAACATTACTTGATTTCCGAATACTTATAACTGATTTAATTCCAGACCATAATTGTTTCATGTTATTACTGTTTTTTTGAAAATAGTTGTAGAAATAACTGGCCTTACTTTCTCGCAAGGATTCTGAAACCCGATTCCTAAGCTTTTTGTAAAGATCAGCAAGAGACTGGCTATTATTCTTTCTTATCTTTCGAAGCAAATTATCCCTAATGCGCATCATTTTTTGTATTTTGCCATTGATCCATGGTTTATTCCTGAATTTTATATCTTTCTTTGAAAGTTTTTTTAGAGGAGCATGAGCTTTCACTAATTCATCAAGACTGGATAAGAATCTATTGAATTTTGCATTTACATCTAAAGCATTGTCAGTCAAGTAGTTGAGGTCAAGATTTGCAAAATCATTCTGGAGGGTTTCTTCATTTAGGCTGGAGAAATCATGTTGAAAATAAGATACATTTTCATAGGTGATACCTGCATGCTTGACAATCAAAAACTGAGGGAAGTGGTCTGATATCTGGGTCATAATATTACCACTTAAGGTTTCATTGTCTGTGATGTTAGAAAAGATGTTGTCAATAAGAGTAGAAGCGTTTCCAGATACCCTAGAAGGATGGATGATATATGGAAGAAATTGTTTTGAAAAGAGGAAGTTAACAAAATTTGTAGTAGGTGTGTTAGAGTTATAATTCAGAAGGTTAATATTAAAATCACCAAGGATAAAAATTTGTTTATTAGATACAGCTGGATTGGACAAAATTTCTTGCAAATAGTCACAAAAAGTATCAATAGCTGAGTTAGGATGACGATAGGTATAACACAACAGATAATTTTTACCATTGTCGTTCTCAATTTCAACCCAAACTGATTCAAAATCGGGATTATCTTTGCTAAGGTCTGGTCTAGGAGTTGGAGTAAGGCCTGTTTTCACATACAGTGCAAGGCCACCATTTTGACTCTGAGATCCACATGGAAAGTACTTATAACCAGGAATTTCAACATTTGTTTTTATAGGATTCTGAATAGAATTCCAAGTTTCAGACAAACCAATAACATCAAAATTAATTTTAAGAGTAGCAATTGTTGAAATAAGTTCATCAAAATGAAGTGAAGGACTCCTTGTATTCATATGAAATAAAGAAAAATCATTATCAGATGTACTAAGAGTAGATAAGTCCTGAAGAGTATAATAACTTGAGTTGACATTAGAAGGTAAATGTTCATCAATATCGTAATCACCCAAGTTGGGCAAATTTGTAAGACTTGAGGTTATTTCAAAGGATGGCATTGAATCAACAAACGATGGAAAGTCAAGGTCATGTAGGTTTGAAAGTTCATCATTATCCAGTTGACCAAAGGGAAATATAATTATTGTACAATTTAGGCGGGGCCGAGGGACGTCGTCGGCTTCTTTTTGGAGTTCGTTGTGTTCCGGGTTGGGTGTGTTGTTGCATCTGATGTGGGCCCAGAGCTTGCAGTAGTTGCAAAAAACTGCTTTGTGATGGTTGGGGGTGTTTTTGTGGCAAATGCCACGAGGACGATTGTCTCTTACCATTTCGACTCCTTAACGTTGGGCGAATCTGTTGGGTTCGTGGATGTTGGAGTTGATATTTGCTGAACTGAAAGTAAAAAACAAACTTGAGCAGTCACACTCTTTTAACTCAATAAGCAAATAGTCAGCTTTTTTTACTGTCAATTTGATGATCAGCCTTGCTTAATAATAACTTCATCATCTGACCTACCATCATCTGTAGCACCTGGATCTATAGTTTCATTATCTGAGCCCTGCTCACTTCTGCTTGATTTCTGAAATGATCCATCTTTATGAACATGATTCTCCCTTATGATAAGCTTGCTGGCCACAAAATAGGCTGTTTTTCCTGCATTTCTAGCTGCTTCCAGCTTCGGTATGAGAGCTTTTCTTTTTTCCAACATACAGCTGCTAAAATCCTCCAAAAATTTCATACCTGGAGGCTTAATTTTGCGAGCAGCCTGAATCACTGCCTCGCGATCTTTCCATTTGGTTAACTTTGCCACAATAGGCCTTGGATATGGCCTAACCACCCTTCCGCTGGGGCAACATAAGGCTTCCTCTTTTCTCCAACTCGGTGTGCTCTTTCTATCTCAATTGGTTCTTCAATTTTAAGAGCTGTTTTCACATTTTCTTTGAACTTTTCTTCACAATCGGCCCATGTTTCAATCTCATTACTTTCCTCCACGATACCGTACAGTTTCACGTTATTGCGACGACTTTGATTCTCTGCGTATTCCATGCCATCCTCCATCTTGTCCAGTTTACTCACGTTTTCCTGTACATTTGCAGTCAAATCATCACAGCTCTTCTCGACACGTGAAATTTGAACAGTCATTTTATCGACGTCCTTTTGTGTATATTGTAGGCTGGCTTTAATTTTGTTGACTTCACCCTTGATCCATTTGATTTCTTCGTTAATTTGACCCGTTAATAGAGTAACAGCAGAGCAGAAGCTCTCGAGCTGCACGCCCAACAACTCCCGCATCATGCTAACAGTACAAAATTCTGTCATCTTCTTAAAATCTGTGACTTTAACTGATAAATAGCTGTGACATATTGAACTGATGATTTTCTAAAAAATTCAAGGATTCCTAACATAGAATAAACTAGGTACTTTAGTAGAAAACAGAAAAGGTTACGGAGAGTTCTCTGGCACGTGCGTTCGCCATGACACCTCCGAAAAAAAAATGTCAAAGCCTCCTGCAAGATTGCTGTTTGATTGAAGTCCACATCTGCAAGGATTCTTCCTCGTCCTAGCAAATTCCTTCACTCATCTATAAGTAGATATTCATTCTCGTCAAACAAAAAGGAATCATCCAAAAGAGCACTTTACTCCATGATCCATGATACCTCTGCAGAGGATGCAGTTATAGTACCAGTTCCCACCAAAGTCACTTCTATACACATTTGAATATCATGTGAGCTAGAAAAACTGAAAAGAAGCTTTCCTGACAATCTTTGCCCAATAACGGACAGGTGAATTCTGCGGACTTTGCGGATGCCGCAGATGCAAAGAAAATCCACCAAATACAAAATCCGCGGAATTCATTTTGACATTAGGTGAAAATGAATTCCGCAGACTTCGCGGATTTCAAAGTGAAACATATTGTTTGTAGAGTTTGTAACGTGGGGAAAGCAGCAATGCACTATTTCTTTCTCCCGTCTTTCTCTACTTACACTGCTGTAGAAAGGTTCTAAAACAATTTGTATATCTGAGTCACCAGCAGTCATTGAGTATTGTGTGTCAAATTTTAGCTCAAAAACTAGGCATAGGGGCAAAAACATTCTCCTTTAAGTATCAAATGCTGAAATAATTGTTCTTTATTTCGTAGTTCATCTTGTATAGTTGCCAAAAAACGTCAGCTAGTTTACCAATGCCAGAACTGGCTTACTTTCGAGAGTTTGAAAACATCCGCCAAATACAAAATCCGCAGAGTTCATTTTGGTATTAGGTGAAAATGAATTCTGCGGACTTTGCAGACTTTGCAGACTTCAACGCAAAACATTGTCTGGAGAGTTTCATATGTCGAGGAAGCAGTAATTTACAAGTTTCTGATGTGGAGAAAGCAGTGAAGTACAATCGAAACATGTGCACATGCGGAAGTAAAATGACAGTTGACACAAAACCGTGTGTCGTATTTCTCAGGAAGCTATCGGAAGCCCCCTGCCCCGTATAGTGATTAAACCCAAAGAAATTACACTGAAACAGTTATTTTCCACAATCAGTTGAATAACTTGAATTAAAAGAAGTTGTTTTCAAATTATTTGAGAAACCAAAGCACATCAAGACTTTCATACAATACAATCTGCTCAATGAGTCTGACATTGGTAACAAACACCTCCCAGTAACAACCCCACTGAAATGCTGCCCTGCCAAAGTAAAAGGATGACCCGCCAGAAAAATGTCTTTCCCCGCCAAATTTGAGTTTTAAGCACTCTCCTCACCTCGTTTCTGTTGCTTCCCCGTTGAAATTTTTGTTTCCTCGTCAAGAAAAATACAAGTTCCATCACAAATAATAGCCAAAAAAGGTTTTATTCCCCATCATGATATTTTTCAATCCCCGCTGAAAATGTATTGTTTCATAATTCCCCGCTGTACTTTTAATGTCCGGCGAGGTCGTTACTGGGGGGTGTTAACAACATGGCGTCCTCCTAAGAATCTTCAATTGGAGGTGCCACTGAGAAAATCTGAAGGCGTTCAACAACTAAGATCATCACCAAGAATGTATAAGGTATGCTTTAAACCAAAAATTAAATTGCTCGCAAATTCTTCCACTGACATTTCGCCCTGAAATCTCCGAAATCCGCGGAATTCATTTTGACCTAATGTCAAAATGAATTCGGCGGATTCTGTATTTGGCGGAATTTTTTACGTCTTCGGCATCCGCGAGATCCGCGGAATTCACCTGGCCCCCAATAATTGAGGGTGTGCTAGCGTATCCATTTGTTGTAGACAAAAAAGAAGAGCCAAACAGCTAAATTTGCCAAGGAACATAAGGTCAAAGCAAGCATTGAAAGTTCTGGAAGTTCAAGATTTGGAAAGGCATAAAAAGCAGGTATTGAAGGAGGCTCAACACCGAAAGAGAGAAGAAAAAATCAATGTTAAGGAACATAATGATACTGACTGTGCAAAGGAAATAAAGATCAAAAGGAGAAAGCATAAGGGAAATAGAAAAAAACCATAAACATGAAAAAGATAAAAAAGTGGGAGAGAAATAAGGGAACGAGCAAGAGCAAAAAATGTCAAAATAATGAAACACATGAAGACTGTGGAAGACGAGAAAGATTGGAAATACAAGAGAAAATTCCAACGGTGGGGATTGAAAGAAAATGTAAAGGAAACATAAGTTACCTTGTGTATAAGTTTGGAACATATGATGAATTCAGGAAAGATTGAGCAGATTGTGTTTCATATACGGTGCACAACTTTCAACGGCTAAACTGAAGGTGATATTTAGGGAACTGACTAGACCTGCATTAACTGGTGAAAGTTTTGTGTTTCTTGTTTATTCTTTTAAAGGGGTTGCACTCCCAGAGAGAGATTATAATTCATTAGATATTGTACCTGGATCTCAGATTTTCCATCAACTACGATTTGAGATTGGGCTTGCAGGTACTAATTCCAAAGATGAGAACTGGAAAATTTGTTGTGAATTTACATCAAAATTTAAATGCTTATTTGCAAATCAGGCAATTCTATTGGGATCCTTGCTACAATCAGTGTCCTTCTTACTTGCATTTTTCTTTGATCCTTTTTGTGTGTCTTGGTTATTGTTGTGTTTTGGGCATCTTTTAGCAATAAGGTATATGAGCTACTTGATATCTGTTTATGCAAGGAGGAGTCTTCCAACGAACATTATTTCTTACTTAAAAGTGATGGTCTTAAATTTTTTCACTGTTTGACTCGGTGCCGTCTAGATGCAATACCTCTTGAAGCGATTTTGATACCCCTGCGACCAACTGCACAGCACACTTTGAAACAAAAGAGAGAAAGCCTCAAGGCAGGCATGCGCAGAGCAAGAAAGTTGGACTTAACAAATTTTGGGTAAAATTCCTAAGGCTGTTGTTTCACCCGGAAGGCGATTTCAAGGATTTCAAACTAAATCGAGCAGAAATGGTTCATTTAAACGAGAATGGGACAACCCTGGGTACCAGAGCCAAACAATAATAAAAAGAACAAATAAATGGGGAAAGAACTCCCTGATCGCCTCTCTCTTTTCCTCTTCCTCTTCTTTTCCTCTTCCCAATTTTCCTTTCATTTAAAGTTTGAGGCTCTGGTACCCTGGGTAGAATGGATGGGACAGCTTTACAAATTTGGCAAATTTCTCTTGCAACAAGAGCCTGTTGAGGCAACATCACAG
The DNA here is from genome assembly GCA_964020215.1 of Aurelia sp. 3 sensu Dawson et al. (2005). Taxonomy (NCBI): domain Eukaryota; kingdom Metazoa; phylum Cnidaria; class Scyphozoa; order Semaeostomeae; family Ulmaridae; genus Aurelia; species Aurelia sp. 3 sensu Dawson et al. (2005). The sequence goes on from CAXHUP010000067.1 coordinate 478,174, forward strand.
GCAACATCCACATAAATACGGATGGTTCAACCTGTCTGAACAATCAAAAACACTACAATTGCTCAATATTTCAAAATGTTCCTTTACTTCCGTGTGTGATGCACGGGTGTCTGCAAACCACGAAACCACAAAATCATGAAACGAAATAGCGAAATAGCGAAACAGCGAAATAAAATGCACTGTGCAGTAGAAGAAATGCTATAATACCACCATGCTGAATTGAGAAAGAACCAGACACTCCTTATATGCGGTGTGAATTTCTGGAGAATCTAACAAAGTTGAGGTATCGAATCGTTGTGTTCTTCATTATTTCGTCACACAATCCTTGTAAAGCCTAAGAAATTGTTTATACTTTGTTCACTACATCCAAAAATAGACCCGGATATAGTTGACAGCAAGGGATGTGTCACTCTTCTGAAAAGGCGTACGAGATCTTTTAAATGATATGATTCTAGGGATTTTTAGAGGGTTTTTCTACCGGGGTTTTACAGAGAGATGCGCCCCTCGGCTTGCAGGAATGAACACAGCTGTCAAACGCAAAACACGAAGTTTTTGAAGGCTAGGAAAAACTTGAATCAAAGGATTTCCTTTGTTTTCTCAGAATGATAAGCTGGCTGTTCCACTTTTCCCCCGTAATTTACTGCTGTGAGACTCCTCCCCAACGACAGTTGGTAGGGTCATGGTGCTTCTTGAAGTTCATCCGCAGAAGTAACCACGCTGGTAAATAGTTTCTTAAATTTTTAGGCACTTTACCGGCAAAGGTGTCAAATGAGTTTCTCATACCCTCAGTGAGTAATAGGTAATAGCTATCACTGCCTTGTGTAGCAAAAGTTTCTTGTCTTTCTTTGCATTTTCGGTACATGCAGAGTAGATTCTTAAGTCTATAAACATCAAGCTTACCGTTTCTTATCAACAGTTTCTTAAAAAAATGAGTGTGCCTCCCCTTTATAGGCATAATGTTTAGATCTTGTAGCTCTTCATTTTGCTGTTTCGCTATTTCGTTTCGCTATTTCGCTGTTTCGTTTCGTGATTTCATGGCTTCGTGGTTTGCAGACACCCGTGATGCACAGCAGAAAAGAGAAAACACTTTTGTTTGCATGAATCATTTGCATGAACAGCAATCGTCTGAAATGAATCTTGGTAATTGTTTTCATTTCTATCAATTTCTATGGTGTCAAAAACAAAGACCTGAAAATACAGGAAAAAATCGAAGTCCAGCTTTGTGACTCTGCGCATGGCACACACACCATTGTTTGGAATTGTGCTGCACAGTAGCCCGCAGCGGTCTGAAAAAACGCCTTGAGACATGTTGCATCTCGACGGCACCGTTTGACTCATGAAATCCATTCAAAGACAAACATGCCTTCAACTACCACAATATCTTCTGAAACAGGCCAGTAGCATTTTGAGAAGGTTATTTAAGTGTAGGAATGTTATCCAGGATTTTGATGCCAGGATTTTGGCAATGGGATTTTTCACTTGCATAATCTTTTTTTGTTATTTTGCCACTATTTTCCATGGAGAACAATTTGACAGAAGATGCAATTTCTATTACACCATGTTCAAATTCTTATCTTTTCTTTATTGACATGCTGATTCGATTTTATCTGTCAAAACAGACTTAAGTTTACTCAATGATCAAGCATCTGTTTGCGATCTAACAATGTGTAGTTGAAATCTACAAAATGTGGCCTACACCATTTGGCCTACCATTTGGCTTACCTTTGGCTTAAAATTGGCTTAGCTTTGGCATACCTATGGCTCACAACTGGCCTACTTGTGGCCCACTGCTGGCCTACCAGCCTTGCATTAGCAACATTTATGACCTATGGACTTGCCACAATAAGGTTGTCTTGATTGATTCTCTGTGCTTTTTGGAGATCGGAGGCAGTCACTGTTTTTTGAGGGTCGGAGGCGGTCACTGTTTTTCGAGGTCATAGCACACACTCCAAATTTGGCTGAATGAAGGACACATCTTGTACATTTCAATCACTAAACTACACAGTTAACATCTGGGAAAGTTTTGAGTCATTCGTTGTGAAATAGATCACGAGAAATACATTGTTTTGAGTGATTTTGCTGCTGGACAAGGAAGCTCCAAAAAGGGGCCTAAGCTGAGGGCCAGGTCGAAAACTCGGAGATCTCGGAGATGTCGGAGATCTCGGAGAATTATCTCCGAGTTATTCATCTCCGAGTTTTCGTGTTGGCCCTATATGCATAACTCGAAAACTCGGAGATATTTGGAAATCTTTTCAAACGTTTCTAAATTGTCTCTTCCACACTTTTTAAGAATTTATTCACTAACAGCATGTAAAAGGATTAGTTTCGTGTTGTAAAACCGGTATCTCCGAGTTATTCATCTCCGAGTTTTCGTGTTGGCCCTATATGCATAACTCGAAAACTCGGAGATATTTGGAAATCTTTTCAAAACTTCCTAAATTGACTCTTTCACACTGTTTAAGCATTTGTTTCACTAAGTTTGACAATCAGAGATTCGAGTAAAATGGAGCACATGCAGATATTGGAGATACGATGACATATACAAAGAAGCAGCATTACGAGATTGAATTGTAACAACAATATAACAATTAATCCTTTTACATGCTGTTAGTGAATAAAGGCTTAAACAGTGTGAAAGAGTCAATTTAGAAAAGTTTCGAAAAGATTTCCAAATATCTCCGAGTTTTCGAGTTATGCATATAGGGCCAACACGAAAACTCAGAGATGAATAACTCGGAGATACTGGTTTTACAACACGAAACTAATCCTTTTACATGCTGTTAGTGAATAAAGGCTTAAACAGTGTGAAAGAGTCAATTTAGAAAAGTTTCGAAAAGATTTCCAAATATCTCCGAGTTTTCGAGTTATGCATATAGGGCCAACACGAAAACTCGGAGATGAATAACTCGGAGATAATTCTCCGACATCTCCGAGATCTCCAAGTTTTCGACCTGGCCCTAAGCTGAGAGCTGTTTTCAAAAGGCTTATTACATTCAACGAAACGAAACGAAACTGAGCGAAACCGAACGAAACCAAAACAATTTTACAATTAAATCATTAAAGATCGATTGAAATACCAAATTCATTATTTTTTATCATCCGGGCGGATGTAAACAATTGATAATGATCACTTTAGTAACAAAAAACTAGCGATCTGGCTACGATGCATTCCCTTAGGAACGAAACGCAGCCGTCGTTCCCCGCGGAAGGAAACCAATTGTTTTCAAATCGTAGAACAAAAGATTACATGGCGCCAATTCTTTGAACTAAAACAATTAGGCCACCAGCTGCTCAACACACCGAAGCTGTGAAACAACTTTTGTGTCAAACATCTAGAGATTCCTAACGCGCTAAACACGTTGGTTGATAAATTTTTGTTGAATGGGGTAGGTGATCTCGAGAGAAATGAAATGAAGCTAAATCGTTAGTTTTGGGACTAAACTTTTCGCTATTAATTGCTTCAATTCATAATAACAATAACACATAATAACTTTAAAACAATAACAACTAATAACAATAACAAGTAATCAGTTTTCAATGGATTTTTTCAGGCGTTAATGGCCCTGGCAAAATGATTCATGTAGAAAAATCTTTGAATTAACAATCGCTACAAATCGGGACTCTTACCAGTATCTCTCTTAGACTGCATTACATAAGTCCCTGTAACTTACGCTTGTTGTTACTGTTGTTATCGCTTCGTATGAGTGAAATTAAAGCATCAGATTACAAATGTTGAATGAATATAAGGAATCGCGTTGTCGATCTATGTCTCTCTTAGAGCAAAAGTAGGGAACATGCGCGCAAACAACTCACTATGCTGTAACCAACACCAAGGATAAATTTTAGAGACCTTTAGGGGGAGTTAAATGGAAATTGGTAAAGGATTTGAGGTAAAGGATTCGAGAAGAATTGATGTCTCTCTCGAGATCACCTACCCCATTCAAAAAAAATTATCAACCAACCTGCTTTGTGCGTTAGGAATCTCTAGATGTTTGACACAAAAGTTGTTTCACAGCTTGGGTGTGTTGAGCAGCTGGTGGCCTTATTGTTTAAGTTCAAAGAATTGGCGCTCTGTAATCTTTTGTTCCGCGATTTGAAACAATTGGTTTCGTTCCACGGGGATGTTTGAAAGTGTCAAGATGGTGGACGGACGCTTCTCACACGTGGCGTTTCACAGCACACTCGATTTGAGTTGTAGGCCTATGTGAAATAGCAGTACAACGAAGAACTGCCGTGCTTTGTCAAGCTTATATACTTTTCTAATAAAAAATGTTTCAGAGTTGGTAACTACGCATAAATTGATTTTCTTTGGTTTTTGCTGCATGCAGTTGGAAGGCCATTTAGGCCATAGTTTTGATCAATCATGGGTGATAAACCTGTTACGATGGATGTTGTGAAGACTTTGTTGCAGAGTCAAGCCGAAGCCTTCAAAGCAAGTTTTGTGCTTCTTATTCAGGATGTTAAGGATGAAATGAAATCCATTCGGAATGACATTAATGACCTCAAAGCGAGCTTACGTTTTCCTACGCCAAACTGGATGAAGCTGAAAAGTCAATGGCGAAAATTGATCAGATTGTCTGTGCACATGGTGACAACTTGAACTCCATGAATGAGTTTGCTGACTGCACTGAAGATCAGCTTGAGTATCTGGAAAACCAGAGCAGAAGATGTAATGTGCGTATCATTGGTTTACCAGAAGACAAACAACAGGAAAGAACCTGGGATGATACTGAGCATGTTGTAAAAAAGGCTCTGAAGGAAACCCTCAAGCTCGAAAAGAATATTGATATTGAACGGTGCCACAGAGTCAATCACAGGCAAAGTGGGTCATCTCATAATAATGAACCACGACCTATTGTTGCCAAAATAGCAAGCTGGAAGGACAAGGAAATTATTCTGATGAAAGCGAGGGAATTAAAACCCAAAGGTGTCAAATTTATACCAGATTTGTCCAGCCGCACTATCCAAAAAAGGAAAGAGAAAGTTCCAGATCTACTAGCTGCCAGAAAAGCAGGTAAAATTGCTTATTTTATCCTTGACAGGCTTGTGATCAAAGAAAAGCCACCAGGGAACTGGAAATCAAATGAGGGGTCTAATGGCCACAAAGAAGATCAGCAGGGGAGAAATAGTGATAGTGAAGTCTCTTTTAATGAACAATGATGCAACAATCATTGACTGAAATTTTGCCTAATGAATATTGTGTTTGAAAACTTGACCTTAGCTCTGTGTTTTTTGTTGTTGTTGTTTGTTTTAGTACTTTACATTTGAGGATTGTTAAAACGTAGTTTCAGCTCAGGCCAATTATTTTAAGCTTTCTTTGTTCAATTTTCCAACGACAGATTAAGGAATGAATCCTCGTAAACATCCATGTGGTATTTGCCACAAAACTATACGTAGCAACCAAAAGGCACTTTTTTGTATTAACTGCAAGTTTTATATCCACATAAAATGCAATGGTATCTCTGCTTCTGAGTATAAAGAGCTGGAAAAAGAAACTGATGATGTCTCTTGGTTTTGTAAAAAATGTACCATGGACATGTTTCCATTTGGTTCATTAGCAAATGAAGAATTCTTAGGACTCCGCGAGTTTGACCTACCCTTATTCATTGACTCTGCACCCACATTTGAAATTACTTCTAACCTTATGGACTTGCCCAATCTTAGTGATTATGATATTGATGAACATATGCCTCAAAATATTAATTTTCGCTACTTCAACTTACCTGAACTCTCTTCTTTACAATTATCCTGTACTGACTTCTCTATTCTTCACACTAACATTAGAAGCCTTTCCCTCCATCATGATGAATTAGTTTCTTTAGCTGCTCACACCAATCTGAATCCCAGTGTAATTGGAGTGTCTGAAATGTGGCACCCTGTGGACAACCCCTTATCATCAAATGTTAATATTCCTGGCTATACCTTTTATAAGACTGAGTCACTCACTCAGAATGGTGGTGTTGGTTTGTACATTAAAGATTCTCTTACTTCCAACTCAAGGACTGATTTAGATTCTTGCACAAATGATTTTGAAACCATATGGGTTGAAATTGAAAATAAAAATGACAGAAATTTCCTAATTTGTTGTGTTTATAGGCATCCCAGTTCAGCTGTTGATAACCTTACGTCTCATTTTCAGAATCTTCTCTCCAAAATATCCTCAAACAAACTAGTATTTATAATGGCTGATTTCAATGTCAACCTTCTAGATTATGCTTCCCATACACCAACAAGTGACTTTGTGAACAACTTCTTCTCCCATAGCCTCCTTCCTTGCATTCATCATCCCACAAGAGTCTCTGAACACAGAGCGTCAGTTATTGATAATATATATATTCTAATGCTACTAATGCTAATATAACAAGTGGCAATATTGTGATGCAAATTAGTGATCATTTTCCCCAGTTTTTGATTTTGAAAAATACTCAAGTTAGTCATAATAAACCTGAATCATATAAATATGACTACTCTAGGTTTAAGGAAGATAATTTTCTTGATGACTTCAACCAGATTGATTTTACTTATTTAGACAACAGTGATTTGGATGTGAACAATAAATTTGATAGATTTTTGAAAGATCTTGACACTTTGACAAAGCAACATGCTCCAATCGTAAGGCGCAGTAGGAAGGAAATGAAACTCAAAGACAAACCATGGATAAATCATAGAATCCAAAAGATGATGACAATTCGAGACAAAATTTTACAGAAAATGAAAAGCAGCAGACTCCTGATAACCTTAATTTGTATAAGAAGTTTAGAAACCGTGTGTCCAATGAATTAAAAGAAAGCAAAGAAAGGTACGTTCATAATCACCTTTCCACCAATAGTCAAAATATGAAAAAACTGTGGTCAGGTATCAAGACAATAATCTCTCATAAGTCTTCCACTTCTTCTTCAATCAACAAAATCAAAGGCAAAGATGGAATGTAACATTAGACCCATCTAAAATGTAAAACATTTTTAATGATTTTTATGTTAATGTTGCTGATGGTATAACAAAGACAATCCCATTAACACCAAAGTCACCTCTTGATTATTTATCTGACAGAATTTGTAGTTCACTTTTCCTCACCCCAGTTACTTCGATAGAAGTTAATGATCTAACCAAAATTTAAATCCTTCCAAATCTGTAGGTCCTAATAGTATTCCAATAAAGTTACTTAAGATTATTGGATGTTCTGTTTCACCACTTCTGGCTCTCCTTGTGAATCAGTCTTTCCAGTCTTGAATTTTCCCTGATAAACTTAAAATTGCCAAGGTTATTTCTATTTTTAAAAAAGGAAATCCTGAGCTCTATCAAACAAAAGGCCAATTTCCCTTTTACCCATATTCAGAAGGATATTTGAGAAAGTAACGTACAGACGACTGCATAGATTCCTCGAAATACATAAAGTTCTTTATTCATTACAATTTGGATTTCAAGAAAACCACTCAATTGATCATGCTCTTGTGAGTTTAACAGAAGCTGTAAGAAGTACACTGGACAACAAAAGACTTGGTTGTGGTATTTTCATTGATTTACAAAAGGCTTTTGATACAGTTAATCATGGAATTTTGCTTTCAAAATTGGAACATTATGGTATTCGTGGTTGTGCCCTTGAGTGGTTCAGATCATATCTGTCTGATAGAAAGCAATATTTTTCTGTCAATGGAAGTAACTCTAACTTACTTTCAATTACTTGTGGTGTACCACAAGGTTCTGTGCTGGGTCCATTACTTTTCCTGATCTATATCAATGATCTACCAAATGCTTCCAAGAAACTCACTTTCTACCTTTTTGCTGATGATACAAACATCTACTATGAATCCAAAGATTTATTTAATTTGATCAAAATTGTCAACAAAGAGCTGAGATTAGTAAAGAAATGGCTTGATGCTAATAAACTATCGTTAAACATTGATAAGACAAACTACATTATCTTTCATTCTTCATCTGTCAATGTACCTTCTGGATCTGATATCAAAATAGGGAAGAAACATATCAAAAGGGTAAGGTTTGTTAAGTTGCTACTCCTGGATGAGCATTTATCCTGGAAATACCATCTCAGTGAACTCTCTAAAAAATTAGCCAGAACTTGTGGAATGTTTTCCAAAATTAGGAACTTACTTCCATTAGATGTTTTATTCTGCTTGTACAATGCTTTGTTTCTGCCTTTTTTACAATACGGTCTTATTGTTTGGGGTCAAACATATGCATCATACATTGATCCAATTTTCAAATTACAAAAAAGAGCAGTCAGAGCTATCTCATTTCAGCCTCGTATGTCTCCTTCTCTTCCAATCTTCAATGATTTTAAGCTTCTTAAACTCTCTGAGATCTTTGAACTGCGACTCTTAACTTTTGTTTTTGATTCTATTAATAAAACTTCACCTAGCTGCTTTCATGACTTTTTCCTACTCAGTTCATCTGTTCATCAGTATTCCACAAGACAGGCCAGACTAGGTGATCTTTATATGTTTAAAAAAAACAGTCTTCAGTATGGTCTAAAGTCCATTTGATATCATGGTGCCAAACTTTGGAATACATTACCCTTGGAACTCAGAAATGCTCCAACGAAAATAATGTTCAAGACAAAACTAAAAATTTACTTATTGAACAAGGTCGACTGTTGAATCCAAGCTATTTTGGTACTGTGAATACACAATGTTATTCTAAGCTCACATGAATTCATTTGGTTATATCTCAGGATAGGGGGGGGGGGGCTCTCTTCTCGATTAGTTTACCTACTGAGAGAGCTCCTCCTTTAAGTAATTCCCTGCATACAATTCATTTAGACCTCCTAGTATTTGTATATTGTATTAATTTTCTGTACCACTGTATTAATTTTTGTGACATCATTTTTTAATCTTCGTAGTTTAGTTATTTGTTTGTATTGTTAGGATAAATTGCATGTAGAGAATTTAAATAAAATGAAAACTGAAAACTGAAACTGAAACACACATACAAATATGATATACATGCTTGTTTTTGTTTTGCCTTTCACAGAAAAAGAAATCAATGAAATACTAACCTTCTTTGGTGTGAAACAGCCCAGAAGCCATAGAGGCAAGATTTCAGCAAGTGAACTTCTTATAAACGATGAGTACCCTACAATCAACATTCTGGATTATGACTATGAAAGAAGAGAAATACAAGACGAGTTCAATCCAGAAGCATGGGACTTGATCACTATGGCAGGTAGGGCTGGTCACCAGCATGCAGAATTCACATACATTATGGGCCCTGTGCACATCAACATGACTAAAAGCCTCATTGACTGCTAGTAAAATATGGCTGTATCTGTCTTGATAAGAATTCTTGGAAGGTTAATGTAAACATTGCTTCTTCAATGGCAGATTTTCTAAAAATGGGGCACTTTCCAACGATCTCAAGGGCATGGTCATGAAAAGTTTCCTAGGGGCTAGCCCCCAGGTGCCATTTTCTTTGCCTCTTTTTGCATCTTGTTTCAGCCCCCCCCCCACAATATGTAGTAGGACTGGAAACTATCCTTTGTATGCTAATTTATGTTAATACTCAATTGCTCATTTACGTCTCAATTGTATACAGTCACTAATTATGTTTATGATAATCAGTCAGTTGTTAGTCTCATCACAAGTCACACGTTTGTTGTCACGCTCTCAACATTTCAAGACTACTCGAGGTAATAGGCCAACTTTATGCCTATTATAGTTGGTGGAGGACCCTCTTCAAGATCGTAGACCGCAGTTCCTTTCGCACAAAAAGCACGCTAAAGTTTTCGTTTTATGCAGACAAGAAAATTATGTTTCACTGCTCTTATTGCAAGACCAATGGCCATTTTACAAGGAACTGTCTGAAACTTCTCCCGAAGAACTTTCATTTGAACGTGTGCCGCGACTTCAATCGCTACAAAGTTTCTAAATGTGTGAAATTAACGGTACATGTGTGTTTAACAGAGCTCACACTTGCTTATTTTGTAATGAGCCTAACTGCAAAGCATATCTTCACATAAATATACAAGACGCTGGATCGCCAAATTTACCGAAAAGAAATGCAAATATTATCAAGGCATTGACAAACGCCCTTCATTCCTGTGTGGAAGCTATCAAAGATTTGGAAAGCCGTCTCCAAAACTCGAGGACATCGTCGCCTCTGAAATTAACACAAAGTCAACATCAAACATCGAACAGCTCTAGGGTGAAAACAGATGCAGAGATCCAAAGCACTTCTCTTCAAATTGCTCGATAATGCTTCCTGTTGTTTCAGTGAATCACAAGATCATAATGTGTCGTGAAGCTTTGCAAAAGATCTAATGGATGCGCTTGGCAACAAAGATTTTATCACTCCCTTGGAGCCAGCTGAATCTGCCATTGTGGCTGAAACTCATTCAACGCACTTGCATCCCTGTGGAAGTATGATTGTTCCTTTGACTTTCGGAAATAACAGAACCTTTCGTTTTAAGATGCTAGTGGTTCTGGAACAGTACGAGAAAATAATTTTTGGAAGAAATCCCATCATGAAAACAGAAGCTGACATTAATGTCCCGAAAAGGTGTATCACCTTTCGTGATCCAAGCATGAACTTCACACTTGATTTTGAGTTACGTTATCGAACTCAGAAAGATCCAACCTAGAACGAGTGTTGCTGTCTTTCAGTTCTAAAAAAAGAAAGTCCCTTTCTTTTTTTTATGAAGAAGGGATGGACTGTAGTAGGACTGGAAACTATCCTTTGTATGCTAATTTATGTTAATCCTTAATTACTCATTTATGTCTCAATTGTATATAGTAACTAATTATGTTTATGATAATCAGTCAGTTGTTAGTCTCATCACGAGTCACACGTTTGTTGTCACGCTCTCAACATTTCAAGACTACTCGAGGTAATAGGCCAACTTTATGCCTATTATAAATATGAATTCCATTCAGAATGACCTGGACTTTATGCATCCATTTACATTTGTTTTCCAGCCACACAACTAGAGAATGTTTTTACAGCTTGTCTGGAATTTTTGTGTGAAACAACTATTGTCTGTCATACCTCTCCAGAGTGTTTGTCAGAATGATGAATTTTTGAAAATGTTTAAAGGATTCTTGAGAATTCTTATTGTTTTTATATCATTGGGTATTCTGTTGTTTTGAAGATTTTATTCTTTCTTCTCTTGATACTCTAATGTATGTATAAGTATGGAAGACAACAGTTCAGTTCAGTTTTATATCAGGTTTATTTTTATATGCTATTCTAAATTTCAGCCATAATCATAGCAGTTTTTCCACATTAAGTGTAGCCAAGAATTTCAGCTCATTTATAATAAATTACATACTATGTATTTCTATTAGATATTAGTTATTGTCTTCTGCTTTTCCTGAATGAAAGCAACAAAGAAGAAGTCAAATTTGGCTATTCAAGACAGCAGCAATGCAGGTTTTAGAACAAGGGCATAGGGGGAAATAAAATTTAGGGGACTGCCCAATGAAACTCTTAACATTTTTCCAGTGTTACAAGGCCAGCCCCCCCCCACACGACTGTTTCACAGCGCACTTCCCCTTACAATCTAATGCCCGCAAAGATAATGGTCAGCGGCGCACGAGAACCGTTGTTGTCGAGTCAAAAGTCAGCTAATTGCGCAAGCTACGGTGTAGCTTCTCTTGTTGAAAATAGCCAATAAATGAACAGTCTTACCGATAAACTGCTACCTAGAGACTTCAATTTACAGTTTGTTCCTTGGGGGTGGCCTAGACAAGTTCAACTCGGTCGGGTGAAGCGAATCAACGTCGAAAACGTGAACTGCAAAAATCACCTTTTGGAGTGAAGATACACCTTGTTTTTGCTGATCATTTGATTGCAAGGTTTTCAAAGCAAAATTGTATCCCCAAGCAAAAAGCTATTTCTTTCGAAAGATTAACTTTTAAGGATGTGAAATAAATGTGGGCCATGGCTGTAGGAAAAGGAGGAGACAGTTTGGGCATAATGTTTGTGATGAAGCTCATCGAGGGGGACGCTGAGGCAGCCTCCAAAAGACGATCATCATGGAGCAGCACGAAAGATCTGAAGGTTTGTTTTTGCGATTTTATAAAAGCTGAGGACTTATTAAACGTAGTTATTTGTTGTTTTCGTCAAAGTGGCCCCATTTATTGCAGATACGTGACAACGTTGCAGGATCAAAATTTCGCTCTGCCAAGGCCATTATGGATCGTTGCGGGAGATTCCATTTTCTCAAAATTAAATTGTGTCCCCAACTTCCTACATTCACAAATCAAAAGAATAACTTCTTGCCTATCAGATAAGTCTTTAGAAACGTTCTAGCATCCACGCAAAGTAGTTTACTTGTTGTTTGTTTGTGGAAGGGCAGTTCCTGCTAGGCCATGCGCTGTAATGGTCTCGATTCAAAATGGCTGCCCAAATGTTGAACGTGACAATCCAATGACATTTATCAGTTTTCCTTAATTGACTTCAGACATTTCTAGCGGATTTCTATGAATAACAGAAACAAATTTGAGTATGGACATACAAAATTAAAGAGTTAGTTTCGACTGAGTACAAAAGAATGGAAAGATGATAGAGAATGGAAAGATGATATAACAGAGAATGGAGATATGTTTCCAGACAGAGAATGGAAAGATGATATAACATTTTTGTAAACTTCTTGGGTGCAATTGTCAGTGAATAATCAATAACAAAATCACTTTCTGACTCTACATAATGTGATGATAATCAAACTTTTGGTTCTAATACCATAAAAATCATTAATTATTTCAAGACAATTGAAATTTTTGATTAGTTATGATATTTTATTCTAAAAAAGTAAGCTGTTTGGTGGCGTATCTCTCTGCAGCTGAATGTAACTACACGCAATGATGTAACTAACTGCTACATCTGAGAACGAAAGGAAGAATCATTTTTGCATCCCTTTGAGAATGGCAATTAATACGGCACGGTAGTTGACAATTTCAGAAAATGTACTGAAAGTGTCTGTATGGGCAACTTTTGGGAATGTTCAGATATCACAACAAAAGCTGTGTCATTTTTCATGCAAGACATATCCCACATACACACACAATCAAATGCCTCCAACCCATGAATTTGCTAGAACTGTGAGCTGGAAGAAATGAATTCATTTGAAATGATAATTCTTAGCGTAAGAAACTCTTAAGAATTATCAGACAGGATAGCCATGCTAATGAGCAAAGGCCTCTACTGTATACTTTGCTGCTTTGCTCAATTGATGATTGTTTCTACCTTCTGATGGTATGCAGTTGCAATTCAACTTTTGCATAAACACGTATCATTATGATCATGGTTGCTGAAAACATTTACTATTTTCATTTGAAAGGAGCCATAGTTTTGAGGGGCAGTTCACTCCTAAAAACCTTATACACCGTTGGCAAATATCTGTTTGTTTCCAGGAAATATCCACAAAAATACTTTTGCTCTGGAAAGATCTTGTACACATTTCTAACAAGTGAAATCCTCCTCATTTAGTTAGTGAAAAATACCTGCAGTTTCTTATAAACTCTTTTACAATCATTATACGAATATATCTATTTTGTATATAAAGATTTAATGTGTAACGTATCAAATTTCCAAATATCTAAGCTACTCTGATATGTTGTATTTTTTCATTTTGAAAGTGTACTTTTTGTAATTTTGTTGCATGTTTTCCATACCAAATTTAGACCATTTTGTTATCATTTTATGTCCTTTCACACAATCAGAGTACCTTAGGGCAAATCGTTATTTCAGATAAATTGTATTAGATTAAACTTGGCATTTACATTTCACTTTATAATGGATAGGGGCTCTGCAGTTTCTACAGCATCGTTTCTTTGCCTTTCGCAGGTCAGGGATGTCTGTGTTACTGTGAAGCCACTGCGCCTTTGCAACCAGTGCCAACTGCAATTCTTTGACTTGAATGGTAGCATACGTCCTGGTCCACTTGTTCCAGAAGGGATGAATACTCTCAGAGCAGTGTTCAGCTTCCATTCCCACAATGCCAGACCTTATAGCTTTAAGTGGAAGATCATAGCAAAGGAGGTGGAACTTCCTGCCAAGAGAGTCTTCTGGGAAATGGACAGGTAGCCAATTGCCAAAGCTGAAACACCGGACTGTCAACACAGCAACTTCATGTCTGCAGAGAACCCTATCTGCCATGAACAATTCATAGCACTGTGCAAATTTTGACAGTCGCACATAGATCTTCTCAGCCAACTTGTAATCACCAAAGAGAGCAGTTGTACCATCCAGAAGATTGATGGACTTTGGCTTAAAAGCTGAAGCAAGTGACTTTATTTGTGCTTTTCTTGTCAACTTGTGAACATCATTTCCAATCAATGCACCTGAATGGTAAACAGCCCTCTTTAATTTCATGGCATCCAAAATCATGTCCAAATTTTTCTTGAAAGGTCCCTTCATGGATTGCATTGTTTGATTGGTTATCGTTAAAAAAGTTTCAATTTCATTGATATCTTTCTTGATCGTTTTGATTTTATTTACTATGTCCTTTAATAATTTGTCTTGATTCGATAAACTTCTTCTAAAATCAATTGCTTCTGCTGAATTATCCAAATATTTACCATTGTGGCGTTGTATCAAATCCGAGTGAATGTCCTTTTCAAGATTAATCCGTTCCTCAAGTTCCATCTTTTCCTCCTCGGTCTTTTCAAGTTTCTGTTGCAGTTCTCTGGCTTCCAAAGTTTTGTCCTCAACTGACTGCAGCAATGAAAGCATCAGGTTACTTGTATTGCCCTTAGCTTCCAATATCTGCATGTCAAGACTGAGGGCAATAGCTTCAAGGGTATTCAGGTTTCTCAGCCCTATGCCAAGTGCAATATGCAGTGGAAGTACAGAAACATTATCAATAACCCAGCCTTTAGTGCCAACCAGGGGAAGGGCCTCACAGTTCTCAAAATGGCTTGGATTTTTTGAACCATTTGCATTGAATTTGTGTGCCTTGTCAACCATATTTTCAAGATGTCTACGATCAAAAATCTTTTTTTCCCTGTTGTCTTTTTCTTTGTACCTTTGCAATGTAACAGGTGCATGTGGTACCCCCTTTTGAATGTCTGACAAGGTTACCAAACAGTGCATGCAAAAATGCTTTCCATTAGGGCCTGTTAGACCAAGTAACCTTGCCAGCCACTCCCAATCACCCCCATAGCATATTTTCACAGACTGAAAATGATTGCCATGCTTATCACTACCTATAGCTTCTTTGTTAGCATGTTTGCAAGATTTGCAGTTTGAATTATAGGCTTGGTTCTGTGTGTTGTAGTAATGGGGGTAAGTCTTAGCAATCAATCTTATGTTCTTTGCACATGTTTCCAGGTCAGACGTTTTTCTTAAAAGGACCTGAGGGGAACTTCCAAGAATGAGGGGACAAGGTAGCTTGAGGGATGCAATCTCATCACTAAGCTTTTGCAGTTGGGAAAACAGTGGTCCAAAAGCGTTTACTATGCACTCACGGGAATCTTTTGCTCCATCAAACACTCCCAGTAGTTTACTCATTTTTACAGAGTGTGTCTTCTCACAGTTTTGAAATTGCAGCAAAATTTTTGTGGAAGAGCCACCCTTATCTCCAGTTACAAGAACATGTAAACAATCTACTGGTGTGTTTGGGATTGGAATCAATTGTTTACTCCTGTGCAGTGCAAGTACACTCTTTTGGATGACCTCAAGGATGCTTGTGACTCTAACAAACGAGACTTTTTTCCCTCCTGCCTCAAAGTTGCCAGCTTCATAAACAAATTCCCCATGTTCTTTCAGACCCTCCTGCAATTTTGATTCCGTGCCTAAGAAATCAAAACCCAAGTTGTCATTAAGTGTGCGCTTGACAAGTCTCCATAAATCTAAAGGCATTTCAGCTTTTAATCCAAGTGCTACCTCTGGGCTGAGTTTGAACTTTTTGAAATCTGTCACACCTGCTTGAACTGCACTTTCGAGAAAAGCCCTCTTATCACGCCTGATCATGGAAGCCCTTTGGGGTGCTAAATCACCCTCATTGTCTTTTGCTGAGGCACTAGCAACAAATTTTCCAATTTTTTCCAGTTTTGCGCTGCGTGCTCGCAATGATGGTGATGATCCCTCTTGGCTTCCAGTCTCTGGCTTACGTATTACCGTCAGATGCAGAGGCCTCCCCCTTTCGTTCTTTGCAGTGAGGATACCTTCAGGGCTACGCTCCATTTTGTGTTTTAAGATTCTAGTGAAGAGAATTTCTTGGTCAGTGCTCAGATTACCTTGCAACCTTGTAAGATTTTGGTAGCGATTTGCAGTTAAATTTAGGGTACTCTGAATGCTATATAACTGAGCGTGGCAATCATTTATTTTGTCCTGTAAATCAGTGCGATTTTGTGGGTGCAGCCGACTTACAATCAAGAACAAAGATTTAAAAGAATGAACTTGCAGTTTGCCTTGATCTACAGCTGAAATAAGCACTGGGGCAATTTGGCAAACAAGAGGGTACCACAATGCTTTATCATATTCAGTTATAAAACTAAACATGAAAACGCAAACCAGCTTGCCTTGATCTACAGCTGAAATAAGCACTGGGGCAATTTGGCAAACAAGAGGGTACCACAATGCTTTATCATATTCAGTTATAAAACTAAACATGAAAACGCAAACCAGCATGAAAACTCAAAAGCTCTCGTGGGGCAAGAAAAGACAGGACTCGTAGCAAAATGTCTTTTGGCAAATCGAGAAAATTACCGTGAGGCCCCAGTTGCGTAAAAGTTTCAAGAGATTCGGTCGTTGGCCTTTTAGCAGTGCAGGAATCATTCTTGGGAGAAAGACGATGCCTTGCGCGCTGAGCAATAGCCTGCTTCAAATCAGACTTGCCACATTTTCCCTTTGAATCAACCACTAAAGGAAAAGTTAGGTTACTGTCTTGCTTATGCTTACATACCAAACGACGACAGGCATCGCACAAGACACCTTCTCTCTCCTCCTGCAGCCCAAAACATTTTACCAAACAGCCTTTGTTGAACTTTTGTGTATCAGTAAATCTCTTTGAGGTGCTTGATTTGCATACACAACATTTTGGCTTTGGCATTTCATCAAAATCTGTTGAAACTTTTACGCATCTTCCCAAGCTGGCACCTTGGCCGGTGACTGGCCATACAGTGGTGAACGCGGAAGTTGCAAAATATCATATCAGCTGACATCGTGCTGCCATTATGGATTACGTAATTTAGGGCAGTGCGCTTGCGCGCTTTGTCAGACACGCGCCGCTGACCAAAGGAATCGCGGTCATTAGATTAGCGCTTGAAACAGTCGTGCCCAGCCCCCTGTCTTTTATGCCCACGCCAAGTGGGAGTTAAACAAACAAAGAGAATTGATCCATACTGGAAACCATTCAGTTGTTCCAAGAACAGAAAGTTTAGCCAGGGTTTGGCATTGTACAAGATTTTAACAAGCTAAGCTTTCCGGGCCTAATAAAGTGTAAAAGAGTTGCTAATAGCCCAAATCTTCTCTGGATTTGCTGATATTTAGACCGTCGATTATGTGACCGACATAAACAGCTTCGCGTAATAGCAAATAACTTGAAAGATCGTACCTCATCGCACCTGCCAAGCAGAAATGAATCGAACATCGCAGCTTTGCAGCTTCAACATCCGCCATTGCAATCTTTGTGTCTCAGAGTTGTTGATGTTGCAATACATTCGCATTTAATGATTGCATGCAAGTGAAACGACAGAAATAATGATGCTGTGTTGTTTGACGGTCAACAACAAATTAATTGGGCATATTTTCAGAGCCGGAGCTTTGCTGTATTTACCGGCTAGTGAGGTTTTATGGTGGCCTCCATCTTGTGGAGGCGCAATGACTGCAATACCCTTAGGTTGTGGAGGCTATTTGATTGACATGAGTTTGGTTTTAGGAGGCAACCTGATTGACAAGAGTTTTGATTGTGGAGGTGTCAGCAATTAAGAGGGTGTGTTACATTTTGATTGACAGCTACTTGCAGCCTGTACTTCTTGCAAGGGCATTCATTTGTGCATGAGACAATGTGCAAAGTGAGCTGGGTGTTTCCATTTAACTCAAATTTGACTTACATGCAAAGAAATGGAGGGCAATGAACACAGTGTGTTCGAAAACATTGCTCTATATCCTTCAGGACTGGATTCAGGAAGATCTCTGAGTGTCCCGAGGATCGCCTCTGATATTTTCCGCACGTTATAATTAAGTCTCAAAAAGTAAACACCGAAAATGAAACACAGCAGCAGCTTCTATATACAATTATATACAGCGAAAGTCAATCCGAAATTCCATGAATCATCAACCGAGGTACTGTCTTAAATCTCGAGTCGCAAATCTCTAATTTACTAATTCTCAAAGTCTCAAACGTTCGTCTCAAATTAATCTCAAATCTCTTGTAGTTCCGTTCTCAACGGCATCTCTACTCCAATTCCTATCACGCCTCCCTTCCCTCGCCCATAGATCACGTGAACCGGTCACGCGGACCTGGTGGCGGCGGGAAAAGGGAGGGCCACGTGATCTACTAATTTACATAACACCACGGGGCGCCCCAAAGATCGGCTTGCCAATCTCTGGGAGGAGTCTCTAAACGTTTCTACAACAAAGTTTAAAGAGTTGTCACTTACATTTCTCCACTGTTTGTCTCACCTCTTGATCTGCTACAAACTTGATCTCTGGTTCAAGTCCGTCTTCATCTCTGACTTTGTGCTCCTCCACAACTTCTGCACATCACCTAACTCTTCATTCTTATTGATAGACGATGAAAAGGCGTCCCAAAATGCCCACCATTCTGTGGGATTTCCTCCAAACTTTTTTAGCTGTAAATACGGGAGTTTAACAGTTCTTTGTTTAGCGGCAGGGGAAGGATTCCCTGTCGCTTGCAAGTTCTCTCTAATTTTTGATTCAACTTTTGTCACAACGATTCTATCTAACGTCTAAACGTTTTAATTCAGCTAATGACTCTTTCACATAATTTCCATTCGCTGCCAGTTCGTCCTTCACTTCTATCATGTAATTATCGAGCAAATTCGTCGTCTCTGCTGTAACTCTTTCTATCTCCGTGCGGAGTCCATTTCGGACGTTCATTCTCCTCTTCAAACTCGACATTTTCCTCTTTCAACTGCAAAATAAATCTGAAAATCTGTGTTCCTGGGTCACGGCACCATGTTCAGAAAACATTGCTCTATATCTTTTCAGGATCGGGATTTATGTATCTTTTTTTCCTGAGGATCGCCTCGTTGTTTTTGTCCGTGCGTGATAATCTCAAAACCAGCAAATAAAATGTAAATCAGCAGCATCTATGTACAAATATTTACAGCGAAACCAAAATCCATCTAACCAGTCGATAAAAGTCTTTCTACTCTCTTAAATCTCCAGTCTCTGAATCTCAACGTAATCTCTCAGACTCTGTACATATCTCAAACTCGAATGCTTCTAACTCGTGTCCTCAAAACACGCTCCTCTCTCATCACAATGATCTCAAACTCCTGTCACGCCTCCCTTCCCTCGCCCATAGATCACGTGAACTGGTCACGCGGACCTAGTGGCGGGAAAAGGGAGGGCCACGTGATCTACTAATTAACATAACACAGCGACAGATTGGTATTGGCTGGGTATCTACATACCGCTATTCAGCATATCAAAAGATCAGAACAAAGATGTTAATTCTTTGCACAATGTTGAAAGCCCCAAAACAAAACCATTCAAACCACCAGAGCAAAGGCCAGCTACTCAACCTCACTTTTCATCGCAAAGGTGTAGGCCTAACCTGATGCCACCACATGCCACATCTTTGAGCGATTTTTCAATGCACTTTTCTTCAGGAAACATAAATTAAAGAGTTGAAGCAATCAAACAGGACTTCTCCTTCTTCAGGTGTCAGGCCATAATGGCTGTCTTGGACTGTAATGGCAGTCTTTGGCCATCGGCTGATCGTTCTATTTGAACGGAGCTTTTCACACTTCTTCTTTTATGATCCATCCACTGGGTGTGGGTAGGATTACATAACCTTTCACCTAGTTCAACCCTGTGCAGTTATTATGGCATTGGGATAATTGAGGCCATTCCATTTGACAATATTATGCTTTTGTCCCAATGTAACTCCATCTTTGCAAACCATGTGCTTCATAATTGCCCATATGTCATTGGTCATCTTTTCTTTTTCATTTTTCATTTCATTTCAGAATTGTTCATGATTGCCTGTACAAATAAATTTTGCATTTTATCCATGCAAAGGAGGCAGTGATATCTATTGGAGATGTTCGTTGTGAAAGATGAGGAAACAAAGCAAAGCTTTTGGAAATTTGGCAAAGTGCTTGAGCTGTCCCCAGCCACAGCTGGCAGTATAAGGTCAGCAAAGGTCCTCATTGCCAACAAGGATCAGTAATCAGGTATTACCTAGACCTTTGAAGTTGCTTATACCTTTAGAATTACCTTGCCATCCTGATTCATTGCATCCTTCGCAAGCACAAGTCCCCCCACAGCCTTTGCAATCGCAAACAGATAGTTTACCCTTAACGAGGTCTAAACGTAGTGCAGGAATTTTTGGAGAGTATGTGTGTAGACCGCTACTGTAATCCACGGGTCACCAGGTCATGTAATGGACAGGTATAGATCTGCGGTTGGTGGTCAAGCGGCCATTGCTGCGAGCATTCCCACACCGGCTGGTCCATGAACTGCATGCATCAACTGAGCTAAGTGCCTTTGTTTGTTCTCCGATGCCCACACATGATAATCTTGTGATCACCTATCCTTGTGATGCACCTCAAAAATGTAAAGAAGTTATCCAAGTTGTCATGTAACCAATGATTGATACAAAGAGGCATTTCTGGTTGAGATTTAATAAATTTAATAAAAGCAATGGAATTTGACCTTGAAGCGTATTGTGAAAGACAATTGAGGACTTAACTGGCAAATGAATAGAGTTCATTGGCGGTTTTACGTAATTCGTCTGCAGAGTTTTCGATGTCATTGTGTCATTTTCGGCGACAGCATACCAGTCCTTCAAACTCGTGGAAAACAAATGACATTTAGCTACACGTATTTCTATAAGAAACTTAGCATTTTAGCAAGTAGTGAGCATTTCTTAAAGGAGAACTGACACGCAAAAACAAGTTTGGCTAAAATTGTACATTATGGCGAGGAAATCATGGAATTGAAAAAATTTTCTGTCTATCATTTACCGTTTTAGAGATAACGGCCTCCAAAGTTGAGAAACGACAATTTTTCCGAAAATTTGCGACGTTAGGCGAAAACACTGAGAAGTGGGCGAGAATTTGTGACGTCAATGATGACATGTTTATGTACGCATCATATTGCTGAAACTCTTCAGTAACGTCCAAGTTTTTGCGTTTTAAAGCCAAAATTCAATTTTCGATGGATTCTGACTCCGAATCTCAGTTTGGTTACCCAGACATTGCCGTAAACTCTGAAATACAGCCGTTTATGTTTGAGCCAATGCCGGGCTCCTCTGATTGGTAAGTTTTTTCACCAATATACAAAACTTTCAATTAATCTGACTTTTATACAAAATTTACTTTCATTTTGGACTCGACTCGATGCAGCTTCCCGTCAAAGCAGCTTCACTTTGGTGATGGGGGGGGGGCTAAGTTCGATCCAGGGAGCGCCAAAGGCGCGGGAGGGGAAACGCCTAATGTTTTGAAAATCGATGATCGATGCGCAGATTGAAAACGAGGTCGAACACTCTCGAAGCAAAATGCCGGAATGTTGAAAAGCTGTGGGCAAATATGGTGATGCAAGAGAATTCAGCATTTCCTCCAAGTTTGTTATCAACCCATCTGGTGAAGGTGAAACAAGATACTATGACACTATCATAGTATGACACTATCTTTAGTTCTGAAAGATACCGAATTAATTTCATCTCTGCATGCAGCGAAGCTACTCTAACTCTCAAGCAAGTGAAGTTGGCCTTGAAGCTTTGTTGTGGTTGGACTCGAGAAACTCAGACAATTGTGTTGCTCAGTGTGCAAGTCACTTCTTGGGCGTTATGCAAGCCATCGAGCAATTTCGAGTAGGGTTAATGGACACTATGGTGCAAGCATGCTCTCTTTTGAAAGCTAAAGTAATTAAGGAAAGGACCAATGGCTACGTGTTGATGGCATTGGCCTTTGTTGTGTGAAGAGAGACACTTGTTATGTTTTATGCACTGAACTTGTTCCTGCCAGTGAAAATTTAAAATCAATCAGCACCAGTAAAAAATAACAGAAACTTTGTCTTTGAAAATAAGAATAAAGTATACATAACAAATTTCATAATGGGAAATTACTGTAAGAGTTTCAATTTGCAACTTGAACTTGAAACAAGGAACTATGTTTTTTAATTCTTTTGACCGCTTGAAATAAATTTTGGAATCATGTTGCTTCAGGAATCAATCTTTTGTATTTGTTTATTTATACAAGAGTTTAGTTCTTAAAAGGGGTTTCCTGTAAGGGTCTTACCATGTGGCCCTATTTGTCAAACACAAAATTCAGCACATTTTTATACACACTCTTGATTACCAAATAATCAGGGGGCTTTTGCAATGGTTTGATAGGGTCTACTGGGGTAGAATGGATAAATCTGGGGTAAAATAGGTATGTTGAAATTGTAGATAAATTTTGCCAAGATCAATGTTCACGGTTTTCCACCAGCTAGGACACATCAAACTACCCTCCTGAACATACTGTAATGAATGTTGATGTATCACTTGCAGGTCTACTGTCTTCCAGGAATCAACTACGGCCAGGTCCATCGCGTTTTGGTTTTTGGCCCTATGCCGCAAGGTGAACGTGAAGGTGAAGTTGCGTTTTTCAGCGCCAAGCGCTGGGATCGCAGAAATAGAGCAGACCTAATCGAGTCCGCGACCCCTTGCCATGACGCTCAAATGATGGGGCTCTACCGGGACTCGAACCCACTCCGCCCGACTGTTCTGGCTGCAATGTCAGAGGATTACACCACGGCGCCACAACACCTTCAAAGACAAGGACAAAATGCGGAACTTGATTTCTCGGAAAAAAAATTCCGCGAGTTCCGCGTTTTGGTTTTTGGCCCTATACACCGAGGACAAAGCGCGGAACTTGATTTTGCGGAACTTGTCTGTCAACATAAGAAACTCTTTTTACGTTGAGTTTGATCGATAAACTGAAGTTTACTTCTTTGCCTACAACTGGCAGTGTAATTTCCTAAATCAGCTCAGCAAAACAACTTTCGTAGGCCTTGGTTCTGTTGTTGTCTGGCCTGATCATGATTTAAGCCCATTGATGAATATCTTAGATGCAAAATCGATTTGAGAGAGGCCTATAAAACGTAGGTGAACCGCTCAGTTGGCAAAGGAAGGAAGAACAGTTTTTATTTTATAAAGTTCAAAACAAGTTCCACGAGTTCCGCGTTTTGGTTTTTGGCCCTATACCGCAAGGACAAAACGCGGAACTTGATTTCGCGGAAAAAAATTCCCCGAGTTCCGCGAGTTCCCCGGGTTCCGCGTTATGGACCTGGCCAATCAACTACCAATTTTACCCCCAGCCTGCCCATTTTACCCTCAAGTAGACCCTGTGATATTAATTGGGACCTGGAACAATCAGGGTGGTGATCGGAAAAATATACTGTATCTAGTTTTTTTCTTAGTAAAAAACATACTGTAATCTTTTCAATATTTATGAAAATAGACTAAAAAATTATGCTCACTTTCATCACAAATTTTCAACAACTAATAAAAGGGGGTTGGAGTAAAACTTGGGGGGTTGAAAAATTGGTTCTCAAGAGTGTTCAAACATTTCCATTTTGTGAAAGTCAGTTCAAAACTTTTGCAGACTTGCCACCTCACAAAAGTATTTTCCCAAGAAAGTTTCTTCCCTTGAAGACTAATGGTGGGTTTCAAATCACATGTCATGCTAAATGTCCACAACTAAAGACAATGAAGAGTTTTGGCTGTTTGTTATCAGAAATCTTATGTTACATCTGATTTAAGATGGACTTAAACCAGTTTGATTCTTAAAATTGTGGATCATTCACTTTGTGAATTGTGCAATCAATGATGCATGACAAATACCTTCATATTTCAAGACAATAGTTGATAATCCCTGGCAATCAAATTCATTGGTTAAATGAGAACTTACCAGTCTTTAGGAACTCAACAAGGAAAAAACATTTCTCTCCAAAGGTTATCAAAATCTCCATAAATGAAATTTGTAAGAAACACTCAGTTAGCCAATTTTTATTTTATTTAACAGCTCACCATAAAACTTGGGGAATGAGTTTTCTCTTGTCAACAGATGATGAGTCATCTACTGCAATTCAACTTTAAATGTTTTGCAAAATTTTCTAAAAATGTTTCATTCTATGCGGTTTAATCATTCTGTTTCAGCATAGATATCCAGTTCCAACCATATCTTCTCTTTAATGAGACTCGATGCAAGAGGGCTTGATAGACCGAACTGGCTAAGGTTCTTCTTACCCATTTCAAGTCATGTGACCATACTCTTGGGAAGTTAGTGCCTTATGTCACTTTGCACTCACATTAACTCTGCATGGCACTAAATATATTTCAGAATTCAAAATATGTTTTATCAAGGGATTGATCACATGGCTCAAAATGGGTGTGAACAGACCTTGGCTGATTTTGTCTATCGTGCTTACCCTTTTCTAACCAATCCCTTTCAATTTTCTCATGAGGACACTTCTTATACAGTTTTCCATGTCCATCATGTATATCAATAATGTGGTTGAACATTGACATCCATTGCTCTCGTATCAGCTCTGGATTGCCATTGCTCGTGCTGGCACACCAGTAAACATGGTTCTTGATAGACTGGACCCATCCATTAACTATTTGTTTTTTCTTTGCCTTACCAATCTTCTCAACTTTTTTCCCAATTGCTGCAAGTAACAAAAATTTATTGCAAAAATTATCCCATCTGAGATCTTTACAGAGAATGTTGAAAGTTTTCAGCCCCAAGACTTTGCTTTCAATAACAGCTTCGCTTCAGATCAACAACTCCTCTTCATGGTATACTCATCTTGAATTGAATCATGTTTTAAGAAAAGAAGCATTGTGGGGGTGTTTGCAAAACTTGATCAGATCATGTAATCCCTTTGACTTCAAAATCATAGTTGCTACATAGTTATAATAGTCATGGTAGTAAATCACGTCTCTATTTGAATACTTTTTGTCATATGTGTGCCCGTAATGTTGTGCTGGCATCCCAATGGACTACCCTTAGGGCAAGGACATTACACTATTTTGATGTGAAGACAATAGAAAAAGAACCTGCTTCAGATGATTGAACATAACCTACAGTATTTGAATCTGTGCTACTTTATGAAGCAGCATAAACTAAGGCAACACAACACACAATTTAAATGACTGACTAATAAAAACCCAAAATTTCCTTGTGCTGTTAATTTTATACTGTGAATGAGGTTAAAGGGGACCAATGGCAGGGGCACCAAAGAAAAATCCATGGTAATTTCTGGACTATGTGTTTTATGAAAGAAAGTTATGTGGTTTCTCAACTAAATTTGTATGTCTTTCATCTCTTGGAAACGGATGGGTCAGAGTGACAACTATAGATGTGCTTCTTACTTTTTTGTGTAGGTGCCAATAGCTACAGTAAGCTTTTTTCTATGAGGGGGAGATTACCTCCACTTGCAACTAAATCCACAGCTGGATGGTTATCACTTATATGAAAGATGTCTTACATTTGGCCAGATGGAACACATCAAAATTGTGCGTCTTTTTTGGATGTTTCTCCCGCATATATTTCTTTACTCCACCATGTCTGTCTGTGACCAGTGTTTTCCATTTCACCTCCTTGGCCTGGATATCTTCGAGTGCCTTTTTTAAACCAGCCAGTTCACGGTGATTTGACCCTCCAACTTCATTGCTCTAAGGAAAGAGAACATCAATTGAGTCAATTTGCAGGGAAAAGCAAGATGACAAATTAATACTCAAATCATTGCATAGATGTTTGTATGTCTCTTTCAGGAGCAAAACTTGTCCAAAACAAGCTGGAACATATAAGCAAACCTTAGTGTTTTGTGATGTTTCTAAAAATATTGAAGCCAAAAATTATGTTTAGTACCTTTGCCCCGAGAAGGTCAAATGACATTAGACCTAGCAGCACTGAAACAAGGGAGGGGGCAAGTAATCAAATACCAAAGAAATGCAGTTTTGTGACTGTCTCAAGTCTTTTTGCAAAGATTGTGGACTTTCCTGGACAAAATACAGTGTGATCCCAATCTTGTCTTGAAAATACTTACTTGTAAAGTCTGAACGGAAATTATTTTGTTTGTATCCAAATCCATAATTGAATAGCTGCCATATTTAGCTGTATGACCAGGGGAGTCCATTCTAGCATCACCTCCAGTTGTTGTAATCGTCTTCCAATATTCCTTGATCAAGTCATTTTGTTGAAATTGCCACTCGTTCATTACTGCTGGTATCAAGTACATTTTCTGAATTCTGTTGTATGTGCGCTCTGTGAAGCATGGTGACCACAAGTGCCTTAGGAACAGAAGAATCTTTGCAGGCTGACATCCTGAAAACAGTGTGCTTGCCGATATTAAAAAGTTGCCCATGGGCATATCACCAAGCATCGGCTGGCTGTACCAGGTCTTTTGATATCCTTGAACACATGTTGTCTTTATCTTGATCAGCGAACCAATGACTGTTTTTGATTTTTCAATGAAAGGGCTCAAGCATAAGGAGCATATTGAAAACAACTGCAAAAGGCAAGATTCAAAGACGAAGAATTTTCTTTCCTTGACATGATCATCAATGCTGACGTCCATGTCAGATGAGTCATTGGATGTAGATTGCAAGTCAGAGTCAGTGGGCCCCCAATCAGAAACATCTTCATTGTCAGATGGCTCACTCCATGCACTATCTGCTGTTCTGTTCTTGTTTGTATTGGTCACGTTAGTTTGAGTGTTCTTGTCAGAACCTAATCTTGGAAGGAAATAATTTGCACCTTTGTCCTTCATTGGAGCTGTTACTTGTACATCTAAAATTGCAGAATTAAAATACCATTTGAGTCTCCCTGTCAGTGCAGTCCTTGGGCACACTTACATGGCTTCACACTCTGAGCTCTGAAAAGAATTATTGCTTAAGTAAAAAATTTTATAAGGTTTTTAAACACAGAAAATTCTTTTTAATGTGCGCAAGACCTGTACCGTATATGGAATCACAGTGGCAAGTACTCCATTATTGTGCAATTTTTTACCTACGACTTTATTGTTTTCAAAAAAATTTTTTCAGTTCCAAAAACAAGCAGTACAGAAATGATTAAAAAGCAGACTGCTGATGACTGGTCTCACTCAAGAGAGGATGAAAGAAATTTGGAAGGTCTTCCTCAAATATAGTGGACATGACTTTTTGCTATCAGATAGTGCAATGTTTGGCAAAGAAAAATTGTCAATTTTCACAGAAACTAGCCAATAACTTTCCCAAATTTGATCATGGCAGTAAGTAATTTTTTGTGATTTTGACACTGAAACTTCAGGTGACAAGAATAAAGAGGGGGCACGAAAGAATTTGCAAGACATCTTACTTTTATTTGACGTTTCATTTGTTGTATGTGTAGCTTTTGAACGATGGTCATATCGGGTTTGAATTGAAACATGGCTTACTCCTCTTTGCATGTAACTGTTTTCTTTAGCTGCAGGTGTTTCAATAGACTGGTGACCAGTATCTCCTTCATTTTGGATGTTTTCATTCTCATCAGGCTCAGTAACTGTCTCTGTTGTCTGGGTTAGCTTCTGAGAGGCGGGCTCTTCCACTTTTTGGCTGCACGTTTGATCATCAACTACAGCTTCTAGTTCTCACTTCTCACCTGCCTCCATCAACAACTTTTTAACAATCTAAATGAATGAAAAGGATACATTAAAAAGGCATCAGATTCAATGATCCTCAATTATAAATTGAAGAGAAGAAGTGGAAATGACTCTGTCTTGTTCTACAGAAATTTCAAGAACAACTGTCATGTTACTAAACGCATTTGGTACAGGAGAAGGAAATTTCAAACAGATAGCGTCCCTAGAAGGAGCTACAAATGCCTTGAAATAACATGACCTGGTCGATTGAAAGATAAGACACTGTAAGCCAGCTACACATAAACAAAATACATGTATTTTTTATAAGAAACTCAACTCTCAGATAGCCAAAAACTTAAGAAACTCTAGTACTAGGAAAATATAACTCAAGACACTATTTATTTTTAACATGATAGGAAATCCTTAACATATTTTTACTTTATTTCACTTGTTTTCTGTATCACATTACTCAGAATGTACGTGAGTGATATGTAAACATCTGAAAGGCTTCAAATAACATTGTTTTGAAAATTCCAGGAGGGCGCAGCAAGTGAACATGAAGATTGTTATGGAACCTATAAGAAACTCAAAAGAAACTCCGACCTCTCAAAATATGAAAATTTTAAAAAAATTTCAGTACTGGCCCGTAGTTTCTTATAGAAAAATACGTGTACCGCATTAGGAATTTGAGAAAAACAAGTTCTGCCTTCTTTCAATTCTCAGATCTCTGAGCTGAGGTTGTCTGACAAGTAGCCTTCCAGAATGGTGGTAACAGTACAACAAAGACCAGTAGAAGCATGCAAGTAAATGTAAAATGTAACAAAAGTCTAGCTACGAACTATGAACATTTAATACCTCCTGCCTTCTTCGTTTCTCGTATGCCCCACCAACACGATGAAGCATCTTTGGGCCAGGGCGTTATTTTCCCCGTGACCGCATGACCATTGCTCACAGGAAATCACAGGAAAGACATTTTTCTCACAGGAAATTTTGAGCCATGAAAAAGGAATTTGACATTTCCATCCACTTCACAGGAAGAAAATGAATTTTGAATGAATAAAATGCTCGCAGGAATAAACCAATGCCCCATTCACACTGAAGAGATCTTAAATCAAACCAATTTTGCAAATGTACATAGTTTCCGTAGTAAATCATGAAGTATTTCTTTGAAAGGTCTTTTCTTTTGGCATGATGAAATAGTGACTCTGAAGCCATATTTTTAAGCAAGAATTCTTAAGAAACTAAAAATATTCTTATGAATTCTTGTTAATGTTAATGTTAATGGCAGGAAGGAAATGTTAATGTGAGTAAGACCTGCACTCACTATCCATCCTTGAAATTCAAGTTCATATTTGTGGCAGGTGTTGCCCACTGCACTCCTCTTCCATCCATGGCAATGCCAATGGATAGGCCTAGGAATGTCTGTTAGTCTTCATCCATGTCAACATGTATACTACAGTGTATTGAGAAATCAGAAGCACAAATTGTCCCTGCTCCTTCCTCTTCCTCTATTCAGGGGGCCAATTGCTAATAAAGGATTCAAGCATTGAATGCCCCTCTGGTTTTTCTTGTTTTTACTTGATTTTCCATCATGTTTTCTTCCCTCTGAAACCAAAGATAAAGACAAGCAGGCCTATCATCATCCCATACCATGTAATTGTGTGGAACTTTCTGACAACACAATGGTGCTTCACTCGCAACAGCATAGATTAGTCTCCTTGGTATACACTTGTTATTTTGGAAGTCAATAATTCATCACATCACTTCATGTAGTTTCTATTGATCATCGTACCGAAAAGTTACCAGAATCATTGGGTTGTTGTTGTATGCTGAACTGTTCGGACGTGTTTTCATCGACTCCTCGAAAAATCCTCGGAAATGTCCTCAAAATATCAAAAATCATCTACAACCGAGAAGGAACTGGTTGGTAATCTGCTAAGATGCATCGAAATGGTAAAATCGAAACATGATGGCCAGTATATCGACAATATTGCTAGTGCATGTGCGGATCAACTCGGATGGGACAGGCCTAAAACTGTTGCTGCGCTGCGAAAGGCTGTCGAGTTGGAGGCAATTCGCGAAGTTGCCACACATGGGAAAACATCTTACAGATGTATTCAGCCGACTAAGAACGTTATCATTCGAGACAGCGATGATGTTAACTCTCCTACGGGTTGTGAAATGGAAGGCCAGCCTCCCCAGTCAAACACTGATGTTTTGGATGAATCAGTACACAAAATGCAAAGCCAGTCTCCACAGACAAACTCTGGTGTTAAAGATCCTACGGATCAGCGAAGAATCGAAAGCGATTTTCGTGGCTTCAAAGAGTTTGTCTGGGGGGAGCTGGCATCTTTGAGAAATCAGAAAATTGGAAATACGGCTGGCCCTGACCACATAAATTATGAAAAAGCGTTCATTCGTAGTTTGGAACATCAAATCTTATCTCTTGAGAAACAGTTAGAGCAAAAACAACAAATCATCGAAAAGCTGTTGATCAATAATAACGTCCAAGTTCAAGCTCTACTGCAGATGGACAAAGTTACCAAAACATCAACAAAAGAAAGTCACACCTTGAACAAAGCTTCTTTCAATGGAGACAATAGCAGCAAGGGTGAAAATAATGGCAAGCCAACAAAAGAATCTGCACAAACATCAAAAACAGAATTACCGCCGTCCAAACAAAAGAAGCCAGGCTCGGTGAATGCAAACGAAAACACCAATCAAGACAAAGCTAAGAAAGTGGTTTATTTGGTTGGAGACTCGCTCCTTCATGGAATCCATGAACGTGGCCTTACAAAGAAGCATAATGTCAAAGTGAAAGCTCATGGTGGGGCAACGACGCGCGACATGATTGACCATATAAAACCAGTATTGAGAAGACAGCCTGACACCATAATCGTGCACTGCGGTACCAATGACCTGACTACCAATGTAAACACGATCGAACAAATGGAAGAAATCCTGAAAGTTGCAAAGCAGGAATCTGGCAACACGAAAATAGTTATATCAAGTGTTGTAACGAGGGCTGATCAAACAGGTATGAAAAAGAAGGTGTCAAAGTTGAATAACAAATTAAAAACTTTCTGTCATGATAATGGTATCAAGCTGATTGACCACAGCAACATCAACGATGACTGTCTTGCCACAAAGCGCCTCCACTTAAACAAACGTGGAGACTCTTTTTTAGCTAATAACTTTCTTAAATTTTTAGGGGACCATTGAATTGCAGACACCTCGCCACAAATTGATGAAAATTCAAAAGTGCCACTGGGGATTTCTGACAATCAATTCGATAGCGACAGCCTAACTTATGGCCCTGACTTGCTTCAATCAAATACTGAGCAAGATCACTTTGCAAAAATGAAGGAGTTGCGGCTAAAAAATCCCCATAATCCCATAATTTCTTACCTGAATATCAACTCAGTAAGAAACAAGTTTGAAAACTTCACCGGAATGATTTCAGAGTGTGTCGATGTTATCGTCATAGCAGAGACAAAACTAGATGACACTTTTCCAAAAAACCAATTTTCACTACCAGGGTTCAAAGCACCTATTCGGCTAGACCGCACTACAAATTCTGGTGGACTGTTAGTTTTGATAAATGAAAAGATTACTTCGAAACAAATCAAAACCATAACGGTCCCTTGTGATATTCAGGCTGTCCCTATCGAGTTGAACATTAACAACTCTAAGTGGCTGCTTTTACCCATTTATAAACCTCCTTGTCAAAACGAGGCTTACTTCCTTGATGAAATCCAAAAGGTTGTTGACTTTTGTGCTAAATCGGCACAAAACCTACTTCTTTTTGGAGATTTCAACATGGATACTACTAACAATATGCTTTCATCTTTTATCGATAGTAATGGCTTGTTTAGTATGATTAGAACACCTACTTGCTTTAAATCCTCACAGGGGAGATGCATTGGTCTCATGTTGACCAACAAAAAATACAGTTTCAAAGATACTCAAACATTTGAGACAGGTTTTAGCGACTTCCATCACTTGATCTATACCATACTTAAGTCCCGATTCACTAAATTGCCTCCAAAGACCATAAGATATAGAGACTACAGCAAATATTCTGAAGACCAGTTTCTCACAGAATTGTCTTTTAATCTTGCAAAAGTAAGCCCTGGCAGCATAGAATCATTTACAGAATTATTCGACAAAACATTGGATAAATATGCGCCCTTCAAAACTGTCGTCATTCGGGGCAATAATAAACCACATATGTCTAAGACATTGAGGAAGGCAATTATGTTGAGAACCAGACTGAAAAATAGATCGGTAAAAACCAGAAATGAGATTGACTTCCAGAGATACCGCCAGCAGCGAAATTTAGTTGTAAAACTGAATAAGCGTGCAAAACGTGAATACTATGGGAATCTTGATATGAACTCTATTAAGGATAGCAAATCGTTTTGGAAGAAACTTAAACCGTTGTTTTCAAATAGTATGGTTAATGAAAAAATCGTATTGATCGAGAATGATAAAATTATAAGAGACGACAAGGACATTAGCCAGTATTTTAATGAATACTTTGCTAACATAACTGACACGCTGAATATTCCGAAATTCCCTGCTCCCCCGGTACACCTTACTGGGGACCCAGTTCTTGATGCTATACAAAAATATGCCAGCCATCCTAGCATTCTTAAGATCAAAGCGATGGCTAAGAACAATGGACGATTCGAATTCTCATCTGTTGATCCTACTCTTATTTTCAGTGAGATCAGCAAGATGGATTCCTCTAAAAAGACAAGTGGTGCTATACCCACCGATAAACTTAAACTAGCCTCAAGTGCTTGCTATAGGGAGATTACATATCATATCAATAATGCTATCAGTACTAACATGTTCCCGAATATTCTTAAGCTTGCAGATGTCTCTCCAATTTTTAAGAAGGGTGAAACCTTCATCAGGGGCAATTTCCGACCAATAAGCGTGCTCTCTTCTCTCTCCAAACTCTATGAGAGGGTGTTGTCACAACAAATTGTACCCTTTATGGTCCCTAATTTCTCCAATTTACTTTGTGCATTTCGAGAGAACCACAGCTCACAACACGCACTTTTGAGGCTTGTTGAGCAGTGCCGAAAAAGTCTTGATAAGAAAGGAATAGTTGGAATGGTTCTTATGGACCTCTCCAAAGCATTTGATTGTCTGCCTCACGACCTCCTGATAGCAAAGCTTGAGGCATATGGTTTTGGGATTGGTAGTCTACGACTTATTTTCGACTACCTAACATCTCGGAAACAGCGTGTCAGAATTAACTCTACCTACAGCTCTTGGCTTGAGATCACATCAGGTGTACCACAAGGTTCAGTCCTAGGTCCTCTACTATTCAACATCTACATCAACGATCTTACTTTTTTCATAGAGGACTCTCATCTATGCAACTTTGCCGATGATAATACCTTATATGCATCTGATTTCTAACTAGAAGGAGTGATATCAAGGCTAGAAAACGACATGCAAAAGACCCTCGTCTGGTTCGATTCAAATATGATGGTTGCAAATCCATCTAAATTTCAATTTATGTTTATGGGCTTGGGGCATGACTACAAACTTTGCATGGAGGTAGATGAGATGATAATTACAACCGTTCAACAAGTCAAATTACTGGGCGTCATCATTGATTCCAAACTGAAGTTTGATGACCATGTGAAATCTATCTGCCTTAAAGCTAACCGAAATGTTAGTGCCCTATCCAGGGCAGCTAAAGTCATTGACCCACCCAAATGCAAGTTGCTTTATAACTCATTTATCATGTCAAACTTCAGGTACTGCCCCTTAATTTGGATGTTTTGTGGAAGAACAGCCAATAAAGAAATTAACAGGGTTCATAAGCGAGCACTTCGTATCTTATCGAAAGACTATGATGCTTCATTCGATGAACTGCTCATTAGAAATGAAGAAAAAACTGTTCACGCTCAGAACTTGCAGAAACTCATGATTGAAGTGTATAAATCACTCAATCATGAAAACCCTTCATTCTTATGGGATTTATTCACAAGGAAAGTAATTAACTACGATCTGAGAATTAAAGATATTCTCACTCTTCCCAAGGCATCTACTGCGTCCTTTGGTACAAATTCGATTGCGTTCAGGGGCAGCATACTTTGGAACAATACACCTGATGTGATTAAGAACAGCAATACAGTCTCCGTTTTTGGCAAAAACATAAAAATTGGACTGGGGAGGGTTGCAATTGTAATATTTGTAAATAGTGTTGCTGTAAATTAGTTTAATTTAGTTGGTATTTATTAGTTTCCACTTTTAGTACAAGCTACACCGCAACCAACTGTAAATAAAGTGATTATTATTATTATTATTATTATTATTATTATTATTATTATTATTATTATTATTATTATTATTATTATTATTATTATTATTATTATATCATCAGGTGCCAAAATGTTGCCATCTTGATTTATTTTTGGCCATTGCTAAATGAAAACGAGGTTCCTAATGGATGCAAGCAAGGCTGGGTACTGGGGGGAGATGAGATGTGTTCTGGTAGGAACCACTTCTACAGTTGGGACAGGGGCTACGGGAAGGGAAAACCAGGGCGT
This sequence comes from Aurelia sp. 3 sensu Dawson et al. (2005), assembly GCA_964020215.1. Lineage (NCBI taxonomy): Eukaryota > Metazoa > Cnidaria > Scyphozoa > Semaeostomeae > Ulmaridae > Aurelia > Aurelia sp. 3 sensu Dawson et al. (2005). Next base: position 512,487 of record CAXHUP010000067.1, read on the forward strand.
TATTTTCCCCGTGACCGCATGACCATTGGTCACAGGAAATCACAGGAAAGACATTTTTCTCACAGGAAATTTTGAGCCATGAAAAAGGAATTTGACATTTCCATCCACTTCACAGGAAGGAAGTGAATTTTGAATGAATAAAATGCTTGCAGGAATAAACCAATGCCCCATTCACACTGAAGAGATCTTAAATCAAACCAATTTTGCAAATGTACATAGTTTCCGTAGTAAATCATGAAGTATTTCTTTGAAAGGTCTTTTCTTTTGGCATGATGAAATAGTGACCCTGAAGCCATATTTTTAAGCAAGGATTCTTAAGAAACTAAAAATATTCTTATGAATCCTTGTTAATGTTAATGTTAATGGCAGGAAGGAAATGTTAATGTGAGTAAGACCTGCACTCACTATCCATCCTTGAAATTCAAGTTCATATTTGTGGCAGGTGTTGCCCACTGCACTCCTCTTCCATCCATGGCAATGCCAATGGATGTGCCTAGGAATGTCTGTCAGTCTTCATCCATGTCAACATGTATAATACAGTGTATTGAGAAATCAGAAGCACAAATTGTCCCTGCTCCTTCCTCTTCCTCTATTCAGGGGGCCAATTGCTAATAAAGGATTCAAGCATTGAATGCCCCTCTGGTTTTTCTTGTTTTTACTTGATTTTCCATCATGTTTTCTTCCCTCTGAAACCAAAGATAAAGACAAGCAGGCCTATCATCATCCCATACCATGTAATTGTGTGGAACTTTCTGACAACACAATGGTGCTTCACTCGCAACAGCATAGATTAGTCTCCTTGGTATACACTTGTTATTTTGGAAGTCAATAATTCATCACATCACTTCATGTAGTTTCTATTGATCATCGTACCGAAAAGTTACCAGAATCATCAGGTGCCAAAATGTTGCCATCTTGATTTATTTTTGGCCATTGCTAAATGAAAACGAGGTTCCTATTGGATGCAAGCAAGGCTGGGTACTGGGGGGAGATGAGATGTGTTCTGGTTGGAACCACTTCTACAGTTGGGACAGGGGTTACGGGAAGGGAAAACTTGAGCAGAAATTACTGTCTGAATGTGACTATGTTCTGAAGAAAGCCTCATAATAAATTGATTCAATTTTGTAATTCTACATCCTAGACACAGCCATAGGGATTGTGGGGCACTGGTCATGTGCCTCCAAGATTTAGCAAAAAACGAAAAAAGAAGTTCCCTTTACACTGTCAGGAAGTGTCCCTTCAACTTAATGGAAAATGTTTCCTTGAAGAATCACTGTCCCCCTCCCCCTGGTTTGAGATGCTTCCAACGTTCCAACGGCCCTCATCCTACAAATCTATGGCCATTCTTTGTATTCTATTTATGATATGATCGTTACATATTAATGAAAGATGCACTTTCATACCCAGTTGAAGCTTATGTACACCCTTAGGAACCGGGCATTTTGCCAGGATACAGCTACATATGGCAAAGACATAAAACAAAGAAAATGCTTCCAAACCCCTGCTGACTTGGTTACACCCCCCAGTAATGACCCCACTGAAACGCTGCCCCTCCAAGGTAAACGGATGACCGAGGATGACCCGTCAGGAGAATGTGTTTCCCACCAAGTTTGAGTTTAAAGCACTCTCCCCGCCTAGTTTCTGTAGCTTCCCCTCGGGTGGGGGGGGGGGTACCTTAATACTGTTCGTTATGTGGGGACGTGCCATTTTTAGGGGTACTTTTTTCAAACCATTACGGAATTATGGATATCATTTTCACCATTTTTTTTGACATTTCACGGAATTATGGGTGTCTTTTTCAGGGGATTTTTCATAATTTCCGGAATTATGTCCCAGATGTTTATTTGATTTGTTGAATTATGGCCCTAAAATCCACCAGAATTTACGGAATTACGGGTACCAATTTTTCAGGCAAAATGGCATGTCCCCGTCACATAATAGGCTGAGTTACCCCCCCCCCCGAGATCTTCCCTGTTAAATTTTTGTTTCCCCATCAAAAATTATAGCTGCAAGTTTCATCACTGATCATAGGCGAAACCTTCATTTCCCCACCTCAATATTTTCAATCCCCGCTGAAAATGGATGATTCATAATTTTCCCACTGTACCTTTGATGTCTGGCAGGGTCGTTACCCGGTCATTACTGGGGGTGTTTTGTTTCACTCTGTAATGAGACATTGATGCAGTAAAGCACTGCAGGGAAGAGTCCATTCCTGGAAAACAAACGTGTGTTCTTGTAATTTTTGTTTGTGACTTTGCGCTGGGAAAAGAAAAGTTTCTCTGAAGAGTGGTATTGCATGCACAGATAGAAACACATTGGGACCTATTCAGGAAAATGCAACGGTACCTACTAGCTGGTGATTGTTTTTGATACTATCAAACATCAACATCATAAAAAATGTTTTAAATTATGTTTGTCTTCTTGTTTCCTTTATACCTAAAAAGCATGACTTTCATTGCATTTTCGATGATTAACCACACTTTCAACAAAGTTCTCATTAGAAACCTCTCACAGGAAATTTTCGCCTGAAAATTTGCGGTCACAGGAAGTCTTTGAAAAAATAACACCCTGTTGGGCTGGACTTTCTTGGGCTCAGTCTTGGTTGAAGCTTTGCTGCCAGGTAAGAACGCCTCCCCTTCTGCTGCGATTTCATTTTTGGTTCTCCAAAACAAAACTTTGTTGTAATGGCATCAGACTTTAATGTAAGTTTTAAACTGACTCCAGTCATCTTCAGTATCTCCGGATTTCTTTTAAAGCTTGTTGGTTCGAAATGATCCTGGCATAGCCGCGAGTGTTTTGTGGGCCTAAAATCTTCCCGCTTCATGTTCACAAGCCAGCGCTTTAGCAAAGCGGCGTTTGTTGGGAATCGAAAAAGTGACTTTCCAACTCCAGTACAATCACAAGAAGCACATCGAACCATTTTGGTTTGATTACTGCGAAAAAACTACTGTCCAACACGGAATCTAGCTTGGGTTTTCAACGAAAGTTACGCTGCAGTCATCTGTGCGGCCTGATAAACACGTCATCTTTGACGTCATCCGAAAATTTTTACGACCCACGCCGAGAATTTCGTTTTCACTTCGGAATTTTCCCGAGGAGTGGGCGTGACGTCATTGATGTAATTGAGAAAAAGAGTTTCAGAACTGAAATCAACGGCAAATTTTACACTGAATGAGCCAAACTTGTTTTTGCGTGTCAGTTCTCCTTTAAAATTATCAGGTTTTGAGTACACGTAATATGTTCCTCTACAGTATCGTTTTCTTTTCATACAAAAAAACTGGTTTATAAGGAACTGGTACAAAGATAGGTAAACCTTGCCAAAACTCTTGTATATATCTGAGGAGGAGTAGCAAACTTGTAAAACTTCAATTCAAGTATGTTGTGTCAAATACGTCGTTAAACCATCATTCTTGAGTAATACCAACAAGGATTTTTTTATCGTGATTGAACACTGTTTATTCCTATGTGCCTGATGTTTTAAATGTCAAAAAAAATTTTAAATGTTTTAAACAATTTTGTTTTAATTGATGTTTTAAACGTCAAACCTCAAGAAGCATTAGAGACCATATGAGAATTTGTGTGCTTGGAACATAAGAAACAGATTAAGAAACTTGTTGGACTACAATGCGGAAATTTGAAACTTTTAGTACTACGGCCTGATCCCAGTTTCTAAAGAACGTGTAGTGTTACCTGCTGTTTCTTATGAATGTATACTCGATCGAGTTCCGTACGAGTTTCATAAAGGTTCAGTAACAGATCATATTTCCTACTTCCGTGCCTTCCTGAAAACTTCAAATCGTTGTTGAAGCATGGTTGAAGCATTTCCAATGTTTGTTCCTCAAGTACCCCCTAAGTTGTTTTATACAAGGAAAAAGTGAAAATAAAGTTTCGCAAAATTGCTTGAATTGGTTATTCGACATTTTCGGTATTAATTTTATGATATGTTTTGAGTATCGGTTTTTTCGATAGCTTCCTAACCGACAGAGATCTCAACAAGGAACATATTTCAAGCAGAGTCTTACTGTCGTTATATGAATGAACATCGCAACATCGTCATGCACAATAATGTATGGTTCCATTGACAACCCACCAGCAGAAGCGATGATGACGTTAGTTTCTAGCATCTACAGAACAGCATCTTTTACAGACCAGCTTGTGCAGGAATGCTTAAAGCAGTAGCCGCTCGACCACCGACCGCAAATTTAGTGACCTGTGGATTACATGACCTGGTGACCTAGTGACCCGTGGATTACATGACCTGGTGACCCGTGGATTACAGTAGCTGGCTTCTCGCAGTCGCTTCTCATCTTCACTATCGCTGGCAAGGTCATCTGACATGTATTCATCAACTGTTGCCCATCCCGCTGGCGACCTGTCTGCAATTCGGATCAATTTGTTTCTTTTTTTGAGCTCCTCTTTTATTTGTACTATTTTCTTCTTCACCTTCCTCCTTGACTGGTCCTCAAGCAACTCAAGTGCTCGTTCAGCTTTGTCACAAATGGATTGGTTGAGTTCGTACTGCATTTTATTGGATTTGTATTTGAATTCGAGGTTCTCTTCAACTTTCAGTTTCTTGTGGGCCATTTCTGCAGTGTCAGTTGAGAGCTCTCTTTTCAGCAACAAATATTTTAATCGAAATAGTTGCATATAAGAGTCATCCACTCTGCATTTGAAAGATTTGTGCTGTGCGTAGCATGACTTTCTCCAACGTGGAAGTCCCTCTATCTTCGCTCTTGAGTTGGCGTAAATCTTGCTCAGAAGTCATGATGCCACCGCCACGTTAGAGAACTTGCTATTGACGTGTGACCACACCTGTCATCCTTGCCTTTTTCATACTAATAAGAAACTTTTTGATTTGTGGCACGCTTTTTCAAAGCGTGCAGTACTTGCAGATTGGAAGCCAAAACTTTCAGTCCTTTTTTCCCTTAATAAATTCATTTAATTTCATAAGATTATCTGTAAACCACTGGATAATTACAGTGGAATCATTTTCCAAGCTCCAGATTACGTTGTCAGTATTGTTGTGGCATGCATATGTAGTTGTGTCATCTGCATAGTTGCAGATATCAGTTTCTTGAATGGAGAGCAACAGATCATTTATGTCAGTGTTAAAGCATGGGGAGCCAAGAACCAATCATTGCGGAATGCCTCAGGCGAGATATTTAAATTTACTAAAAGATCTATTAATTTTCACTGTTGCCACCTATTGCAAAGAAGCTGTGAAGGAGGGACAGGGATTCACGGCCAATGACAACAAATGATGTACTGGTGTTTAGATTAACTATCTAGGACTGTCTTTAAAATTGTTCCAGATTAATCCAAGCTACATTCTTATTACTGCACCTGATCAAATCTACTACCGTCTTGGGTCACATTTATTGTAAGAATGATAACAGTATTAATAAATTCAACTTAATGTTCTCTCATTGTTAGAGTCCAGTATTCTTTGTTCAGTCTTCATTTGCTCCATCGCTAAGCTCATTTCTAAACTGAATCATCTGTTTTTGAAATGATATATCATGAGTGAGAGTTATCATAATCATTTAGCGGTCATTTGCACCTTGCAAGGAACTAATTCTTAAGAATTCAGCTTAGTCCTAAACAGTTCTTGCCACTTTCACTTTATGAGTATCCAAAGATTTTACTTGTTTTCACGAGCTTCCAGGTTCCTTTATGCTCATGCACCTTGTGCCATGGTAAATATTTGATGATTGAGCTTTTAGAAGACATTAATTGCTGTTATGCCCTCATTACGACTTGGCATTGGTATACAGGAAAAACCAGACCCTATCACTCTCAGACCCCTATGACCCCTAGGACCCTTAAGTACTGAGTTTTGAAAGGACCCTTAACATAGACGGGTCATCCCCCTACAATGGCCTAGAAAGAGGCGGTTTTCTTATGGACACGGCAGCAACTGTCGTGTCTGTCTTTTAGCGTTTTGACTCAATAACAAAGTGCTAAAGCCTTTGCTAAATTAAATGGCATCCTGGTAGAGGGAATAGGGCATTTTAAGCTGTTTTGAGCGCTTGAGCGGAGAAAGAAAAGAGCTTCAACTATAGGCATTTTGAATGTTGTTGTTTTTAAACGGGTAGGTACAGTAGGTAGGCCAAGGCCTAGGCCTAAGTTTCTCTCATTTGCTTCAACAAGGTTACACTTTCAGTTATCATCTAAGTATTTACTGTTGCTCCTAATCTATGGGAAAAGACTAGCCTACTGTATTTGTAGGATTGACAAGGGAGGAGCAGTCCATTCAAAGAACAGAAACTCAAAAGATAGATAACGTCTGTGTACGCAACCAGGATACGGCAAATAATGAGCAACAGTTTTTGCGTATAAATACCTAAGAGCTGGAATCAGTGGGGTGGCCCCCAACTTTGGAAAATTTCGAAAATCAGGCCTCAGTCGGGCCAAAAATGTTAGTGAACAATGAGCAACCCCCTAGGTTCTTTCTTCCCGTACACCTATGAATAAATAATGACATGTCCTCCCAAACTCCATTCCTCCTGACAGCACCCTTGCAGTCAAAGGACTTCCTTCAAAATAAGAATAGAAAATTCTAGACTAGTGCCAGTCCCTTAGCTCATATTTAAGCTTTGCTACGGCCTAGTTTTACGTCTTTGATGAAACAAATTACCCTTCGCACAGTCAAATCGATTTGTTGAGCTGCCACTGACAAAATATGGCCCAGCGACCTCAGGCAGTCATTGATGAGATAAATCTGGATGATTTGGTACCTGAGGCTGGATTGCAAGAGCCACAACCTGCTCTCCAGGCACAAGAAATAGCAGCCCCTCGTGCGGACGCTGTCAATGCAGCGGTGAACGCAGCCCCAGCACCTGCTGTGCCTCCAAACGTTGAGCCAGTAAGCACCTCTTTCACATTTTCTTTCTAGTTTTGCAGTTTGTACTTTTTCACTTGGACCGTTATTTGATTTCATGGATTTGCCTTTCACTGTTTTGACCCTTTCAAGCGAATTTGCTGAGGGTGTTTCCTTTATGAAATGTGATTTTTAAAAAAGACCCCTTCAAGCGAAAATTGCTGGGGGTGTTTACTCTACTCTAAAATTATTTCAAAAGACCCCTTCAAGCGAAAAACTGCTGGGGGCGTTTACTTTACTTTAAAATGATTTAAAAAGTCCCCTTCAAGCGAAAATTGCTGGGGGCGTTTCCTTTTTTTCTAAAATGATGTAAAAAGACCTCTTCAAGCGAAAATTGCTGGGGGCGTTTTCGTTACTCTGAAACTATTTCAAAAGACCCCTCAAGCGAAAATTGCTGGGGGCGTTTACTTTACTTTAAAATGATTTAAAAAGTTTTCTTTCAAGCGAAAATTGCTGGGGACCTTTTTATTTGACTCAAAATTATTTAAAGGACCAAATTTCAAACCAAATTTTGCTGAGGGGACATTGTTTTATCCTGAAACGATTCCTAAACAGACCCTTTCAAGCGAATTTGCTGGGGGTTTTTCATTTACCTTTGGTTTTAAAACACCTGTTAGGTGAACTTTCGTTGAATTTCAATCGGCCTACTAGCAGATCGCAATGGCAGCAAGTTTTTGTTTGAAAACAAATTATTCCCCTGGCATTTGGTGTATGGTTCTAACAAGATCTTGGTATCATTCATTCACTTTGATGTTAGAATGTCTTAAACAGCCTTTTAATATTTTAAAAACAAGTCAATATTTCCTGGCACTTGTACCCCCTCTAGAGAATCATTTTAATGTACTCTCGTGATAATCCCAGCGGACCAAAGATAAATCATCACAAATACATTTTTTCAGGTGGCGGACTTGCAAACCCTCTTGGATAGACTTAGAAGAGAAACAAAAGCCAACTGTTTCTGCCCTGAAAAGGACTGTTGTGCAATATACGCTAAGAAGAAATGTGGATTTCGACAAATACAAAGCGTTAGAGCTTGTCGACCAACTTAGAACTTTGGCAATACAGTTGAAAGACCCAAAGGCCGACTACTTTGGCAGTGTCTGCACGACGCTGCTGGATAAAATGCCACATTCCTTACCCGAATTGTTTAAAACTTACATCTTGTCTTTGCTTGGGGATCGTGAATATGAAAGATCATTGAGGCAATCAATAAAGTTGATAAATCATTTGCAAGCAAAACAACCTTCAGACAGGGTCAGCCCTACCCTCCTCAGCCGCTATTACGCCCGCCATACAGTCATAATCCCCAGGGGCGGATCCACACTGGTGCTTTCGGTGCTTGAGCACCAGTCAGATTTTCAAGTGCTTACGAACTTTGAGTGCCAAGGTTCAGAAGTTCACAATTAAATGGATCCTGTTTTCATAAGTTTTTGAATGGTTGATTCTATCCCAAAAATAAAATCTTGAATTGAATTCAACAACGCACCCATGTTTCCAAGGAAATTGCGCAACGAAATCTTCTGTCGAGAAATTTTGGCAGCGGATGGTCCACGACCCCCTGTTTCCGAATGATATCAGAGCTGCCAGGAGCCAATCACTGTGCACAAGATTGAAAGGAAAGTAAAATCAAGACAACCCCCCGCTTGATTGGACTCGACTTCATTCTGAGGCCTTTTGTGAGTCACATGACCTGTTGCGCGTCATGATTCATTTTGGTTTTTGCGGGAGCCCCAGTCACATTTGAAATTGTTTTGTGTCAGCCAATCTGCTTCCGAGCATTTCAGGCGGGAGTCCCAGTCACTTTTGAAAATATCACTCTAACCAATGGATGATCGAGACGACTGGAGCTCAATTTTGGTGGGAGCCCTAGTCAGATTCAAAAATCTTTCTGGCAACATGAGTCTGTACCGGGGGGTACATTCAGACCTGGAACGGTTTTGCGCGGGAAGTGCAATCATCGTTTGCTGTGGCCTAACCCTATCTGACCTGGGGGGGGGGCGGATTCCGCCCCCCCTCGTACATTTTCATTTATACGTTTTTCCGTGTTTGCTGAATGCCTCTGAGATTTAGCAAGTTTAACTTTCTATCTTACAGCAATCAAACTGTAACAATTCTGGTGTTCTATTTTTAGCCTTGTCTCCATGGTAACCAAGTTTTCATGCCACACTCTGTGCAAAATATACATTGTATCTCTCTTAATCCTTTTTAATTGGCCCAATTAAGTCGAAACTATGAATTTACATCTATTTTAATCTATATATTTCATTTCTTTGCGAAAATTAAAGTTTTACGACCTTTTAACACACTTTCATTTTTATGACGTCATATGACATCATAATGTTAATTGTGCTCTAGCAACAACAACAACAATGCTAATTAAACTATTGTTTCAAAAGTTCATTGTTTATATAATGAACAACCTTTGTGCCAAATTTGGTTGCCATATCTCAAGCAACAGCAAAGATAAACAGGGGGGGCGGAATCCGCCCCCTCCCCCAGGCATTGAGTGTTTCAAATCACCCAGGTCAGGTAGGGCTAAGTTAGTTTCTTCGTTGTGTCTGTCAAAATAATGTCCAACTTTCGAGCCGAATTAGAATCAATCCTTAATAGCAAATCGTCGAAGGAGGAAGAGAAAGAAAAGGCCATTCTGGGGTTACAAGAGAAAGCCACAGAGCACCTCGAATATCAGAGAAGGGAGAAGAAGAGTTGTGGAAAGGAGCCACCAAAGTTACAAAGATGTGATTTCGCGGCACTGCAATTTCCTGAGAGTCAGAGGGGAAGAGCAAATGATTTGCAGCCGGTTCGGTGAGTCTCCAGCTACCTAGATTAAAGCGATTCGAATTTGATACGCCATGAAACAGTTCATGAAACTCTGTCATTATTGGTCTTGTCTGTTTGGCTGTTTCTAAAGTCGTCTTTCAAAAAGAGAAGGCCCTGGCCAGGACTGCCTTCTCTAGTAAAATGCTCAACATTCTTTAATGCATTGAAATCTCGATAAACAGTTTAAAAGCTAGAATAGAGGGGCCAGTGGGTGTTTTGTCTGCAAGTCTTCCTGCCTGAAGAGAGGAAATTGAAATTGTAAGGGCTACAACAATTTTAAGATATTTTATCAGATTTCAGGCTCTGTAGTAATACTATTTCCTTGTGCAGTAGTAAAGTGTTGTGCAGTAGTGCTCTATTTTAAAAGAGAACTTTCATAAAAACACCAACAGCACAAGTTTTGTGTCTAAAATTTGGATTTTAGCCCATAGCACTGAAAGTTTCTTAGGCCCTGTTCATATGCTTACCAAGCTGGCCTGGTGGGCTAGATGGTTTTCATCTTTTATTCATATGGAGAAGTTCATGCCTTCTAGCCAAGACAGAAATTTGACACGTATCAAAAATGAGACACCAACTCATTCTTTAGATAAGCAATGCATGGGCAATAGCAACATTTTCATCTTAGTAACTGGGATGGAGTTTTCATATGGGGGAAATTTGATCTCGCCAATACACCAGTAGGTGAGATTTGGACAACGAGTTCCAGCCAGGTAAGTGGGCTTGCTAGCCTCCATATGAACGGGCCCTTTATTTCTTATGAAAGTTTCCACTTTCTCATATAAAATTTCATTGAGTTTCTTCTGTTTAAAATAGTTGAATGCATTTCATTTCTGCCACTGCCACTTGGTTTTCTGACACAAAGCTGAATATTTGAGATTCATTGTGCTCAAAACATGAGTAAAAGTGAATATATCTCAAAGCAAGTTTCAAAAACAACTTTGCCAAAATTTTCATGAATCTTACTTCCGAAAGTTTCTTAGTGCTTCTCAAACATATACAAGTTGAGAGTTTCTTAGCTTTTTGTTCATCCTAATACTAGTTTCTTAAAAGCCAGTTTTTCCATAAATGGGTGTGTGATGAAATGATAAAATTTTGAATACAGAACTGAAATAATTTGAAACTGAATTCAGTTGGAATTTAGGTGGTGTTGAAAAACAGGATGTCCGGTTCGGAGCAGAATGTGTCAAAGAGGTTAAAATCACAGACTAGATAACTGTATAAGGTTTTTATCTTTTACTGAGCAAAAATCAGCTCCATGCATTCTATCACATTACTATAAAATGATCTCTTGCTTCTGGTGTGGTTAATGTGTCAAGATTCTTTCTTCATTTGTTGGTTTGCAAGTCTTGCTCAGGATACTTTTGATTTTGTAGAGCTTCTGGAAATGGCAATTGTTTGTATAATGCTTGTTCGATTGCTTTGATTGGAGATGAGTCTTTGGCAAATTGTCTTAGAGCCTTGACATGCATAGAGCTGTTCATGAATCCAAGCTACTATGCTGATCATCCACACTTTGAAGATCTTGAGAAGTCTGGGAAAGTCAGTAAAAAATCATCATTTGTGAACTCCCTGACATTTGAAGCATTTGATATTTATGCCATTGGTGACTATTCCTCTGCAGTTTGTGAGGAAGCTCAGATTAATGTGTCTGATGCCCGGTATTCCTCTTTTCTGTATTTGCTTGCCCTGTCAACAGTTATTGGATAGCCTATTGAATCATACTTCCCAATAGTCAATGATAACCAAAATGGTGATGAGGATTGGAGAAAATGTGAGCTGATTCGCAATGGCTGTATCATGCCAAGAGAAAGTATCTCCCACAATGATGAGAAAATTCATCTGCTTCAATGTGCCAGTGTGCCTATTGAGTATTTGTACACCAAGATCATCCCAGAGAGGAAGGACCATTTTGTTCCCCTGTTTCCCCCTGGCAGACTAACAGCTGCAACAAAAATGACAAGCAGAAGAAAAAGGAAAGCAGCTGAACCAGTTCTAAACCAAACTAAAGGCCCAAAACTCAAAGCAATACCCTTTATTGCTCCTAAGGTCATCAACGTTGATGAAATTCGTTCTTCATCAAATGCTCCCTCTATCAGACATAGCAAACCATTGATCTTGCAATCAGCAAAACACCAAGTCAAAATCAACACAATGTTTAAGAAATGCAGCCAACCAGCCAAGGAAAAATCTGTCCCACTTGCCAGCACAACTGCTTCTCTGGAAAGTGTTCAGGAGACAGCTGTTAAAGATTTTGAAACTGTCCCTTTGCAACCTCATCTTCAGAATGCTGCAAGTGCATCAGAACTTGGGTCCGCAAGCACACCTGATAAAAACATGGTGCCTTTGAATCAAGAAGTTGATAGTCCAGTGGTTGAGAGTCCAGTGAATGATATAGGAAAGTTCTATAAATCAATTTCCACATTTTCTGATGATAAAAAACATTCACTGCTCACAAATGTTTGGAAGCCAGGCCCTACTTACTGCTTCCCTTCTAATCCTTCTGGTAGAAAGTTTCAGTACAAGTGGCTTGACAGGTTTCCATGGCTTGTGTATTCCAGAGAATTAGATGGTGCCTTCTGCTTAAACTGTGTAGCATTTGGTGGGGAAAGCACCCATAATGCTTCAAAGCTTTCACATCTCTTCAAAACTCCCCTAACTGACTGGTCTAAAGCTCTTCAACGATTGAAGGACCATGCAACAAAGTCCCAGGTTCATGAACACAGCTACGCTATGGTCAGCTCAATTTCGTGCTTTTATTCATGACAAATCAAAGTCTGTTGATGTACAGCTTGATTCAGTTGTTTCAAGACAGGTTGAGGTGAACAGAGCAAAGCTAGTGCCAATTGTGGAGGCTATTATATTGTGTGGGAGACAAAACATTGCTCTAAGAGGTCATCGTGATGACTCAAAGTATTTTGATGATCCTGCTAACAACTGTGGCAATCTTCAAGCAATCTTGAGCTACCTCGTTAAGTGTGGAAATAACAAATTGTTTGAAGAACACATCAAACATGCCAAGCGATCTGCAACCTATCGGTCAAAGACCACTCAGAACGAAATAGTTCGGATATGTGGTCTAATGATCACAGAGAAAATTATAAATGAGCTGAAGGAAGCAAAATATTTCTCCATTCTTGCTGATGAAGCAGCTGACATCAGCAACTTAGAGCAGATGGCAATCGTGCTTCGCTTTGTTGATAAATCAGCAATGATACGGGAGGCTTTTCTTGGGTTCTTCCATTGCAACGAAGGCTTGACAGGAAGGGAAATTGCAAATATGATTATGAAATCTATCAAAGATTTAGGCCTTGATCTCCGTTTTTGTCGTGGCCAAGGATACGATGGTGCAGGCAATATGGCTGGCAAATGCAACGGGGCTTCCACTTTGATACAGCGCCAGTACCCGCAAGCTTTGTATGTTCATTGCAAATCCCACGTCTTGAATCTTTGTGTTGCCTCTGCATGTGCTATCCAGTTAGTTCGCAACATGATGGGACATGTTTGTGTGGTAATGTTCATCCAAAGCGCTTTGCACTGTTGTCAGAGAAAATTCACCTTCTTTTGCCATCAGCTGATCATAAGGCTTTGATCAATGTTTGCCGGACTCGCTGGGTAGCAAGGATTGATGGTTTGTCCGTGTTCATACAGGTGTTCATTGCTGTTGTTGATTCCCTTGAGTCGATAAAGAATAACGAGGGTGGGTCCTGGAATAATGAATCGATAAAAGATGCGAATGGTTTGTTCTATGGTACCGTCTCCTTCGAGTTCATTGTCTGTCTTGTGATCGTTTCTCGCCTTTCGGAGATTACTTTACCGTTGACGAAAGAACTTCAGTCACCTACTTTGGATGTCATCGCTGCAGTAGAGATGGTAACATTGATGTATTCAATGTTACAGAGAACGCGAAATGAGATAACTGAGTCGCACAATGAATGGTATGACGAGGCCGTAAGGCTCGCTGATAGCGTAGGAACTGTTCCTTCCAGGCCAAGGACAGCTGGAATTCAAGCACATCGTGCCAATACACCGTCAGACTCACCTTCTGAATACTATCGACGTGTGATCACGATACCATTCTTAGACCATCTTTCTAGCCAGATCCAAACCCGGTTTTCCCAAAGAAATGTTGCAATTCTGGATGCATTCTATGCGTTACCTTCGACTGTTTTGTCAGATCCTACCTGGATGGAAAAGTTTCCGAGATTTCTGTCATTGTACGAGGGTGATCTTCCTGAGCCAAGATTTCTCAAAACCGAATTGAAGTCATGGGAAAATTATTGGAAGTTGTTTCAGAGAACGATTCCTACAACTTTAGGAATGCTTCTTCCATGCATCGATAAGCTCATTTTCCCTAATAATTTCGTTGCATTGCAAATTGCTGCAACTATTCCAGTGACTTTGTGTTCTTGTGAGAGATCTATTTCCGTATTAAGAAGGCTCAAGACTTTTCTTCAAAATACTGTGGGACAAAATCGTTTGAATGGGCTGGCAATGCTTCACGTTCATCGAGAAGTCACACTTGAAACGACCGATGTTATTGAGCGATTTGCACTAGAACATCCGAGAAGGATGAAGCTCGTTGACATTCTTCGTTCTGATCCACCTGTAAATTCATGACTCGAAAACGACCTTTGGTAACAAGATTGCTCGACTTGTATATATTTACTATTCTTATTACCAATCGATACTGAGGTACTCTAATTTTCTGGTTGACTTCACTTGTTGATATCTAGGCAATATGTGAGATTAAAGCTGGTCTCTAAAAGTAAAAGCAACATCGAAGTTCAACTGATGTTTTCGTTGATTTCTACTTTCGTTCATATTTTGATGGGATGATTGCAAGAAATTGTAATCTTGTTGAAAAGAGCACTGCTTGGTGAGGAATTCAAATGCCTTTGTTTATGTTTGGTCGTATCTTGGCTTACCAATAAATCAAGAGGTCTGTTGCAATTCTAGATGAACGTAGACAATTTAATAGGATGCGGGCGAATGAAAAGCTCCGATAGCCTATGCACAAAGCAAAGTTCTGTTTGATCCATATCAGATCATACATCATACCATTAGTTATGTTTGGTGAATACATAGTTGATTAAAACTAATCAAAACCAGCTATTTGCAATATTTCGTCCTCCCAAAAGTCATCCCATTGTTTGGCTGGCCTGTTGAGAACTCTGCATTCGAAGATCACTGAGATGCAGCCCCTTGTAATCACCATTCCACGCTTGAGATAGTTTGAAACATTACACTTGCACCTCACTCATAAGTTGCTAGGTATACCATGTATAGGTTAGACTCATTTGTAATGTTCTTAACAAAGGGTGGGAGACGCGGCCCTCAATCAATTTATTGACTTTACAGAATTAAAAAGTTGTCCGTGTATTCAAGATTCGACTTTTGTAGAGAACTTGGTATCTTTATTTGGCAAAACGTAAAGCGATGTATCATGAACATTAACTGGATTTTTTAAAAATCTTCTCGTTTACTGAACAATAGACGTAATTGTGGCGTCGGTGATAATTTAGATATTTAGATTTTAAGCTTTTTATTGCTGATGGTTAACGCGTTTCTAAAATAGGATTTTGCGTTAATCTACAAAGTTGTGAGATCGTGAGACTGATAGGCAATTAGATATCTCCATATTCGCAAGCAATTAACGCTTGTAAATATACTGTAAACTTCTAGTCAGAAAGGGAGTTGCATTTGGCCTAAAAGGGCGGTTCCCATCGAAAAAAGGGCGTTTCCCCCCCAAAAAAGGGCGTGGCCCAAAAAACCATTTGCGCTGGATCCGCCCCTGATCCCCAGAGATTTCCTGTCTACACCATTCCACCAAACTTCCACCCAGCTACACACAGTTTCCAAGATCATACAGCATCATATATACCCCGACCACGATGGAGGAGCAGACACTGCAGTTATTGTGGCCTCAATAACCATACTACCCACAGTTGTTTCAAGAAAATGAACAATAACAACTTTTATGCAAAGAAAAATCAATAATTGTTAATAAAATTTTGCTTGATGTTGATACTGTTGAATTCTTAATGTAATGATGTTTTCTCTCATTTTCTCTCCCTTCTGTTGTGTATTGAACTGAATTATTTTATATCTTGATTGAATTGTATTCAATACGAGGCTATGTTGTTGTAGTTGTAGTGAGTCGAAATGGCGTGAGAATCGTTTTAAGATGGCCTGAGTTTTGTGATTGAATTCTATGGTTTGATCCGATATAATCCGACTATGTGAAAGGTGTAATATAACAAATTGGCGACGAGGATGGGATGGCGTGAGAATCGTTTTAAGATGGCCTGAGTTTTGTGACTGAATTCTATGGTTTGATCCGATATAATCCGACTATGTGAAAGGTGTAATATAACAAATTGGCGACGAGGAATCATGGCAACACCTGTTAATACAGATTTGGGTGGAATTCCACAATTTGACTGCCATGGAGACCCCACAACTGTTGGTGCAAGATGGAAGAAATGGAAGCGTGCTTTTGACTTTTTTGTTGTTGGAAAGGGAATAACTAATGTTGCCCAAAAGAAAGCACTATTACTTCATTTTGGAGGAATGGGTATGCAAGATATTTATTATACTTTTCCAGAAACTGAGCCAGAAGAAGAAGAAGATGAGTTTACAGTAGCTGTTAGGCTCTTAGATCAGTATTTTTCACCTCAAATAAATGTGCCTTATGAGAGACATCTATTTCGTAATACAAACCAGATGCCTTCAGAGACAATTGATCAATGTGTTACCAGACTTAGGCAAAGGGCAGAATATTGTGAATTTGGAACAAATGTTGATGAGCAAATAAGGGATCAAGTGATAGAAAAATGTTTATCGCATGCGTTAAGGAGAAAGCTGTTGGAAAAAGGAAGAGCATTGACTCTTGAGCAGTTACAAAATACTGCAAGGGCAATGGAAGCAAGTGAAAAACAAGCTGGTAATATTGAGGGCTTTCAGAGAGCAGAGATGAACCAAGTAAGGTTTAGGCCCCAAAATACCAGAGATCAAAGAAGGAGAACTGGCCAAGAGGGTATGAAATGTTTTAGATGTGATCAAGCAGGGCATCATCAAAAGGATCCAAATTGTCCAGCAAGAAATAAAGAGTGTTTTAAGTGTAACACGAAAGGACATTTTTCAAAATGTTGCAAAACAAAGAGTTTTCAAGGAACAACAAGGTCATCTAAGACCTATCAAGGTAAAAAGCCAAAAATTCACTTGGTAGATGCAAGTGATAGCACAGATGATGAATATGGATTTGCAATTTCTGATGGAAAGCTGCCAAGGATATGCTTAGAAATTGGAGGAGTGCCAAATGTTGAAATGATTGTTGATTGAGGAGCATGTTGCAATGTAATAGACAGGAAATTATGGGAGAAGCTCAAGAAGGAGAAAATTAACTGTGTATCAACAAAGTGTACAAAACAGTTATATTCACATGGAAGTAGTCAACCTCTTAAAGTTGCAGGATGTTTTGTCGCAAAAGTATCTTTTAAAGATGCCTCATTTGATGCTGAATTCACAGTGATAGAGGAGAAGGGCCAAGCTGTGTTAGGAAGAGACACTGCAATAAAGTTAAATGTGCTGAAAATTAATGATGGTGTAGAAATTAATTCAGTAGAAAGCAGTGCAATGAATGGACAGAATATCATTTCTGAATACAAAGACTGTTTTCAGGGTCTAGGGAAACTGAAAGATTTTCAATTAGATATTCCAATAAATAAGACAGTCAAACCAGTTGCACAACAAGTACGCAGAGTACCATTTAGTTTGAGGAGTCAGATTGAGAAGAAATTAGATGAGCTGGAGAAGCTTGATGTTATAGAGAAAGCTCAAGGTCCAACCCCATGGATTTCACCAGTTGTTATCATTCCAAAGTCAAATGATGAGATCAGGTTATGCGTTGATATGTGGCAAGCAAACAGTGCGATTGTGAGGGAAAGACATCCTATACCCACAGTAGAAGAAGTTCTTCATGAGTTCAATGGTAGTTCAGTTTTCAGTAAGCTTGATATAAAGTGGGCATTTCACCAAGTAGAACTGAGTGAAGATTCAAGGCCTATCACAACATTCTTGACTCACAAGGGGCTTTATCGCTACAAGAGGTTAATGTTCGGCGTCTCTTGTGCCCCTGAAATGTATCAGAGGATTATTCAACAAGTTTTACAAGGATGTGAAGGAGCAATCAATATTTTTGATGATATCATGGTTCATGGAGCTACAGTTAGTGAGCACAACCAGAGATTGCATCAGTTACTTCAGAGGATTAGAGAAAGAGGGCTTACTTTAAACAAGGATAAGTGTAAGTTCAATATGTCGCAAGTAGAGTTTATGGGACATTTATTGTCTGCAAGAGGAATAGGCCCATCAAAGGTAAAGGTTGAAGCAGTTCTACAAGCAAGGCAACCAGAGTCAGCCTCAGAAGTTAGGAGTTTTCTAGGACTCGTGACTTACAGTGCACGATTCATTCCAGATCTATCAACCATTTCAGAGCCTTTAAGAAAGCTTATCAAGCAGGGAGAGAAATTTAATTGGGGGCCAGAGCGAGAAAGATCATTCCGAGAATTAAAGCATAGGCTAGCTAAAGCTGAGACTTTAGGTTATTTTGATACAAATGCCAAAACAAAGCTAGTCACAGATGCAAGTCCAGTAGGGTTAGGTGCAGTTTTAACCCAAGAGAAAAATGGGGTAGATAGAGTTATTTGTTATGCAAGTAGGAGTCTATCTAAAGTGGAGAAAAGATATTCTCAAACAGAGAAAGAGGCCTTAGGCATAGTGTGGGCATGTGAAAGATTCCACATGTATCTGTATGGAATAGAGTTTGAACTTCTTACAGATCACAAGCCATTAGAGTTTATTTATTCAAAGAAATCACGGCCAAGTGCCAGGATTAGTAGATGGGTTTCAAGATTACAACCTTACAGGTATACTGTCAAACACATACCTGGAAAGTCAAATATTGCAGATTCATTGTCACGTCTACAATCTTTTCAAGAGAGCAACCCAAGATCATTCACAGATGCAGAGAAATACGTAAGGTTCGTTGCAGTAAATGCTACTCCATTAGCTTTGACTACAAAAGAAATAGAGCAAGCTTCAGCTGTAGATGAAGAGTTATCAAATCTAAGAAAGAGTATCAGGCTAAATAGATGGCACGAGCTCAAAAATAAGCAGTTTCTTTTAGTTAAAGAAGAGCTGTGCTTGATTGGGAAATTGATTTTAAGGGGAACAAGAATAATTGTGCCACAAAAGTTGAGAGATAGGGTTTTGTAAATTGCACATGAAGGTCATCCTGGGATAGTTAGCATGAAGAAAAGGTTACGCTCGAAAGTTTGGTGGCCAGGGATAGATAAAGAAGTTGAAGGGTTTTGTCAAACTTGTCATTCTTGTCAATTAGTTGGAAGACCACAACCTCCAGAGCCTATGAAGAGTACAGAGTTACCACAAGGACCTTGGCAACATGTATCAGCTGATTTGATGACACCAAGTTTACCATCAGGACATACGTTACTTGTTGTTGTCGACTATTTAAGCAGAAATTTTGAAGTTGAATTTTTAAAGTCAACAACCACAGATAAGGTTATTGCAAGTCTAGAGAAAATGTTCCTGATTCATGGATTGCCAAAGGAAATAACCACGGACAATGGTCCACAATTTATTAGCAAAGAATTTGAAGATTATTCGGAAATGCAGGGAATAAAGCATAGAAAAGTTACACCACTATGGCCTCAAGCCAATGGAGAAGTGGAAAGACAAAATAGATCACTGCTAAAGAGATTAAAGATTTCACAGATAGAGAAGAGAGACTGGAAGGGTTTTGTCAAACTTGTCATTCTTGTCAATTAGTTGGAAGACCACAACCTCCAGAGCCTATGAAGAGTACAGAGTTACCACAAGGACCTTGGCAACATGTATCAGCTGATTTGATGACACCAAGTTTACCATCAGGACATACGTTACTTGTTGTTGTCAAAATGTCAGCAGATATTTTGAAGTTGAATTTTTAAAGTCAACAACCACAGATAAGGTTATTGCAAGTCTAGAGAAAATGTTCCTGATTCATGGATTGCCAAAGGAAATAACCACGGACAATGGTCCACAATTTATTAGCAAAGAATTTGAAGATTATTCGGAAATGCAGGGAATAAAGCATAGAAAAGTTACACCACTATGGCCTCAAACCAATGGAGAAGTGGAAAGACAAAATAGATCACTGCTAAAGAGATTAAAGATTTCACAGATAGAGAAGAGAGACTGGAAATATGAATTATCCGCTTATCTTACAATGTACAGGACTACACCCCACAGTACCACAGGAGTAAGCCCAGCAGAACTGTTGTTCAGAAGAAAGATTCGCACAAGATTGCCAGGGATTGATTATTATGATTATGATGATTTAGAGATGCGTGATAGAGATAAAGAGAGTAAACAAAAGAGCAAGATTTATACAGATGAGAAACGTAGAGCTCAAGAAACTGTTAAAGAGGGGGGACAAGGTATTGTTAAGGCGGGAAAGAGAGAATAAACTGACACCTACATTTCAAAGTCAACCATATGAAGTTAAATCCAAAGTAGGGAACAGTGTTGTAGTTCAGTCACCAGGAGGGTTACAATGTCAAAGAAATGTGACCCATGTAAAGAAATATCAAGAAAGAGAACAATCAGTCATAGATCAAAGAGAACCAGTCATAGCACATCAAGAAGAACAGACTGTTTGTTTACCTGCTGAAAGTTCAGATAGAAGAGATGGAGTACAAGGAAACAATGAACCAGAACAATCAGAAACTATAGATATACCTAGAGAGAGACCAGTCAGGACAAGAAGGGCACCTGCAAGGTTCAAGGACTTTGACGTCACTTGGAAGTAACTTTTATGAGACATGTTTTATGTTTATATTATTTGTTTTGTTCCATTGAAAAAGGAGGGATGTTGTGTATTGAATTGAATTGAATTGAATCGTAATCAAAATGAGGTTATGTTGTTGTAGTTGTAGTGAGTCGAAATGGCGTGAGAATCATTTTAAGATGGCCTGAGTTTTGTGATTGAATCCTGTGGTTTGATCCGATATAATCCGACTATGTGAAAGGTGTAATATAACACCTATCACATCCATACTGCTCAATACGTGAAGTAGCAGATCAGATGGCTGAGATATGTCCATTCACTGTAAAAGAAGAGAGGCATGTCTGTATTGAAAATGACCACCGGATGCCAATGCTAAAAGGTCAGGTTGAATTGCTAGTGATGTTTAAGCAACACTTTGCTGTCATTTACATATTTGAGGAGAAGTCATCAGTGTTTTGCAGCGATGGCAAGAAGATAGGCTTTGTTGACAGTCACATGCATGTATTCCAGGATCAGATTGGAGAAGTGGTGCACATTTGCATGGACAAAGATCTTGGAGCTTTCATATATAGCGTGGCAGAGGCAAATAATCTCTCTCCTACAACGTATTGCAACTTAACGTTTTTGAAGTTTTCAAATCTATGGAACATCTGGCCCAAAATAGACTGATCTATTCTATCCGGAATATGTGGTTGCTAAGAATGAAGCAACCGTTATAATGAACAAACACAGCAAGAATTCAAAAACTTGTTTTACAATATGCGATACCCAGATTCCACAGGGTTATGGCTTGGCTATTTAAATTGAAAGAGTTAATTCAACAATTATTTCCTATTCATTTTTGATATTTTTCACAGTCATTGCAACACCATAAATATCCCAAACATCAGAATATGCTTTGCTGTCACCTTTAAAAACATTCTTATGATGCCTAAATTCATGCAAATCAGCAGATCGTCCCCACAAGATCTTTGCTGCATCTTTTTCCGTGGATGAACTTCATCCTTTGTAGTTCTTCTGACAAAGGGCACTGGATTCATAACTTTCCTTCCACTTTTGGTATTTTTCTGGGTTATTTCTCAACGTTTCTCCTGCCTTACATACCTCACACATTTGTTGACATGACAGCATAATCAAGGACTTCCCCCGTGTCAGTAGAAATAACGACACCAATCCCAAAATTTGCGCTAAAACCTCTCCTACTCCATTTTCCATCAAATGAAAATGCAACATCAATAAACGGTACCAAATATATCCTTGTCACGTAAATTTGTGAATAAGCCCCCCCCCCTCCCTGTGGAAATTCCAAATTAATAGAGCTTTTATGGTAATGCAATACATTTTCAAGCCTGCTATGATAGCTCTATTATTTTTGGAGTTCTGCACTGCAAGCATCAACATTTCACATGAAAATCAGTACTTTTGTGATTCTGATGAAAGATGAAGGTTTTAGTGCCCTACCAGACTGCTAACTATGTTGTGCACGTGGAAGATCTTCCGTGCGCAGTTCTAGGAAGAACAATAGTTTATTGTTTCTGGATGCCCAAAAATAACATACTTTATTAGCTAGATTTATTAGCTCTACACCAGGGTGCATTCCATGCACTTATGCCCAAAGATCTATGGCCTAGACCCGACTTTTTGCTGGTGTAGTGGCGTCATTTCTTCAATAAAATTGGTTCTTGGCGTGATGGTGTTTGAACATCAGCCTACCTTGGCATGAATGTGAAGTTTTCCTATATCTTTTAGCAGCATCTTTTGATAAGGAATTGGGCCAGTAGTGGAAGTTTCTTACAGATATTGATTTTTTAGCAGCTTCTCTCTCCCTGACAATACCAGGCATACAAAATGTCAGTGTTTCCAGTTTGGCATACCTTCAGCATAAGTTTTACATGGAATGCATCCTGGACTACACTTTCCATTTGAAAATCCTAAAAATCCTCCGTTTGAGATTAATACTGCTTTGCATATATCATTAAGACGGTAATTATTACTTTGGTTGACTGGTCAGTCTGCAGTGTGTATTCGACAATCCTGCTTCTAAAATCTTTATTAAAAAACAACAATTTAATACAAATACTCTGATATTTGTAGCGAGGGAAAGACACAATGTCACCGGGTCCTCACTACAAATGCCACTAATGTTCTGTATCATTACCTCTATTGCCCTGCTGCTCGTGGTGGAGTTGGGCTTAAAGGTAAGAAATGCTTGGAGGCACTTCTCATGCTAGTAGGCGTAGGCCTGGCCTAGGGCCGGGGCCTGCCTTGACTGGACTGTTGTGATTTGATGAAAAAGTTGTTGAAACCAAAAGAGAAACATCCTATGAACCAGGATTACTTGTTTGAATTAGTGTCTTTTCTACTTCCATGTCTTCTCCATTCCATCCATCCCGGTCTTCTCAATTTTTGTATTAAGGCCTTTCTCAGACACTGTCTTCATCTTCTTCTCAGCAGCAGCGATCACAAATATCAACCTTAACCTCTGCTCCACTCGGGGACGTTCCATTTAATAACCGTACACCCTGGTCGGAAGATGTAATTCCGAGGGGGTCAGCGATATTCTTGGTTTTGTGCGAATCCGAGGGGTTCCAAAGTGACAAAAAAGGGGTCGGAAGAAGAAATCCTAGGGGTGAATGAAAATAATTGAATGAAATCCAAGGCTCAAATTGCAGTAACTGAAATTCCAATCATGTAGGTAGAAAATTTTAGTCTTCCGACCCTACATTACCACAGCTCCAGTCAAAAATCCAAGGGTGTTATCGTAAAAAAGCATGTAAATCCAGGGGCATTAATGTAAAAATTTCATGTAAATCCATGGGGTTTCCTTTTTTTAAAAAATCTTCCGTCCCGGGGGTATGCTTTTTAAATGGAATGTCCCTCGAATCGAGCGCTCGACCGCTTTCTGCTTTCGCAATTTCGCCACTGGCTTTCGCGCATATCAAACTCGTTTTAATACAGCAACCTCGTAATGGTTCTTTTGTTGTGGCATGCTATTGTTTTATTGACCAATCAAAGAAGTGAGCAATTCAGCGATCTAGCAACAAGTTTCATCGGTGAACAGGAGCGAGGTTGTAGATTCTGGGCAAGTCGAGTGGGATACAACAGACTTGCAGAGATTATTGGTTCCTTACACACTTAGGAACGTATATCGAGACCACAGAAAGAGATGAAGATGAAGACTTTTTGCAGACAGAAAGAGAGGTGGTAACATTGCTTGATAAAAGCCAGGTGTTGCCTAAAGATGTATCCTGTAACTGCTGCTTCGTAGAAGATGTAGTTTTCTTTATCATCAACATCAAAGAATGCTTAAGTAAAACAACCAAACCAGGAAAAAAAACTTCCATCGCAGACAGCAGCCATGTTGAAATTATAAATGTGCTGTGTAGGTGTCATTTCTGACATGTGATTGGCTAAAATTTTCATGATCGCAAAGCGCACAACGAAAAGTTAAAACTGTCAAATATTTTGTCACAAGAATACGCTTTTAGTAACTGCGCTGCACTTGATCCTTAATCCTTGATCCTTAAGAAGTATCATAGATACAGGAAACATTTTAAGCTAAGATGTGAAAAGTGGTTTCTTAAATGTGGGGCCTTACTGTATTTCTGTCAGTTGTCAGGTTGTCATGTTAACAAATTAACAAATACAAAACGGGTTCCTGTAAACTGTGGAACGACATAACGACTGATAAAGACATAACGACTGATAACAACATAACAACTAATAATGAGCTATCAAATTACAGTAGCGAGTTGCCTGTCCAAATGGGTGTATCAATCGGACCACCATGAGTACGGAATGGACTGATCAGTGGATCTAGGATATAGCTGAGATCACGAATTTCCTGTTTCTTTGGAAGGCAAAGTAAGAAACAAGCAAGCTCGTCAATTTTTTTCTTAGTACAAGATGGAAAGAATGGTTCCCTGTCTCCTTACAATTTTTGCCTGACACAATAACGACGACTTTTGCAGGTACGGGATAGGCAACATTCCTTGGCTTCCTAATAATAGTTTTTCCATGAGAGAGAGAGTTCTTGGCATGATAACAGTTGTTTTGTCATCTGTCATTGGTCGATCTGAAAAGGTATGTCATCTGTAATAAGTCTATCTTGTCCCTTTCTCGATTTGTCCTTTTCCCAACTTCCTTTGATTGACGAAATAGACTTGGGGCAAGTCTATAGAGTACACAATCTTAAGGGTCAGATTTTAAAAAAGCTTTAGGAAAAAGGACTTGGAAACAGGGAATCATTCTTTCCATCTTCTACTTACACATTTGCACGAAACAAGGGATACGGAGGAAAACAATGGATGAGCTTCCTTGTTTCTTACTTTGCTTTCCAAAGAAACGGAAAATTTGTGAGTTCCGCTATCCCCTAGATCTACTGATCAGTCCATTCCGTTAATACACCCATTTGGACAGACAACTCGATACTGTAATTTGATAGCTCGTTATTAGTTGTTATGTTGTTATTAGTCTTTAGGTCGTTCCTCGGTTTACAGGAACCCAGTACAAAACTACTAAATTGCAAACCTACCAAAACTGAGTACTTCTTGCACATATTTTGACTTTCCTCAGTGAGTTGAGAATTTTTGATGCTTATAACGTCTCCCAAAGCCATGACTGCTTATTTTCCATCCGCTTTGTTTCAAATAAAAAAGAGTTTAAATTTGATCAAGAGTGTTGTATATATTAACTAGTCTAAGTCATGTCTAATTGCCATATTTTCTTCTGCACTCTGTTTTTGTGCTTCTCTTGCACTTTTTGCCACAGCTTTTGCCTCAACCCTTAGGCCTCTTCAGCGAACTTAAGTTCTCTGTGCAACTCGTTTGGTGATTTGATAATTTCAAAAACTTCAGTAGACGAAACTCGTTGATCCTTTATATTTCCAGAAAATGAAGAAAGCATCATTGCAAGAATCCAAAGAACTCAGAAATGAATTACGCGGAATTTATCCATGTACAATTCCAGATGCCACTGTCTCGCTAAAGAAACGGGAATAAATAGCTGCAAAGAAGAAATATAATAGCAGGAGATTAGTTAGAGCCACCCAAGATCCTATTGAAGAAAGGGAAGATGACAGAAGTACAGTTGAAGAGGCTGATTTGCTTGAAATTGCAAGTGATATAGAGGTAGATATGGAAGTTCCTGATGAGCTTAGCCAAGCTGCACAAGTCCACAACGAACAGGAGAAGACAATGTTTCACAGTTTCAGTTGGAAACAGTTCCAGAGATTTTAAACAACACTGTTTGAAACAACTCAACCAATGTTGCTTCAATACCTGCAAGAATGGCTCTAGATTTGTCCCAAAGTGCTCCCACAAATGAACCTTCTCCCACTTTGTAGTACCTTGGAAACTCAGAGCAACTGACTCTTCATTTGCCTCTTCATTTGCCACTACAACAAATTGTTCTCCATTGGGCATCCTGGCCTCTCATGGAGAGTGCAAAGTGCTGGATCTTACCCCAGAAGTCCTTGCAGCCTACGTCCGTTCCATCCAAATAGGTGAGTTTTTTTTTATCTTAGCATATCTTTTGCCTGAGAACTTACAGGGAATGTCACTTACAAGCGAGAATCATGGTGACGATAATTCCCTTGTTGTTGGTCCAAATCGGAAATTTAAATTTAAAAAGAACAACAGAAAGCATAAAATTTGCAATGTTCAGACCAGAAACTAGCTTTAACAACGTATATGAACATTATTATTTCAGGAAACTCTCAGCATCAGTCTCATTAGTTGATGAATTATCTAAAGATAATGCAGGATGCAGCTAGATATCAGAGATCTTTGACATTTAACTAGTTTCAATGTGATGGCAGTTCAAACACTGGCTTCACTCCACATGTGAATGAGAAAATCAGAAGAGCTTGAGCTATCAGTAGAGCAGAGTATACATGTCTCACTTGTTGAAATGTCACGTGATTGCAATGGTATGACAATATTTGTCACGACGATGTTTGTCACGACAAAATTGCTGCCCAGATTTCAGAAGAAGATATGTTGAAAGAAGACACTGTAAACCTTTAAACTTACTGTGATAACTTGAAAATTAAATTTCAAGGAAACATCGCCCAAAGGGAGAAACAGTTCCTCGCTGCCCTGTATTTTATGGGGAGCGGAATGCATTGCAAAAGGATACAAAGACATTATACAGTTCTGATAGATGTCATCAAGGACAAGCAAGATCTGCATAAGAAATGCAATGAAATTTTCAAGATTTCGGGAGAGGCACAACAGCTGATATCTGCAAACTGATTGTTGTGCAAGGGTGAAGTTGATAGGATTAAGAAGTTGTGTAACAAATATATCATGTTCATATGTATGTGAATGTAACAAATGGGCACAGTGCCATTTGTCGCAGTAGATACAAATAAATTCATACTATCCAGCATGAAATTTCTTGGCGTTGATATATATGCGCATGGATAAGGAACTTAGAGAAATAGAACTCTTCTACCTTTGTGGATCGTAAATCTTTGCTGGAGGTTTGGTTTTTTGCTCCCCTCAATGTAAACAGGAGTATTCTTGAGGTTGTTGAAGATGACTTGTGGATCTGCTTTGAAATGTGAAACAATGTCTTGGATATTCATCCTCTTTGGTGGCATCAGAGAACCTTTCTGATTTCAACCATTTGCTCATTAAACCTGATCTGAACATTAAGAATCACTGAGCTATATGATCTGAACATTAATGCCGTGGTCAGACCAAGTTAGCTTGTTTGCCTAGCACGCCAATGTTTACTTTTGGCTCAAGCATGCTAATGCTTTGAACTTTGACTTAACCAAACCCACATATTTGCTATGATATTATGTGGGTATTTCAGTGACAAACTTTCGGCAAATGCTATCCCTACCAAGTTTTCCACTCCCTCTTTCAGTCGAAGTAGGCCTAGCGCGGAAGTTGTCAAGATATGGAAAACTTCAAGTTTCTCGCGCTTTTAGCAGTTATTCGCCACATGATGCAAGCCCAAAAGAAAAGCAGAAGAAGGTCAAGCAAAGCTCTTTTGTTGGAAGACTTGCACTCAAGGATAAGAAGGTCCAATCTTGTTCTCAACATGAATTTTTTAAGGTTGGGTCTTGCGATGGTTGGGCGCGTTCGGAGATTCTGGGTCATAGAGAGACCCCAGCATTGGTTCGAAACTGTCTGGAACAGTCAGTTGATGGCAGGATGTGATGATTACTGGAGGCAAGAATTTAGGTTTTCAAAGGAAACATTTATGGAGATAATACGGGTTGTTAGGCCATATCTTGAAAAACAGAACACAAATTTTCGAAGAGCCATCCCCATTGAAGGCCGTGTTGCCATTGCTGTCTGGAGACTGTCAACTGGCCACAGCTATCGATCAGTTGCTTCTACGTTTGGCTGCGGCAAATCAACTGCCATCGAAATTACAAGAGATTTCTGTAAAATAATGACTCGATTGTCACCTAGGTACATAAAATTTCCTCAGACACCCGAAGAAACTGCCCGTGCTATTCAGTCGTTCAAGGAAATCTGCAAAATACCTCAAGCCCTAGCAGCCGTTGATGCAACACATATTGCGATAACTGCACCAAACAGTCCCAGCAAAGTAGACTACTACAGCAGGAAATAACGGTACACCATCAATACTCAAGCAGTCGCGGATGATTCTCTAATGTTCTTAGATGTTTCAACTGGATACCCAGGAAGCATACACGATGCTCGAGTCATGCGTAATAGCTCACTTTTTCGAAAAGCAAATAGAGGAGATATTCTGTCTCACCCTACCAAGCTAGTTGGCCAAAACATTGTGCGTCCTTTGATCCTGGGTGACGGTGCATACCCTCTGTGTGACTGGCTTGTTAAACCATTTTCTCAAGACCACCGGCTAGATCAAGCAGAAACTAAATTCAACAAATCCCTTTCCTCTGCCCGCGTTGTTGTTGAGCAGGCATTTGGTCTTTTGAAGGCACGGTGGCGTTGTCTTTTGAAACGATTAGATAATAAAGTAGAGAATGTTTCAAAAATCATTATTACTTGCTGTGTGCTTCACAATATTTGCCAAAAAAATGAAGATGTTTTTCCAGATGAAGCTTTGATCCAAAATGTAATCGAAAGAGAGCGAAGACAACAACAGCGTAGAAACAACCAGGCATGCGCAAGAGGTGAAGAACTGAGAGAAGTGCTAAAGACTTTTGTAATGAACAGAACATAACATATTTTTCCACGTATTCTGGGCTACAGTATAAACAAAACAAAGCAAGTATATACTGAAAAACCAAAGTTTGGCAAGGTTACAGAATGCTCTGCCTGCGTCTAGTGCTTCGTGCACTTTTGTATCCCTCAAATTTGATTACATTTCCAAGAAATGGGATGTCCCCTTCATCAAATCAAATTTTTTCGGTCATTCTAATTCCATTTGTGGGTTGGGTTGGTGGTCTTCATCTGTTTGCTAGGGAGAGCAATCTGCCCTTTGAAACCCAACGATTTAAACTGTTTGTGTTCTAGATTAGATACAGTTATTTATAGCTTGATATCAGTCTCTTTTTCCGGCAAACAATCTGCCAAGCTGAAGGAAGAAATCGCGGTCTCTTTCTCTCTCTTCCATTTCTTGCCTTCTTTGCTCTTGCATCATTTCGCGCATAAATTCGCGGTGACGTTCTTCGCTAGCTTTGAATTGCTCCATTTGCTCTCTCTGCACAGATATGAGCTCTTCCTGGTAATCTGAGGTCTTCTTTCTTTTCTTCTCGTTTTTCCCCTTTTCACTTCCATTTCCTTTCCTTGCAATCCGTTTTCCGCTTTTATTCCTCTTCTCTTTATTCATAGCTTTATTTGTATCTTCCACCGTTTCTGAATTTTCATTTTCAAGTTCTGTCTCCAGTTCTAGAGCAGGATAAATATTATCTTGCGGAGCAAGGGAATCTTCATCATCTGCTGAGTCATAAATTGCTCTCTGTTGCACCTCTTCTTTGACAACATCATCTTCCAGACCAACTTCTGTCACCAAGGGAAGCTCTATCACATCTCTAGTAGCCAGCATTTCGTCAAAGTCATCAAAAAACGGTGTGAATTCTGGCGAGGCTCCTGATGTTTTATTGTTTGCTTTTGCTTTCTTGTAGGCATCTTTAAGATTTCTAATCTTATCCTTGCATTGCTTGGCTGTTTTCTGCGCTGGCCCTGCCTCGTTGACCTTCGTCATGATAAACTTCCAGGCTTCGTTACTTCTCGAGCTCTCGATCTCTTTCAGCTTTTCTTTCCACAATTTCACGAGGACCCCAGCTTGCTTTTCATCCCACTTTCCACTTGCAGTGTATTTTTCTTTGGCCTTTCCCTTCTCATATTGTGACTGATGCTGTGGAACAGTATCATGGGATGGCATTTGTTGCACTGGTTGTTGCACATAGCCTGGCATTTGCATGTAGCCTGAATTTATATGAAATGGAAGGTAGTTCGGAATCATGTGTTCTCCTAAATGCATGTTAACTCCATTGACTCCCCCTCGCATTCCTAAGAAAGGAGGGAAGCCATGATTTGGCTGCATATGCTGTCTAAATGTTTGATGAGCATCTTGATATCTGTCTGAAGTATCTCCATCTTGGTTTCCTCCGCTATGGCCTACGCTACTTGAAGAAACTGAACGGTTCATCACTAACAATTCAAAAGCGAGAAAAGAATCGTATTTGATTTTGTAAGTTCTTAAACCAACGCTGTGATACCCGTGATTCACGAACAAATTTTATGAATGGAGATTTTGACATGCGTGAAAAATGATGAGGTGCATTTAGATGATTAAGACCACATTTGTTGATATAGCACTGTTGAAGAGAGCCTTCTCCCACTCTTGTAGCAGCATCGGAACAAATAAAACGGACAATAGGAACTGAGTAAAAGGCCACATCAAAATGCATATTCTAGCATGCTTGAGGTCTTGCTGGGCAAACAAAGCGTGCTTCATAAGTTTGGTCTGACCATAGCCTAAGGTTGTGGGTGGTTTTGGCTCGTTCCTCGTTTTAGTATGTACGCCTAGGAGTAGCATTATCCAACAATCTAAGCTGGAATCAACATATCAGCAATACGGCTAGTAAAGGCACAAGATCCCTTGACTTTCTCAAAATGAATTTTCACATAAACTAACCTCAGTTGGAATCAACAGCCTACAAAGCAATTGTACGACCAGTTGTTGAATATGCTACAACAGTCTGGGATCCACAAACAAAAAAGAACATCCACACACTCGAAATGGTACAAAGAAGAGCACCAGGTTACGTCCTAAATAGACATGATAAATAGACATGATAGATTCGCAAGTGTTACTGATATGATTTCAGAATTGAAATGGGAAACCTTGAGGAAAGGAGATTAAAGCAGAGACTTGTTATATATAAAATCCATCATGGACTGGTAGCAGTCGACAAAGATAAATATATCAAACAATCTTTGAGAGTTCCTAGACAGAGCCATGACCAAGCATATGTAATCCCAAGAACTGGACCAGATTATTATAACTATTCTTTCCTTCCCTGTACAATTAATGATTGGAACAGGTTGCCACAGTCTGTGATAAATTCAAAAACAATTGATTCGTTTAAAAATGCCATTGTATAACTTAATGAAAAAAATTATATGTAAAAACTAGAAAAAAGGGTAAGAAACCACTCACAGATGAACAGTGAGGGGTGCAGTGCAATTTTACTGTGAGCCGATGTGTTGCTTAAGATCAATGAGCGTTAACTGTGACAAATTGCAAAATCCATAGGTTAAACTCACCATATGTGACATCGGCCACATTTTTGCTGCTCAGTTGCCAAACTTATTGATCATTATCATTTTCTTTCTTTCTAGCAAATAAATTTTTTTTTACTTATCTTTTCTTTTTTTACATCAACAGAGCCTTCATTATTGAAGTTGTTGATTAATAATGTTGAAGTAGCAGTACAGGGACGATACCACGGGGAGCGAAAAGGTGATGACTACGCCGTGGCCAATAAGAAGACACACAACATTAAATTAACAAACAACTACACTACAATTTAAGGACTAATGGATAATGTGCTAGATTCCATCTGACAGATGTCTGGCCAGGGTTTGTTGTGACCTCCCATGCTGAAACTCTCCATTACTGTCAGTTGTGTTCACATGCTTACACAATCCTGGTTCAG
The DNA here is from genome assembly GCA_964020215.1 of Aurelia sp. 3 sensu Dawson et al. (2005). Lineage (NCBI taxonomy): Eukaryota > Metazoa > Cnidaria > Scyphozoa > Semaeostomeae > Ulmaridae > Aurelia > Aurelia sp. 3 sensu Dawson et al. (2005). The sequence goes on from CAXHUP010000067.1 coordinate 544,155, forward strand.
GTGAATATCAGTATCTTCCCATTACATGTTTAAGCTAATTCTATTTGTGGAAAGCTGGGAACGGGAAGGACTCTTCCATGTTCTTCATTGCTCCTTCGCAGATGCCGCGCTCGCTTGATGTGTCTCACTGGCAGAGGTCGGATTTTGTCTGGTTTTCACAACTTCTTAAGGGGGCTCCCTGTGTCTGAAAGTTAAGTTTCTTACAAGCAGTTTCCCATAAAAGCGTGTATATGATTTAAATTATATACATTTACATCTCACCAAAACATATTTTCAGTTTTAAAGGTCAGAACTATCTTTACAGTCAAGGTAGAGGCTAAGCTAGCGCCATTTTTTAGGCCATTTCAGGTTAGGCCATTTCACCTAACAGCATCTTTTCATATTTTGGGTGAAATTTGAACTGAGATCAGGAACAGACATGCAAAATAGAGATAACACAACAAATTTCTCAAAGTAGCATAAAGATATTCAATTAAAACTTTACTTACCTTTTGATTACCTTTTGATTCATAATTGGCACTGCAATTTGCACAAATCACATTTCCACCATAGCCTTCCTCATCAACAGGTTTTCCAAAAGGCTCTATAGCATGACAGTTGTTATGGCAAGATTGACACTTGTAAGCATAGCATTCTTGCTTAAATATTGTGCATGTTCCACCTTCTTTAGCCTACATGTAGACCCATGATCCAAAAGAAGAAAGGGTCTACAAAAGAAAGAGTAGAGGCTTGCTACAGCCACCCAATCAGTTAAAACAAAAGATGTTTGTATGTTGCGAGTTAAGCTCCAAATGTGCGAGTATCAAGCTATAGATACCCCAATAACTGAATGTAATTATGGGCCTTGTCCACTTTTCAGTGTGATTTGTCTAGCTGTCCATGGCAAAGACTGAACAAAGGTCCTAGTTTATGGGAACCCGAATTCTTGGGGAAAGCCTGATTTAAACTCACGGGAGTTTTCAATTCTGTCCTTGTGTTCTTTGCTGCTTAATAAGGGATTGTCCTTGATTGACTTGCAGGCCTTGTCGTACATGATCCTTGCAAATCTGTATTCACCATCTCTTTTGAAGATAGAGTGCTTGCTTCCTGCTTGAGATCTAGCTAAGCTGTACCCCAATCCAGCCATGAGTGCCAGAGCATTATTGTTGACATTAGCAACTGGCCCTGTTTTCTGTTCTTTCTGAGTGTCTTGTACCACTGCATATATATCACTGCACAGTTTTCCAAGGCTAGACAAGCTTCCTACCATACTTGCTTGAGATGTGGCCCATGAGTCTAGTCTAGGCAGTTTATTCCATCTGATATGTCAGTGTAATTTTAGGCTTATTTTCGTTGCATTTCGTTTAATTGGAATAGCATCAAATTCAGACATCGCTCTGTTTGACTGTGACTTGCGATTCTTTGCAGTGCTATGTGGACTGTCTCTTCCCAAAACGTCGGTCCCATAACTCCTGATCATCCCGATAAGTAAGCTTTGGTAGTTTGCAAATGGCGAAGAGAAGTCCTCGTCTTCGGTGTTGTTCCAAGCAGGCCTTATCTAGCAAACCATGGAGTCTGATTGAAGGGTTCCTGAGCCCTGATTCCCGTCCGTGGAATGGGCTAAGCTGCGTCCAAAGATTTTGCACCAGATTGAGGTTTTGGTCGCACTGTACCAGACTCTTAATTTCTTTCTTGGGAGAGTCTGGTAGCCAGGGTACTTTTCCAAAAAAGAGTTGCTACTTTTTTCTCCAGAAAAACAGCTGCATGCCATTTGCCCATCATTGAGTCTTCAGGAACTGGTGGATTTAGATTCTTCCGGAGCTCTCTCAGGCATGCAATTGCTTGCTACTTTGAGGATGGTGGAAGCAAGCCTGCTTTTTCCACCTCAGAAACAGCCATAGCGTCAGAGATCAGCCATAGTCTCTTCATCAGGTTCTGAATCCAGGTACTCCTGAAGGCACAGCTTGTTTTTCTGTCACAGCAGCTTTCTGTCTGGGTATTTTATTTTGGTGGCTCCTCCTTTTGTCTTATTGCTGGCAGATATTGGTCATAAGTTATGATCTGTGTTATTAAGTTAATTTTTTTAAGCTGTTTCTTGTGCTTCACTACCAGACTTCTCATTTTGTCAAGAATCAATTCCTAAAAGCTGCTATTTGCAGACCCGTTGGCTCTCTTATTTACTGAGTTTGGCTGAGAGAGATTCCTTCCCTTGCACTCAGTAAACGTTCTCTGCTGTTTTCATGGAATGATTCGTATTGAGTGCCAGCTCACCCTTCATTTGTGGGCTTTCAGCATGAACTTTGGCGACAGTTCAATTCCTAATTAGTGACACAGATGTCATCTTGCCTGTGGCCTTCTTGCCGAAATATGACTTTTTGATACCAAATGAAAAGACGCACAGTATAAGTTTCTTCCATTTATCTTACCTTCTTATTCTTTTAGTAACCTCAGTCCCACTGGAGAAATCACTGATGGGCCCTTGCAGAAGAAGTTGAAAAGATGTTCAAAGGAGAAGCGCCCCTGGTCTAATGAACCCAAAGTTGCAAATCCAGATATGGAACTATGCAAGGTTATGCAAGGTTTTCAGAAATCTCTAGTTTCTCATGAAAAGATTGGTGAGTCTGAGATTTCATGCAACATGCATTATTGTATCTAGCAGAACGAATGGCAGCACTTGACAAGCGAATGAAGGTATTCGTGAGACATCAAATTGAACAGATCTTCTTTGATATTGAGTTTGGTTCAGGTATGTTCCCTCATGGTTTCCATGGACCCCAATCACAGAATGATCAACAAATGTTTCAACAACATGAATTTGCAAGGAGGATGAAATCAACACCAGGTTTTACCAATCAATGGCCCTGGCCCTATGGCGCTATGGCGCTATGGCGCTATGGCCCAATAGTCTTGAGTACTTCGTTAGAAGGAAATCATGAGTTAGATGATGTATTTCATTAGAATTTGTTTGAAAATTGCAAGCAAACATGCCCAAATTAATGGACAAAATTCTCGTTCATCTGGTGAAAATTTTTGCAATGTGATGCAGGGAATCACCCACTGCCAATTTCCTTGTTCTATTGGGAAACAAGGCAAAGAGGGGTGCTGAAGTTGCATGATAAGTAGAGGAAGGAACTTGCAAATCCTTACAATTCTATAACTCACAGCAACGGGGCTGAGGTCTCCACGAGAGAAGTCTTACCAGGAAACACAATTCTCGCCAGATCGCTAAAAAATTAGAAACTCCCATTACTGGGGAAATCAGCTTAAGAATTCTTATTCTAGTCGATCTTTAGCATGTTCTTCCTCCATCTTCCCGTGCTTCCGGTAAGGAACCTACATTTGAAATGTTCACGGAGGAAGATGAAGAGAGGAATTAAACATATCGATAGTTATGGAAGGGAATACGTATGAAAGACGTACAAAATTCGGAAGAGACTCTATGCACTGAAAATTTGATGATTTTAAGAAACTTTCAGTACTGGCACAAGTTCTTTACATGATTTGGCCTTGCCAGGTCGGAAACTCGGGCGACTCGGGCAACTCGGGCGAATGTTTCCATTGCAAAAACCATGTCTGATAGTATTATTTCGACCTTCCTCGGGTACAGAAGACACAAATATCCTTTGCTGTTCAAAATAGGCCACTTTTTAAAGTTTACCCTAAGTTTACACGATTGAACCATCATGGCCTATAAGATTGTGAGCAGATTGTGCCCTGAAAGCCTATGGGATAAATATCATCCGAGATTCTCTCATTCGACCTAGAATACGAGGCACTGTAAAGATCTCGAGATCCCTAGATACAGGACTGAATTTGCCAAAAAAGGCTTGCATTACACAGCTCTCACATTATGGAATGATACACTTGCCGAAATATGTGAGCGACCGACATAGGATCGCTTCGAAAAACCACTGAAAACGCATCTAAAGAGCTAGACTTTGGAACGCAACTCCCTGGAAGAACAGCAACTCTTAGGTTCCATGGGACTGTAGCTGTAATTCCTAGGTTCTGATGATTGACAATAGATGTGTTTTTATTTGCTGCAGGATTTTTTGTGTATGAATCATATCAAATGAAAAATGAAAGTGAAATAAGAAGAATCAATACTAGATACTTTCGACTAAGCGAGTCGCCCGACTTTTCGTTTTTGCTCATAGGTCCAGAACGAAAACTCGGGCGACTCGGGTAATCTAAGGTATCAAAGCATTGATTCTTCTTTGAGTTGATGGCAAATTGTAGTAGCTATCAACTTGCGTTTGTAAAAGTTTCTTCTGTTGGGAATTGTTTGGATTGACTTGCCTGATGGCTCTTTTGCCTTTCGCCCGAGTCGCCCGACTTTTCGTTTTTGCTCATAGGTCCAGAACGAAAACTCGGGCGACTCGGGTAATGTTAGATATCAAAGCATTGATTCTTCTTTGAGTTGATGGCAAATCGTAGTAGCTATCTACTTGCGTTTGTAAAAGTTTCTTCTGTTGGGGATTGTTTGGATTGACTTGCCTGATGGTTTTTTGCCTTTTGCCCGAGTTGCCCGACTTTTCGTTTTTGCTCATAGGCCCAGAACGAAAACTCGGGCGATTCGGGTAAACTTTAAAAAGTGGCCTATTTTGAACAGCAAAGGATATTTGTGTCTTCTGTGCCCGAGGAAGGTCAAAATGATACTATCAGACATGGTTTTTGCAATGAAGATATTCGCCCGCGTTGCCCGAGTTGCCCGAGCCGCGCGAGTTTCCGACCTGGCCGATTTGGCCTGTTGCTTTTGAAAGACGTTTTTGAAGGCTTTGATCATCATCCTCTCAACTTCAATCATTTGAAGCGGAATTCCCAATAATTGAATTTGGGCTTGTTTGAAGCAATATTTATACAAATCCTGTTCGAAAACACTGTCAAAGCCATACTCAGGTATTCATGCCAAACAGGCACGAGACGATAGTAATGTAGTGCCATTGGGCCATAGGGCCAGGGCCATTGATTGGTAAAACCCCATCAACACCTCAACATCTTTCAAGAGAGTTTGAAGGGAACAATGGAGTCAACAATAATCAGTACACCACATTGTCATAATCATAGTATAAAGGAACTTAACTGACTGGTAAAAACACATTGAAAGTATTAAAGTATGCAGTAAATCAGTTTTCTTCTCCAACAATGAGTGCAAAAATCTTAAATGTTATCTTGTTGTGTTTTAATGCTCTTTCACCTTGGTACAAAGCTTTCATGAATGTACCTCCACAACTTTTTGTGCAACTCAACTGCCAAGGAAGAGAGCCTTCTCCACTATTGAAATATCCCTTGTTTCCTTGGCACTTAATCCATACCTGTTAGCACGGCTGGTGTAATCTGCATAATGCAGGTTGCATAATACAGGTTGCAGGTCATGTTTCATGGCCAAGGGCTGCATTGCTGTACCAAGAGGCTGTCACCCACAAGAAGGCTAACATTTCTGTGTCAGAGGGATTGCAAATAGTTGGTCTGTAAGGCCCCGTTCACACGAGAATGGAACGGAACGGAACGGACCAGAACGGAATGGAACGGAACTTTTTAAGGGTTGTTCACACGGCAATGGATCGATTTGAAGTGTTAATATCTTCCTCCCTAGAGATGTAAATTTTCTAAGCTCGCCATTAAGTTTTTCCATTTTCATGCGTAAACAATCCTATTGTTTGGAGTCTTAGAATTACCTCATGTATAAATTGCATGAAAAAAGTCCACAAAGTGGAACGGAACGCTTCAAAAAAGTGTTCACACGAGGGCTAAATCGTTTCGTTCCGTTTCGTTCCATTTTACGGCTCACTTTTCAGAGCCGTCCACTTTTCGGAACGGAACGGAACGGAACGGAACGTTTCTAGTTGTTCTCGTGTGAACACCTGAAAAAATTTCTTTGTTTTCTGGAACAGTTCCACATCGTTCCGTTCCGTTCCGTTCTCGTGTGAACGGGGCATAAGCGCTACTGATCCTGTGGAAAGAACATGCCACAGAATTAGCAAATCAATATCATGAATTAAATCGCTTAGTTGCAAGTGATTAATTGCCTCTGACTCAGACTTCGATGACAACAAAACATTGTTATCAAATCAATGGGGACCAATGCGTGCCATCATTCTATTCATATTCAATATCCATAACTAATATGATGCAATGGTAATGGTATCCTCAACAACCTTGTGGATTTTCATGACAATGCTATGTTGGGGAATTTTGTGGGAATTTCACGTGGTCCTCAAGATCTTTTCAGAGCAAAGATTTTTAAGATATTGATGGGTTTTCTTAAAACCAAAAGAATTTTTGCCAAAGGTCTAAGAAATTTTTTTGGGAATCAATGAAATGCCCTTGTGTTAGTTGCTTCCTCAGAGGAAACTTTCAAGTTTTACCAAGACTACCATTTTCTGTTGGCCCTATTTCAAGCTCAAAAACTTGCACTTTGTGAGCAAAGTGTAGGAAAATATGTGAAATCGAGGCTCTCTCTTTTTGAAGCTTGAACTTTGACATTTGTCATATGACTTTAATTTATTACGAAATTGAATCTGAAATTTAGACACAGCAAGAAAGGAAGTTTTGATCTTTGGAATTTATCTCTAGGAACGAATTTACCTCATACATTTATCAAAGGGTCAGAGAATTTTATGGGTATAGTTTCATTGGGTAGTCTTTTAGAGCAAAAATTTCATCTGCTACTATCACAAAGGGATGTTCATGCCCATCAACATTTTCATGTTGTGGTATATCAAAATTTGTTGATGCAAAACCTTTTCCTATGAAAGACCCATTGAAAATTGTTGCATCATTGTCTTTTTCAAAACAGCCAACATCCACCAGAGTAAAGCAATACTTTGCATCACACATTGCAAGCAAGACAATACTATGGAATCCCTTATAGTTATAAAATTCAGAGCCACCCCCAGCCGGGCATTCAATCATAACATGCTTTCCATCTAATACCCCAAGACAATTTGGGAAGTTCCACCGGCTAGTGTAGAATGAAGGTCAAATTTTTGCAGGTCACTGTGACAGGTCACTGCGAGGGCCAAGGGCTCATTGGCTGCATGAAGGAATTCTTTTGTGTATGAGATACTGAGAGCCGCTAGTGTGTTGACATGTAATGTGTCAAAGTGAAGTAGCTAGATGTGCCCAATGACTAAGCCAAGTCATTTACCTAATAATCTTTCAGACAATACATTTTCAGAAAGTTGCTGAAAGCATACCCTTGACCCCATTCCCTTTCGATTTTCGGTTTATAAGCGATTACAGTTCTGTTTGTTTGGTCAAAGTCCGGGCAAAATGCGAGGGGCATTACACTTCAAAAATCTCGTACACATTAACTGGAAATCTGGGAAAAAATCCGGAAATCCTTAAGGAATTCTTTGAAAGCCGGAAACCCCTGGAGCCCTCCTTGAAGTCTGCATGAAATCCCAAGAACCTTTAAATCTTTCTTAAATACACGTTTTTTATAAGAAACTAGGATCAGGCCATAGTACCAAAAGTTTCTAAATCTAAGATGAAATTTTGTCCATTTTAGTACTAAAAGTTTCTTAATTGGTTTCTTACTTTTGAAATCAGAATTATCAATGTGGTTGCAACGATTCTCTCTTATATGGTTAGCCAGTATCTGAGCTACAAAAGATGCAAAAAATTCAGAATTGTGCTGCCAGGATTTTAACCGGTGCGAACAGACATTGTCACATAACCCCAGTGTTAAAACATCTCCACTGGTTGCCAATAACACACAGGATCAAATACAAGATCATAGTATTAACTTACAAATGCATCAACAATCTTGCACCAAAATACCTCGCTGAGTTGGTCACATTAAAAACAGCAGCAAGACGGACAAGATCTTCCGATGATAATTTGAAAATTGAACCACCAAGGACAAAGCTTGTGACAGCTGGAGATCGTGCCTTTATAAGTGCCTCTCCTCATCTTTGGAACAAACTGCCATATGCATTGAGAGCAACGGATTCCTTAGAGACTTTGAAGTAAAAACTGAAGACACATTTGTTTAAAGAATATTTTGATTGGGTTTTATTTTTGCCAATAATTTTTAGCAGTCCTTGTAATTACTTTATATGATATTACCTTATTAGTTTTATGTAAATCATGTAATGCGCCTTTGAGCCGTGTGGATAAATGGTGCAATGTAAATGCCTTTTATTATTATTATCATCATTATTACTCGCAGAACACCAAGCTCCCTATCAAATAGTACTAATTACCACTAATTACAAAATAAAGATTGCGATATGGAGGCCAGGTCACAGCTTTTTTTGTCCCAAGCAAAGAACAGGTTAGTAGGTCCATGAAACTTCAAGGCCGGTAGGACGTAGGCCTTCTGGACCTAGGTAGGCCTTCATAGTCTTAAGTTTTTCTAGTATAGTGATCACCAGCAAGACATGCCGATCATTACTGCTTAGGTATGTTATAGCAGGCGGAGAAAAAAGAAATCCCTTGACAATGAAGGCTTTGACAATTTGATAAGCAGTCTTCAAGAAGAGTCCGCTGCCATTGCCAGCCTTGTGGAATATGTGCATGAATGGTATGGGATAGATGATCACCAATATGCAGGGAATGCCCCTAGCAATCAGCTGAAACATCAAGCTTTCACGTGCCCACAAAATTGGGCTCATTTTATTGAATCAATCGCTGTATCAACGCCAATTTGATGATAAAACGACCAAACAAGTAACCAAGGTTTATCCATTGTTGTATAGAGTTGAGATGAAGAAAATACAGTTTTCTGTTTGCATGTTTGGTCATCAGAGACTTACAGAATGTAATGAAAAAAGCTCCTTTGCTTTATTTCCTCTGTCATTGATTCCCTTCCATAAAAAGGTCTGGCGGGTCGCGCAGCCAAAACAGATAGCATCCCACAAGTGAATCTCGTTATTACAATCAGGGTTCTAATAACGGAGCTTCTAGGTGGCTACGTGGCAGAAGCCGCAAAAAATATTTCACATGGCTACGTGGCCTTGTTCTAGCCAGTGCTTACATGACGTAAGAATAGACCGCACTTCCAACCATAACGACATGTTATTGAATGTGAATGTTTCCAATACAACAGAGAGGATCCCCTCATGTAAAGAAACCCTTCCTTGCCAAATGACAATATCAAATTTCTAATAACAGTTTATGAAACCTGCCAGCCGCCCCTGGTTAGAGAGGTCCGATCCAGAGGACAGTTCTTATGTGATGTTGTTGATTTGCATAATCTAGAAAATATTTTCACATCACCAGCTGATTCAAAAACATTCAACATTGGCTACTGTAAAAACGTTGAGAGAATCAGTAAGAGAAGGCTTGTTGAAAAGGCAGATTTCACTAGAAAAGTTGTCTGTTTGCCATTTGGTGATGGACAAGCTCTGTTTCTGATGCTTCACAATGCAGAAAGATAACAAAGTTACCAGGCGGTAGGCTATGTAAGACATTTCAAAATCATTTTATTGAATAACTTGTATTTTGCCTTTGGAGCAAAATCAAGACATCCAATAAGTGCTCTTTATCTTTGAAAATCCCTGTTTCTTTTATCATTCCAAGGGAGTTAGGGATACATTGTTTGTTCAACTTTTGGAAAAAGTGAGCCTATCCAAATGCAGCATGAAGATCATTGTAGGTTTTCTGAGGAATGCCTAAGATAATCCCACTTTCAGGAAATTTGCTAAGTGTTAAACAATCAGGTCTCTTGGTTTGTTATGTGTTATCTCACTAGCACAGGTAGGCACACATGCAGTTTTAGGTAATTATATGTATGGAGAGATAGTATTTATGTTTTTTCGCAAATGCAATTGTGCTTACCCCAGTTTCATGCAATCTCATACTTACAGAATTCTGAAACTCTGTACACTGATCCCTTAAATATGCTTATATTATGCATCTCTTTATATTTTGAAATATATATACAAATATTGATGACACTTCACACTCATCCAGCATACAACATGTGTGATCACACTTTTCCAGCATGTGCAAACAATGTCAACAAGCCAACAGTGTTGGCCTTCAAGGATCCTCCTAAATCAAAATGGACAAGAAAGGGGCAACATTACAGTGCCCAGTACTTTGAGCTGTAGGACACATTTGCATACATATACAGTTTATGATTTGATGGTACATTTAAATCATGCATTTGCTTATGTTTTTGTTATTATTTCATATTGTTATTGCATTTTAGTTGATGCCTATGCTCTGTTTGATTTCAGACGTATGTATACCACTTATAAAGGCTTGTGCTGTTAAGTGTTTGACCAATGTTTTACCTACTTCTAAATATAGATACATACTAACTTGCACTCATTGTTTGCAGAATGGAATGGTCAAGAGCTGTATGGCGTGAAGGGAAGCGTGACGAAGAAGGGACAGTGCCAAGCTCTTAGGTAAAAGAAGATAAACTATTTTGGCCAACAGGAGTAAACGCTTTACGAGCAATGGCTGAAGGCCGATTGCCAAATGGAAAATGGAGACAGTCTCCTATTGTAAAGACCAAAATGACATCAGGTTAGTCCACTTTGAAAGTCCTTTGATGTATCTTTCCAGGGCATGACTTAGAGTACTATGTCTGTCTTTATACAGTAGCTGTAGACCTAGCTGTTTAAGGCAGGGGATTGGCTGCATGTGCCTCCACGCTTGCCTCAGATTGGCAAGGGGAGCAACTGATTGCTCCCCTCCATGTAAGGGCACACAAGACATGCCGGCCTTGAACTTTAATTCATTATTATTACCTATTGAAGTAAAACAACAGTATTGGTAAGTAATTAATCCATTTCATCTTGACCTCAAAATGTAATTCCTGATAGTTTAATCTCATAGGAAACTATGTACGCCTATAAAGTTGTTATAGATGTTAAGATAGGGTTAAGATAGTATTGCAGAGCTGGGTAAAGATTAGAGCCAAGCACTCTAGAACTCTAGAGAGGAGCATGTTTCCACACTTGCAAGAAGACCAGCAAAGCATTCCAATACTGTTTCCAAACTACCATTCATAGCACAATTAGCGCAACTTGCAGCAAAATCCATACCACAGGTAGCACATGTTGGCTTGCCGTCCATAGGAAGTACAAAGTCCCAGATCAACTGGGATTCCTGCAAACTCTCCCCTGCCTACAATTGATGGTTTCACACCGGAAATTCCAGCACATCTCATCAAGTTGATTCAAAATGGCTATCAATAAGCAAACTATTGACAGAAAATTTGCTTGGTTTTCAAACTGCAGAAGAATGCTGTCAATTATCACGTGGCAAAGATTCTATGCTGAAGTTGTCAAAAAGGCTAATTATGTTCCGTGCAATGGATATTTTGCGCAATTGGCGCAATGAGCGCAATAAGTGATATTTGGCGCAATGAGTGATATTTGGCACAATAAGTAAAGAATAGATTAAGTTAGATGACTGTATTTTATTCTATGTTGTGGAAGTCTATCACTCAGATTCGTCTCAATGTCCAGTTGCTCTAATTACATACATACATACATACATACATACATACATACATACATACATACATACATACATGGCTTTTATGAGCATATCCACAACTAAAGTGTGGCTCTTCAACTCTAGCTAAAAAGGTTTTGTCCCTATGCTTACAATTACAGTAAAAGAATAGTAAAATTGAAAATAAAAGAAATGTAAAGCGTCAAAATGAATTGTTAAAAGACTTGAATAAAAGTTAAGCGGCCAGTCGTTCGTTAGCTTGCATAAAGAGTTCTTTCCGCAGGCTGTTACAGAACGAAGGCAAAGTTGCTTCGTGTCGAACAGTAGATGGCAGTCTGTTGAATTGTTTACTGGTTTGGTCTTGGAACGTTTCTTTTATCATCGAAGACATTAACTTTAGGTCTTCACTACTCCAAAGTATGCGTGCCGTTGTTTTGATCTCTATTTGATTGATAGTTGGCCAGTTTTCAAAATGAATAGCTTTGTATGCGAGCTTCATGCAATTAAATACCCGTCTCTCTTCTACAGGAAGCCAGCTCAGTTTTAGGATATCTTTTGTGGAGACGTATTTGCCGAAAACAAAACTCGCAGCCTTTCTAGCAGGGAAATCCCCAAAACTAAATATTGTAACAAAAGCAATATTTTAGTCCTGAGCAACACTGATGGATTGGCAAATTGTTCGTCTAAAATGCAACGACATAACCTGGATACCATTGTCTGTAGTACTCTCCTTTTAGTACTCATTCTCACTGCACCAAATACACCTGTAATTTTGAGAAACTAAATTCTCGGACTCTACAACAAGGAAGGATAACTGTAGCAAATTCTTACGGTATTTTATCTTTTCTCCTGTATTATATTACTCTGAAAGTGCACATGAGTAATTACATATCCATCGGAAAGGGCTCAAAAAACTTTGCTTTGAAACGTTCACAGGGGCACTGTATATGAAATCATTGTGGACAAATTGGGGGGTCCCAATCACCTATTATGGTTCTTACATAGCTTTCCCAGTGAAGCAGTTTATACCACAACATAAAGACAGCAGTACTTTTTCTCTCAACTAAAGAAATAGAAATACATAGAATTGAATGGTTAATTATTTATCTTTGTGTCTTTTCCCATGCTCCAAAGTCATTACAGTTTCCTGCCGCAATGAAAACATGGGATACTATGTTGCTGAGCTGTAATGAAATTACACAACATCATTGGCTGTTTGTGTATTGTACCACCTATTTTATTTCTTGCAATAAAATGGCACATAAATTCTCTCTGCTTCAAAGCCTTTGGGGTATGACTTGGACAGCCAATATGATATAGACTTTGGCAACCAATGAAGTTTTGTTCTTTTCCTTGCAGGAAGGCCAAGATCCACACTATCTCCATCGCCGTCCCACTTCCACTTTCTTGTTGGCAGCTCCCACTTCGCTGCACTGACTTTGCTTAACCCTCTCTTTGACTTGGCGCTTTAAATTGCAGAAATATTTCTCTCGTCAGGCTGGTACTTCTGTTTTATTAGTTCCACAATAAAGGCCACTTGTGTCCAAAGCATCCTTGGATCAATGTATCGCGAATCCGTTCTTTTAAGTTTAGGAATATCATTTGCTTTGTCCGCCATCTTTGTTTTTTAGGTACAATCTATGTTTTGTGTATGACAGTAAATTCAAAATGCAGTGAAATGAAATAATTCTAATGATAAGCTCTGTGGGCCATACCAAGGAATTTAAGATATTTGCAGCAATGCCCCTGAACTTTCACCGAAAGATCCGGTGTAAGTTTCATTTTATCATGTGAGACATGATTGTTGGATCAATTCTCTCGATATCCGGAACCATGGTTCCTGGATGGCTTCCTTCGATCGCAAATATTTATAAAAATTGATTCTTATTGAAAAGAAGGATGAGGCAAGCGACAACAATCATTGTTTTGAACTTCTTATTAATAGACATTCCATGTTATTTTGACAAATCCAGTTGTTAGGACATTTCCAGTTGAGATATAAAAATTAGTTGATTAGATGTAAACATGTTTTATTAGTTAATCGAACATTTCGAACCAACTTGGTTCTTCATCAGCGAATCTGATTAACGATGAGTGGCAATTTATACCAAGAAACAAACAAACCAAAAGGCGAAGTAAACAAGCGTGAGTTACATTTCCTACGCACAGGGGACCTGGGGCCTAAGCCTCAGGTGAATAAAGTGGGGAATAAAGCTGATCCTTGATTCTTATTGCAACTTTTTTTTATATTTGCCTTTTGGCTGCTAAAATGTCATAAGATTTAAGTAACCATAACTACCAGACCCAGGCATACGTTTCCAGCAAGAAAAAAGCAGTTTGGCCAGCCTTGTAAGGAATTATATCTTGAAAATTCTAAATAAGGATTTTTATGGATTTTGTGTGGGTTTTTCTTAAAAACAGAACAATTTTTGCCAAAAGTACATGAGGTTTTTTAGGAGAGAATGCATCCCCCTGAATGTTTTTGTCAATATTATCATCTCTATCACAAGCACAAAGCTGTTTGAATCTGAAGCTGTGAATGTTGGGAGTATACAAACTACTTTTGTACCACTGAGAGACATACCTGAACAAGGTGAAAATGTACCACTGATGAATCTGAACAAGAGTACATAGAGTGTGCACCATATTTTGCACTATGCCCCATGCCGTCGTATCTTGCGTCTCCAGCAAGAGCAACTTGATCAGAACTGTCTCTTAGCCTTTGCAACATCTTAGCCTGATATGTTTTCCAATGGACATAAATTGTGGGGGAAAAGCTTTGTCTAGAAGATGATCAAAGTCTCAGAATGCATAACTATTGATCTCAACTTTTACTTTTAAAATAACAAACTTGGGATACATATTACATCTTATCTACGGTAATACAGAAGGTTGAAGGGCTTCAGTTTTATGTTTGCAATTTTAAAAGCTGGCCAATCATAACACTACCTTCAACAAAAAAGGAATTGTGAAATACACTGCGTTCGGCTTTATCTGACACTCTGCTCTCCAATAATAACTAAGTGCAGAGGAGATAAGAGTACTTTTTGGATGTGGTTACAAAGAGCCAATTTTCAACCAGCTAGCAGCACATATGGTTTAGGATTTATGTACATTGTGACAAGAAGTCCTAAGGATTTTGAAGAAGCCTTCACATGTTTTAATGTGTACAAGCCTGTGCGGTGTCAATTCTAGAGTCTCTGAGAACTCTTGTTTGCACCACTGCACAGCACTTGTTTTTTCTGGTGTTGCCCCAAAATTTGTAACAAAGTTGCGTATCTACTGTCATTGCCGAAACCATCAAGAGCACTTTACAATGAAATAAAATTTACCCTTTGATGTTTGAAGAATATTGAAAGTGATATTGTAGAAAGATTCATGTGCTTGAAGATCCGGATAACTTTTGAGATAGGAGCTAGCAAGGTTGACATGCTCAGTAGAAGGTTGCCAGCCAGTATTTGGCAAGCAAACGATGTGTATGCTGGTTCATCATGCGATCTCAACAGGAAGCTTCCTTGTAGAACTCGCATTTTTCCTGCACTTATTTTCCTGCAATATTTCACTTTGAAATCCGCGAAGTCCGTGGAATTCATTTTCACCTAATATCAAAATTGATTCCGCGGATTTTGTATTTTGTGGATTTTTTGTACATCTGCGGCATCCGCGAAGTCTGCATAATTCACCTGGCTGAGCTGAGGCATCGGAGAGAAACTTTCAACAACATTGAATGACTTAACTTTTGTTGTGTTGATCTTTGGATCGTATGCTTTGATATGATTCGATTCGCATCGCATCGTAAGGAAATGGCATATTTTGTTTTGTTGTGTTTATGGGCCACACAAAAATCCACTACAGAGGCTCTAGGTTGGAGGCAGGGGGCCTTTATTTAATTTACTCATTTAATAGTTTGCTAAAGCATTTATTTCTTTCTTCTTTGTGCTTTAATAACTTCATTAAACCTAATTTTAGAAGAGTGCCTAGCATAAATGTGTGTCAGTTCTGCTGTTATGCTTGGTGACATTCAATGATAATTCCTCCACATTTTGAGCCCATTACCTCTTGTTTTTGCTTGTCCTGGAGTTCATTTAACCATCACCTGTGCATGTGCAAATTATTTGTTTCCAGGCGAGTTGCGGGAGAAGGGTGAAGTTTCAGATCTGACCACTCACACAAGCGTTGACACAAATGCATCCATTTATTAATTTCTCCTTTTTGATTGATATCATCAGATCAAATGTATGAAAGGTATCATCAGATCTTACGTATGAAAACATGCATGGAAAAACATTGGTCAATTTTCCTGTCATTGTCATTTTCAATGATGCTTCCCACTCGTTTTCAAACAATTACCATCATCGTGTTTGCTTGTCCCCAAGTTACTAAGTCGGATATGTGTTGGAAAGGAGGCAGTGTTGGGAATATGATGAATTCTCATAACACACAAAACACATTTTTAAATCTAAAACACAATACGAAACAGTTAATAGTCCTTTAACATATTATTTAACAATTATTACAGTATAGTAATAATCAGCCAAATCCAAAGGATGTTGTGCAGGTGAAATGTTATTGTTTTGGTATTTGTTGTGAAAGGAGAGAGGTAGCTTTGATTCTGATATAAAGGGGAACAGGGAGGTACAAGAGGACTGCATTAGACTTCCAGTCACCCAAAATCTTGATGATCTCAAGGGGTAGCCCAGCTTGGAAGGCCCATGAAGCCCCCCCCCCCACGCCGAAAAGAATGGGAACCGAATTCCATTCTTGGGAGGCCACAGTTTTTCAGGAATGTACGCAGCTTAGCCATGAATAACCCATAGGGGAATGGCCGAATAGCAAGGGAGGAATGTACCCATTGAAAAGCCTGCGAGTCTTGGGATACGTGAGAGGTGAAGGAGAAAGCTTGAAAGACAGCAGAACTGGGCAAAAAGGGGAGCCTGAGGATGCAATCAGGGCAGGGGGGATGGAATAGTATCCCACAATGCTTTGCGTACCATTCATATTATCGGAGTTGCGCATTGGAATTTGATCAGTCGGAAGTTTTGCACGAAGGTGAAGGACGAAGCTGTGACGTTGGCCTAAAGTAACCGAAGCTTTGCAAGAAGTCGATTCGCTGATTTTGAAACAAAATAAAACCACCCAACAGCTTTAATGCATTGGCCAACTACCAGGAGAAGAGATAGCAGTGAAAATCTGAAGAGAATATTGTTCAGTGTTGCTGTGGGGCAAGCATAATTTCTTCGGTCACATTGGACGAGAACCGCATTTTGTTTTCAGGTGAAATAAAGCTTTAGATGTTGGGACTTAGTGGGACTTAGATGTTTTTCTAGCAGTCAAAGCCCTGTGAAGTGTAAATGAAAGCAAAACATTGCTAAGTCCCGTCCCCGTCTATCAGAAAACGAAGAACAAATCTGATAAATTTTGGTCGAAGTGCGGTGCTTAGGCCCACAGAAACTTTCCACAAAAAACAGTCGATTGAAGCTTATCACTAACCGACAATGACTGAAATTCACAATAAAACTGTGTGTAAATGCTCAGTTAATCATATTCGAATCAAAACACCTACCCAAATTGAATAGTCCATCTCTGCAATGCCAATCTTTAGACCCAGTGTAGAAGAGGACGAACAATTTTCCGCCATTTGCAAAATTTTGAAGAACGGCGCTCAAAAGCTTCGCGGGGGGCGTTTCCATCCCCCCCTGCAATCAGGGGTATCTGCACCACCTTTTCCCTAAACTGAATGGTTTTGCTCCAGCGCACCCTAATGAGGGCACCCCCCGGAAAGAAAGGGAAATCAGCCTTTGTGAGCTGCTTACCAGGATCAAAGCTTCCAACCTTGTTGAGTAAATGTGATTTCCGAAACATACCATAAAAGGCAACCAGACATATTGCCCAGAAGGCAGCATCAACACTGTAGGTGAGGTTGAGCTGTGAATGAATACCACACAGGATATCAAAGTTGATAGGGAGCTTCTGTTGAGGGGCATTACCATGAACCCGTTTGACCCCTGTGAGAAGGAAAGAGAGTTGCCAATTCCCACTAAGAGTCGTAAAGGTCAAATTCTTTGTGCATTAGGCCAATAATGCCAAGGTACTGTTTGATGCTGGAGAAATTTAATGACCACGCCAAATATGCAGTGTATAGGCAAATCCCATGTGTAGACGCAGGAACTGGAGGAATGTTCATAGCATGACAAAATCGGAGGTAGGTATCTCAATGTGTGCTATAGGCCCTTTTGGTGCTTTGGGCAAATGCCTGGTTGCGGAAGAAAGCAATCTCCTCAATGAGCTTCCTGTATACCTATGCAGAACCTAGAACAGAGAAACAAAGCACTATTCTGAGACATGTGGTCGACAAGGAGCTCACAGGAGACATGGTGAGAAGGTGTGTATTTACAAAATTCTCAGTACGGTTGTAGTAATGCAACGCCGTAATGCATGCGAGAAATACGGTCTGCACAAATATTGTCTATGCCTGGAACATAAACAGCGGTTAAACAAGAGTTATGAATAGCTGATAGCCAAAACAGATGCCGGAGCCATGACATGACGATTGGATTGGCAGTAGTGCCCTTATTAATCATGGCTACTGCGGCTTGATTATCACAGTGGATAATCACATGATAGTTAGCCAATTGGGGACCCCACCTCCTAATAGCTAGATAGATTGCAAATGCCTCTTTAACATTAATATGGAGGGGAGCTACAAGAGGGGCATCCGCAGGCAGAAAGGAATAGGCCCAATCCCCCCAATAAAAAGCACCAACAGCATCCTGAGAGGCATCTGTTTCAACATCAGCTATTGGAACTTTGCTGTGAAGTAATCGTTTGCCATTGAAGACAGCTAAGAAACTCTGCCACCAGAATAAATCCTTTCGGAAATCTGGAGTGAAGCAAAATTTGGCAGAAGCGGATCGAAGTGAATTCAAGCTGTCTAAAATACGACGTAAGGAGGTGCGCCCCCCGTGCACCACACGACGAGCCCAATTGAGCTTGCCAGCGAGTTGCTGAAGCTGGCGCTTGGTAGCGCGTTTCCGTGCAAGGAAGGTGTTGATTAGCAACCTAGTTTCCTCTAATTTGCTTTGAGGCAAGGAGAGCTCCATGGCACATGTGTCAGAAACGATCCCCAGAAAAGTGAGCTGCTGGCAGGGGGGAACCACCTTGGATGGACTAATTTGAAACCCGAGGTCTAACAGCAGCTCGCGAAGAGTAGTGAACACAAGCTCACACTCTGCTTGGGGTGGAGAAACGATGAGGAAATCATCTAGGAAAACGATGATCCCCTGGAACCCTCTGCTGTGCATCATGCGTTTGACGCTTTGCGTCAAGCTATGGAATATGTCAGGAGATCTCCTACCCCCAAAACAAAGGCGTGTGTCATACAAAGGCGTATGCCTACACGTGCGATTGAGACAGGATGTGTTTTTCAAGCTCTAAATTGCGATGTAATGTTGTAAACTTCCCAAAGAAATTCTGCTGAAGGCTGGTTATTTGGCAAATGTAAATTTGACTTTTATGTATATAAAAGCGACATGATAATGGCAAGTGAAGTTTTCATCGAAAAATCAAATGGACAAGTTGGAACCATTGAAGTTAACAACAAAGAACGACTATCGAAATGGGACTTGGCAATTACAGAGAGGTATAAACATTTTGATGTAAATAACAATGGCATTAACATCAAATGGGTATCGAATAACGATAAAGAATTGAAAGTTAAAATATCAACACCCAATATTCGTGTCAAATGTCGGCAATCGTATACTCTAACAGTCTACAGAGGTGAAAATGCCAAAACAATTATGATTCAATCAAAATCAGTCCTCCCTTGGAAGAACTTTGAGCTACCCAATTTAAAAGAGCTTGTAAATGGCACAGAATATGACCAAATAACATGGAATCTTGATTGGATTCTCAAAGATAACGAAACCAACGATACACCAGGTTCAGATCTGGAACAAAAAGACAGCCCCAACAAAATCATTTCTTCCTCGCCGAAACTCACATCCAAATTGAAAGATGCGCTGCACATGAAAGCTGAGAAATCTATTCTCAAATTTAATAGTGATAATGAAATAGACAATCAAAGATTACTAAAAAATATTGATGCACTAGAATGCAAAGTTGCAAAACTTGAAAGAGAGAAGGATAATCTACAAACAGATCTGAAAGCGTCAAACGAAAGAATCAAAGAGCTCCAAAACAAAGTCAATAAATTGTCAAGCAACGACCTTTCAAATAAAAATAAAACAACCATAAATTCATGCCAAAATGAAATGACGAAAATTCAAGAATGCCTCGCAAAATTGGAATCAAAAATAGACGGCACAGCCCTTCACCCAGAAGCTGTATCTAATATGAATGCAGAAATTTCAATTTTAAAAGAAGAGTTTGAGTCTCACAAACAGATGATAGATAAAAGCTTGCCGGCCGCCCTTGCAGACTGTCGCTCCATGAGTTCAAACATTAGTCAATACATCGATGGACGCTTTTCAAGACTCATAAATAACCAGATAGAGCCGAACAATGTAAAAATTTCTGAAATTGAACACGCTATTCAACAACTTCAAATAAATCACGATAAAGCAATTAATATCATCCAACAGATCAAAGACCAACCAGTTCCAGTGTCGCAACCCCTTTTAAATCAATCAACGCGCCTACATTCGGAAACAAGTGATCAATCAATGAGCGTCCCTACGTCGTCAATACAATCAGCACGAAACCAAGACGAACACTATGCAATGCCATCAACATCAATTACCAACAATAATGATGAAATTAAACAAATTCCAGTACCAGAGCAAGAACATGATCCTATCCAAAGAAATGAATCATGTGATATACTAATCGTAGGTGACTCAATTCTCCAAATGATAACAGAGTCCAAATTTCACAGATCAAAGAAAACAGCATGCCATTTCAAAAGAGGTGGAAAAATAGATGACATCACCCAAATTATTCAAAATGAGACGCTGGAAGTAAGAGAGCTTGTCATCCTGCATGTTGGCACCAATGACGTCGCCGAGAATAAGCACGACCATGCTACTCTCACTAATAAGATGCAAATGTTGCTCAACGTAACAAAAAACAAGTTTCCAAATGCAAAAATTGGTTTGTCGCTGATCCTGCCCAGGATAGGAAATAACAACTTCAACAATGCCTTCAAAGCAGCAAATCAAGAGTTGCGAAAATTAGCCCGTGACAACCAAGTCACATACATTAACCACTTTGGAGTAGAATCAGACAAAAGTGCGTTTTACAAAGATGGAATACACCTTACAAACGAGGGGACAAAGATCCCGGTACGAGAAATCAAAGACATCTTATTCAACAGAAACCAAAGAAAGCCTTCAGACAAAATCAGCCACCCCTTAAAATTGCAGCACCAATATCAGCGAAAACAAATGCAAACCTCATTCCAATACACTGCAATCACAACACCTGAGATGAGAAATGATTACAAACGCCAAGAGCAACAACAGCAACAAATACAACAAAAACAACAACAACAGCAGCAATATATATACAAACATCACAAACCTATCCCGCAAGTCCCCCAGTCAATTTACCAATACACCCTCCCATATCCTCCCCAAAACATTCCTTGGCAGCAACAACAACAACTACAGCAACAACAACAACAACAACAACATTATGAACCCCATAGAAATGAACCCTTTGCTTCATATCAACGACATCAACAACAACCAGTACAGCTTTTGCCAAACTACCAGCCCCCGCCAATCAGCGGAACCAATGGAAATCTGAGCAGTTACTACTGGTGAGTTACCTGGACCATAAGACTCTTAAAAACACTCCCAATTTATCGTCTTAAAAGACTTCTATCTAGCGTATTTTCCCTTTCATCTGGTTTTCCATTCACCCTATTTAACGTTTCGCGCCACGGACTTGCCATAAAAGTCCACAATGAGCCGTTCACGAATTGAACTATCTGTCCTAAATATCAACGGCTTAACAAATAACAAATTAACAGATGAATCTTTTGCAAAAAATCTGTTAAACCCCTTCTCGGTTAACTGTTTAGTTGAAACTTTCACAAACAAAGATTCAAATTTGACAATCAATGGATTCAATCATTTTCATTCTTTTCGCAAAAATGAACTAAAATCAAGTAAAAGATCTTCAGGAGGAATAGTTTGCTATTTTAGACAAAAGTTCAATAATGCAATACAAGTAATTCAAAGTAAACACGATGATTTGTTATGGATTAGATTTAAGAAGGACTCCTTCTCAATTAATAGAGATATTTATCTAGGTATTGTATACATAATTCCAGCAAACTCCACTTCCCTGAATCACAGGACTGATAGCTTTCAAACACTGCAAGAAGAAATCGATGAATTCTCACAAAAAGGTGATATAATCTTGGGAGGCGACTTTAACAGTAGAATCGGTCTCCTTCCTGATTATATCGAAGACGATAACAATGTTTATGGAAACAATGACCCAGAACAAATAGACAACACTGAGTATGCCAATAGATACTCCCAAGATAAAACAGTGAATAGCTTTGGTAGACAATTGATTGATTTATGCCTCACACAAAAATTAAAAATTCTCAATGGAAGGACATTAGGCGATTTAACTGGAAAATTCACCTGCTTCAAACGAAATGGCAATAGTGTTGTAGATTACGTAATCTGCAGCGAAAATATTTTGAATAAAATCTCTACTTATAAAATTAATGATATTACACATTTTTCTGACCATTGCCAACTAACATTATGTCTTAACATATATTTCAAAGGAAAAGAAACTAAAGGCACCAATAAAAATACCATTAAAAATAAAACATCTAAAGATAAAATTAATTTGAAATACATTTGGAATGATGATTCCAAACAAAAACTAAAACAATACTTTAATGACCAACTGCTCGACCAAGCAAGAACTGATATAAATGAAAACGCTACACCAGAACAGAAACTCATAACACTAAACGATTTGTTGATAAAAGCTTGCAATCAATGCTTACATAAACAAAAAAGGAGTCATAAAAATGTCACAAAAAGATTAAAGCAGAAAGCTTTTGATACAAACTGCTACAATAAAAGGATAGAACTTAAAAGACTTGGAAAATTAATGTGCAAATACCCAAATAACGTTCACATTCGCAATACCTATCATACCACAAAAAGGAATTACGGATTCATGTTAAAAAAAAGCATCCAAATGCAAAAAGAGAGAGAACTAAAAAAAGTAGATACACTTGGAAAAATGAGTATAAGAGACAAATGGAAAATCAGTAAGTCATTTACTAATGAACAACCTGAAATTGACTCATCTGCAGAAATACCTAGCAATGAATGGTTAAGTTTTTATAAATCACTAGCATATGATGAAACATTGAATACCGAGCCTGATATAGAAAATCAGAATATATCATTAACCACGAACAACATCAGCGCAGAAGATAGAAGAGAAATGGATCTCTTCCTCAACAAAGAAATTTTAACTCAGGAAATTCTTTCCATTGGTAACAAGTTGAAAAACAATAAAGCAGTAGGCTATGACAACATATCAAATGAGATCATCAAATTCTTCCTGAATTTAAGACAAGGAACTGAGATAATAAAAATACTCTTTAACTCTACATTTGGCAGCTACCTTCAAACATGGAAAGATGGATTGGTTAGACCTATTTTCAAGAATGGTAACAAAATGGAAGCAAAAAATTATAGAGGAATTACCCTTACATCCTGTCTTGGAAATTTTTTTAATCAAATACTTTGTGCGAGACTTACAGAAACATTTGAAAAATATGAAATTTTTCCAAACAACCTCATGGGATTTCGACCAGGTATGAGGACGTCAAACAATGTATTCATTCTTAAATCTTTAATTGAAAAATCTTTTAAAAACAAGGAAAAGCTGTACTGTTGTTTCGTAGACATCTCAAAAGCATTTGATAGAGTATGGCGACAAGGACTCCTTTATAAACTAAAAAAATATGGAGTCACTGGCAAAATGCTAACTACAATAGAGAACTTATATAATGATACTAAAATAAAAATGTTAATTGGAGATAACATATCAGAAGAAATTGATATAAATATGGGTGTAAAACAAGGTGACCCTCTCAGCTCCTTTCTATTTAACGTAGGTATGTGCAATCTCTGTACAATGTTAGACTCAACTCAAGATAACGATACTCCACCAATAGGCAATAATAAAGTCTCATGTTTATTGTGGGCAGATGATATTGTTTTGATATCAAAATCCAAAACAGGATTAGATAAAAATATCAGCATTTTAGAATCATATTGTACGAAATGGCGACTAAAAATAAATACAAATAAAACTAAAGTTGTCATATTCAATAAATCTGGAAAAGTACATAGAAAGGAGAAATTCTATATCAATGATAAAGAAGTAGAAATTAAAAAGAATTACAAATACTTAGGATTTAAATTAGATTGTAGCGGAAATTTTAACGAAACAATAAATGACCTGGCAAATAAAGGAAAAAGAGCTTTATTTAGTATATATAGGTTATCTACATTTCACTACATATCAGTTAAAACAATGATTGAAGTGTTTAGGGCCACAATAAAACCAATACTTTTGTACGGTTCTGAAATATGGGGATATCAATCTAAAATGGAAAATAAAATAGAAAATGTCCAAACAATGTTTGGCAAACATATCCTAGGAGTACACCGAAAATCAACCAACATTGCTGTTATGAAAGAACTAGGTCTAAGACCACTTAAATTAGAGATGCAAATAAATGCTCTAAAATACTATGACTACTTGGATCAAAACAGAAATGGTCTGCTCAAAGATGCATTAGTAGAAAATAAAGCAATTAATGGTTCATGGTACAATAACATCATTAATATAATTGATGAGACCAATTTTGAATGTAATAATCTCCTTTCAAAAGATAACTGTAAAGATGATATAACATATAAATTAATCACAAAGAAGAATAATGAAACAATAAAAAAGTATTGCACGAAACGTTTAGCTATAATCTACGAAGATGAAACGACAGAACGATTCTCTAAAATGAGCAAAATGAATTCCTACCAATCTCTTCAACACAATTCAGAAATAAATAAGTATCTCTTAGTAGTTGAATCTCGACGACACAGAGCATCTCTAACAAGACTTTTGATCAGTGCACATAAATTGAAAATAGAAACTGGTAGATATACAAAAAATGGAAGATTAAGTAGGGATAAGCGCACTTGTGACTTTTGCAAGAAAATATCCACGCCAATAGATGATGAAGTACATTTCATATTTGACTGTATGCACAATGAACTAGAAAGATACACCTCCTATGATGAATTAGGATTAGAAAGGTATGAGATGGATGCAAAAACTTATGATGACAAAATTGAGATACTTAAAAACATCTTAAATGAGCCCAAAAAAGAACAGCATTTAAGGGATCTAGCAAAATTTATATACAAATCAGAAATAAAAAGAAATAGCGTTATCAGTTAGAAACAAATTTAGAAGAGATGAGATTGATTATGTAATTTAAATATGACTTTCGTTCTATTGACCGTATTATGATTAAATAACTATCACTTATGTATCTTGTATTCTATAGTTTATTTTTTCTAGTTTATATTTCATAGTTCATTTATTTTTCTTTTATTCACCGTAGCCTAAATGTATAACTAGTACTCTGTATAGGTTATATATTTTAGCTTACTAGAACCAATAGTATTTGGTTGATGAATATTTGAATTGAATTGAATTGAACATCACTTCCACACAACACTCCATCATGCAGTTCCTTACATTCCCTACCAGGCAGTTCCTCTAGTTTTGCTACCGTGACAATGACACGTGGCATATTCACAGCTGTCAACATATCTTTCTCTGCATCTTGGTGGAGCAGTCCTTGAAATTCTGTATCCAAACATGACTTGGTGTCCTTGATATCAGTTTCTTCATATTTTTCCAAATGTGGCTCCAGTATGCCCTGTATGTTATTTATGTCGACTTGATGGCGATACCAACGTATTCTCACTGAATCCGTCTCCTTTCCTTCCAGACCACTAAGATATGGAGAGAGCGAAGGGGGCTTCGCTGTCTGGAAGGAAAGTAGGATCGTGCGAGCCGTCGCTGAGGGAGGAGCGGTGGGTCTATTTTGTACCGTGCAATGCTTGTTGCTCACAAAGAAGGCTGAAATGACCCCAGAATTTTCCTATATACCATCCAATTCCCTAGGGACTATGAAAATGTTCTCCCCAGGCCTCATTAGTAATCTCGGGTGTGTGGCACCTTAGAGTCTTGGAATTTCGTGAGACTTCTCCAATGAGAATACCAACGTATTCTCACTGAATCCGTCTCCCTTCCTTCCAAACCACTAAGATATGGAGAGAGCTTCGGGGGCCGCATATCTGGATTAAAACAGAGGATAGAGGCTGAAAAACAACAACTCCATTGTTTCGATGAGAAATTATCCAAACTAACATGTGGCTAGATATAACCTCCATAACTCAA
The DNA here is from genome assembly GCA_964020215.1 of Aurelia sp. 3 sensu Dawson et al. (2005). Classification (NCBI taxonomy): domain Eukaryota; kingdom Metazoa; phylum Cnidaria; class Scyphozoa; order Semaeostomeae; family Ulmaridae; genus Aurelia; species Aurelia sp. 3 sensu Dawson et al. (2005). Next base: position 570,042 of record CAXHUP010000067.1, read on the forward strand.
GTATAATAGGACAGCAAGAAAATGTATTCATTCGAATAACTGTTTGTAGCCTTCAAGCGAATTCTTTGTTCTAAAAAATTGACCAAGTTTTTCAGCAGTGGTAATGCTGGAGGCTGAAGAGACTGCCGCAGAGGAAGCCAGAAGTGAGCTAGTATTGTCGGGTGCAATGACCTTTTCACATTGAGCATAATGCATTGCCATATCGACGCTTTTCCAAGAGTGCCAGAGTAATGGAGCATCCACTCCGGAAGCTATGCATTGTTTCGCCTGATGATATTGAAAGGGTTTGTAAGTGATGCTTTAGCCTGTTTGCTACGGCTGACCCTAAAAAAGGATTTTCTGTTACATGGCCTTGGCGATTAGTTGTCCGGAACAAAACCCCCCTTTTTAAGTCTATGGACATAAGCCTTGATAAGGACAGATAGAGTTTCAAATTTGAAACAGGGCAGACGGGAGAATCATCGATTTTCTTGATTGCAAAAACATTGCTGCCATTTCCCCAAAGCGTTTTCCCAAACACCTGGTTAAATATGAAGCTATTAGCATCCGGGGAGGAAAGCATATCAACCGATTTTACTCGGCCAAGGTCAGAGCCTCTATCGCCTGAAAAGAAATCAATGGAGAAAAAGGCCAGATCTCTTGCTAGGATATAGATCGTTGATGGTTTTGTTCCCTGCTATTTAATTTCGCTTTTGAGACTGTTGCAGAGTACTAAGAGCTTGTCCATGAACATTGGGACTGCTTGAGATGGGAAGGTTCTAGCCATTGTTTGCTCCTCTAAAACCAAATCGTAATAGTCCTTTACGGAGGGGTGTCTTACAGGGTTACCAAGGTGCAGGTCATCATTCCATGTCGATCCTCGGCCACTTTCCTTAACCCTTTGCCTCCCTTAGTCTCTGTACCAATTTTGAAGAAGTTTCATGCAGTTTCAATTTTGGTCATTTGTTCCACTTTCCATGCCATTTGGACCACCTTTGTAAAATTATTTACAAAATTCATTTCTATGTTCGTAACTAGCATGTTCCAATTAGGACATGTACCAATTTTGAGACAATTCTATGCAATTTAATTCTTTGGTCATTACTGCCACTTTATGTGGCATTTGTACCACTTTGGTGACAGCATTTTCAAAATTCCTGCTCATCATATCAGCATGATTGAAATAGGCTTTATACCAATTTTGAGACAATTCCATGGAATTCCAATTTTTGGTCAATTGTGCCACTTTTTGTGCAGCTTGGACCACTTTGACGACAGTATTTTCAAAAATCATGTCCTTATTCATAATCAGCATGTTTGAAATTGCCACTGCACCGATTTTGAGACAGTTCTATGTAACATAAGTGTTTGGGTATTTGTGCCATTTTTCTTGCCATTGGGACCAATTTGGTGACAGAATTTTCAAAAACCAAGTTCATATTTGTAATCAGCATGTTTGAAATAGTCTCTATACCAATTTTGAGTTGATTCTATGGAGCATCAATTTTTTTGGTGATTTGTGCCACTTTATGTGCCATTTGGACCAATTTGGTGACAGTATTTTAAAAAATCATGTCCATTTTCGTAATCAGCATGTTTGAAATAGGCTCTGTACCAACTTTGAGACAATTCTATGTAACATCAATTTTTGGTCATTTGTACCATTTTCTGTGCCATTTATACCAATTCGGTGACAAAATTTTCAAAAGTCAAGTTCATATTCGTAATCAGCGTGTTTGAAATAGTCTCTATGCTAACTTCGAGTCGATTTTATGCCGCATCAGTTTTTGGTCATTTGTGCCACTTTTTGTGCCATTTGGACCACTTTTGTAAAATTACTTACAGAATTCATTTTCATATTCGTAACTAGCATGTTCCAGTTAGGTCATGTACCAATTTTGAGACCGTTCTATGACATTCAAATTTTTGGTCATCTGTACTACTTTTTGTGCCATTTGGACCAATTTGGTGACAGTATTTTAAAAAATCACTTCCATTTTCGTAATCAGCATATTTGAAATAGGCTTCATACGAGCATTATACGTCAGTAAATGCGTTTTAACGCCCAGGCCTACGTCACATCTACAGCCCCTGTTGGTTTATGGGTGTCTAGTCCCAAACCCCTCGTTTGGCCACCATCATCAAAGCGTGTCCTCATCTGGTCAAAGCTTGCTAAGCTCAAGATCATCATTTGTACCACTGAAAGAAATTATCCGTGAATATGTCCGAATCAAGGGCGGCTACAGTTATCATGCAGAAGGAAATGTTGCATTCGAGAAGAGATTGGTCGAGGAAACCAAAACACACCCTTCGCCTCCGCTGTGCATCGTACGGCTTTCGACGATCTGGAAGAAGGACCAGCTCGTGGAACGTTTGTTTGCCCATCTTCACCCGGAGGTCAATGCCCCAGTCACACTCCCAAGCCTTAACAGAGCGGGCCCAAGGTCTTCCAGCAACCACCATGCCTCTAACAACGATGTTGACGTGGATAGCTCGTCTTCAGAAGCCGAGGAACAGGGAAATATCCCCATGTCAAGAAGTGCAGCGGCTTCGTCCATAATCACCGCGTCTGGAGCAAACAACAACATGGCGGCACAACCGCCCGTTGCAGATGACAGCAGAATCAGAGCCATCATCAGGGAGGAGTTGTTGGCAGCACGTCCCACCCAAGTAGATCAAATTGCCTTGCCACAGTCGCAGCTTTCCCCAGCTTCATTGGTAATGCCATTTAATTCAGTGCCATCCCAACAACCAGCCACCTACCCGCCAGTGTTGCAAGCTGCAGCTACGCCCACCGTCAACCAGCATGCATCACTTATGGCGTACCAAGGTAATAGTGCCTTTTGCAATAACATTACGTCTTCTATTACCACTTCTTTACCACCGATCTCAGCAAAAATTTAAAAGGCAATCCAAAACAGGGAGTACATTGACCTGAACTCGCTTCTCCCTGCAAGTTTGTATGATTGTGACCCAAACGCAACAAAAGGAAGCTTTGAGCTTGATCCTTCATCCCAATCTGGGAATAACAAGCAATTCTTGCTAACCCCATCTACCACCAGCAAGCAAAAATCAACAGCATAAATTCTTGGTTCGAAGCTTGGAATGTTTTTTGTCCAAGTCATGGTGAAATACCACCCACAATTGGCATCTGAATTGCTGGCCTATCAAGAAGTGATCTGTGGTTTTCAACGTAACTATCCAACATCAGCCTGGTTACGTTATGATACGGCCTTCAGGATGAATATGGGCCTAAATAAATCCTTATCCTGGGCTCGCCATGATGAATATGCTTTCAACAGGTTTATCCGCTGTTGAAGTAGCCAGCTTCCCCAACCACAGTGTTTCAAATGTTTGGCAATGGGCCATTATGCTAACAACTGTCCAAAGGCATCTCTTGCTGGTAACTCCAATTTTCGTCCCAGCAATGCAGCCTCAGAAACCCCCACTTGTTTCAGGGAAGCCCAGTTTGGTCAAAAACATTCTGCCCACTACAATGACACACATGGAGACAGATGCACAACTCCCTACCGTAAATTTGCCCACAAATGCCAAAGATGCAATGGGCCCCACCCAAAGTCAGCTTGCACCGGCTTTGTTAAGAAATTTTAACCCGTTGCCAACATTTGCTCCAACACCGTTAAACATTGAAAACATTGAAAAACAACTGGTGTCTTTTCCAGATAAAGAGTTTGCAAACAATCTTGTACATAGTTTGAAGTATGTTTTCGTGATCGGTTATAATGGCCCAGAGTTTAGACCCCATGTAAACAGAGGCTTAAAACGTCCATAAAAATTCCAGAACGAGCTAATTGCATACATTTCCTGCATATATCTCTCAGATCATTCATGTTCAACATTCTAATTTGCTGTTTCCTATTTGTAAGACTAATGGCTCGTTTCAGTTTTCATTCATATTCACCAAAATAACGTTCCTCACAGTTTCACTGCAAACAGATACAAACTTTAAAAATGGCACGATTTAGGCAACTCGTTAATGATAACTATGATTTTTTGAATGGATATGAATCGCAAAGTCCGGATGAATTTTCACCACAACAGCGAGAAATGATGTTTCCTCCACGAACGTCCACCCCAGTTTCTAACAATCAGCCGCGCTTGTCAGTGCCACAGTTTCATTATCAAGAACCAAGCAATGCTCCTAGATTTATCCCACCACCTCAGCGCCATTTCTTCCAGCCAACATTCTTAGATCATTATGGTAGCCTGGAGAGACGACAACCAAGTGTTGTGAACGAGGAAAACGAAGACACGGCCTCTCAATGCTCCGAATCTTCTGAGAATTTGCCTTCAGAGAAATCGAAAAGTAAATGGACTGCTCCTGAAACTGATGCTCTTGTATACGCATGGAGGGAATGTTTCGTTGACTTGGAAAGCCACAGAAATCCATTGGCGTGGAAAAGAATTCTTGCAGCAGTCAACAAGAAAGGGAAAAAAACATTAGATCGAGCCAAAAAGAAATTACGAAACCTTCAGGATAGATATAAAGAAGCAAAAGAAAAAAGCAAAAGAAGTGGAGAAGCACGCAATTTGCCAAACTACTTTGATGTTTTTGATGAAGTTCTTGGAACAAGGAGCTTGGTGCAGTTAGGGGAAGTTCGGGAAACAAATTTTATGTCACAAGAAGCCAACCAAGGTCGCCAGATAAGCAATGATAATAATGCTGAGCCTGTGCAAACTGGAAATGAAGCATCCGAAACCCCCCAAGCTGCTGGTCAGGAAAAGGTTTCTCAAGATGCTGGTCCACCCCAACCGAAAAGAACAAAGAAGAAGAAAGCATCAAAGACAGCTGCATCGTCCGAGCTCATTGAATACTTGGGAGATATGCAGAAGCAGCAAGAACAAACAATGAAACAGTTCTTGGAGGGATTGCAGAAAATCGAGGAAAGTAGTCGTAAGCATACTGCAGATACATTGCTCAGTATTGCAAATGTTTTTGCAAACGGGGGAAGAGGGGAAAAAAGACGGAGGCAAGAAGATAACGATTCGTCTCAAAGTGAAGACAGTGACTAAAAGATTTCTTTTTTAAAAGAGAACAACTTTCATTCTAATTTTTATTATGGCATTTAAATCATTTGTTTACCCAGAATGCACACGCCAAACTTGGTTTTTAGCATTTGCTTCATTTCTGTAAAACAGGCACCGAATAGATATTTAATATTTCAGATTCTAATGAGAATTTTCAATGAAAATCAAATTCATATCATTGAACACATTACCCAAAAGATGTGCAAATAAGTAAACAATCCAATGTCGTGAAGGCCTAATTTTTCTACTCCTGGGTGAAGGTTGATATTTTTTTATATTAAGAAACGTACAATCTCAAATTCTTTTATCTACATTCAAGGAAAACTTAATTGAAATTGTTTGATATGTATTGCTGAAAAGTTGTGAAAAGCATCTAACTATTTTCATGATCAAGTACATAATTGACAAGAAGTTCTCGTATTCTTTCTCCTGATCCATGCATGCGTTCATTTTCTTCGGCTAGCAGATCATCTTCTTCGTTAGAAGGGTCAATAAACTCTTCATCAGTTGGCTCATTCCATTTTTGGCAGATGTTATGAAGGACGCTACAAGCTATGACAACGTCAGCAGCAAAGGAGGGCTCAAGACAAACTTTTCCCAGAAGTATCCGCCACCTTCCTTTTAAAACCCCAAATGCTCTTTCAATTGTTACTCTCGCTTGAGACAAGGCCAAATTGAATTTCTCTTGGTTTGCATCCATGTTTTTAGAGTATGGGAAAGGTTTCATTAGCCAGGTAGACAATGGATATGCAGCATCTCCTACTAAGTAGGGTCGAATTGTGTTGTTTTGGCCAAGATCATGAAGAGGGGCTGCTGTCAAAATGTTTTCATTTTGGGCTTGCTGAAAAATCCATGTGTTTCTAAGCATGCGAGAATCATGAACAGACCCAGGAAAGCCTGCTGACACACTCAGAAATTTCATGTTCCCGTCACAAATTCCCTGACATCCTATGCTGTAGCGCTGTTTTCTATCAAAGAAGTCAACAGTGCTTTGTTCGGGAGCAGTTATTTGTACATGAGTTCCATCAATGGCAGCAAAAACATTTGGAAGAGTAGACAAATCAACGAAGGTATTTACTGATTCTTGGAAGTCCTCGTGAGTCTGCGGCCAAGTTATAAAAATATTCCTCATATGAACCAAAGCACCAACGAAGTCTTTCGTTATACGGCCAACTATGGAAGAGGAAATTCCAAATTTCTGCCCAACCGATCGGTATGATTCACCGTTTGCCAGCCACCAGAGAGAAACAGCCACCCGTTTTGGAACTGGGATGGTTTCCCGCATATGATACTGTCCTTTAACCATAAAATCGTGCACTGTTGTGCAAAGAAAATCGAACGTTTGCCGACTCATCCTGTAATGTGAACGCCAATAATTTGGGTCCAGGGGCACATTTGCATCTCTTTCATGGTATGCTTCGAATTCACACTTCTTTCTGTGATAAACCCAAGCACGTCGATTGCGAAAAATATTTGCAAAATGCCATATTGCTGCTCTTTGCATGCGCAGATTCCTTTCCCTTAAAAGAAATACAGTATGCACAAAATGTCTACGAAGCCTCAGCAGCCTATTTTGCTCCAGAATATAAAAAGCTGTCAGAAGTAAAAACAAGAATTCTTCGTCTAACATTTTGTTTTTTTCCAATAATTGATTCAAAAACTCATCGAAGGCAGAGGGATGAAGGAAAAGAACCCAACGTATATTGCGGAAATGGCAATGGCTATGAGCGTCCATTTTCTAATTGGTTTTAATGATAATGACCTTGATGACAAAAGATTTAAGAACGTTGAGCACCTCTGTTGGGTGCTTAACTTGCTCAAGCGGCCCCTTTCATCTGTGCTCAAGTTTTGCTCAAGGAAAGTTCATCAAAATAACCATGTACACAAGCTGGAAACTCGCTAATTTGCTTAATTACCCAAAATGCTCAAGAAAGTTGCCTGTGTACATGGGGTCTTACTAATCTTGCTAAAAACCTTTCCTCAGCTCACACACACCCTGAGGTACTTTATGTAAATATCGTTGCTGAACTTCAAGCAGGTCGAATTGCAGGGCCATTTGTGGAGCAACTTGCGAACATCTCCAATAGGAGTTGTACCTAAAAGAGATTCAGAAAAATTTTGAACTATCACCGACTTGTCGTCACCCAAAGGCCAGTCGATGAACAACTTTATCTCAGATGAAGAACCAGCCGTCCAGTTTAACCATTTTGATGTGGCAGTAAATTTAGTAGTAGAACTTGGGAAAGGTGCTTTACTAGCTAAGGTCGATGTTAAAAGTGCCTTTAGAATATGCCCTGTTAGCCCACTTGACTGGCATTACCTTGGCTTTACGTTTGCAGACCTTTGGTTTGTGGACCTTTGTTTGCCCTTTGGAATGAGGTCTTCCGTTAATCGTTTTACACAGCTTGCATCTTCTCTTTTTTGGATCATGCAAAACAATTATGATATTACTGACATCACCCATTACCTTGATGATTACTTTTTAGCAGGGCCACCCAAGTCACAAATTTGTGGTAGAAATATGCAAACCACAGTTGACCTTTTCAGACATCTTGGGGTGCCAGTGGCCCCAGAAAAAATGGAAGGCCCAACCACAAAATTAACTTATCTGGGAATAGAAATTGACACTGACTTAATGGAGCTCCGTCTTCCTCCTAAAAAATTGGAATCACTCATGTCCACAATCAGAAATTTTACCAGCAAAAAGAAATGTACAAAATGCGAACTTTTGTCACTGATTGGCCAACTGTCATTTGCTGCAAAAATTATTCCTGCTGGCAGAACCTTTACACGGCGTTTGATAGACCTTTCAACAACAGTGGCACGTCTATCTCACCACATAACGTTAAATTCTACAGCTCGGGAGGATATAAACTGGTGGGTAACATTCCTCCCTTCCTGGAACGGGAAGTACAAAATCCTTCCCTCATGTCAAACCATGTGTCCAGATATGAACTTGTTCACCGACGCATCTGGTGCCTTAGGCTTTGGTATATTCTTTAATGGTAAATGGATTGCTGCTTCATGGCCCAACTGGGCACAAAATCGGTCAATCCAATGGAAAGAACCCTTCCCAATATACCTTGCCTGATTTGTTTGGGCAGAGTTACTTAGGGGCAAAAGAAACCCCTAAGTTTAATAAGCTTTTCACTGTGATAACATGTCTGTGGTCAATATTCAGGGTACAAAAACGTCAAAATGCCCCCATATCATGGCCTTGCTGTGCAGATTGTTTTTTGTCACGGCAACATACAACTTTACGGTAAATGTTAGCCACATTCCAGGTACTGACAATCGTTTAGCCGACTCTCTATCTCGGCTTCAGTTCACCAAGTTTCACAGTCTGGCACCAGAAGCAGACCAGACAGATACAGTGTTCCCAGCCGAAGCATGGCATGTATGATGGTAGATTTAGAATACTTTCAAAGAATGTCTTTGGCGCATTCATCAAGGAGAACATATCAACAAGGCCAACTAGCATACATGTTAAAAGTAACACATTACTGCAGGGGTTTCTTGAATTTTAATTCCTGACTTGTTTTGTTCGTAAAATGATCTCCTACATACAAAATGTTTCTACTTTGTCAACTCTATCATGGAGTTCACTGTTAACTTTAATCCTTCATAAGTTTGCCATGACAGAAACATGCTGCTTTTTTCACCTTTTGTGAAGTTTCATTTTCTTGCTTCAACAGATTTCAGCCACATTTCATAATTGTTAAGGAAGGTTTCCCTCAACCAGGATAATCTCTCATCATTGATGGAAGAAAATGGCCGCAAAAAATCTTTTCTCCTTACAGTGCATTCCTTTCTATTCCTAACATTGACACAGTCAAAGAACTTATCCATCATCAGGCAAAACTGTGCCGTTCCTTGAGCCTGTGGTGGTCCAAACTTCTGAAGAACTTTACCCACTGACTCACTCACAACTGGTACTGCAAGTTTGACGTTCATAACTGAGAATGGGTTGAGCTTCACATGATCATATTTCAACTTGGGCAGGAGCTTAACCCTATTTCACATGGGGGGGGCGTTTTTGGCCCCCCCCCCCAACCAAACTTTTCTACACTGCGCCAAAGCGACACAAGATATGATGACCAAACCTTTGTGACTTTTACTCAAATTTAATTGGCAATCAAAATTTAAACGCCTCATTGTTCTAGATTTGATCACGTGACCACAATAACACCATATTTGGAGAGTAGTTGACAAAAAACAGCTTTGAACATCCATAATTTCTTTGTTTCTCGTCCGAATTACTTGAAACATGTATCATTCGATTGCTCTTCGTTAGAGCTTTCACTTGATGTATATTTTTGCTAATTCGCTGACATCAGCAAAATTTAATATCTATGACGTCATTTATGTTTATGACGTCATGTTTTGAATTAGTGTGAATCTTGAATTCCAGATCTAGAATTAGTGTGAACCTTGAATTCCGGAGCTAGAATTAGTGTGAATCTTGAATTCTGGATCTAGAATTAGTGTGAATCTTGAATTCTGGGTCTTGAATCTTGGATCTTGAATCTTGAATTAGTGACTCCCTGTCTACAGGTCTAAATTTCGAAATTTTTCATAAAGATATTGCACTTTTCATCCTTTTTCAAACGGGAACTTAATTTTTGTTATCAAGAAAATAGAGCCAAAATAGCACCCTAAGCAATTTTGCTCTACATAGTTTTTGGTTGTACTGTACTCCCGATGCAAAGGGAACGGTTTCGTGTAAAACAATTTCGTATGAGCTTACAAGCAACGGTTTTCTTTTATCACCTAGCACATTAGTAAGGGAAAATTCTACATGCCAACGTTTGCATGATCGGAACTGAAGGCAGTTTGAATATATGACTGGTCAGCTTAAGGAATTTGTTGTTTTTGCATGTAGGCCAATTCAACGAGAACATACCAGAAGTATCAAAGGTTGTGCCAGAAAAAATCGACACACAAAACTGAGACCAAGAAGAAATAGGGCCAAACTGAAGAGAATGCAAGCCCTTGCTGAGAAGGACACAATAATAAATAGACTAGAGAGGGATGCTATGATTGCTGTGAAGAAACATCAAAGTTATACAAGGCTGCCTCCTAAAATGTTTACCTTGTCTGTAAACTTTATGCAGGTGAACAAAGGAACGCCAAGGCTACGAAAGCAACATAGACCAATCTCGAGCTTCTATAATCAGATCATTTGACGGAGTTCAGAGATTCTCTAGTGATGGAGTCGCCTTATATGATGTGGTTCTTGGGAGGGGAGCCTTTGGGGAGGTAAAACGGGCAAGAATCCATAAGTTGGGGATAACAGTAGCTGAAAAAGTGTTAAACAAAGATCGTTCCCCCAACAACGTCATATTAGCTGAGGTGATTGTTGGTATGATACTCGGTGCTCATCCAAATTTTCCTTATTGCCTTGGACTACTAAACAGTGACACCATTTTGATGGAGCTCCTAATACCAACGACAACGCTTTGTTTGACGTTTGCCCAACATTGTCAAAGAAACTCAGAGTTGGAATGGTTGCAAAGGAACTGAAACAAATATGTCACACAGTACTCAAAGCAATCAGTTTTATGCATTCAAAACAGTTGCTGCACAATGATTTGAAAGCTGATAATGTTGTACTTGCATGCACTGTAAAGATCATCAATTTTGGGAAAGCAACCATGGCTTCCAACCGAGTCGTTTACAACGTGGGACCAGGAACAGAAATAAATGCAAAATACAACAGGGATCACAGGCACCTAGCTCATGAGTTAAGGAACATACCGGGATCAGCTCAAAGTTATGCTGCGGACACGTATTTAATCGGCCATTTGTTTAAGCATTCTGGAGCCACAGTGAATTGCATGCCTCTTGTAGAGCTTGGGAGAATGATGAAGCGTACATCAGCAACTGACAGAATATCAATCGGGAATGCAATTGAAAAGATACTAACCTTATAGACCAATTGCAAACTACAAACTGCGTGTTTGTTTAGAATTAAGGCCACTGTAATTGTTCTTATGGTTGCAGCACCAGCCATAAATGTTGAATTGTAAATACTTAACATGCATGCTGTTTTTAATTGTAGCAATGGCTGAAGGATCAGGCATTATCCGCATGGGGGTGGTTTATGCCTGAATGAGAAACATTGTTTTCCAATTTCAGCCCATTGTTTTCCGCAAATAAAGCACTATTTCCATTTAATCTTAAAAAAATTCCGTATCTGAGTTTCTTAAGTGAGAGATATTTCATGTGTTGTGTCTTAACAGTAGAATGCACTCTTGGTCAGGAATTACCCAATTAAGCTCCTTACTTCATCATAGTGGTGCATGGGCCGAAGGAGACTACTGTGGTAGCCTTAAAATGCTTAAATTGCCTCATTAAGAATTATATTTATCCATACTTACGATGCTGTGGTTGTCTCTTTCTTCTTCATTGTCTTTACCCAAATATGTGAAATATATGCACAGCACGACTATGGCCGCCATATTGCATTGATTCTCCGCTTTGCCTCGATATGGGTTTCTGGGAAGCCCCAAAGGCGAAAACGAGAAGGGATTGGGAATCCCCCCAAGCGAAAGCGAGGAGAGGAAAGAGAAGAGAATGCGTAGGAAGAAGGGGCTTGGGGACAATAGGACCTATTAGGGACCTTTAGATCGAGAACGAAGACGAGTCCGAAGCCGCGATGTCTTACTGCGCAACTTTCTGCGCATTCATTCGAGGAATCTCCTTTCAGACTTTGTTGTCAAGACAATGTTCGCAACAATGTTTTGAGAAAGCTTCTTGCAGGGAAACGAAGTTGAAATTTTGACGGCCTAAAGCTTTTGAACATGGCGGATATCAGGTCTACTGTGAGCAAAAGAGAAGTTTTTGTGTGGAAGCCAGTCCATGAAATGCATTTCATACGAGAAGTCTTACTTCTGGAGCCTTTTTCTCACAAGCCTGGATCGAAAGAAAGAGGCCAGGCATGGACACAAGTTGCGGATAACCTCAACATGACTGCCAACCCAAAGTTCAAAGTTACCCAGCGATCTGTGAGGGAGAAATTCGAGAAGATGCTGACGAATTTTAAGAAGAACGAAGCTTATGAGCGTAGAGCCTCAGGTATCGAAGGAGAGGCGTATGACGAGATAAACCATGGTCTAATGGACATAACAGAACGTATCGATGAAAACGAGAGGTTGTGGGCTGGTCAAAAAGAAGAGGTAGATAAAAAAACAGAACTTGAGGCAAAGCAAGCCCAAGAGGTGAGACGAAAAGCAACAGAGAGACTAGGAAAGACGATGGAAAGAGTTGGGCAGAATGAGCCAAGAAAACGAAGAGCCTCAACAGAAGCATTTGCTATTATTAATGAAAGTTTAAAGGCCAAGAAACAACAGGTAGATAGAGATCTGGAGATCAAGTCAAGAGAGGTGGAGATTCGGGCACAAGAGCTTGAAGAGGCAAGAAACCAGGCTGCTGAAGCCAGAAATTTTCAACAAATGCAGATCCAGTGGATGCAACAGCTACAGCAACAGCAGCAGCAGCTGATGCAAAACCAGCAGCAGCAGAATATGCACATGATGGAGTGTATGATGGAAATGATGAAACATGTGAAGCAATAGTACGAATACACCTGTTCTTCACTTCATATTAATGTTTATTTTAAGTTGTTTATTGGATTTTTTGCCAGTTGCCAGGATGAATTCTGGATACAGAAAGTGTTTGCCAAATGGCCAGTTTGCATTTGTTGATTTTGGTGCGGGGAAGCTCATTCTGAAGTAAATTTTGTCACATTTGAGGGTTGGGGGTTTCTGTAGATTTCATATGGAAACTACCGCAGATGTTGCTATTGTAGAGCTATGGCGCAGCTGCAGCTGGAAGCAGTCAAAGTGGTGTGGGGAAGATCTTCTCCATGCACTACAAAGAATGCAGACTCTGGCCAAATGGATCCCCTAGGGACAGGAAAACCCATTGAAAGTGAGGCAGTCAAGATTGGCTGTGGTCTTCTCATTTTCCCTTTTTCCTGTTTATCAAATTATCCACTAGGCCCAGGCCACTCAAGCAACCAATTTCTGCTAAAATTTTTTAAGTTGGTATGCAAAGCAATGTTAAATTGTTTGAAGTTGCTTTGACAATGTTGCAAATATTGGCAAGTAGAATTTGTTGAACAACACTCATCACAATTTCAAAAAGTATGTTTGTTGTATTTTTGCAAATAATTTTTCTCTCAAACAATGCTTTGTGATGTGACCAAATAGCCCAGCGAGTCCTTTGAGAGTGAATTTCAAGTCTTTGCCAGACATGATTCACTTCTGGCCAGAACTTTAGAAAATATTCCCCCATTTCAGTTGTGGTGTCCAATTTTGTGTTTTTGGTAATTCTGTGAACATGCCCTGGTTTTAATTTCTATCTCAAAATTATAATTACACCATTCAGCTCTGATGAAAAATTAATCATGCAAAGCATTTTACTTTCATATATTTCATTTTCATATTTCATTTAACGGTAGCCCTTCAACAAAGTTGGTTTACAAGGGGCCCTAACTAAAAAAAAAAGATAATAATAATAATTTACAATGATTTTTACAATACTATTACAATAATACAATTACAACAATTTACAATAATAATTTTCATACATTTTCACATTGCATTTGCTTTGAGATAAACAATTGCTCCTTTGGAACTGGTGTTTATGTGTTTTGAAAGCAAAAACACTGTAAGATGTGAAGAAAGGCATGACACATACATGTATCAGGTGACTAAAAAATGTCCCCAGTTTGAAAATCATTAGCCAAAGGAGTTGCATGACAATTGTACAGTAGGGACTGTTTTTCCTGTATCTAAAAGACTGAAGTATACATTTTTGATATTTTTTGGTAATGTTCAAAGCAGTTCTTTTGGCAAACCCAAAAGACTTAAGAAATCAGTCTGTCAGAGCAGCTGGAAAATGGACCAGAATGTGTGATCAAATCTTCCCAGAAATTTGAAATCTAGTCAAAATCCTTTTTGAGGATTAGCATGGCCAATAGTCTGTGAACTGAAACTGGGACAGAAACTGAAATCTTTAATTGCCCTCTAAAAAGAATCATTGAAAACAGTAGAACTGACAAGTTACATTTCTTTTATTGTGAGATGCTATGTGTTCTAGGCCATTTCCTGGATGTCGTACAAGACTAAGTGCTTGAATCTTCCAAGTTACCACAGGAATACTATTCTGAAATCACCAAAAACTACAAAAAAGTGCTTCAATCTTGTAGCTATTAGAAAAATTAATTTTTTATCAATATGGTACAAGTACATTTGTTGCTAGGTTTTTTGAACAGTATATATCATATAGATAGAAGTAATTGTCACTGGAAAAGCTTGTGCAATTAACCAAACATGTTTTCAGAATTACCATGAATCATTTATGAATATTACTACTCATTAGTCAATGACTGTGTAGTTTGTGTTTGTGGCTTTTCATTCAGACTTTATGCAGGCCTGAAAGCCATGGCATTTTATTAGCCATGCTGCATAAAATATGGAATTATCATGCTGGACTAGCTATAATCATTTCATATGGTATGCAGGGTAGAGTTAGAATATTTGTTGCAGATTGTTGATATTTATTAAATTACAATTAGATCAAAGAAATATTTATTTAATTGGAGATGAATGTTGAAAACAACAACAAAATATTTAAATTCAAGATATTGTAGCTAAAAACAATGGTTTTAATCACTCTCTCCATCTTTATCTGATATTGAAATACTCTTCCAGGCTTGGTGGTTCTATTTCCATGTATTTACTTGTGAAGGATCCATACAGGCAGGTCATTGCATTATGCAAAAGCACAGCAGCAATGTAAATGGTACCAACAGGGGAAAGTCCAATTTTTAAGTTTTTCTTGAAATCTGTAAATGGAAAATAGGTTGCAACTTCTCCAAATGTCCACTCAACACTGGTCCTGACCCTGTTCATGTTCTTGTTAAACAGCTGTTCTTCAGGACTGAGGTCATTATGCTTGTACCCTGTTTGCAATTGAACTCTGTGTGGATATGCACTGTCCCCATAAATGCACAATGGTTCACCTCCTGGACCAAAACTGTGCTCCTCCAATTGAGTCATAAGACTTGACATTCTCAAGACTGCAGAATCATGGCGTTTTCCCTCTGTCAACGAAAGGTAACAACAGTTGAACAACATTTGCTTTGAGAACAAGAGAGCAATGCCACCTGTCACTTGGTTCTATTTTCCAGAAACAATTGGTAAAACCCATAGAAAAGGTAAAACCCTGCAAAGAACATGCTAAATCAAGAATCAATGGAGTTTTCATGAAAACTGTCCTGAATCAACTGAAAACCAACTTTCCTTTGGTCTGCTAATTTTCTTGTTATTCATTAGACTGACAATGTTTTGGCATTTTTGAGTATTGACATGTGTTTTGAAATTTTTTGAATGTGATTTTATTAAGCAATCATTTTGAGGTTTTAATAGATAGAAGTCATTTTCTACAAAAAAACAGATTAAGTTTACCAGCAGAGCATCAAGTTGAGATACTCGTACAAAACTTTTTGCAGCAAAAATTTGCTAAACTTTAACAAACTGGCTGCAAAACATGGATCTAACCTTCTTTTAGAATATAAGGTATACTGTCCATCTTTCTCAAACCCTATTTCTTGTAGGCTGTGTGCAGGCTAATTTCTTGGAGTATTTCTACTCTTGTCGTTCTGCCATAACAATCTGTAAGGAATGTTATGCTGTAAAAGATAGAAATCATAGCAATACTTACCCACTGGTCCAAAGAGATGGGCAATGATTCCATCTGCTGCTGCAACAGCCTGAAATTTCAGTCCATGAGTCCGTTTATGGCCATTGTAAACAACTCTTTGCCCATCCACAGGTCTGCAGATAGGCCTTAAGGTTCCGTCGATGAACCCCCAACAATTGTCTAGTGCCATACTCTTGGCATATATGGCATCAGCATAGCTACGAAGTCTTGCTCTTGAGAGCCATGGCTGGTCAAGGCTCGACATAAGATTTCCAAAGGTATTGGAAAGATGGTCAACTATCTCGCTCGAAATGAGACTTAGTTCTTGAGAAAAGCGTCCAAATAAGGGTATCATATCACCTAGTCTGCAGGGGTATGCCAACTTCCTCAACACGATGCAGAGTGCCTCCATTCCGTCTGCAGTTGTTCCATTTGAACAAACAACCTTGGCTGGAATTCTTAACACATTCATGAGTCTTGGTAGATCCTCTTTTTGGAAACGAAATTGCGCCATACAGTCATCTTCTGCAACTCGCCCAAGATTAAAATGCTCGTATTCCCAATACGGAAATTTGCGGTTTTTATTAGGCCTAACTAAATCCGCAACAAGCGGTAGAAAAAGCTCTTGTTCGTTCTCAAAATGTACAAATAATAGTGCCATAGCAAAGCCAGCATCCACCATATTTGTTTACCAAACTTTGTTGTCGCCGCGGTTTTCAAATCTAAACGCCCAGACGACCAAGAGGACGACTACGAGACTCCTTGGTGCCCTGTGTGCTTAAACATGGACTTCGTACTCTAGTCGCACTCCATCTAAAGGTCCCTATTGTTTCAAACAGCGCAACTTTTCTCCTGAGGCTCGTAACATTCTCCACAAGGAAGCAAGGTAGGAATTGTGAAAGGCTTTCGCAGATATTCAGGGGGTCATCATTATGAACGATATGAGTGAATCAATATGGTGGATCATTTGGAGTTACTGCTGTTTGTTGGAAGCAAATTGAATACGCTCAGAGAGTCTGCCCCCGCTGTATGAATGGTTTTGGATGAGACTGCTGTAGCAAAGATTGTTGCAGAGCTGGCGAAACAATCTGGAAAATCCTCATGTCCTGGTATAGCGTGGTTTTTGACTATCACCAAACAAGGATGGCCTATGCTATAGCACTGAATTTTAACCCTATTTCACATGGGGGGCGTTCCCCCCCCCCCACCAAACTTTTCTACACTGCGCCGAAACGACACAAGATTTGATGACCAAACTTTGTGACTTTTATTCAGATTTAATTGGCAATCAAAATTTAAATGTCTCATTGTTCAAAATTTGATCACGTGACCACAATAGCACCGTATTTGGAGAGTAGTTAACAAAAAAACGGCTTTGAACATCCATAAGTTCTTTGTTTCACGTCCGAATTACTTGAAACATGTATCATTTGATTGCTCTTGATGAGAGCTTTCACTTGATATATGGTTTTTGCTAATTTGCTGACACCAGCAAAATTTAATATCTATGACGTCATTTACATTCATGATGTCATTTTTCGAATAAATTGATGTATTCATTAAGATTTTGTTGCGATTTAGCTTAACCTTGTTTGTTTCATGCATATTAAGTCGATCTACATCAGAAATAGCAAGAAAACTTCGGAAAACTGCAGTGACAATAAGTAGAAAGGAACAAAGAGCTAATTAAGCGCTAATTGGTCTATAATTAGATACTTAAGATTGCTTCAAAGTACATATTTTAATTGTACAATGTATTTCCTATCATTCAAGACTATTCTCATTAAAATCGGTTGAGTAGTGAATTAAATAGAATGTTTCTTGTGAAGCATCTATAAATTGGCCAGCTTTCCTTTGTTTTTTGGTTGCCTAGCAACAAATCACGTGATTAATTAATTACTATTGTTATATTTGGAAAGCCAATTGTCCAAAGGACAATGGAGGAAAGTTTCATTGTTATGTCCTTTGTAGTTTCAGAGAAAAAGAGGGGGGACGAAAAACGCCCCCCCCTCATGCCAAAATATCCAAAAAATACCCCATGTGAAATAGGGTTAATCCTTCTGAAGAAAAAGGGCCTGTTTACACGAGCCCGGGTTGGCTCCAACCCGCCGCAGAGGGTCAGCCCTTCTCCAGTCAAATCTCTTCAAACGTTTACATGAACTCAGCAGCCAGCCCGGGTCAACCCGCCTAGGCGGGTAACCCTTCTCGAAGGTAGGGTTGACTCGTTGAGATGGGTTGGCTTTTTGTAGAATTTTTCCATGTGAAGGCGGGTCAGCTCAGCCCGGGCTCGTGTAAACGCTTTGAATAGCCAACCCGGGGTCATTTGAACAAAAGGAACCATCATGAAAACAAAAGGCAATTAAAGAGGCAACTTGCCACGTACCAACTAATGCAACTCACAGAGCTGCCCCGGGCTGGCTTTTTACCACGCCACAGAGCTGCCCCGGGCTCGTGTAAACAGCAATTTTTTTCAATGAGGCAGTAAGAGCTGACCCGGGGCGAATACTACCACGGGTTCGTGTAAACAGGGCCTCAAAAAGACTCTCATAAATGTTTGAAATACTGGAATTAATGCGAAGTAAATGGCTAAGGACGAACAATACATCTTTAACATCATCTTGGGGCCAGCAGTTTTTGCTGATGGTAAGGAACGGAACACCATCGACCAGCGAAGTAAGGTTCAGGAAGAATGAAATGAATGTCATGCTGAAGAATGCACAAGAATTTCTATGAAGTTTGTCAGTGCCTGGCCTGTTTCAATTGGACACACATACATCGGAAGTTATTTGACTGAAAATGACTGTGCATAGAACAAGTTCGTACAGTAGGTAGTGAACTGACGGTGTCAAAAATGAACTTGAGTTGGGATTTGTGACAAGAAAACATTTTTATGTTAGGAGGCATTGGTAGTAACTTTGTAATTCTTGCAGTAGAGCACATTTTATAAAGAACAACATGGAGGGACCTGTGCCTTTCCATTAAAATGTTTCAAGGCATATTATTATCTATAGTTAGGGGTACTTGAGGTAGAATGGTTTCACAATTTAACTGTTTTTATGGATGGATTTTTTTCCTCAGATTCATGGGAACACTCATGCAGAGTGGCCACCTTCCATAATCTACCCACTTATTCTGCCCTTATGAATTGCCTCCTGAAATATTTGTACCACCTGATTGGGCCTTCAGTTCTACCTTGATTCCATTGTGGCACACCCCCTCCCCCGCTGGATACTCCCAAGGAAGTTAAACAGGGGACAAATTCATCTGGGTGAAAAGTTTTGAACCATACTTTGGGCATAAGAAAACCATTCATGATACTTGCAATAGATAGGACTTTGGCGTGTTTGATAGGTCCTCTGTAAATTTCTTTCTGATGCCCCTCCCTCAAAAATATTATCATGGACAGAATAAGTACTCGTGAAGTATGTTGAATATCACCTACATAAATTTATACTTCAAATCTCCTGTGATCACAAATGTTATGGACACATGGACTCTGAGTAATTTTTGTTCTAGGAAAGATCCCTGCCTTTACGAGTGTTTTAGATTCAGGTTACTTGGATCCAAGATCCAAGAAAGACATCCATAACAAGTCATGCATCCATCCTTTTCAACTATAACTTCCAAAAGTCAAAATCAGTCATGGGGTTGGAGCCACAATGCAAAGATTTGTAGCTCCTGAACTTATAGTATCAAAGCCTGGTGTGTTATCTGGTGTTTAAATGTTGTGACAATTGTTTATAACCCTTTTTCAACTGCCTTTTGTGCTATTATGTTGGAAGTTTTGTTATTTTATATGATTAATTGAAGGTAAAAATGAGTAAATGATTGACTAATAATTGCACACATGGAGAAACTAACAAGGCTTAACACTGTTGGAAGATGCCCTCCAGGACAATTTTGTGACAATATAATATACATACAGTATAAAGTATGATTTTATATCAAAAACACACAAAATTTTATGTGCTGATGAGAAGCTAGATGAATTTGTCGTCAAGCATTTTACCATGTCTCACTTCATTATCTATCTATCCTTTTGGGGGGGGGGGGCTATTCAATAGAAAATTGTGCTACAGATGGTGATGGGGAACTTTTTACTAAAAGATTCAATTGTTCTTCATTGAATCCTGGCTGAACTGTTAAAGATTCATTATTAGAAGGCAATGCATCTTGGTGAAAAGTTTTTTGCAGCCATATTCAGTTTAATCATCTATTGTCAACTTGGAGGGAAGGTCAGAAGAATTGCAGTGCATCCAACATTCTCTTTCTAACAATGGAGTTCTTAATTGACCGATAACAAAGCCAAGGCCAAGGTCTAAAGCCAGGGGCATCGCCAGGCCAAAAAGACTGGGGTGGAAAAACTAGGAGATCTGGGGGCAAACCCCTAGAAAAAATTGCTTACCAAGCCCTCAGACTTTCACAAAATTTGGGAGATGCCCTTTTTATTATTTTGATCTATTTTGATATGGAGAAGCAGCCATCATAAGCAGGAGTGTTTGTAACATCAGGCTTTTACACAGTGAAAATAAAAAAGATAAGTATAAAGATCCCATAACCATTTACAAGAGAGGAAAGAAGATGTGGCTTGAAATTGAAATGTGAGGCTTTTCTTGGAATTTTCTACAGCAGAATTTAGGATTCCAGAGGAAAAAGAATTATCAAATGTTCCAAATCCATCAAAATCTACTCCCCCCCCCCTAAAAGTTTTTTAACAGATTTTGAGAAATTAGAAAATCAACCTCTGGAAAAACTGGGATTGACATGTCCACCCCAATCCACCCTCTGGTGATGCCACTGTCTAAAGCCAGGGCCCAAGCTCTATATCTTGTAGCCTGTGTTCCAGACCACTTGAAAAGTAAGTGGTCTGTGTAACTGAGCGCAAATTCGTGTACAGAAATTTTCCCAGAATCTGAGGAAAAATTAGTATATGTAATGAATAATTTGCATAATGATCACTTGTTTTGTTATGTGATAGAAAAGCCTGTCTCTTGCGAATAGCTACAGGAAACTCACATCACAATACAAAGAATACGATATTTCAATGCCTGCTAATCCTATTGATTTTTACGTCTGCAGTGAGCTATAACGACCGGCTCGTATTGTTTCAAACACATAGATTCATAAAGACATTGCATTTAATTATTTCGCAATTCAATTCATCGTCTGAACACAGATTTGCGCTCAGTTGCACAGACCACTTACTTTTTCAAGTGGTCTGGAACACAGGCTATATATCTTGCAACTAAACAACACATAAAAAGTTGCAGAAATTCATAATGTAGAACTGGAAACTGTCAGCATTTCCATGGAAAATGATCATTAAATTTTCTTTAATTTTCCCATAAGAAGCCAATCATTTATAAATGTAGCTCCAACTTTTCTGAAGATAAGGAATTGCCATATGGACAGAAGAGCTAAAGGAAATTTGCAATTTGCAACTTTAATTTTCCTAAGGTCAGTGAAAAACATTTGGACACTGTACATCATGAACATGTTGACATTAGTTTGAGTGTAAATCCTGTTAACATTAGTTTTTAGATTAAAATGGATACTGGAAAGTCATTGGCAAAATGCCTTAATTCTATAATAACAATATTGAAAATTCATAAAACTTCATGAGAGACTTAATTGCAATAATATCCTAAAATCTAAAACACTGATTATCAGTCTCTGACATAAATGAAAAATGAGTGTAAACTAGACCTATGTGACCATTCAATTTCATGTAAATACATATACTACATCAAGTAAATTAGCAAATGTCTTGTGAAATCAACTCTATCATGATATGCTGGCATTTGTCAATGTACAGTTCACGCCATGCACACTGTAATTTTAACTGGGTTGTCCTAATTAAGAGCTCTTGTTTACAAAAACTGGAAGTATTTCATATGGCCCTATGATCCTTGTCATAATGTCAAGAATTCTTGTCATGTTCATGTGGGCACGGCCTGTAATGCATCATTTAGTAATGCTATAAGTAATTTACTTTTTCTATACAATGAATCAGCAAGTTTCCGCTTCTTATTGATGAGTTGCCCTGCAAACACCTTCTTGATAAAGCTGTCAAATATGTTTGCAGACAGAGGAGTAAAATTTTCTGATATGGCTCTATTTTTATACTGAGTCAATGCATCATTGCCAGGTATGGAGCAATTTGGGGCGATGGCAAACGTTTCTTCAAGAAGTTTTATGTGATCCCTAAAAAGTTAAAAGTATTACTCCAGCATCTTGAGTTTAAAAAGAAGTAAATTTGAAATAAATTCTCTTGTTTAGGCTTTTTCATGAAAGTTACTAGAGGCATCCTGGATGAGTAGCTGGAGACAGAGATCCTTTTCTTTAGAAATTTCTGGCTGTTTCAAAATTGTATCAAGATGTAAAATAGCTTTGTCTTGACAATACCAACGAACCAATTACAAGAAAAATAGTTCTGTATAGGTCAAGGGATAGTAACAATACTTATGATAAAAATAAGAATAATCTTGAAGATAAGAATTATTCTTCTGTAAAGGCTGGTAAGAGAACCCTTTTCAAAACTCAACCCTGTCTTGTAATCTTCAAAGGCAAAGTTAGCTTTACTTGCCTTGTCTCAATACACAAGAAAGTTTCATGCTTGTCCGACACAAATGTTTTCAGTGATCTAGCCCAACTCACTACTGAATTGATATGTCAAAGTCATGAGTGAGTAGAATGGGTGCAGGGATTTTCATGGAATAACACCCTTTTCTTTTCTTGGATGGGGAGCCTTACAATGCTAGGTAGCTGTGACTGGCTTGGATATGTGGGTTTGTTTGGGGACCACCCTTGAGACTCTCCCTTCGATCTCCAGCTCCAATAAAAAGTATATCTGGACAACATTTTGTAGGATTGTGAACATTGTGAACCGAAAACGACTTAATGTAATGATCCTCACTGCAAGCAACAAAGGAAAATGCGCTGTAATTACCTGTAACCAAATCCGCCAAATTCTTGAAACAGGGATGCGGCCATATTTTCTCCTTTGCTACGTGGCCATGCTCCAGAAATAGTTCAAAAAAGCCCGCACGATAATTCCCACCCTTGTACATAGCCTCTTAGTAAGGAGTAGGAACGAGATCTTCTCACTGTACACCCCCAGTCAATAGTGGATCAAGCTGTAAATGAAAGCCCAGGCTGTGACGTCAAAGCCTGGGCACTCCATACAAATTTTAGGGGTCCAATGTTACACGCCTTGTCAAAAGAATCCAGCGCAGTGGCAGCGTTCTTCCTACCCATACTCTTTCCTCGTACAATTCGCCCCAGCACAACATGCGCATGCATAGAATCAATGCAATATGGCGGCCATATAGGCAATAGTCGTGCTGTGCATATATTTCACATATTTGGGTAAAGACAATGACGAAGAAAGAGACAACCACAGCATCGTAAGTATGAACAAATATAATTCTTAATGAGGCAATTTAAGCATTTTTAGGCTACCACAGTAGTCTCCTTCGGCCCATGGTGAGAGCATTTTTCGTAAGCTTCTTAGTTCTTGTTAGCTTCATGCTAAACATGTTGGCTTCCAAATCTTTAAAATTTGTTAACTTGATCTTTTGAGCGTTCGTTATTTAATGGCTCGACATTCATTGTAAGCTTTCCTTCATTATTCGGTAATATCCAGTATGTTATGATATACTTCTAGTGTACGCAGACATGGTGTTTCATTGTCTCAGATTCTAATGTGTTAGCAGTTTTTCTGAATCTAAAGATGATCCATTGAAGACAGATTGTCTTTCATTTAATGTCCATTGGTTGTTATGATTTTATTGAAGTTTAATCCATTTGTCTAAATAGGCATTCCAAGTCGTGAACCATCGTAGTTGAAATGAGCAAATCGAAAAATGCAGTAACTTTGCATATCTGTTAAGGGGGGATCTATCGACTAGGAAAAGGGCAAAATTACCACGGAAACCACAAGGAAACTATTGTGAAATTGCCAGAAACATGACGAATCTCACTTTGCGAAATGTTAAATCTCCTGAAAAACATCTTTTACATGAGTTGTGTGCGCTAAAGAAACTTGAGATCTCACAATGGTTCAACTTGAAAACCCATAATTTAACAAGCGTTTCCCTTGTTGGAAACGCAGAGTGTGCGTACTGAGAAAACATGGGAAATGGAAACGTTCCTTTAACAATAGTTTCTCGTGTTGGAAACTAATGAGTAAATCTCACGCTTCCTGTTCGTGTATTCAAGAGAAACCACAGGAAACTGGACCTTTCACAATAGATTACGACTTAAAAAACATTGTGAAATTTATGTATTTCTTGCCGTGAAAGTTCTAATTAGCCTTCTATCATGTCCCAAAGTCCCTTCTCAAGTCAAATTTTCTAAAATAGAACAGCAAAGTTCACTAGTTTCCTTGTCTACATTCGTTGTTATTTTTTTGACTAATAACAATAATGCGGGATTTGAAATTTAAATTCTTTTCAAAACTTTGCATATTTACGACAATCCTTCGTGCCATGATTGAGATTCGCTTTCATAGTTCTTGTCTCCGTTCCTGTCGTTGTCATGGAATTCATGTTATATGTGCATATAGGTTAAACTAGCTGTTAATGCAGTTAAGTAAGTGCTGCTCCGCCCAAAGTGTTATTTATAATGCAATTTCACAGACGTGTCAAAGAATAAATATCAGAGTTGAGCATGTGTTTGAAACCAACTTAAATTGCAGTGTATTAAAAAGGAACCATAAGAACTGTTTGCAATTTTCAAGACTGCATTACACAAATGTCAGTTTATTTTGTAATTCATTGGACTGCTAATGAAGTAAAAGTAGTTTGATGTTATAGCAACAATGGTTTTTGATCATCTCTTTGTACTGTTATTAGCCCGGACTGTCAACTATCTTTAATTTACAGTATTATCGTTTAATTTTTATACTAGTGCCACACGCAACAAACATACTATTATTTAGTTAGTTGAATAGTTGCCAATAAAGTATCTGACACAACTTCAAATGCTTTGCTTTAATGATTTGTTCTGAAAAAATCATGGTGCAGCTAAAGTTTCTGCACAGAGGCTTCTGTCAAAGCTTTTTATCAATGACAGTATTGATTTTCTCGATAAATAAACACTTAAATCATTCATAAATAAATGATCTTATCATAAAAACACAATGGCAGTCTTAGGCCACCATAGATGAGCCTTGATGATTCATTGAAGCCCCTCTCTAGAACGACTCCTTGGCAGATCAGGCTTATTTGACTACTATGCTTATCTTTTTAGTTGGATTTTTAAGTACACTGAAGGGATATCGTTGCAAAGAGAATTGTATATGCTGTTTACAAGAAACTTTTGAACAAAGCTCCAGTCTTCTTTTTATTGCCTTCCAATCCTGCAAGCGAATTCCACTTCATAAGCTGAAGTTCTATCATATTATTTCGTTCTTAAAATGTCTCATAGATTTAGTGAAACAACTTCAAATATCGCTGATGCCGACGGTGTATCGGTGTAGCTACAAGAAATTGCCTTTAATTTCATTTGATGTGTATCGCTGTAGCGGCAAGAAATTTGCATTAACCCTATTAGTAGTGGGCAATTTTTTACTAACTTTGTACTGGGGGGAGGGTGTTTTTCGCCCCCGCTCTTTTTCTACAAATCTACAAGAAATATAACAATAAGACTAACTCCTATTGTTCTTTAGACAATGGGCTATTAAAATATAACAATGACAATTAATTAGTCACGTATTTCGTTGCTAGGCAACCAAAAACAAAGGAAAATTGGCAGTTTTTTACCTTCTTAGCAAGAAAAATTCTATTTAATGTACTTCTCGTCCAATTTTCTCCAGGTTTGTCTCAAATTGTAGCAAACATGTTGCAGATTTAAAATATATACTTTTGAGATATTTCTAGTTTCTATTTTTAGCACAATCAGCTTTTAATTAGCTTTTTGTTCCATGTACGAATTTTCTTTGCAGTTATTTCTAAGTCTCGTCCTTTTATCTAGTAAATATTGACTCAAAAGTAATAAAATAAATAAGTTGAAGCAAAAAAGACAACAATTTTTCATATCTTACATTTATTCATTAGAGCAATGACGTCATAAATGTCAATGATGTCATAGATATTAAATTTTGCTGCTGTCAGCAAAAATAAAATGTATACATATCAAATGAAAGTACTCATCAAAAGCAATCAAATGATGCATGTTTGAGATCGATCGGGCAAACGAGGCAGAATCTATGGAGGTTTTAAGAATTTTTTTGTTGACTGCTCTCCAAATATGGTATTACTGTGGTCACGTGATCAGAGTTAGAACAATGAAATGTCAAAAATTTAATTGCCAATTAAATTTGACTAAAAGTCACAAAGTTTGGTGGTTAAATTACAGGCTGTTTTAGTGCAATGTAGAAAAGTGTGGTAGGGGGGGGGGGGGGGCGAAAACAATTCTATTTCATAAGCTGAAGTTCTATTATATTATTTCGTTCTTAAAATGTCTCATATATTAAGTAAAACATGTTGAAACATCAAAGATGCCGACAGTGTATCGGTGAATCAGTGTAGCCGCAAGAAATTGCTTTCACTTAATCCGCCGCTGAATCGGCGTATCGGTGTAGCTACAAGAAATTTGTCTTTACTTTTATTTGACGGTGTATCGGTGTAGCTACAAGAAATTGCCTTTACTTCATCAAATGGCGTATCAGTGTATCAGTGTAGCTACAAGAAATTGCCTTTGCTTTTATTTGAGGGTGTATGGGTGTATCAGTGTAGCGGCAAGAAATTTGCCTTAAGGAGAAGCAATGCTATTGTCTTTAATTTTATTTAACCGTGTATCGGTGTAGCTACGAGAAATTGTCTTTAATTTTATTCGCTGTATCGGTGTAGCGGCAAGAAATTTGCCAGTAGGAGAATCAATTCTATTTCATAAGCTGAAGTTCTATTGTATTATTTCGTTCTTAAAATGTCTCATAGATTTAGTGAAACATCTTCAAATGTGAAAGGTGCCGACGGTGTATCGGTGTAGCTGCAAGAAATTTGCCTCCACTTTTATTTGAGGTGCATCAGTGTAAAACACAGGTTGACAGGTTTAACAGGTTTACAGGTTCCGGGTTGACAGGTCACCAGGTTGACAGGTTACCAGGTTTACAGGTTGGAGAAAATGCAGGTGGACAGGTTAGAGTAGGATACGCTTGGTAGATTTCTGCAAAACTGTGAAATGTTTCTTGATGAAGACAATGGGTTTCCTCGCAGTAGATGACCAATTTCGCAAGAAAAACTTAGCACCTTACGGAGCTTAGCACCTTTTCTTGACTTGACTTTCCTTGAGTATCAGATTTGAAAAACAAATGTTGCCTTGTTAATTGCAAGCTTGCAAGCTCAGAATACAATATCAATGAAACAGACAAATTTCTGTAGTGAGAATAACGCAAATACTTGACATCTATGCAAAGATTTCGTTCAAAAACTTTCTTACACCAGACACCTTATCAATTTCAAGGGAGGTCATTCCATTGTCTTACCTAATTATCACTTTGCTTTTTAAAATAAACAAACAAGTGGAATTGCATTTCGGATGCACATACAAATTAAAACATTTTTCAGTGTTAGAGCCTCTCAAAATTTTGGCAGTATGGCAGTTTGTTTAAAGTAGCCATATTTTCAATAAAAATGATTTAGTAAATGTCTGAAAATTTATTATCAAAGTTTTTTCAAATTGTTTCATTTAGAACTGTATGTGACATTTGCCATCACATGCATGTGGCTGCTGCTGATGGTCATTTGTCACTGTTCCGTATTGTAATATGGCTCTTATTGTTAGGCTAAAGCTTTGTTGCTTTCCAATTTTACTTTTCCATTATTGTCTTTGGAAAATACTGCTTCCTGTTTGATGCTCCAAAGTCTAATAGGTGAACTTGTAGAATTGTCAACCAGTAACCTGTCAACCTGTAATATGTCAACCTGTTAGAGTTAAAGATTTAAAGAGGAATGAGCTGTGGTATGTGATCACGGTTGATTTAGAGAGCAACACAATATCAGGACAAGATCAAAATTACCTAGAGTTCATCAACAGTTCAGTTCAGTTTTCATTTTAAAATTCACAACATACAAGTTTCGATATAAAATACATTAAATACAAGAATACAGATATATATATATATATAAAGAAAAAAAACAATACAAACACCTAAATTAATCTACGAAAGAGAAACCTGTATGTGGGGAATTCCTTGAAGGAGGAGCTCTCTCAATAGATAAACTAATCGAGGAGAGAGCACCCCCTGCGTTAAAAAATCCATATTTCAGTATATCAAATGATTCCAAAAGTTGCGTAATGTGCAAGAGACCCAGAGTGACCGCAGTGACCCCAAGCCCACGGAGCCCACTCCAGGCAAAAAAACCCAAATCCACAGCTAATGCCAAGGAAGGGCTCTATACCCAGAGCAGGCCCCAAAAGCAAGAGCCCACCAAAGCCACTCCAAGGTCAGCATGCTTTAGAGAATTGTGAGATTTACAATCTTGACTGAAAAGTGCAACTAGAAACGAATATTTAGTATTTTGTTGAGAACAGATGGACTTTCAATTGCTGGCGAAAACGTAACTTTGAGGGGCATTGCTTGATGATGATAGGAAGTTCATTCCAGGATTTCGCACCTGTATATCTGACAGATCTTATTCCATATTGCAACGTATTTCTACGATTTAAGAAAATGCCACCCATACGTGCCTGCTTGGTATCATATTGATGAACAGAAGACAACAAAGTAAAATAATCATGAAAATATGAGGGAGAAGTTTTGTTAATACATTCATACACAAAAGAAAGGAGCTTTAAATAAAATAAATCATATAACTTAAGAATTTTCAACTCTGAAAAGATTGGGGTAGAAGGAGCAGCAAAATTATTGAAAGTAATAGCTCTAACAACTTTCTTTTGTAAGATATAGATAGGCTTAGTGTGGATGTCATAGGTTAGACCCCACACAACAATCCCATATTGAATAAATGAGCCAAATAAGGAATGGTACAGGGAGACTAAAACACTAGAAGGGAGAAGATGCCTAATTTTGAAGAACACACCGGATGTTCTTGCTAACTTTTTAGAGAGTTCATTCAAGTGATATTTCCAGGTGAGGTTTTCATCCAGCAGAAGACCAAGAAATTTAACATATTTAACCTGCTTGACATGCTTCTTTCCAATTTTAATGTTAACAGTTTCATGCAACGAATTCTTTAGAGAATGAAAAATGATAAAGTTAGTTTTTTCTACATTTAGAGCAAGTTTGTTAGCATCAAGCCACTTTTTACAAGCTTAAGTTCCTTGTTAACTACCTTTTGTAATTTATATAAACAGTGTGATTCATAGTAGATGTTAGTATCATCAGCAAAAAGATAAAAAGTTAGTTTAGTTGATGAGTTAGGAAGATCATTGATATACATGAGGAATAGAAGTGGGCCAAGGACCGATCCCTGTGGTACTCCACAAGTAATATTGAGGCAGTTAGAGTTGTGACCATTAACAGATACATATTGGCTTCTATTGCAAAGATAGGAACTGAACCATGCCAAAGCTGTACCACGAATACCATAATGTTCAAGCTTGCTGAGGAGAATTTGGTGATTGACTGTATCAAATGCTTTTTGTAAGTCAATGAAAATGCCACAGCCATACTTCTTGTTATCCAAGGTATTCTTGATTGATTCAGTTAAGCTAATCAAAGCATGATCTATCGAGTGAGAAGCACAAAAACCAAACTGGAGATTATACAAAACTTCATGTAGCTCTAAAAAATTATACAAGCGCTTATACATTAATTTTTCTAAGATTTTACTGAAAACAGACAAAAGAGATATGGGCCTATAGTTTGAAGAAGTCACAGAACAACCCTTTTTGAACAAGGGTATAACTTTGGCTTGCTTCATCTTGGTAGGAAAAACACCAGTCTGAAAAGACTCATTTATGATAAGAGATAAGGGAGAAGATACATAAGGAGACAGAATTTTAAACAACTTCATAGGGATACTGTTAGGACCTATTGATTTACCAGTTTTAAACTGATCAATTATATCTAATATTTCATAAGGAACTGAAGGAGATATGAAGAAAGAATGTGGATTTTTATTTGAAAGATAATCCATTGGGGATTTTTTAGACCTGGGTATCTTCTTAGTGATATTATCAGCTACATTAACAAAGAAGTCATTAAAAATGTTAGCCATTTTTGATGAATCAGTTGTAAGATTACCATTTACATCCTTAATTTTGTTGATAATATTTACATGAGAGTTTTTTAAACTAATGATGGATTTAATTCCTGTCCATAAAAGCTTCATATTGTTGCTATTAATATTAAAATAATTATGAAAATAATTCTTTTTGCTCTCTTTAAGTTCAATCGCAATACGGTTTCTGAATTGTTTATACAAAAGCTTGGTTGCTTCATCAGGTTTTTTCCTGAGTTTTTTCAATGCTTTATCCCGTAATCGCATCATCTTTTGAATTCTGCTATTAATCCATGGCTTATTACGCAATTTGAGTTCTTTCTTGGTGAGTTTCTTCAATGGGGCATGCTTTTTAACAATATCATTAAGATTATCAAGAAATCTGTTAAATTTGGCGTTTACATCATTTATGTTCTCATTCAGGTACTCAAAGTTAAGGTTATTAAAATCTTCAAGAAAGCTTTCCTGATTAAATTTGGAATAGTCATGTTGGTAAAAAGATAAGGTTCTGTTTGAGATTCCTGCTTTCTTAACAATCAAAAACTGTGGAATGCGTTAAGATTTTTTCCGTTATCTGCAATATGCGTTAAGATGTTACCACTTTTAGTTTCTAAATTACAAATGTCAGAAAAAATATTATCAATAATAGTGGAAGAATGATCAGATACTCGAGTTGGATGAACTACAAATGGAAGGAAATGCTGAGAAAGAAAAAGACTAACAAAGTTTTTAGTAGGTGTATGAGAATCATAGTTTAGTAAGTTTAAGTTGAAGTCACCTAAAATGAAAACATTCTTGTTAGTGATGGTAGGATTAGCTAAAATATTTTGTATGTACTCATTAAAGGTTTCAGGATCAGAGTTTGGATGACGATAAGCACAGCAGATCAAAATGTTTTTATCTTTAGGATTTTCAATTTCCGTCCAAACTGTCTCAAAATCATCACTGTCACTAGCTAAATCAGACCTTGGAATGGGACCTAAACTCGATTTTATATAAAGACCTACACCACCATTCTGACTTTGAGATCTTGTGGAAAAAAATGTATATCCAGGAATTTCAACATTGACTTTTAAGGGTCTTTTAAAAGAATCCCAAGTTTCGGAAACAGCAACAACATCAAAAGGAACCTTAAGGTTAACCAACAATGTCTGAAGCTCATCAAAATGACAAGAAAGACTTCTTATATTCATGTGTAAGAAAGAGAGATCAGTGTGGTTAGTATCAGAAGAAGATAAATCTTGAATTGATACATAATTAGAGTCAATATTAGAAGGCAGTTGTTCATCAATATCATAGTCTTGTAGGTTAGGCAAGTTGGCAAGATAGGAGGTGATTTCAAATGACGGTAACGAATCAACAACAGAAGGTTTATCAAGCTCAAACAAATCTGATAGTGTTTCATTTTCAACTGTGCCAAAAGGGAAAATTGATTCACGATCTGCAATAGTACACTTCTTACAAAACCATGAAACTTCATCAGGCTCATCAGCAAGGATTTTGTACTCAGAAGGAGAAACTTCACTGCAAGTGATATGAACATAAAAATTGCAGTTATTACAAAGAATGGATGGTTGAGATTCACGCACATTTTTGTGGCAAATACCACAAGGAAATTTTTGCTTAATCATTTGGGTTTGCGGAAAACAAAATCAAGACTATGCAACAGGGCATAATTGATCTGATTATAAGTTTAAAAAAGCAAACAAGGAAAGATTGCAAAAATAACACAAAAAGTAGGCTGCGCCTACGACAAGAGTCAAACATCACCTTACTGCTGCATGTTAACTATAATTTCACTGTCATCAGCACCGTCACCAGATATTGGCGAGGATGCAGCTTGTTCATAAGGTGGTGAAGATGCCTCATGGCCATCATGACTGGGGGATCCAAATCCTGGTCCAAATCCTCCAGTAGGCACTTTCTCTTTCACAACAAGTTTGTCCAGGACAAAATATGCAATCTTTCCATGTCTCCTTGCATCAAGAAGTTGGGGTACCAATCTTTCACGTTTATCCAGTGTGCCCTGGCTGAGATCAGGGACAAACTTTATGCCATCTGGCTTGTTTGCTCTGGCCTCCCTCAAGACAGACTCCTTTTGTTTCCATGACTGAAACTTGGCTACAATTGGCCTAGGCCTAGCTTTGACCTTCGACCCGTCGGGCGGTGTGAAGAAGGCTTTCGGTTTGCCAACTCGATGGGCTCTTTCAATTTGGAGATCCTCTGACATTCCAAGAAGGGTGTTGATTTTATCTTTGACAATTTGTTCACTCTCCTCCCATGACTCCTTAAATTGAGGAGCTTCAGGCACTCCAACAATTCTAATGTTATTACGGAGGCTGCTGTTCTCCAGGTATTCCACCTTGTCCTCAAGATTGATCAGGTCCACATCGCTGTTACCCAGTTGGTCTTTAATTCCTTCTCAATGCAATCTATTTTCACGTTGTAAGAGTCAATAGTATTGCTCTGAAATTGAGCACTTGCTTTGAGATCATTAATATCATTTTTTATGAACCTGATTTCGTTGCGAAGGTCTGCAGTGAGAACCTCGATCACCTTGGCATAACTCGTCTGCTGAACAGCCAGCAGCTCTTTGCACATCGCAATCGTAATAAATTCCGTCATCTTTCAGGTAGAATCCATAAATTGATGAATGAAAGACTGAACTGAAGATGTTTTATGTAAAAACTTGCATTAGCAAAAGCAAAACTGATAATCCTAATAAGGCTGCAAAGTTCAGCCAAGACCGCGACTCAAAAAACACGTGTGGTCGTCAGCCATCTTGGAATCAACAGCATCTTCCCAGACATTTTGGAACTTGTTAATACTCTCGGTAATGCACACCAGGTGCCAAATAGAAAGTTGATTGCAAAACCCCCTCAGGTCAGATCTGTTGGCAAATTAAAAAGGATTAATTATAATTGCTTCACATAATTCCAAGCAACTTGCGAAGCCCGTTTACACAATCTCATTCTATTATCACATAAAAAGTGTGAAGCAAATTTTACGTAAACATGATCGTGTAAACGGGCCTTTAGAGGGGCCTCCCAGAGGATTTGACAGCCCAGAGACAGAACTGCAAAGCAAGCAGAAGATGGGGTATCTTACTTAAAGAGACCCACTAGATCCCCAGGCCCTGGCGAAATTGCCCCCTCTGCTCCCCCTTTTTGGCATTGATAAACTCAAATCCATTCTCATCAGAAGAGGATACACACTGCTAGAAATAAACAAACATTTGAAAAAGTTTCTGAACTCTCCCAAAGAGATGTTCTTTTTAAACAATCAAATGCGAAAGAGACAGGAAACCTCCCCCCTCCTCCCCTACGATGAAAACACTGTAAGGATTAACGACATCTTAAAAAGACACTGGAATTTGATAGAACAAGATGATAAATTGAAAAAGATCTGGCCAGAAAAACCCTTCTTGGCATTACAACGACATAAAAACTTAGCCGATCTCTAGGTACACTCATCTTTGAGTCTGTAACAGATGGAATACTCGTAAGAGCACAAGGTATGTCTGAAACTTTTGACAAAGAATTTGACTAATTACAAACCTACCGTCATGCAAAGGAGGTTAGAGGGTAACTTTGGAAACGAGGTTACTGGATGCTCTGCAGACCACATCGCGTCCCGACCGTAAAATGCATCCAAAACGCGGGTCCGCAGTTGGTTGGCTTGATGACTCATACGCCTCCAGCATGACAGTTTAGGTTAAATTAGCATACTCGAGACTTTACAACATGTCTCCAAATCCATCAACATGGGAAAATGTTTTCCGTAATGACATACTCTACATGGGCGATCATCAGTGCGGCGCTGGGTTGGCGACTAGTCACATTTCATATTGTTATTCATTTTTATCATTTAAAGATAAACTTGAATCTATGACGAAAGCGAGATCCTTTATGGGATCGCCTAGCGGGCATTTTGACCATCCCAAAATATGTACACTTGCCAAAGAAAAATGCTATCAAGCCTGCCATCCTTGAGCATTCTTAGGATATTAGCTGGAGTTTTTCAGGAACTAGCCTCGCTGGTGAGTGTTATCGATCCTCAAGAAAAGATGGCTGACAACTCTTTCAATCATGACCTCTTCAACGACACCTTACCTGACTTAATGGATAGTGGTGAAATGACAGCAGATTGAAGTTTCTGCTCTTTTTTGCCTATCCTTTTGTTCCTGTGGTATTTTCGCATTTCCTACCTCATATTAAGAAATATTAATTTTGGTCTAGGTATCGTTATTTCTGTATTCAAAAAATTGTTTTAGCACCAAAACTTTGTACGCTGCATTGGGTTACACAGCAACCCTTACAATGCCTTCTTACATATGTTTCACAGTTGACTTTGCCCCAACATCTCCAACAGTCGTGAGGCAAACAAGCGAAGTCGGGGAAAGCAGCAAGTCCAAGCTCCCCGACGCCCACAAAGAGCACACAAGAAAAAAGAGCCAGAAGTCATACCGCCTACGCCTCTAAAACAAACATGCAAAAACAAAAAAACAATAAGCACAAAAATAACGGACCAGGCTCCAAAAACAAAACTAAACGCTACACCATCCAGCGTCCTAAAGCAATTAGTAAAGCCACAAAAAATACAAACAAATTAAGCAAAAATTTCAAATTGACATGTGCGAGCTACTAGCATTACATCACAATGAGAAAGCAGGAGAAGCTTCTACAGAAGTTGAAAGCCTTCTGCTTCGGGCAGAAATGGCCTACAACGACACTCCAGAGCTAATGCTCCTGAAAAAGTCATACAAAACCATGGCAATAGACAAATTTATTGCCAAAACGCCAAACAAAAATAACAAAAAAAGAGGTGTAGGCGGTGCAACCCATGCCGCAGAAAACGGCGAGGGCACAAAAAGACAAAGAAGACAACAAAGATAACTGGGCATAAAATTTAAAAACGAAACTTTTCTTAATCTTATGCATTTTCATATACCCACATTGTCACTTATTACCATATCAATTTTGTTATTAAAGTATGCTGAATTGTTCATAGCTTTATTTATCTTGCTGTTTCATTCTTTATCCTTGCTTCGACTAATTAAGGGCTGTTCGTAAACAACCTCGTAGTCGCAATAATAGGGACCTTACGCAACGACAACGGACGAATCTGAAACGGCATTGCGCAGATTGATTTCGTCACATTTTCTTAATGCGCATGCCCAGTTGAAGGGGATGCCCTTTCTCCACGTTTTTCAAGTCGAGTCCTGAACGTCATTTTGGTTGACATGCCGTTGACCTGTCAACGTGTTCCACTTGCAAGCTGCAGTAATGGCGGAGACGGAGCAGCCCAGCCAGACCACTTCGCAAAGTAAAAAAAGGTATGTAGAATAGGATACGTTTCAGTCTAAAGATGCAGAGTGGTCTTGAAGAACATCTTGGAGCATTTTCAGAAATGAATTTTGCATGATCTCAAGCATTAAAACGCAAAACTTGTGGCACAGTAGCAGGTAGGCCGTAGGCCTGGCCTACCCTAGGCCTACCTAACACGAGTGAAGAAGCCAGAGAGAATGGGCATAAATCTTGCTTGGTCTCCTGTCCTGCATAGCATGGTTTGGTAGGTTCATTTTATGGGACCTAAAATTGGTTTTAGGATTAGATAAAAGCTGATTAACGGATGTTTTACTTGGTTTTTGAAGCCGTTTCTTTGTTATCTGAAACTTGCAGTACAAGTGATCTGCAGGTTTTATGTCTGGTCCAAATGTATTTTCATTTCAACTTTCATCAAGTCATTTTACTTGTGTCTGTTTTTTGTTTTTTCCTGATTCATTTCATTGTTTTATCAGGAAGCCACCCATGGTATGGACTGAGACAAAGGATGAGCTGCTTTGCAGAGAAATTTTACTATTTGAGCCATACCAGTATAAAATTCGAACAAAGGAAAAGGGCAATGCCTGGACTGCAGTTGCAGACAGTTTGAATGAATTAAAGTCACACAGTTTTCAAGTTGATCAGCGAGCTGTACGTGACAGATTCAATATCCTCAAAAATCGGTTTGAATCAAAAATGAAATATGAATTAAATGCAAGTGGAATTTCTGTTGACGAGAGAACCCCAGTTGAGGAAGCATTGGAAGATATAATTGCTAAAGAAAAAGAGATGGCCAAGCAACATGACATAGAAAGTGCTGAAAAATCTGAGAAAGTTGAAGCAGACAAGTTGACTGCAGAAGACATGAGATTACAGTCATTAGAAACATTTGCTGAAACAAAAAAGAGAAAGAGGGAGCTAGGACTTGATGATGATGAATCTCCCCAACCAAAGAAGACAAGAAATTCTGGTACAGAAACTCTTGTGTATTTACGAGAAAAGTCAGAAAAGGACTTTCAAATTAGAAAAGAAGAGCTGGAGCTTAAAAAGAAAGAGCAAGAACTACAAGCTGCTGCTCAGAAACAGACCCAACTAGCAAATCAGCAAATGATGTCCCAGGTCATGAATCAAATGAGATAGCAGCAAAATAATACCAATGCAATGTTTGCTCAGTTAGCTACTACAATGATGCAAATGGTACAAATGATGAGCAATAACAAATGACATTTATGTTAGCAGGTATTATTAAAAGATTCCTGCTTCAGGAGAGTCACTTCTAATATTTACTTTTGTTGTCGATATACTTGAAAAAATCATGAAAAATACCAGGTGCTCAATACATTTTCCAACATTTCAAAATTTATTGTATGCACACTCAGTGCTGGATGAATTTGAATGCATCAAATGGTCTTTGATAGCTAAAAGACATAAACTCAAGTTTGCAATGCCCCTTGTACATTTGTCAACACTAACTATTAATTTCAACTTAGAAAAATGGTTGGTTGCAAAATACATGAATGGTGCTCAAAGCACCACATTAGACAAAATTGTAAAGAATCTCCTCACACAGAACAATACAAAATTGCAAACCCCCTCCCCCCAGAAGAGTTAGAAAGGAAAACCCCAGAATGTATTCTTTCCACCAATGACATTTTAGAGCATCACATTCACTGCCATATGATGATTGCATGATTTTAGTAAATATTTAAAACCATTTCTTGTAACTCTTGAGGAAGGTGAACTGACCTTGTGAATTGTTATCTGTGAGGGTAATCTCTATGACTTAACTGATGATCTTAGGCCCTTTTACATTCATTTTGAAACCAAGAAATTCCTGTAAGTTTGGAAAAAACAATAAAAAAGGATTCAATTTATTCTGATCTATCCAGTACTATAGGTATCATGAATGTTTTGGCACACCTAGTGGCAGTGCCATGGGGGACTGGGGGGACTTGTCCCGCCAAACCCCAATAGTGGGCAAAAGTTGTCAAAGAAAAATGGCATGAAATTTGTCGGGTATACCTTTAGAATGAAAAATTACCTCAAAATCATCCCCCCAACTCTTTAGGACTTTTTAGAGCTGGCACTGCCCCTAGGCACAGCTATGTTTTCTTTTTAAAGCATCCTAGCAAATTCAATGTTATATATTTTTTTCTGTTCTTGTTTTTCTTACGATTTTGAAATTTGATTTGACTGCAATATATGTCTGGGCAAGGCCCAGGAGGGGTACATGACTTGTGGATGGATGGGGATCTGCTGCCTGGTTTTCAGAAAGCTACCCTCTTCTAATTACGGAAACTAGCCATCGTGCCCACTGTTGTGATGAATTTTGGTGGAAAACTACCCATTTTGACAATTTTTTGCCACTTACTGGAAAACGCACCCATGTTTAAGGAAAATCGGCTGAAAAGGTACCCTTGATTAGAGAATTTGGGACCAAAAACCCAGCCATAAGTGTGGCACATACCTGTACCCTCAACGTGTTATGTATCCCCCCTGGGGGCAAAGTTGACAACACATTTCTCAGGCATCATTTAGAAGTTATTACTACTTAATAAGTTATTTCTTAATTTATGTTGTGAACTTTGTTGTTTCATATTGAGTTAATTCATGTTTGTTCCCTTTCATGTATTTTGCAAATATGATGTTTAATTTACATTGTAAAAGCATTGAATTTCCTTAGTTGCCCTGTTTTCACATTGTTATTGCATTGCATTGCTAAGATGGTTGATAAACTATTTTCACAAGGTGGGTCTGGAGTCAGATTATGTTTATAAAGTCAAAAAGAGCTATGGCTTTCAAAATAAATGATTTCATTAAACGATTATTGGAAATATGATTCCAATACAGGTGGGTCCAGTTCAAAATGTCTAGAAGTGATTGACTTATACAGGCATGTGCGGGCATTGGTTAGCAAGGCACATACAGCATACATTTTGCCAACTGCACTGAGGCCAACTTTCAGATTTTTTCTGAAGTCCAAAAATGCAAAGTAATCTATGATGTCACCAAAAACCCATTCTACAGAGATGTGCACCTGGCTCATAGCTTTGTTGAAATCTTGCTGGATTGGTGTAAGTCTTGCCCCTTTAAAGGGAGCTTGAAGGTGAATCCGCATGGGGTATGCTGGATCTCCGTAAATGCACAAGGGCTGGCCATTAGGGGCAAAAGAATGTTCCTGGAGGGATGTCAACAGTCTGGATTCGGCAAGCATTCCACTGTCGTGTCACCGCCCTTCTACGAGGCCATACAAGTTTGCGATAAGACCATTAGGTGCCACAACAGACTGAAATTTGATTGGGTGAATCCGTTTGTGGCCATTGTACAAAAGTCTCTAATGTTTACTTGGACGGCATACAGGCCTCACAGTGCCATCCACGAATCCCCAACAATTTTCTAGTGGTGCACCTGCATTGTGGATTGAATTTGCATAAAGTGCAAGATTTCTCTGTGATAACCATGGCTGATTGAAAGAAGTCAAGCGATCGCGATGTTGTTGATAAACCATGTCCATTATTTGGTTGGATATCATACTTACAGCTGTGGTACTGGCCTTCCAAACCTTGGAATCAAATCTGCATAGCGGATAGGATAGGCAAAACGTTTGAGAAACACACAAAACGCCTCAATTCCATCAACTCTCAATCTGTTATAGCATCTTATTTCGTCGGGAATGTGTAGCACTTCTGCGAGACGGTAGACATCAGCTTTATAAAACCGAAATTCAGTTTTACACTCAGAATCTGACAGAGACTCTAGGTTGAAGGGCCCATACTTCCAGTATGGATAATCTGGATTTTTGGAAGTGTTGAGATCATATAACGACGCAAATTCTTCATCGTCTATTAAATCTTCGCTATGGGCAAGTAACAGGCTGTCTCTGTTTTCCTTGAATAAAGGCATTCTTGAAGCTGGCAAATTTTCTTTCCCGCACTTTTGCAAAAACTTTTCAAACTGAAAATTCCCGCCAAAGTGCCATTTTAATTCAACCTCTTTTTGACAAAAGTATGGGTACGAGACACAGTTTACAGACATCATCGTAGCAATGTTTGCGTAAGGTTTGAAGTAAGTCGACTTTTGGTCGTTTCATATCCGTACTCGACCCAGTCTCTAAACGCTGGAAGGCCGTCTTGGACCTTCCCCGTCGTGATTGCGTAAGGTCCCTAACAGAAGCTGGGCTCGCCAGAGGGATGATTTCAGTTGCTAGGCACCATCGACGATTACTTGACAGGCACAAACAAACAATATGTAGAGTTAATTGGTTTTGGGTAATAGAACTATCTACAGGGTGTACCAAAAAAAGCTACCAGTTCAAAAATTTTAATTTCTCTGCAATGTCTGAGCCATACTGCTGACGTAGCACCATTGTTTGCACAATTATTGGTAAAGCTTGAGCTTCCTAACTATTGGTCATCAGCCTTCAAATATTAGTATCAAAATCAAACTTGGTTTAAGTGGAAAATATAGCTTCACATTGCAGAACTCATAGAATAGTCCTTAGAATATCCTATATATCAGTCCATGTGAGTGAATCCATGGTTTCTGCTCAGGCCAAATTTGATTTTAGACAATCTAATATCCTTGTGCTAGCAAATGACCTTGTGTGACAATGATTCTTTAATACATAATTCTTTATCCAAATACTATGTTTATTAAATCGTTTATAACGATGCAAAAGGCTATAGTTGATAAACGAATTATCCCGCATAACGGCATGTGACTGTAAATATTGCAGGATACACATTGACGTACAAAGATTTTGCAAGTTCTACATTGTACAATTTGAAAGTACACAACAAAGTTTCTCAATGCAGCAATTCAAGTCTGTACACTCAAATGCGGCAATGCTGGTAAAATTAAATAAAACAGTTGTGCTTTCAACTTCCTTTAGGCGTTTCTTCTTCCCGTACGCATGTGAAGATAACCCATCACTCTTCCATAAATATGTGAATCAAGGACTGGACAACGAAAGACCAATTAACTCGCATATAAAGCTTTACATCAATGCTGGGCCACAGCTATTGAAAAAGATTTTGCACTCTGCGACGGAAGAGTCCGATGCCGTTCCGGAAGCATGAGCTGTGACCGTTATAGGATGCAACGTCAATAAAAATAAAGAAACAATGAAAACCAAGCATTTGACCGTGGGGGCAACCAACGTTCCATTGAAGATTACGGCCTTCGTTCTATCAGCAACAGCATTCCAACATGGGTGAAGGGTTTGAGCGGAGTGGCAGCACACAAGGCAGCAACCACGATTGAGACACCTCTTTCATCTGTGTGGTTTGACACAATTTGCCCTTTGCCCTTTCCTTGTTCAACCCTTGATCAAACATTAAAAACACAACAAATTATGAATGGGCTTTTTGTTCGATAGCACTTATGTGCTTTTTGTTCGATAGCAAGATATGAAATCACCAAGATAGCAAGATATGAAATTTTTGACACCAGAACGTTGCAAATCTGCTAAACATTTACGAAAGCTGAAACCAAACGCCTCTGATTCGTTTTGACATTGTTTTAAAAATTTAGGCAAACATGAAACAATAATTTGGGACATCCTGTATACAATATTCTTGCTTGGAGAAACTTACACGTAAGGCTTATTGCCAGTCTCTTCAATGTTAGGACAATTTTGGAACCAAATATTTCTTACATGAACATCTTTAAATGTTAATGCTTTTAACTTAAAATGATTTTTTTACATCAGCTTCTATGAACTAGCTTGTTTAATCGCAGAATGCCATTGTCTTAAAGATGATATGTGCAACTTGCAATGCCGGGCAAAAAACACCTTCAACAAAGCGGCCTTGTTTCGGAATCTTTCAAAATTTCTGTAGCTTGTGTCGTATGAAGGTTCTGACCCTGGATTCACAGTTAGCACCCTTATCATAGTCTAATTGCAAAATTTTGTCATCTTACTGTTAGCTATATCAATTTCTGAGGATAAAATAATTTTAGATTTATAAGGGATTTGACCGTGAATAATGACTTAGGGTGTGAAGAGGTTACACTTCAAGTGATTTCCAAGGTCAAATCCCATGTGAATTATCAAACTTATTATTGCCATAAAATCGAAATCACAGGCTCTAGAAATATGAAAATTTGCAATTAGACTACAAGTGGGGTGCTGAATCCAAATCCATGATCAGAAATTTTCTATCAAGAAATCCTCAAAGATTTCCAAAACAAAGCCATTAATTGAAAAGGTGTATTAGTACTGCAGGCCTTTTAGCAATATTTCAAAACGAGTACCAACATATTTTTACCTTAAAACAATGTCAAAACCTATTTCATCACTGTACAGTGTCCATTCACTCCTGAGTTACCT
Organism: Aurelia sp. 3 sensu Dawson et al. (2005); assembly: GCA_964020215.1. NCBI lineage: Eukaryota > Metazoa > Cnidaria > Scyphozoa > Semaeostomeae > Ulmaridae > Aurelia > Aurelia sp. 3 sensu Dawson et al. (2005). The sequence continues at coordinate 611,624 of CAXHUP010000067.1, forward strand.
GGCAATCTGACAGTGCTATTTAGAAAAGTGTTTCACCTTCCTAATTCATAAAGGACACTGTGCATACAATGTCTTACACAATGTTTCTTACAAAGTATGCATGTGGTATGCATAGTATCCATTGCACCATGGAATTGTTAGGATCTTGTTTCCTATTTCAAGATACTGGCAATCAAATGGGAGTAGGGAATCAATGGATCGTGGATCATGGATCAGTGGATCATGGATCAGCAGATCATAGATCATTTTATTATGGATCATGGATCATAATTTGATGGATCATGCATAATTTGATCTTTTGAGCGTGATGAATAAATGATTGGAGCATTTATTAGGTGCTTGAATGGTTTGAGCTTCCATTCCCTGCTATATTTCAACTGTTGAGCTCTGTTTGGGGCAACCAGTGCAGTTGTCAAAATGAATCAACAAATTTTGAATATCTCACAACAATGACAACCAGAGAATATTATTGCTTGTTTACCCTTAAAAGAGGCAAGTTCAATTTCAAGTTTTTGAGATTTTACATTTGAGTGTGACAAGATGATACTTTTATGACTTACAACTTGTAGCCTTTCTTAAAAAGTTGTGAAAAGGTATCATTAATCATCACCACTCACCAAAGGAAACATGTGATTTGCTCACAATTCACATGGTAACTAAGGAGAACCTTGCCCTTGAGAGGATAGCACCATGTACAGTCAACTAAGGGACAATTAAAACAGCACATTTTACAAAACCCACGGTTGACTAGCCTTTGTCCCAGCCCAGTTCAGAAAAGGAAAAGACTCTTTCCTTTTTGGAAGTAGTTGCATGGAACACAGGCTAACTGTTGACCAATAAGTTATAGGTTTCTTTTTCTACGCAATGAAGATTAACTATGTGTCTCCAGGACTCTTTAAGGAAGACTACAAATTTTAGCTAAGAAAAGAATCCTCTTTTGAATGTAAAATCCTGACAGCTCTTGCCAACTTGACCTTTCAATCGTAAAAGCACACTGGAAATAGTCTTGACTTGTTGTCATGTTGTATCATGTGTAAACTTTGCTGATTTATTTGCAAAATATGATTTGTTGCTTCAAACCAAACTCACAAGAGGAGATGTAGCAGAATATGTAAGTCAAAACCATGCAAGCACTTATATAAAGCTTGAAACCTTAATCCATTGAGTTTGAAAGGTTAAATCATCCATGATCCACCAATTTATTGATCCATGATCCACTGATACATGATCCATCGATCCATTGATCCATGATCCATTGATTCCCTACTCCCGCAATCAAATGACTTGTTAAATGCTTTGCAAGTTGAATGCAATCTTCAATAGGATCTCAGTAGCATATGAAAAATTATCTTTTTTTACAAGTTTCTGTATGCCACAGGTGACATTTATGGGATTGTTAACTCATCAGGAGTAGCAGAGGGACCAGATGTAGCGCCTTTGTTACAAGAGTAATTTCAAAGGAAGAACCTTGGAATAACAAAGGAGGAAGCTGTCTTTGAAACTGGGTCATTGTTTGTTGGGCAGTTCTTTGTACTAGCAAGTTCTACAATAATATCTAATTACTGTCAGGTAAGATAATTCAGAGAATGAATGATATGGAATGACATAAATGATGCAACATACTATAGGGTTATCCACAGTGACCAAAATTTACAATGACAAATTGCATTTGCCGCTCAGGTTTGCAGTAGACTGAAGGGCTTTATATGTACCACATATATTAGGAAATGCTTCCATAATGGTTGAACAAAGACGTATAAACATTTTGAGGGACCAAGAAACCTGCAAGGTAAGCTTAAAGTCTTACAAAATTAATTATGATTGTTATGGAATAAAAAGTCATTCTTGCACATAACATCCTATTTCTGCATAGTGGTATTTTTGAGAAAGAGCAGAATTTTATACAATAAAAGAACAATTCCTTTTAAAGTTAGACACATAAATCATCAGTCACTATAAATCACTTCTGGAGAAAGTGGTTAATGCATGTACTGTATGATGGAAAACCATTGTATATGTATGGTATCTCTATCACGATGGCAGAACTGAGTAAACTGAATTGTTTTGCATTTCAGAGGAAAATTAAGTTTACGGTAAAAATCTTTACGAAGGAACTCCTCCCATAAGTGGGAGTTTCTCTCTTCAAGCCTTATTTTTATATATAGATAGTTGAACTTTAGTTGCCTTTCTGCTTGGAAACACTTTTGAAAAGATTAAGTAATCCAGCTTGAGAAATCTTGCAGAAACCACTTGTGTTCAGTGCAGCTAATGTAAAAGATGAGCAAATAGCAAGCAAAGTACAGTATAGCCCCAAAGAATGACAACTACATCCAATTTTTTACAGCCTTGCTGTAGTTTGCAATATCTAAGAGTTCGATGATATTTTCTCTTAGATCTGGGAAACGGCAGGTGCATGACCAATAATTGCAGCAGTTGGGGACCCAGGCTGTGGCAAATCAAAAGCTCCAATGGCCTCCATAGCCTGCTGGTCATATCCAAAATTTTAGATCAACTGAGTGTCTGACAAACAGACAAAAGAGTTGTTGTCACTTACCACACAAGGGATGAGTTATGATGATGCAAGTGACCCAAAGGAGGTAGCTGAGGCAGCAAAGCGATATTTTGATGGTGGTCAAGATGCCACATCAACAACATCATCAGCAACAGAGCCAGCCTGCTGTCCCATCTTGACCTTCAACATGCATGTATTGCAGTGGTCACAGAAGAAAGTCAATATATGGTATGCAAAACTTCAGTCACACTTTACGCTCACATCAATATCCAAACCATAAAAAATATAACTGCTAATTTTGCCTTTACCTAAAAACTGTGGTAGACGCTAGAATATGCTAGGAAAACCATAGTCGAAGGATGTAATCCTGTTATCAGAGTAACCATGTATGGTTTCATATTTTTCAACTGGATGACAAAATCTAAAGATAAGGCTAAACCAGTAAAGTTAGTGATTGCGTCTTAATTATCTGTGTGTAACATCTCAAATGGGATATGCCAAACATGTATTCGTAATTTGAATAGATCACATTCGTTTGATAAATTTACTTTGAGATCTCGTTAGCCACCTGGAAACTAATTTTGACAAAAGATTTAGGTTACATAGATGAGAAAATGTAAGAAAATGGTCAGATTGTCTACTAACTTTTAGAAACTTGGCAGCATACTTGGACTTAAGTAGCTACTGCCTTTCGATTTAGCTCTCCATTTGGATTAGTTCTCTGTAAATCATAAGATGAGATTGTCTGTTTTGATTTGTGTTTGTTTTCGTTCGAGAATGTCCTCATGTGTTAATCAAAATATTTTTGCATTCGGTGATTCCTATCCTGTAGCACTGTGTACATACTAAAACGAGGAACGAGCCAAAACCACCCACAACCAGCCAAAACCACCCACAGCCAGCCAAAACCACCCACAACCAGCCAAAACTACCCACAACCACCCAAAACCAGCCACAACCACCCACAACTACCCACAACCAGCCATAACCACCCAAAATTTCCCAAACTTCAGACCCAAAACTATCAAAATTGTTAACATTTAGTATCAGACCCAAAGCTCCTGGGTTGAGAAACGTATGGAAATAGGGTTCTTTCCCACGTAAGAATAGCTTCAAATTAAATGCTCCATTGCTTTCTGAGTTAGTAGTATTGCATCAATGCACCTAATTTTTCAAAAGAACAATTTTCCTACTTATTAGAATAGGACTGTTCACTTTGAATAAACACATAAATATGTAGAGATTCTTACGCAATAACCTAATCCTAAAGTTTCTTAAAATCAACAGTTTATTGATAGGAGATTGATAGGTTTCTATAATTCATGTTGTCCTTATCCATGATCTCCTGTGTCTCTGTGAATCATTAGAGCCAGTTTTGTGATACTAACCGCGCTGTTAGTTGTACATTCCTCGATTCATACTAACATGGCATAACAACATGTCGAAGTATGCTCCAGGTGTAAAAAAGCTTAAGATGCAGTAAAAAGCGTTTCGCTAGCACTATCTTACAGTTTCTTAATTTTTCGGTAATCTGTGAGTTTAGGTTCTTACGAATTGTCTCTAATGAAATAGTACGCTGCAAATAGAATGTATGCATTGCACTGTATTATTCTCCTATTATCTTACCTCTGGTCTGCGGAATTGTTAGAGCCCCTCACAGAAAGAACTGGATAAACTGAGAGGAAGGAGAAGGTGTGTTTTAACATTCAACGTTCTCTGGAATTTCAACGAGAGAGAATTGTAGCGAGTCCATAAGTTAGTCGTGAACAGCGTCGGACGAAATGAATGCAATCCCATCGACTATTTGCAAAGTAATTTATTTTCAGGAAAAATCTCTGATACCCCCCTTTCGGAAATATTTAGTATTTTGGATGGTTTTGGGTCATTATGATGTGGTTGTGGGTCTTTGTGGGTCGTTGCAGGTGGTTTTGGGTTGTTGTGGGTGGTTGGGCCAAGCTAAATAGGGGTGCGGAGCGGATGATTATGAATTATATGATACTTTATGTCTGTGCGATCCCTGCGCAGCGCTTGCACTAAAATCCAGTGAACAACTGCAACTTCATCTTCACCATAGGCGAACAGTACAGCCCAACAGATGGTTGCCATAGATCAAATTGCTTGTCATCTAAACTCAACTCTTCTTCCTCTATGACGAGCTTTAAAGTTATGGGACCTTGCTAAGTGGGTGCTCTCTTCTCTTGGATGAACCAGAAATTAGGCCTAATCCTGTCCTGTGTTACTGCTGAAGTACTCAATGAAGTTAAGACCTTGCGATCCACTGCAGTTGTTTCATTGCAGGGGCCTAAACCAAGCAACCGGGCTCTCGGGGCAACCGTCGTAAAGAGGAAAAAGCAATATAAACTGGTTTACCGTTTGTACAAATTCAAGCTTCAACATAGCTTTTGCACTACAAGTCAGACTTACCGAATGACCCTCTCTCTTTTCTTGCGACTATATTTTGGTGTTTCTCAATCTTCAATGCACTTCAGAACCACAAAATAGGCCTACATTCCACTAGAACACATGTACCTTGTAACTGGTAATCCATTTGCATTTGGTTTCCAGGTTTCCTAATTCTTCAACCTTCTTCTAAGTAACGACCAAGAATTACAGAGACCATCGCCATAATAACTTTGAACTTTGATACAACAGCAACATAAGATGAAGACCAACTCAAACTTCCTTGTGGCTCAACCGTCAAGTTGAAATAACAACAAATTCATCCGCTACCGCCAAATTTCAAATTATGTTTATTGTAAAACATAAAATGATATTCCTTTCACCCTCTCTAATAAAAGGGGCCAACACCTAACAACACCCCTGTGAGAATATTTCCAGGCTATGTCAGGTACCCCTTGACTCTATTTCCAGCCTTTCCCAGCCTGGTATCGTTGCGGAATCTCATTACACCTCGCTTTCCATACTAGCCTGGAATCAATGTCCAGGCTTTCATGGCTAGCCTGGCTTTTCCAGGGTCGCAAAAAAGGCACTAGTTTTTTCCACCCGACTTTCCGGGTGTTTGGAAAACTAAGACCTTGAAAACGAAGACCTAAGACCTCGAAAACGAAGACCTCAAAAGTTAAGACCTCGAAAACAAAGACCTCAAAAACGAAGACCTCAAAAACGAAGACCTCGAAAGCTAAGACCACGAAAAGGAAGACCTCAAAAACGAAGACCTCAAAAACGAAGACCTCGAAAACGATTCCGCGCATACACCGATGCGCCGAAGAGACTGAGAGCAAACTTTTTAATGTTGATGTGTCTTCGGGTCAGTTTATCCAGCAGAAATATTTTTCAAATCCTTTTTCTGGGGACAGGGATGATAGAATTTTTAATGACAGAGATGACAGAATAATTTTTGGCACCCTATTTTAAAATTTATAGAAAACATTTACATGAAAGTGTAATCTAAAAAATAAGAAAATAGTCATCACAATGATGAGCCATCACTAGCTATTTCAATTAACTTCTTTCCTGCATGATGAACACAGCATTGAGACATGTAACTTAAATAAAAGATATAATTTTTATTTCATCTTGATGTGTGTTCGAGTTCCAAAAATTTCACAGCCCCTGCTTGAATATATCGTTAATATATAACATTATGGATATAAAATATATTATATCTCTGCCAAGATTTTGATTTTCTGGAGTTTCTTCTTTTTCTGGCGATCTGAGGGTTAAGTTTGTTTTCAGTTCTTTTTCAATCAACCTGCCCCAAGTTCAGCAGTTTTCGTGTTCCTGGTCTTCATCTCTTGTGGTCTTTCTTTTCGTGGTCTTCGGTTTTGTGATATTTGGTCTCGAGCGTCCTTCCAAAACCCCTGTTTTTGCGAATATGCACATTTGGATCGCATCCTTGGAAACGTCTGCTCTTAACTAATTGTTTTACAGTGCAAAAACAAAGGACATCCTTCAATCAGTTGACCATTTAACCCGGGGTGGGGGGTACTCCCATACTTGACCAGAAGGGATGTGCCGCTCAACAGGGTGTCCTTTTGTGGTAAAAATTATGCGACAGGGTGTCCTTTTTTGATAAAAATTATGCGGCAGGGTATTACAATTGATAAGAAAATTATGTGACAGGGTATCATGTGGAAGGACACCCTTTAGAGTTCTCATGAAACAATGGATTTTTGCAAAACTTTTATGCGACAGGGTATACTTTTGAGCAATTTTTTATGCGACAGGGTACAGGGTATTGAGCGGTTTGCCACACACCCCCGTCACTTCCCTATTCAATTACACCCCCCGGGCCATTTAAAAGACACTTCTGTCGTTTCTATGAACCTGGTTCTATATGGGTGAGGGGGATTCTTGATAAAATTTTAGATAAGATTTAGCAATGAGTTGGCATTTGCCATTTCTCAACTAAGATTTTCTTCGCAATCGAAAATTGCATATTTCTGGACATGAATTAGCAAATTTTGACCTTTCCTTGAAAAAAATTTGCGAAAATTATACCCTTGGCCAGGAGTACGAAAAAGTACATGGGACCCATTAGAGCGGCTCATGGAACCCATGGAAACCATCGTTTTAAACAATTTTGGGGTCTTCGTTTTCGAGGTCTTCGTTTTCGAGGTCTTAGCTTTTGAGGTCTTTGTTTTCGAGGTCTTCGTTTTCGAGAAGAATGTAATTGGCCTTAAACAACCTTAGGGAGTCAAAAATGACAAACATGGACCCTGTCATGGAGCTGATTTTTACAAAAATGATACCTTGTCCTGGAGTCAGAAGCCTGAAAACAATACCCTGTTCAACGGCACGTCCCCGTACAGAAAAATATATGAGTACCCCCTCCCCCCCCCCCCGGGCCAGTGAATTACCGATCAGCAAAAGTGAAAGAATCGGATAGCGTCGGATAGGAAGATATTCTCAAAGACTTAAAGATGATTCTCATTTCGTATGAACACATGATGCAGTAGCAAAAAGTAGAATATCAACAGCATAAACTAAATAGGCTATGAGAATGGCCAGTGGAAGATTCAACCAAAAGAAAAGAATTTGTAGTGCATACCAACTAGTGTTCTGAGTGCATTTCCTCCCAGATAGTCTTGGCTTTTTTGAATTTTTTTCTATGAGTCGATTTCTGTCTGTGTTGACCCTTGCAAAGCATCATTAATTGTCTGCTTCACTGCATTTGAAGATTCAAATGCCCTCACGAGGTCTGAGTCTCCTGTCAGATCATCGTTCAAAGGAATAAACTGGAATGATTTGAGTACGAAGACAGTCTGGGAGCAACACGGGGAATATCATAATGATAATTTTCAAGCAAAAGCTGACACACGGCTGTATTTGCCTTTGATAAACTTTCCTATAGTTACAATTGCTTTTGCAAAAATTCCTTGAAATTTTGAAAGGCGAGTGATGTGACTAACAACAAGGCCAATCCAGGATCTCGACAACTACCGGAGAAATCAAGTCAATATCTTGAAAACTGTTGGGAAATTTAGTTCCTCAATTTTGTCAGATGGGAGCCCTTTTGTGGCACACCCCTTGGTATAACCACACCATGGGACAACCCTACTTTTTCCTAAATTTTACCATTGTTGTTACCACTTTACTTTTCCTATCTCACTGCAGCGAAAGAGGCAATATTGAATGATTCTGAAGGTCTCCTGTAGACGGTAGTGTTACTTCAAAACAACTTTGGATCAAAAATTATTCAATTGAAGATGGCTGCGAATCTCTAACTCTGCTTTTCATCAGCGGCTTAACGCACAGTGTGCACCTTTAAGCACAAAACTAAGGCCCCCCCCGAGTAGTTTTACGAAAAAAAGGTTTTTGGATGAAATCATATGTTTCAGCATTTATAACATTATCAAAATGAGTGTAAGACTGGATATGATTTGAGTAAGCACAAGATAATGATGTAAAGTGACAGTTTTAACTCATTCTCACGTCAGAAAAGAATGAGGAAAGAGATGATGCAAAAATCCATAACAAAAGGTACAAATTGGAAGTTTAGGGAAGGAAGATAATTATTTTATTTCATGTGCCACTGATCATTAAAAATATCTCAGGCAGCAGGCTTATGGTATATTATTTCCTTTCGTCTTTCAGGAAATTGGTTCCTTATTGTTGGTTGCCTGTTTTTCTGAGCATTAGAAATTAGCATAGCAGCTATCAATCAAACGTTCATTCATTCCACTTTTCATCTATTCCTCAATATTTGATGCACTGCAAATTCTCGAAAAGCCGAAGTTCTTTCCATTATGCTTTGTCTATCTCAATTAATGTCTTAGTCAATTCAGGGACCAAGTTTTGGTAGTAACGTCATTTAGTTGTCATTAATTTGATAAAATTTTTAAAAAGTTGAAGGTTATGCTCTCCTTGTATTTGATCCAGAATAAACTATATGAGACTTAGCGGAGAAAGTGTTTGAAAGGAATTTGCTATACCCGAGCCTTCTTTGAAAGGAGCATTATTGGACAATCGTGATTTATGCGAGTAACCTAGCGGTAGAACTGTAAACTATGATTGTGAGAGCATCTTCTGCATCCTTCTTAGTTGTTCACATGTTAGCTTCAAAATCTTTAAAATTCCTTTACTTGATATTTTGAGAGCTCGTTATTTGATGGCTCGATATACATTGTAAGATTTACTTCATTATTCTGTAATATCCAATATGTTACGATATACTTCTAGCGTATGCAAACATGGTGTATCATTGTTCAGATTCTAATGTGTCAGCAGCTTTTTTTCTGAATCCAGAAATGATCCATCGAAGACCGATTGTCTTCCATGTTATGTCCATTGGTCTTTATAATTCTATTAATGTTTGATTAATTCATCTAAATAGTCATTCCAAGTCGTGAACCATCATAGTTGAAATGCGCAAACCGAAATATTGCAGTAATTTTGCATATATGTTAAGGGGGGATCTATCAAGTAGGAAAAGGGCAAAATTACCACAGAAGCCAAAAGGAAACTATTGTGAAATTGCCAGAAACATGACGAATCTCACTTCGTGAAATGTTAAATCTCCGGAAAAATATCTTTTACACGAGATGTGTGCACTAAAGAAACTTGAGATCTCACAATGGTTTAACTTGAAAACCTGTAATTTAATGAGCGTTTCCCTTGTTGGAAACGCATAGTGTGCACATTGAGAAAACATGGGAAAATGGAAACGTTCCTTTAACCATAGTTTCTCGCGTTGGAAACTAATGAGTAAATCTCACACTTCCTGTTCGTGTATTCAAGAGAAACTACAGGAAACTGGACTTTTAACAGTAGATTACGACTTAAAACATTGTGAAATGTGTGTATTTCTTGCCGTGTGGATGCAGAGTACATTGCTGCTAGTTCCAATGGTAGCCCTGTATCTCATCTTGCACTACAAACTGATAGTTCTCTGCCAAGTCACCTAACACAATAACTTCTTCACTATTCAGTGACTCCTTGAGAGATTTTGAGTACATTGCTTTTGATCAATCAATGCACGAATGATCTGTCGAGTTAGTTAGCATCACTGTTAATCTTTCAAATAATAATTTGCGAATTCAGAGAAATGTAGTGCATATAATTTTTTTAAATATTAATTTGGTTGAAAATTCTTTTGCCAGAGTCGTTGATATTTAGTTTATGTTAGCCAATATGAACAACCAACCAACGGTCACTGCAATAGTTCTGTTGTGGCAATATTCGTAAATGGATCCATATTTCCTTGAAAACATGTGAAATATGTTTCGTGGGATATTAAACTTATTTGAATTTTCTCAAAAACATTGTGTAAGTTCAATAGTGTAGGTCAGAATTTCAAATTGAAGTCTGTCTCGCAAGTGTCTTGATAAAGGTGCAGTCATAGCTGAGTCATAGTTTCAACCTAGACAGATCTGAAGCAGCCATGAGTGGTCAGAAGAAGTGTACCATTGGTAGATATTTAGAAGATGAATGCAATAAGTTGTCCTACTTCAGAAAAGTTGAGCTGAAGAAGATTGAGGAATACAGTAGCGATGAAAGAGAACTGATTTGGTGGAGATCTGGACTGACTATGATCAATATCAGGAGTGACATTTGTCTGCATCATGAGTACATCATCTTTAAACGATTTCCAATGCAGCAAACCTATTGCCATGACCCACTCAACGTTCATACCAGGTGCTTATTACTTTTAGTTTTTTTCAATTTGTAATACCATTGCTTGAGTGACGGACTTTTCTGATCTTACTAGTAATTATTTCTATTAACTTTTTCCGATATGTACTGATGTAATGTTCATTTGTGGATACCGACTTCAGAAAATTGTTTAAATCCCCTATTGAGTTATTTCTATATTTCTATCTTGCAGGTGGCCTTCGTGAAGTCAGCCTTCGGCATGCCAGAGGATTGAAAATTGTACCTGGCTGCAAATTATGCCCATCTTGTCGAGTGAAGGTCGCTGAATATGAACATGTGCCATCTGATGAAAGTACATCTGATGACGAAATGTACACTTTGATTGTCTGTCTCCTTCTGTAGATGCTCCCCTGTTACACCTGCACCGCAGAATATCAGCAAGCTGATTGCACTTGTCACAAACCTTCCTCTGAAAGGCAAGGTTGCAAGGAGGCAAAAAGACATGGCAACTTGATGAGAAATAATTTGTACTATGGTTTGCAGTTCCAACCATTGAAACCGCTTTCCTTTCTCCAATGCACTTCCCACTTGAATTAGTTACCTCCCTGTCAGTGAATCCGTGGGAAGAATTTGAAGAGCCTGTACAAAATTTCAAAGCTGAGACAGTTTGCAAAAGAGAAAGAAGTGATGCCAAGGAATGTAATTTATCTGGGAGCACTAAACTGAGATCAGCCTTACTCAACTCAGTTCCACCAATCTTAATATTGAATTGAAGATCTTGGTGGATAGCAACCACTTTCAAGACAGGAAAGCCATCAAAACAAAATCCAGTGCATTGACTCAGCAGAAAAACAGAATCAAAGGGAGATGTGCTCCATTCACCAACAACATAGTTATTTCTAGGAGCAAAATCTAACAAAGCCAACAAACCAGGGAAGTTAACACAAATATCATTGTTTGCCTTGTTGGTTATATCTTGCAATAGTGGTTTTTTCTGGTCACAGAGCCATTTCTCTCTTCAATTCTACAAGCAATACCAACATAGCAACCTGTGAAATAAAATGAACCTTTAGCCAAAGATAACACTACTTTCTTGTTATGATTCCAAGAATTCATAGATGATGAAACACATTGAGATGTTTGCATCACACAATCATCAACATGAGTGTGCATTGAGATATAATGTTTGGGGCTGGCTAATGAAAATTCCTGCGTTTACAAACATTTTTTGCCTCACTCAGGTTGAATTTATGCCCCAAATAGGAAAGTTTAGCATTTTTTCAAACACTGGCAGAGTGGGCTGCTTCCCCCTCAGTTCCTCTGACTTGTACACTTATGATCGTCAAAGGCAGCCTGAGCAATGTACCCATTGGTTGTATTAGTAAACCTACCATATTTCTCACAAAGTTAATCTACACTGTCACTGAGTTTCTTGTGATATGATTTGTAATTTGTAAGCCTCAATGTAGTATTTTAGGTCATGATGTACCACATCTCTATGCACTCACAATCACGATGCAAAGTTTTTGCATGAAGAGTTAAGATAAGATGTTTCGTAATTTTATCCCTCAAACCCAATGGCTAGGAAGTCTTCATGGTATCGCCATGATTCAGAGTATTAATATTTTGAAATATCTGAAGTTAAAAACTTTTTTAGAATTCTTAAATTTTTTCAAATTCTAAAAAATACTCTGATCCACGGTTGGTATAATTACTTTTTGGGCAAGACTGAAAGTTTGTGATTTCATCATTCGTATTAGAGATTTTAATCACACTTACATTTACGATCACCACCCTTCCCAATAGTCTTTCTCTTTTTCCTCACATTCTCTTCTCCAAATACTTTGCGGATGACTTCGCCAAAAACATGCAAAGCTAAAGGCTTTATGGCCGACTTTTCACCTGGGGCATCCACATATGAACTGTAAGCTGCTTCAACGAGAATGGCAGATGTTGGTTTGCTCCTGAATAGACCCTTCACCAGTCTTTTGTGCAAGCTACAAGTATTAAAAAAAAACAGAACAGTTTGGAATGAATTTGAATTGTGTACACGTGTGATTTAATTTACGAAATCTAAAATCAAAGTCCCCATGCTTCTTTGGAAATTTCTTGGAGGTGTGATTTTCTGATATTTTAATGCAGGCCTAATCGTAATTATGGCCTGGAGCCAGTATGTATTTAGTCGCAGCAGGCTTACTGCTGTTTGACCTATGCCAAATCACACACAAAGAAGGCTTGTTCTGAGAATGAGAAACGATAAGAATTTATTTACCTTGATCCAATGCACATCCCATTCTCAGAATTCATTGCGTGCATTACTTTGAATCCATCTGCTGGTCTCGTGCTGTCGCCGTTTTTAAAACTTCCCGCCGAAACCCCCTTGGAAAATAGCGCCTTCGCATTCCCTCGCAGGGTTCTTGTTTTGAAGTTGTGACGTTTGGCATCGCAGATTCCAAATATGGAAGTTGAAGTTGGTCGAGCTGTTGACGAAACCTCGCATAGAGAAAGCTCCCCTGCTTGCTTAGCCTGTTATATTTGTCCCAGTGGATGTTTGAAACGAGGGGAACGCTGTGAAGGAGCTATCGCTTTGCTGAAGTGCGCAGTCGCTATTTGAATTTGTTTTCTTGCAATAGCAATGGCGGCTTCGTGTCGATGGTAGGCCGAAGAGAAAACAACCAAGAAAAGCAGCATTATCAAGGTAACAAACTTCAATTCTTAAGCTAAAATCACGGTGCATTACTGCCCGTGATCCAAGGCCAGAGCGCAATTCTTTGACTGAACTAAATGCAACAAATCATGCTGAAACTACTTCGGACAGGATGGCAACAATACCTCAAACACCACCCAGTAACAACCTCGCCGGACCTTGAAACTACAGTGGGGAAATTACGAAAACATACATTTTCAGCGGGGATAAGAAATGTTATGACGAGGAAATGAAATTTTAAGCTATCATCCATGATGGAACTTGCATAATTTTGACGGGGAAGTAAAAATTTTCAACGGGGAAACAACAAAAACAAGGCGGGAAAGTGCATGAACTTGAAACTTAGCAGGGAAACTAGTTCCTTTGCGGGTCATCCTTGAACCTTGGCAGAGCAAATGTTTTAGCGGGGTCGTTACTAGGGCTGTCAGCTGATTAAATAGCTAACATGTTCCATCATTTTTAGAATTTCTTCTGGCTAAAATCGGCCATTTCGCTCAGATTCTGTAAGAACCTGGTTGATTAAATTTTCAATTGTTTTGAACCAAAATATTTCATTCCAGAAATGAAATGAGCCCAGGCTGACTTCCAAAATTGTGGTTTCTTGCAAATGTGGGGTGCTTTCTGTATCTCATGCTAATAACATAGCCATTCTCTTGTTGCCAAGATAGAGACATCAAGAGTAAACATGCGTTCAAAGAAAAGCTACAGAAATTGAAAGAGAAAATAAACAATATAACTTTCGGAAAAGGCACAACAACAACACAACTCAGAACGGACAATTACGTGTATTTTTAGCGATTTCTTTTATTACGTCCATCTTTGCAAAATTATGCTTTAATAGTTTTTATTTCCTTTATGAATTGTAAAAAATTAGCTCTCTTTTTTAACAAAAAGTATATTTTGTAGTATATAGCAGGTCCACATCAGAAGTACTGCAGCCATAATTAACCTGCTTTAACAAAAATATATAAATATTATATGATGTGCCTTTCTCTTGTTGCATTTGCTGTGTCTCTTGTTAAACCATGCCCAGTACATGGCTGTGCTGTTACGTCTTGATTGCATAACAAAACTGAAAACGAAGTTTGTGATACAAAAACCCAAAGCAAGAAAAAACGAACCCACCTTCTGTCAGCCATGTGCGCTGTGCAATATCCTCACTATGTGCACATTGGTTGAATAATGGGTCATCTACAATCAGTTACAAAATTGTTGAGCCACCCCCAAATTTTCAGTTTATTTGCCCCTGTTTTCCCCCCTCCCCCCTAGTCAATGTTGCAGTACCACAAAAAGTTGCTGAATCACGCGTGTCATCTCAATCAGGTACTTTTTTCAAAACAACATTGACATGGGGGATGGGGGGACGAAAATTTCATTTTTTTCTAGGGTGGCTCAACAATGTTGTAACTGATTGTCTGAAAATGTAGCACCTTTTAATGGATGTAAATCAAAAACATTTCCTTCTAACAATGTGAAATTAATAGTATTTGCAATACATTGGTAGACAAATGTCTCAGATTTTTTCGGGAATTTTAAAAGCTTATGCGGCCTCGCAGCGTCCCTTTGAAAATATGCCTATTTTTGACATTTTTTAGTTATGTGCCTACTTGTTTAGGCCTCGCAATAATCAGGTTTGACGAAAAGGTATACCACAATAATTATTTTTGTTAGCACGGGAGAGCTTAAATCAACTTTTTGAATTGCTAACATTGCCGTGTTTAATGACAGTGGTGGAGCTACATAGGTTTACATTTTCTGCGTGATTTCTGTTGATTTACGGTAATTCTCTGGAATCTGCCTGTTTTTGTCACGGTGACTTGGTCATAGGGAAATGATGATTATCTGCTAGGAAAGCTGGTTTTGTGAAGCTTTAATGATGTATGTTCATATGCAACAGCTATCAAATAGATACCACGTCTGCGATAGCCTCTGTCTGCCTGTAAACTTACAGGAGTTCCGTTGTGCAAAATTAACCATTTTCAAGCCCTACGCAAAACGAAAAATGTGATTCTCGAACGAAATTACAAATTCTTTAGCGGAAATTCATGATACATTCAGAATCGAACGTCTTTTCACGCAATAATTCCCATAAACTAAACAATGTTGTGCCGTATTTGTGTCTTAAAAAGGAATCATTTCACTTGATCAGGCGCGGGAAATTTGAAAAATCGACATTTGAATTTCAAAGGGCATACGTTGCCCCTTTGAAATCAGTCATGATTCTTTTGGGAACGGACAAAGCCCTATAACAAATCATTTCTTATCGGTCCACTGGGCCCACAGTGATTTGAAAGCCCAAATAACCAAATAAAGATATTGACGTCACCGAGTAAGGGGTTGAGATTGAGAACAATTCTCACCAACAATTCCCACTTTTTAAAGTTCCTTAAAAACGGCCAAAGACCTCGATAAAAAGTCAATAAAGTCAGCCAAAATGTAGCAAAGGCCTGTGAGTAGACATGTGCGAAGTTTTCAGCAAAAAGCTGGCACTCATTTGATGTAAAATGACAAATAGGTCAACAATTCCCACTTTAGACACTACTAAAGTAACTTCTATTAGTTTTTTAAAGCACCAAAAGTGAGCAATGTCGGTATGATTCCTAAAAGTTTAGCTTTTTTGTGCAAAGTATTGTTTGTTTTTGGTCATAAATAGGAGTCTCCACTCCCACTGACATCAAAGCCTATGTCCTTTTGATAAATAAGGCATGTTTACCCTTGCAAAGAAGCACAAAATGGAATGAGCAATGTTAGTGAGAAATGTACTGAGCACTGAGCATTGTGGCGAGCGACGATGACGTAATTCGCCATGCGGACGAACTGGCATCATGCACTCGAACTGCTCACATCATGTTGCCATCTTCAGTGTGTTCGAGTTGCCAGAGTTTGATCAAGGTTTAATGATATCGAAACGCGTTATGATTACTTTCTATCATGGTTTGAACGACAGGAAGACTAACCTTAAATATTCACTATTTCAGACAATTACGCCATTTTTTTGCAAAATCGCGGAAAAACGCGAATTTCAAAAATCATGTAAAAAATATCCAGTTGATGAAACTCCTTAAGCCCAATGCTTATATCAACTTTGTATCAATAACATTCTGTAAGTAAAATTGTGCGTCATTGCCTTCATCACTTTTCTTGAAAACTGGAGTTAAAGTTACGCGCTTTTCAGACAATCAGTTACAAAATTGTTGAGCCACCCCCAAATTTTCAGTTTATTTGCCCCCGTTTTCCCCCCTCTCCCCTAGTCAATGTTGCAGTACCACAAAAAGTTGCTGAATCACGCGTGTCATCTCGATCAGGTACTTTTTTCAAAACAACATTGACATGGGGGAAGGGGGGACGAAAATTTCATTTTTTTCTAGGGTGGCTCAACAATTTTGTAACTGATTGTAGATCTTTATGCTTGTTGACAATGTGTCCAAGAAAAGATTTGAATTTAGCAAGGATGAGATTGCCATCACCACTAAATGTTGTAGTTGCACTCCAGTGGAGGTGGTTTATACATGGCTGAATCCAATCTGTGATGATATCAAAGCCTTTGAGTTTTGACAACTTGGATAGCACTTTTCGAACCTCTGGAAAAGTTTTAAAAGAGATGTACATACTGAACAAGATTTGAAGTGAATTATTAATGTCAGAATAGAAGATGTTTCCATCTGAGAAGTCTTTCCGCAAGGAAGAGCGTAACATACTTTATACCATGCTTTGATTGGATTAATGTAGGAGGACTGGGAGTGGGACAGAATGGGAAAACTAACAACACGAAAGGGCGTGGCACAAGAATGGACAGAGGCACTTTATGACTGATTTAACCAAGGCAGAGCAGAAACTGTGCTTGCATAAGCCTCAGCAACAGATCCCCAAATAGCGCAACACTTGACATTTTCTTTGGCCTCAAACCCTTGATTCACATGTTAAAAAGCTTCTGGATGCAAAAACTTCCTGGTATCAGATTGCTTGTTGATGACCTTGTTTATGCAGTTTCTGTCACTTACCAACAACATGGGAAGGTGTTTTAGCTAGCTTACAATCACTTACAAATTGTTTAGCCACCGGCAGATTTTCAGTTTTTTTGCCATGTTTTCACCCCTCCCCCTAGTCAATGTTGCAATGCCACAAAAAAGTTGCCAAATCATGCATGTCATCTCTATTAGGTACTTTTTCGAAACAACATTGACATGGGGGGAAGAGGAATGAAAATGCCTTTTTTGTCAGGGTGGCTTGACATACTTTGTAAGTGATTGTACTGTACATGCATTAAGCTTGAAAGAGAAAAAGTGAAAGCCTGCACACAAGCTGGATTTGCATGATAAAAGATGCACAGTACTTACTTTTCTTCAAATGCCAAAGGTCAAAGTAATGTGCTACAGATGACAGATGCTCTTTCATGTGCTTGATTATCGTTCAATGCCTATCCGAAACAAAAGTAGAAACTCCACAGTCTTGATCCATCATAACAGCCATGCTTCTCTTAAAACCCTCATATTCCATTGCAGGACTGTTTTCAACTTCATTTCGCTAAAAGGAGGAAAACAGATGAATTGATAAATATAATGAATGAATGTGCTCCAAAAAAAAAGGAAAGAAATGGCGAGAACATAGTAATATTCCTTATTTCACAGCATTTTACATTCATTGACAGTTCTTTGTCTAAAGAATATTAGAATCTTATTCTATAGTACATACTACTGTATGTCTTTACAAAGATCACCCGCATGATGTACAATTCACCTTCATCTTCTTTGTATAAACACACACAGTACTAGTATGATTTTAACACACCATACTCCTCACCACTCCTTGTACAACACCAATAATCATATTCTGGGCACAAACGATTGTGTTCATTCAAAGTATGCAGTAGAGAAGCAAAGATTCACAGAAACAATAAGCCTGGTTATAGAATATGGAAATTCAAAAAATTTGCTTTGGTCAAGCTAACGCCCTATGGATGACAATGTTTTACAGAGACCAAAAGATACATAAAAACCTGATTTACCTGTACAAGCTCAAAATGGATGATAGATGGTTTGTTGCAACAGAAAATACTGTAGATCCCATATTTCGCACTATGGCCCATGCTATCACGGCGCGCATCACCAGTGATTACCAGCTTCTCTCTAAGACTGTTCAATTCCATCAAGAGTTTACTCTGGTATCTTTTCCAGTGAATGTAAACAGCAGGGAAGAGCTTTTCCTGCAAAAGCAGTGAGAATTGTAACTTGTGGGGCAAAACATTAAAAAAATCAGGTATATGTTGGAGAAGCAGAACAGGCCAGGGGTATCAGGCATAAAAGAATTTGTGAAATGCAGTGTTTCTGTATTGTGATTCCACATAATGCAAAACCTGAAAAACATTGTCACATGTCATCCATGGCAGTTGAGGTTTTCTCCAACATGACAGTAACAAACCTTGGACTGTACAAAGAAACACAGCATTTTCATGGAATTTAAGGAGACGCAGATATATCTGAATACAGATTACAAAAGTTCAGTCTAAGAAATACAAGAAGGAAACTACTGTACTGAAGACTTGATAGGGTATCCCATGGGGCATTTCACTGGTCTGAAAAAGCGTAGCAAGATTTTTCAGGACGCAACTATTTTTATGGATTTGAAAACAGAAAAGATTTTTGCCAAAGGTGCACAAGATTTTTTGGGATGTGAAACGCCCCTAGATCAGGCGCGGATCTACGGGGGGGGGGGGGCGGGGGGACCATGCCCCCCCCCCCCAAACGGTAAGATTTCAAATGGCGAAAAATTGACGTTAAAAAGACATTTAACACATAAATAGACCAGTAAATGATTGAGATCAAAACTTAACCATAACAGTATAACAAGAAACTAGTTGTATACATAACTTAGAAACCAAATTCTGTTTCACATTACATTTTAGGTGAAATATTCGCGGATTAAACAGTCAAAAACCTTGAGTGAATAATTTTGTGGAAATAGAAAATCTCACCTGATATCTCATTTATTTACAAAAGAATCTGGAAAGAAGCTAATCAGAACACAACTCTAACTATGTCAAGCATGAAAGATATCTAATTCATCTGAAAATCTGAGTGATTTAATTCTTCCTTGGAACTTTTTACCTTCGAAACTTATTCATCCTAGATTTTGCTCTTAAAAAGGAAAGGTTGGTTAGGGCCTATTATTGTATGCGCTGGTTTTCTGCATGAGAGGTGGTTTCAAGGTATTTGCATTGCACAAAAGGTGCCGCACACCTTATATTCTATTTAATTGATCCTTCAACTATTACATATATATGCTACGCCGAGACGATTAAACAAGCGTCTTAACAAACAGAGTCCATGAAAAGACCTTTTATCCTTGCTAAAAAAGAATCTGATTCGAACTATGGTTTAATACGCTACGTAGAGTTTTTGATTGAGCACAATACTGATAGAAGCTCTAGCGTTATTCAATTGAACCTTTGTGGTGTAAACATTTATAAAAAGATCACTCTATCCAGACCCTTTCCTAGAATACCAAAAAGATCCATTAAAGTCCTCTAAGCTTGAGAAAGAGAACATATATGTTGAACTAATCGTACACTTATCCTCTCTGTATAAAGGGTTGAAGTGTTAAAAGTGACCATATCGTAGTAAAGATTATTTTGCCAATCTTACAACTATTTACAACTTTAAAGTGAGTCGTCTTGATTTCGTTGCTGCGAATGAATCAATGAGTTTCTGAGTCGTTGGGGTTCTTTCACGGTGAACTTGTAGAAGAAGTAGCGATTCTAGTCTCTCCTCGGACATGGTCGACCGGATTGCTGTCAGGGTGCTATTCAACTTTGAAAATAGTCTTTCAGGCTCTGCAGTTGTCACTGGTAGCGCAGTGAGAATGTTGAGAAGTGTGTGCACATTAGGAAAGACGTCAGCCTGGCAGTTGCCTAAGGCACCGATAGCGGTATTGGCTACTGGACTTGCTCCACATGACTGCCACTGCTGCTTCCATATTTCATACTCCCCTTCAACAATGCTCAAAGGATCTAAAAAGCTTGCATATTTTGTAACTGCAGGCAAAATATCTTGCCAAGATGTTTCTTTTACAAAAGAAGGCAGAATTCTTGAGAGCGTCGCGATCTTCTGTTGATGGAGACCAAATCTTGCTTGCATATCTCCGACAACTTCATCAAGGAGAGGGAAAAACATATTGATACGATTGTATTCAATCGCTGTTTGGTTGGCTCCACCAGCATTGGCTCTGAACCTGGACTGACTGACTACTCGAGGAATTGCATGCATCTCTTCTCTGGTCACTCCAAGTTTTTCACCAAGAAGCACTGCCTCTTCAAACATTGCAGCAAACTCATTTTCCTCGTCCTTACGCCACGTCTGAAGCTTTGACTGTGTGGCAGAAATCGTCGACATTGCTTTCACAAGATCGCTTCCAATTTGCTGCAAAAAACGGGACACTGGGTGCAGTACAGCAGACACTTTCTCGGACAATACCAGTGCGACGAGGAACTGAGGGTCTTGTACACTTTTGAGCAATCTCCTGGCATCTTTTCTCGTGTCTGGTGAGTCCCAGGTGAGCATTTCGTTGAGGCACACAGCGATGCAAGGCAGTAGCTGTTTTGCAACCAAAACTGATTCATGTCTTTTGACGAATCTCGTTTCGCAGAGGTTCACCAATTGTCGTCGCTGCAAATTATCGCATGATTCTCGTGCAATGACCGTTTGCAAATAGCTGTTTCTTTTGGCATGCTTGAAAAAATTGCTGATGTCTTTGATATCATCCATGCAATGTCTGATGGCAGGTATCTTTGTAGCTCGAGAACAACTCAGGTTTAGGGCATGCATGCAGCAGTGGAAGTAGTCAGCGAGTGGCGCAGCAGTTTTGATAACGGAGCAAACACCAACTCGCTCACTCGACATCGACGCCGCACCATCATATCCCTGGCCAATGAGGTACTTCAGATCCAAGCCTAGCTCATTTATGTGATGGAGCAGAGTTTCCCCTATTGCTTTGCCACTAAGCTTAATTTCGCTGTGCTCTGTCGCATCTGATTGATCACTGCTCTTAATGTCAGCAATCAGATCTAAAATAACGACGGGCTCTTCCTTGATTATCTTTGGCTCATTTTTGGTGTCAACGTAACGAATTGCAATGACTAATTGTTCTCGTTTGGCGCGATCTTGCATTTCGTCAGCCATTATTGTCCAGAATTTGGCATCTTTGACATCTTTTATTATGTCTTCTTTAATCATATTTCCGGCGCAGGCAATTAGTTCATTTTGTATTGTCTTGCTTACCAAAGTAGCATTGCGTTTGCAAGATACCAGGTGGTCTTTCAAATCTGTATCCCCTCCCCGTACTCTTAAACGCAGCAATGCCCTAAAGTTTCCGTCATTGTGCATGGGTTCTTCTCCTGTTGAATCCACTGGTCCATCATCACGATGACCTCTCAGTGCTATGTTTTGCCTAGCACATGTTAGCAGGGTATCGATGATAGGAACAAGTGCAGCCCTATTTCGTTCGATCTCTTCCTGCCTTTCAATGTCAGTTATAGATCGAACGTCTTTCTCACATCCAGGTGTTGCACGGCTCAAGAACTCGGTGTACTTAATGACACAGGTCTTGTGAAAAGACGTTTCTTGGTGGCTAGTGAGGGCTCCATTCTTCCCCGTCAAGTCTGAGAAGTCCACAAGGGGCTTGTTAACAAGCTTTCCCATTGATTGGCCTGCTCCTCCTCCATATTGTGCTCCTCTTCTGCCTCCGCTCTCAGATGTCTTGAATAAAACGCAGTAAGCACACCAAGCACCGCAATATTCAGGCTCTCTGCTAACAGCTAGCCAGGGGAAAGTTTTCAAGTGATTTTCGCCCAGATAACGCTTTGTTGTCAAGGAATTTCCACTAGTCAGCTGCTTCTTTGGTTTTTTCTTTTCAGAATATGGATATTCATCCTTTCTATTTGGCACCCATCTCTGCGATAAATAAGTTTCTCGTTCATTGTCTGTCAGTTGCTCTCCCCGTTTTGTTTTTCTTACGGCTCTACCGATGTCATATCTATCAGATACTACGACCTTTGCTTGTGCTGCAGTGCTGGCGACATTTGGGTTTATTTCCTCTTCAGGAGCGTCCTCGCCTACATGTATGTCGTCGAATTCTTTAAAACTAGACTGTGATTTAAGTTCCTCTTCGCCAGTGATACTGTCACTTGTGCTCGATTTTTCAGGATTAGATCCCACGGAACTGGTGCGGCTACTTTTTGAGAAGAACGATTCAAGAGTTCTTGGCTTTTTCGGCGGACCAGACATTTTATTCAAAAATACAAGTCAGCTATACTCTCTCGCTTTCAATGAGAAGATTGTTTGCAACTGAAACTTTCTCTTATTTTATTAGGATAGCGGAATTGCGTGAAAACGTTTAAAAGTCGTTAAACTTGAATGATTCATTGACAAATCCTGCATTTCAGAGGAAAGAATGCAATTTGAATCATAATAGCTAGAAGAAGCAAGTAAGTAGGAAATAACAGGAAAATTATGCTAAGCCTGAAACTATACTTTTATTCAAAATTAAGTGCGACAGGATCCTGAGGTTGATGAGAATTGTGTTGTGACTGCGTCATGAATCAATGACGTCTTGAAACGTCAATGGTTGCGAAATATGAAACTACAGCTGTTCTTCAAGAGAAACTGCTCGTAACCATAAGAAACTCAACTCTCAGATCACCAAACAGTTATAAACTCCAGTAGTGCAAAAATATGACTTAAGAAACCATTCATTTTTACAAACAAAATCCTTATTTACCATACCTTCACTTGTTTCCAGTCCCATGTACTTGGACGGTACTTTAGTAATGTCTAAACATTGAAAAGATTTCAAAACTTTGTTTTGAAATGCTCATGGGGGAACAGGAGGTAAACATGAAATCTGTTAAAGAACACTTAAGAAACTCGTATGAAATCCCGAGTACTTATAATCTGATAACCTCAAGAAACTTTCAGTGCTGGCCCAAGTTTAGTTTCTTATGAAAAGATACGTGTACTAACTACTGGTTACAATTTTAAATTTTTTCATCATGTGTCTGCGTTGTGGTACCCAAAAAGCGACACTACTTCCAATAAAAGCAACAACTTATATGTATTAATTACTCAGTAGTCACAGTTATGTTGCGGAAGTGACTGCGATTTTCGGAAACTTTAGGTTCAAAGTAACAGAGCAGAGTAGATGAAGAGAATTTAGTCCCATATGAATTTTTGCTTTTGTACAAAATATACGTGTCTTTACAAGAGAATAAGAACAATAACTAAAAGTCCTAAAATTCTTACATTTGAGTATTCAAAGTTTTTGAAACTTTAAACACTGTGATCTTTGAAAACTTGTTGAATTTTCTGTCTCAGTAATGAAGTTTCTCGATTTTGAGCTTCACTTTCAAGTTTCAGGTTGGAAATGCGTTTGGATAATCAGCTAAATGGTGTAACTGAGAATGTATTAAAAACGCCAAAAAGGGCGTTGCCCACGTTCTCCGAGAGTTTGAAGGGCGTGGTCACTGAAAATTTTTCTGGGGGCTTCGCCCCCAGACCCCCGAGATCTTTCGTAAATGGCCCTCCCCAAACTTCAATGCTGGATCCCCCCCTGCCCTAGATGTCTTAAACAGTCAGAGTTTTGAATGAACTGTGCTGGTGTATGATGGATGATTTACCTTTTGATGTGAAAAGTATGTAGACAGTGATATGCATGAAAGCCCCATGTGGCTGAAAACAGTTTTGATCTTTGTAGCAGATGCACCAGCAACAAGAATTGCAAAAGATAGTAGGAAGTTTCCAGCTGGGATTCTTGTTCCAGGCATGTCAGGTTGACTCCTCCACAGTCTTTCCTTTTCCTTACAATTTGGGTTGGCACAAGAAGAGGCAATCTCAACCATAGTCCCAATAACCCTTGGTTCTGCAAGCAGACCATCTTGTTTGCAAGCCGGGCACACATGAAACAACAGGAGAAGTTGGGAAGGAAAAACAATGAATTTTCCCTCTGTGCGAACATCCTTTGGTCCATTATCTTCAGGACTAAAAGTGAAAAGAAGAATCACTTTCTGTGTAGAAAAAATCTGTGATTCACAATTTTGACAAAATTTCACAACAACAAGCGAGGCTGTTAATTGAAAACAGGTCTGTATTTCTTCAAACTTCAAAGCAATTTTTCACTTTCAATGAGCTGGTACAGGGTCCACGGTACAAGCACTGGATGCACATGGTGGGGTAGCCTGCGTACAGAAAGACTGCACGCTGGCTAATGGTGGGGCTAAGCAGGGATAATAAGTACAATAGACAATCATGCTAAAGATGGTGGCAAGGAACTTTTTACCAAGATGCACTGTGTTCCTTATCTGAATTCCTGTATAGAGTCATTAAAGATTAGTAATTCAAATGCAAGCATCTTGGTAAAAATTTCCTCACTGCCATCTTTAGCGCAATTGTCTAAGGTGTGCATTGATGTGTAGTCTTGATGGAACGTTGGGGTGGAGGGGTGGCGTATACAACTCTATGGCGGATTGAAATGATTTAAGAAATCCAAATACTCACCAGCTGTTGATTGTATCATTGCGACGTTCCTCATTTTCATCCTCTTCAATTAAATCATCATCCTCCACAACGTAATCATCATCAATCTCTATTTCCACTTTCATTCATAATCATCATCAACCTCTATTTCCACTTTCATTCATAATTTCATGAACATCAACATCAACATCTGAATCCTTCTCTATTTCCGCCTCAAATTCATCCAGCTCATCTTCAATTCTGTGCTGTTCAACATTTTCTATCATTGCATGTAACCTAGCTGTTTCTTTCCTCTCAGCTTCAAGTTTTGATTTTGCATTCAGCCAATAGTTGCTAAGCATCCTATTCTCTTTGGCAAGGTGTGTGCAACCAACACAGGCTTCTGTCTGAGTTGACAAATCTTTGATCTGCAACAAGAAAATCGCTTTTGATAATCATAGTGAAAAAAGGTTTCATTTTCCATTTGTGTCCTCATCTCAGTTCAGTTTTTATTTCAAAAATTCATCTACATACAGTACAAAAATCAATAAAACTAACAAAATTTACAGATATTACTATATTGACAAGTTACAAGAGATGACAAAATTACAATAAAACTACTGTACATAGAACATCATAAATTTGTATGGAGAAGACTTTCCTTGAAGGAGGAGCTCAGCAGATAAACTAGTCGAGGAGGGAGCATCCCTTAGTTAAAAACCTATCATTTGATGTAAAGTATCTTAAACATTTTGAGATTGATTGATGCAAAAAAAGCCAAAAAACCTGAACTTAATAATCTTGGCCCATTGTTGT
Source organism: Aurelia sp. 3 sensu Dawson et al. (2005) (assembly GCA_964020215.1). Lineage (NCBI taxonomy): Eukaryota > Metazoa > Cnidaria > Scyphozoa > Semaeostomeae > Ulmaridae > Aurelia > Aurelia sp. 3 sensu Dawson et al. (2005). The sequence continues at coordinate 637,215 of CAXHUP010000067.1, forward strand.
TATTATCAATGTTTTATTGGAATTGTTTACTGTTTAATAAAAATGTCACAACAACACTGAACAACATTTTGCATGGCAAACTGCATATGATATGAGTTGATGATGTTTCTTCCAGAGTTCAATGCAACTTGACTTTCACAAAACCAAATCACGTTGTGTCGAAAATCAACTGCTCATTTTATACACAATTATCACCCTGTGAAGTCAAAGCCTGTCGGTCAACATCATACTTACTGGTTCAGGTTCAGCAAGGGCACTTTCTCCTTCTGTCTCCTCACAGCCAATCTCTTCGTGGCCATGTTTAAAATCCTCAGTGTTTGTGGATGTTTGGGAGGGCACAGTTACTTCACTGCGAAGAGCATCTCGTATAATCTATACGGTGAATGAAAGATCAAAACGTCGTAAATTTTCAGTCTCAATTCAATCCCATCCAGACTCCAAATTGCCGTTATAAAGTAATAATTACGAGGATCAAGTAATTAAAGATACAAAGACGAACAATAGTAACTTTAATGATTGGGCCTACCTGTCGATAGGCACAATCTCTGCCAGGCTTTGCCACCTTTGCTGGAGATGAAGACGATGGGCCTAAGTCCTCCTTTCGCTTTGGGGGATGAATAGTCGGGACAGCACATGTTCCATCTGAGCAGAGGTTAAAGATCTCTCAAAATCTTCTGGAGTGAAATGCTTCGAGCAGATCGCGGAAGACTGGGAATCTTTCCAGTTCTTCCTTGTTCTCGCCACGAAGTCTGTCCATCTCTTCCTGCGACTAACGCTGACAGGACGATTGTCTCCAAAATAAGGAATAACATGCACTGAGATTCCTTTCTCCGAGTTTGCTACCTCACTGCAACCAAAAACAACACACCTTGGCACCTTCCCTCTTCACAATCTTTTCAGCCTCTCAACATTTGTTTGTCGCCACTCCGTCACGCATGTCACGTTGCTTCCACTTCGACCGGCTGACCACAGCATGTGCTGGTGCTGACCAAGACGAAGACCAGCCTGGGCGACTCAGTTTGCGTCACACAAACACTACCTCCAGGCCCCTTTTGCTATGCGACAATTTTGCAAAATGGGTGTGAAATACCAGATTTGACGGTTAATTTCACCACTTTTAAGTGATTAAATTAAAAAATTAAATTCATCATGAAATTCTCCGTGTCGGAAACTATCGTTATGCAAAAAATCACAATTGGCTGGATATGACCTTTAACACCAAAGGGAGAGGCATTGAGAGCTTTCGGAGAAATGAAAAAATCATTTTGCCACCGTCTTATCTTTTGCGAATCCTGCAATTAACAAATACATACGAAATAAGTAATACATCAGCACTGACTAGCAGCTCTCAGTATCCCATACACAACAGAATTCCTTTGTGCAGCCTATGAGCCCTTGGGCCTCGCGGTTACCTGCCGCAGTGACCTGCAAAAATTTGACCTGCATTTTACACCAGCCGGTGTGATGGTTCGACAGAAAGCAGCAATATAGCATTGCTTGCCAGTGAGTCTATGATGGAAAACTGAAATTTCTCAGCATGTCTGCATTGGATTGCTAGGCAGAATGAATTCATCATCTTCATTATTCATATTCCCTTGATTTTTACCTTGAAAATAGTTGCTATCCAGAAGACATCTAAAATTTGCCATTGCAACCTTGCTTCAATGCTGTTTGTGTTGTAGGACTTGTTATTTGGTTTCAACAGTGGCGGAAAAAATGTTTACCTTTCTGGGTATACAAAAATTCATTGGATTGCTATTTGATATACTTTGCAAATCAAGTCGAATCAAGCCGGAAACGCAATATCTGTGGTTTCAAGTCTATGCTAATTACTTTTTTAAGCCCAAGTGTACATGGGGCCTAAACACTAATAGACATATATCCATTTTGTCTAGACAGCATGCATGAGTTATTTTGTGTAGATAACTGTTTCTTCAAGTAAGGTAGTCTGAGATCTTCCTGCCACTCATGCATACTGTATATACAAGCTTCTATTCAATTTTATCTTCAAACTATAGTTGCCACAGAGTTTCTGTTATTTTGTGATTTACCGTGAGTGTGCAAAGGTGGTGTGTTGCTCTCTCTGTTGTGACACCTTATTAACCCTATTTTGGTTGGGGGGGGGCAAATTTGCCCCCCCCCCTAGTAGATTTTTTTGAATAACTCTGCCAGGAAGAATTTTATAGCCATGAAACTTCTTGACTTTTTGCAACTACTTATTGTGCAACTCCTCAAAAAGTTTCATCAAAATATTTTGAAAAATGAGGGGGCGGGAGACAATTTTCTGGAACTGACCCAGGAAAAATCGCAAATTCTCAAATCTCAATTATCTCGAAAAAAGGAGCAGAAGTGGAATATTTTGCAAATTTCTTTTGTAATGTAGTGTTATTTGATGCATTCTATCACAAGTATCATGTTTGGATGGAAAATGTGCTCCGGATTTAATTTTATCGCAATTTTCCTGATTTTGGCCAATTTTGCCACATTCCTTGACCACACAAAGGAAAATGCTGACATGAGCAAAAATTATGGCTATTTTTAGGTTAATTTTTATATTTCCAGAAAGTACATGCCTGAGGCCCTTAGCACACCAAATTTGGTCGCTCTACCTATTACCAGTCAAGAGTTAGGTAGGGGGGCTTTTTTGTCCCCCCCCAACCAAAATAGTACTATCAAATAGCCCAACCACTATAGGGTTAAGGGCCTTGCTGATTGAGTTATAGATGCCCCTGCTTTGAATCAGAATTGTACTGTTTTGGTTATGCAACAATGTAATGTAATCTCATTTGACATCGTAGGTGCAACGGATGTGGAAGAGCCAATACAGAAGAAAGCGCATCATTGCACAGTTTGCAAAAATCCAATGAAAGGACATAAGTTCACATTGGACTCCCCAAAAAATCTGGAGAAATCTACTTCATAGAGAGATTTTTGCCAATGTTTTGTTTTTTAACGTTTTGTTATTTCCTGTCAAAGCAATATTACCAGTTAAAGACAGTTCATACAGTATACATATGCACTATTATGCTAAAAGAGAAACAATGTCACTCATATTCATCTCGCTCTGTGTATCCTGTTGCTTGTTCATATCGCAAATTAAATTTCTGCCTGATGGCATTGTAAGCACAAGCAGGCAGTGGCACTTGCTTATTACCCAGCTTTCCATGAATCAGCTTGGCGAATGCTCCATAGGCAACAATTTACGAGCTAAGAAATTTTTGTTGTCACAGTATTATTATCACAGTATATATTGTAGCAAAGCATTTTGATGCCAATTGGCAACTTTGGCCAATAAATGTGTGAATAAACACCACAACACTGTCAGTAATACAAACAGGACCCCAAAAAGGGCACTTGATCATTAGATTTAAAGGGAATTGGGAGAGAGCAAGATGACAGATTTTGCAACTTTGTTAGCTTTAAAAAGAATGTACCAAAGAATTGTGTGTTTTGAATTATTTTGTTTGTTTTGTTTGTGTGTTTTGAATACAATTGTTTTGTATTAAGATCATTATTATGATGATAATTGTAGTTGTTGTTGTATGGACATGTGATGGACATTCATTCAGTTAGTTACACGTGTTGAAAGAAGGCGTGTTTTCTCGTCCTCATCTGTGCTCTACCTATTTGAGTAACACAACGTGGTGACAGCAGCGAGTACGTAATTGCAGATGTGGACTTTTCTCTGGGTGCAGGAAGAGCGGTCTTAAGCATAGATGCGACGACTTAGAGGTGCCTGTAACAGAGAAGCTGTAGAGCAGGAAGATTTTTCTCGACTTAGGCCCATCCGCTGAGCAAGAAGATGGCGTCGTTCCAAGTGAGTACACCTGATAAATCCAACTTCAAACCCGAAGAGTGGGGAAGATGGATAAGGAGATTTGAAAGATTTAGGATTGCTTCAAAGTTAAATGGAGAATCTGAAGAAGCTCAAGTGAACACATTAATTTACAGCATGGGTGATGAGGCTGATGACATATTGGCAGCATTGAAATTGACCACTGACGAAAGGAAAAGCTACAATACTGTGAGAGAAAAGCTTGACAACCATTTTGTTATAAAACGCAATGTAATCTACGAAAGAGCAAAATTCAACATGAGAATGCAAAGGAATGGAGAGCCTGTTGATAATTTTATCACAGATTTATTCAGCTTGGCAGAACATTGTGGATTTGGAAACCTTCATGATGAACTCATTAGGGACAGAATTGTTGTGGGATTATCAGATAGAAACTTATCAGAAAGATTGCAGTTGGAAGCAGACTTGACACTGGAAAAGGCTATGACCAAGCAAGACAGAAGGCGCTTGTACATCAGCAGCAGGGAATTTTACGTCAAAAATATGATTCCTCTGATTCAAGCGTTGATCAAGTTAAAGCTAAGAAAAGCTCAGGTAACACAGAATCAAAAAAAGGCCTGAAAGGTAACAAATTTAAAACAAGCTCAAAATGTTTTAGATGTGGTGGTCAATCTCACCAAAAATCAGATTGCCCTGCTCGTGATTCTATTTGTCATAATTGTAATAAAAAAGGTCACTGGAAACGAACTTGCAAAAATTCTAAAAAAGTGAATGAAATTAGCTCAGGTCAAAATGATGAAATATTTTTGGGAGAAGTTGTTATTGATGCAGTCAGCACATCTCAGCAGCCATGGCAGGCAGAAATTTCTATAAATGATAACCCTGTCAATTTTAAGATTGATACTGGTGCTGATGTGTCTGTCATTCCAGCAAAGTTGTTTTCTGAATTAAAGAATTGTTTGACACTGAAACACACAAACAAAGTTTTGCTTGGTCCATGTAATTATAAATTGAATTGCATTGGCAAATTTGATGCAAAATTGAAGTCATGTGATTTTTCAATTGATGATGAAATTTTTGTTATAGGCCTATAGGACACATAGGCCTTGAAAGACCATTATTAGGGAGGAAAGGATGTAAAAGTTTAAATCTTATTCAAAATCTTGCTGAAGTTGATGATTTTAATTATGCATCCAATATTATGCAGCAGTACCCAACACTTTTTGATGGTCTTGGTAAATTAGAGGGGGAGTACAAAATAACCCTTAGGGAAGGTGCAAAACCATTTGCTCTCACAGTACCAAGGAAGGTACCACTCCCACTTTTGTCTGAAACTAAGAAAGAAATTGAAAGAATGCTTGAATTAGGTGTTATTAGGCCAGTTCAAGAGCCTACTGATTGGTGTGCACCCATTGTTATTGTACCAAAAAATGGTAAAGTGAGGTTGTGTGTCGTGTGAAAAGAGAAATTCACCCTCTTCCATCTGTTGAAAATACTCTGGGAAAATTGGGAAATTCTAAAGTATTTTCCAAATTAGATGCAAACAGTGCTTTTTGGCAAAGAACTTCGTCAGAAAGTAGTCAATTGCTAACCACTTTTATTACCCCTTGGGGCAGGTATTGCTGTTTGAGATTACCTTATGGTATTACAACTGGCTCAGAGCAGTTTCAGAGATGCATGGCAGAAAAGCTTACTGGTCTTGAAGGAGTTGAATGCAACATTGATGACATACTGATTCATGGAAGAAACCAAGAAGAGTATGACCAAAGATTGCATGCTGTGCTAAACAAATTAAAGGAGGCACACATAATCTTAAATCCAGAGAAATGTGAGTTTGGCAAGACTTCGATAAAGATTCTTGGCCACATTGTAAGCTCAGATGGAATCAAACCATATCCAGACAAGATAAAATCAATTTTGAATTTGCCTGTACCAGAGAATGTTCCAGAGGTAAGATCATTCCTGGGTATGGTGAATCAACAAAGTAAATTTGCTCCTGATTTAGCAAGCAAAACAAAGCCATTAAGAGATCTTCTCAACAAAAAATGCATTTGGGCATGGGGGCAACCACAACAGAAAGCATTTGAAGATGTCAAGAGATGTCTCACTGAAGCTCCCATGTTGGCATTATATGATTGTAATAGGGAAACCAAGGTATCAGCAGATGCTTCATCTTATGGGATAGGAGGAGTTGTTTATCAGCTACAAGATGATAACAACTGGAAGGCTATTGCTTATTTTTCAAGAGCCTTGACAGTAACTGAAACAAGGTATTCACAAATTGAGAAGGAGTGCTTAGCATTCACCTGGCTTGCAGAACGTGCTAGTGATTATATCCTTGGAAAAGAGATCACAGGAGAAACAGATCACAAACCACTTGTACCTCTACTCACAACTCATTGCATTGATCAGTTACCTCCAAGAATTCAAAGAATGAGAATGAGATTGATGAGATTCCATATCAAATCGTTGGTACATATACCAGGAAAGGAGATGTATGCAAGTGATATGCTATCTAGGATGATACCTAAAGATGAGGCTGTCAAGAAAGACGCAGAATTAGAATCAGAAATCAATGACTATATTTCTCAGTTATCGATGCTATTCCTGTGTCAGATGTAAAATTGAAACAGCTGATAGATGCACAAGATGAAGATGAAGTTACAAAGAAAATTAAGGAGTATTGTCTTGAAGGATGGCCTGAAAAACATCAGTTACAAAGTGCAATTCGTCCATATTGGGCAGACAGAGGAGAGCTGACCATAGTCAAGGGTATCTTGCTTAAATCTACTAGGTTGGTTATACCATCAGCAATGCGACTAGAGATCCTTGACAGAATTCACGAGGGTCATTAAGGCATTACCAAGTGCAGAGAGAGGGCTAAACAAAGCGTATGGTGGCCTGGAATGAGCAAGCAGATTCAAGACATGATAGAGTGCTGCAGAGTTTGCAATGAACACAAGAAAAACAGCAGAGAGCCGTTGATTCCAACTCCATTTCCTGATCGTCCATGGCAAACCATTGGACTAGATTTCTTCAAGCTAAAATCAGTTGACTATCTGATTGTAGTTGATTATTATTCAAGGTTCATCGAACTTGGTGCAATGAACAAAAACAAAACAATCTCTGAAGTTTCGCGCGTGTTAAAGAGCTTGTTTGCAAGACATGGGATTCCTGAAACACTGCGCTCAGACAACGGCCCACCCTTTGATAGTGCAGAATACTTAGCATTAGCAAGAGATTGGGGATGTAACATAATCACCAGCAGTCCAACGTTTCCAAGATCAAATGGAGAAGTTGAACGTGCAGTCCAAACGGCTAAAAATATCTTGAGAAAATCAGATGAGCCAGAGAAAGCACTACTCGTATATAGATCTACTCCATTGCGATGTGGATATTCCCCTTCACAGTTGTTAATGGGTCGTGTTATAAGATCCACACTCCCAACATTTGATTTAAAGCTCAATCCAAAACTACCCGAGCTTGAAACCTTGAGAGTCGAAGACAGCAGAAACTTAACTATGACAAGAGACATCGCGTGATACCCCTAGCACCCCTAAAACCAGATACAGAGGTGAACATCACTACACATCCCGAACAAGGAACAGTCCTAAAACCAGCCAATAGTCCAAGGTCATACTATGTGCAGACACCAACCAAAGTTATCAGGAGAAACCGTGAACACATTGTTCCATTAAACCCTGGCACACCTGTTAAGAGTCCAGATGTAAAGATGCGGGAAACACCAGTCAAGATTCCTGAAAAGAAGACTGAACTGAACATTCTCTCAAGACCTAAAAGGACCATAAAACCATCACTTAAAGCTTTAGAGAATATGTCATTAAGCTAACTCAAAAAAGGGAAATGTTGTATTAAGATCATTATTATGATGATAATTGTAGTTGTCGTTGAATGGACATGTGATGGACATTCATTCAGTTAGTTACAAGTGTTGGAAGAAGGCGTGTTTTCTCGTCCTCATCTGTGCTCTACCTATTTGAGTAACACAACAAAAATAAGATTCGTTCAAGGTAAAAGCATTAACTTTGTAACGAAGAACGGAAGAAAGGGATGAAACCTTCTGAGTACTAATGAAAAAATCAAAGAAGGCTCTAGCCATTCACACTGCACCGGTACAGCTAGGATCTGTAGCAAATGTGTATCGGATCAGCCTCTAACTTAAACAGTTCCTGCAAGGCGGTAACACTGTAAGGAAAATTTTGTTTTGGAGCACTGTAACCACTTCCCAGCGGGACAAAACTGTATCGGTACCTACGTGTAACTACGTCTGGAATATGATACCAAAAGTGAACAGGAACAATGATTGCAAACCGGGAAGTGACAAACAGGGGAATTTCATGAGTGGGTTAGATTCAGCAGACAAATCAACCACACAAATACCAAAGCAAAGGGTGAATATGAGCGAATGGAAATAGCAATACCTACATAATGCTGAAACTTATACTGCAATAAAGGTTAGTCATATGATACAAGGAAAGGACGGCTTAAAACCAATGGGGTAAAATATGTCATGATGACATGAAGGAGTGAGTCAATCAATAAAGCATGAAGTTGTAAAAACATTTAAATCACATTCCCGAAGGACAATATTTTCTATTCTTTGTTCACTTGGCTATGAATGATGTTGATAAGGGGGCAGAGGTAATCTTTTATTGGGGTCATATTCTACATACATTTCTGAACAAAAACCTTATTAATTACTTCTATTTCTAGGCAATCAATGAAATTGTAAAAACATTTAAATCACATTCCCGAAGGCCAATATTTTCTATTCTTTGTTCATTTGGACATGAATGATGTTGATAAGGGGCAGGGGTAATCTTTTATTGGGGTCATATTCTACATACATTTCTGAACAAAAACCTTATTAATTACTTCTATTTCTAGGCAATCAATGAAATTGTAAAAACATTTAAATCACATTCCCGAAGGCCAATATTTTCTATTCTTTGTTCATTTGGACATGAATGATGTTGATAAGGGGCAGGGGTAATCTTTTATTGGGGTCATATTCTACCTACATTTCTGAACAGTTACCTACATTTCTGAACAAAAACCTTATTAATTACTTCTATTTTTAGACAATCGATGAAATTGTAAAAAGCTATCAATCACATTCCTGAAGGACAATATTTTCTATTCTTTGTTCACTTGACTATGAATAATGTTAATAAGGGGCAGGGGTAATCTTTTATTGGGGTCATATTCTACCTACATTTCTGAACACTTACATACATTTCTGAACAAAAACCTTATTAATTACTTCTATTTTTAGACAATCGATGAAATTGTAAAAACATTTAAATCACATTCCCTAAGGACAATGTCTTCTATTCTTTGTTCATTAGGATATGAATAATGTTGAGAAGGGGGCAGGGGTAATCTTTTATTGGGGTCATATTCTACCTACATTTCGAACAGTTACCTACATTTCTGAACAAAAACCTTCTTAATTACTTCTATTTTTAGACAATTGATGAAATTGTAAAAACATTTAAATCACATTCCCGAAGGATAATATTTTCTATTCTTAGTTCACTTGGCTATGAATAATGTTGATAAGGGGGCAGGGGTAATCTTTTATTGGGGTCATATTCTACCTACATTTCTGAACGGTTACCTACATTTCTTAACAAAACCCTTATTAACTATTTCTATTTTAGACAATTAATTTAATTGAAAAAACTTTTAAGTCACATTCCCGAAAGAGAGAATTTTCAATTCTTTTCATTTGGCCATGAACAATGTTGATAAGTGGGCAGGGGTAATCTTTTATATGGGCCATATTCTAATTATCAGATCTTTAGTATTCAGACTTTCTTACTAGTTTCTTACTAGTTTCTAATATGCGTAGTACTACGTATATTAGTGATTACAGCTAGACTTTTTTCAGTTCAGTTCAGTTTCATTTTAAAATTCCACTACATACAAAAAATCTTTTAAAAATACAATACAACAAACTAAATGACAAATTACAACAGGGACAAAAATAGATGACAAATTTTACATAAGGGTACATAGAATTTTGTATGGAGGGGAATTTCTTAAGGAGGAGCTCTCTCAGTAGGTAAACTAATCGAGGAGAGAGCACCCCCTATGCTAAAAACTTGTCATTCAAATCATGAAATCTTTTGAGTGTTTTGAATCATTAATACGCGGAAAAGTTATCTTATCGAGGTATTCAAGACTGGTATGTTGAGAAAAGATGTAATTTAAGATCACGACGGAAAGTCATTATTGTCGTGGACTGTTTGATACTGGACGGAATATTGTTCCAGGATTTAGTGCCTGTAAATCTAATTGATCGTAAGCCATATTGCAAAGTGTTCTTACGTGTCATAAAAATATCTCCCTTGCGAGCCTGCCTGGTATCATACTGATGAACAGATGACAAGGTTTCAAAAAAATTGTGGAAGAAGACAGGAGAAATCAAGTGAAAAGATTCATACACAAAAACTTGCAGCTTGAAATGAAATAAATCATATATATAACTTAAGAATTTTTAATTTAGAGAAGATTGGTGTATATGGAGATGTAAACTTCTTGAAAGCAATAGCTCTAACAACTTTCTTTTGTAGTAGGTATATTGGTTTAGTATGGATGTCATAGGTAAGACCCCATACAATAATTCCATACTGAAGAAAGGATGCAAATAGAGAGTAATGCAAGGAAGCTAGAACACTAGTAGGTAGGAGATGCCTCATTTTAAAGAATATACCACTAGTTTGTGCCAACTTCTTTGAAAGTTCACTCAAGTGGTACTTCCAATTCAAGTTTTCATCCAACAGGAGACCAAGAAACTTGACATACTTAGCCTGATTAACTTGTTCCTTGCCAATTTTAATCTTGACAGTTTTATCCAAAGAATTTTGAGGGAAATGGAAAATAACAAAGTTTGTTTTCTCAATATTTCAGGCCCGTCGGAAGCGGGGGGGCTGGGGGGCTTCAACCCCCCCAATAATTTGCTGAAGTTTGTTGATTTTGAAAGGGAAAAAGGGTGTAAAAGCCAAGATCGTAGCAATGAAGACTCAAACTTGTATGTGTTGGAGGAATCTATCAGAATCTATCAAAAATGCTATATCTTTTGATGTCATACAAGTAGAAAATCTCAAAATTTTCAGGGAAAGACTCTTATTAGTCGTGATCCTTTGCTTCCGTCAATGGCACATTTTCCAAAAATGGGGCGTTTTCCAACAATTTAAAGGGCGTGGTCATGAAAAATTTTCCCAGGGGCAAGCCCCTGGACCCCCATTTTTCCTCGCTTCGCTCGCACCTCCTTTCAGCCCCCTCAATATGAAATATGTTCCGACGGGCCTGTATTTAATGCAAGTTTATTAGCATCGAGCCATCTTTTAACTTTCTTAAGTTCTTTGTTTACTACTTTTTCTAGTTTGCTAAGATTGTCAGATTCAAAGTAAATGTTTGTCATCAGCAAAAAGATAAAAGGAGAACTTGCTAGATGAGCTTGGAAGGTCATTTATATGGATGAGGAAAAGAAGTGGACCAAGGACAGAGCCCTGGGGAACACCACAAGTAACATTAAGATTACTAGAATTGTGGCCATTTACAGATACATGCTAGGAGCTAAACCATGCTAGAGCAATACCTCGTACACCATAATGTTTGAGTTTATTGAGGAGAATCTGGTGATTGACTGTATCAAAAGCTTTTTGTAGGTCAATAAAAATTCCACACCCAAGGCGTTTGTTGTCTAGAGTATTTTTAATAGATTCTGTCAAGCTAATCAAAGCATGATTTGTTGAGTGAGAAGCACGGAAACCAAACTGAAGATTGTACAGGATTTTGTCAACTTCCAAGAAATTGTATAGGCGCTTGTACACCAGTTTCTCTGAAATTTTACTGAAAACAGACAAGAGAGAGATTGGTCTATAGTTAGAAACTGTCACAGGACAGCCCGTTTTAAATAAAGGTATGACTTTTGCATGCTGCATTTTTTCAGGAAAAATACCAGAAAGGAAAGACTCATTGATAATTTGGGACAGAGGAGAAGAAATATGTCGAGAAAGAATTTTTAACAATTTTATGGGAATACTATTGGGACCTAGTGATTTACCAGTTTTTAACACATCAATTATATCTGATATTTCATAAGGGGCTGCAGGGGTTATAAAAATGAGTTGGGATTTTCACCATCAAGGTAATCTAAGGGGGATTTTGGTGTCCTAGGTATTCTTTTTGTAACACCATCAGCTACATTAACAAAAAAATTGTTGAAATTTTTTTTTTTTTTTTTTTTTTTTACATTCATATAAAAATTTACAATATTAGGTACATTCTACTATACTTTCTAATTATAACTATACGACAATACAGGGACGATACCAAGAGGAGCGAGATTACACGACTACCCCGTGGTCACATGAAACAAAACGAGGACAATGCAAGAAACTTTACGCAAGAAACAACGAGGCAACGAAAAACATGGATGAACAACATACAAGTAAATACGACATTAAGCTACGAGTTTAGGTAGCTTGTAACCAAGTAATTCCAGATTAAAAGTCTGAGTAAACCCAAAGACTGTAGTTAGAAGAAAATTTCTTACTTGGTTGCAAGCTACCTCAAACTATCACGCAAAAGTAACTGAGAACACTAAATATATGGAGGGTTAGGGTATGGGGCTGTATGGGGGTATTCGTAAGGAAGTGGATAGATTAATCAAAGCGTTCTGTTTCCAAAATAAACTTAATTGTTAAGTTCAAGATTAAAACATTTGCTTCCAAAGGCAAGTTTTTATCTCCGTATAAAAGAAGCTGCAAAATATTATAGCCCGGAGCTTCGGAATATCCATACGTTTGGAGCACATGGTTAGCACCAGCGAGAAGACTGTGTCTGTACTCTGTGAAAGAACTGCAGAGCAGCAAAAAGTGTTCCGTGTCCTCTATGCCATCATTTATTGGGCACATTGGGTTGATTGTATCTTTAAAATTGTGTCTAAATTTGTGAAAATTGAGTTTGCTTAGCCCAACCCTCAACTGGGTTAAGTACGCAATCCCTTTGGGATTGTGAATACCATATACGGAGTTAGCAGGAGGCCTAATCTGTGAAAATAAATTCTTTTTAAAAATGCTAACTGAAGTTGATGCCCTCACCACGGAATCAAGTTTATTCCACTCAAACAAGCAGTTAGGATAAAAACTAGTTCTGAATTTTTCCGTTCTTGCCCTTATTTGCCCTGCTGCTGGCTGGTTTCGAAAAACATAGTTTGTTTCATGCAGCGGCGGAATGGGGTCTCGCGTGTAAAAATGGTAGTTAAAAATGGTAGCCATGGTTGCAGAATCTGTTGTTAGATTTCCATTTGCATCCTTGAGCTTATTTATGACATTGACATGAGAATTTTTAATGCTAATGATTGACTTTATACAACTCCACAAAAGCTTCATGTTTTTGCTGTTTTCTTCAAAATAATTATGAAAATAATTGGCTTTGCTTGCTTTCAGTTCTATTGCAACTCTGTTTCTAAACTTTTTATAAAGAATGCTTTGAGTGGCATCATGTTTTCTCCTGGGCCTTTTGAGGATGTTATCCCTCTAGCGCATCATTTTTTGAATTCTACTGTTTATCCATGGTTCATTTCTTAATTTCAGATCTCTTTTAGTTAATTTCCTTAGAGGAGCATGGTTTCTGACAATTTCATCAAGACTTGCAAGAAACCTATTGAACTTAGCATTCACATCAGTTTGGCCATCATTTAAATACTCAAAGTTAGGGTTCTTAAAGTCTGCAAGAAAACGTTCTTTATCAAATTTTGAGTAATCATGCTTATAATAAGATATTGTTTTGTTGGTGATGCCTGCTTTTTCAACAATCAAAAACTGAGGAAAATGATCTGCAATTTGTGTTAGGATATTGCCACTTCTAGTGTCAAAATTGCAAACGTTGGAAAAATGTTATCAATAATGGTAGACGAGTGGTCAGATACTCGTGTTGGATGGATTATAAAGGGAAGAAAGTGTTGAGAAAGGAGCAGACTGATGAAATCTCTGGTAGAAGTATGGGGGTCATAGTTAAGTAAGTTGATGTTGAAGTCACCTAAGATGAATACCTGCTTAATTGCAACAGTTAAGTTCGATAAAGTCCTCTGAATGCACTCTGTAAAGTTTTCAATGTCAGTACCCGGGTGACGATATGCACAGCAAATTAGAATATTACTTTGCTTAGAACTTTCAATTTCAGCCCATACTGTCTCATATTCATCACTGTCACTGTCACATTTTTATTTTCTCCTCGCATAGGATCTCATTATTTCTTTATATGACAGGTGATACTACAGTTAGATTATCCTTTACTAGAGGAGCTCTACGCTTTCCCCAGCATTCTTGCAGAGATACATGATTTGTAGACTGGTAGCAACAGACAAAACTCACAAAGGAAAATCCGTACTATGTATATTAGAGATTACTGGTACACCTTTTATTTACAGCTGGCATACCAATTCATTATTTGTTTCTATGACAGGTGATGCTATACAATTAGATTATCCTTTATTAGTGGAGCTCCATTCTTTCCTAAGTATTCTTAAAGAGATATACTAGCCGTTAACAAAGTTAAGTGAGTGCAGCTCAGTCTTTGCAACACAATACAGCAGTTCATGGTTCTGGGAAAATGATGTATGCACATTTGATCTTCTGCTGCCGAAGGCATTCTCGGAAGAATAATAATGTCAGCTTTTGTTGCAATACAATAGCTGTCTTCAAAAGTTGCATTTGAAGACAATTTTTGAAACTGTGAACTGGCGCATGGACAGCAAATGCTCTGAGAAACCAATGCTGAGTTTGAAAGTATCAAAAATTGACAACTGCTTGACAATCAAAAGAAAGCTGAGTATGACTACAACATCAATCAAACTCAATAAACTATTGGTGTCAACTGAAGTATTAAATTGGAATTTTCAGTCAGAAATAGTTAATTATCATTCATGTTCAAAGTTCCTTTGGACTGGACTGGCTATACTGCTCTGGGTGGTACCTCACATGCTGGGCTTTGATATTTGGCAAAGATCAGCACTAACATTAACCTTGGAAGGCAAAATAGTTATATTTCCTGCAATGAGTCTCATTGTTTCTTTGTGATGAGCTTTTATTTGATGTGATTCAGCATTGATGAGAATCAGAAATGATAATCCAACAGCTAGTAAATCATCATAACAACTTCTTTCATGTTTCATTCAATAAATGTTTTGATTGCATCAGCAACATCAGGAGGAAGTGACAGGCTCATGGTGAGTTGGAACAGGCAAGAACAACAGCAAAAAGAATCTTGAGCATATAATGATCAGGTCCATCAAGTAACGATTTGTATAATGCTTCATTCCATTTGACGAAAATAAGTGTAAAATGCACATTGTTTGCATCTTCTTTGTTCAACTGTCCATGCTGGACTGCTAAATGAAGATCACATGAACAATATGATGTTGCCTTCTGCCTTTAAATGAATGTCACACTCAGTCCAATGTTGGTCTTTACAGGAATCTCACTTGCAAACAGACTATCTTTCAACCCTGAAACAGAAGAGAAACTGGATAAGCTTTCAGTGTGAAAGACCATATATCAAAATGTTGACACTCTTTCTGACGATTAACCAACAGAAGACAACTGTGCCAAATCAGGCATGAATATGGCCACTAGCAATATCTTTAGCAAGATCTTTGCTTTTTAAGAAAAATCCATCTGTGAAAATCAATCAAAATTCTGTCAGATACAAAGATGGTCACATTTGTAATCTCTGGCGCAAGTTCTAATAGGGGATTTTGTTTTAAAATGAGGCAATTTGAAGTGAAATTTTAAAAGTCATTTCTTTATAACATTGTTAGGAACAAATATGATTTTACCATTCAATAAGAGGGTACTAAGCTGCAGGTGAAGCAACTGAAACTCACAAGCATGAAGTAAGAACATGAT
The DNA here is from genome assembly GCA_964020215.1 of Aurelia sp. 3 sensu Dawson et al. (2005). Taxonomy (NCBI): domain Eukaryota; kingdom Metazoa; phylum Cnidaria; class Scyphozoa; order Semaeostomeae; family Ulmaridae; genus Aurelia; species Aurelia sp. 3 sensu Dawson et al. (2005). The sequence goes on from CAXHUP010000067.1 coordinate 652,953, forward strand.
AGTTTAAATTTTTGTGCCATTTTGCAGAATCTATCCAGCAAAATTTTACTGCTGACAAGTTGCCTACAGGAAAAAAAAATTCAGTTCTAAATGTATGTTTAACAATTCTTTCACTGAATAAAGATCAATTCTTACCTGTTTTCCTGTAGCCATTGCGAAGGTACCACCCATCTGATCTTGACTCCACCTTTCTGCTTTTTCTTCTTTCCTCTTTGCCTTGTCCTTCTCCCCTGTTAAATAAAAAAAGAACTTACAATGAAGTCCTTGCCTGATTGGACTATGGCAGTCCATCAACAAATTGGTTGTCAATGCAAACCATGATATGTAATGAGGTCTCAAACACTACTCGTTGGATGTTGCAGTCTCATCAGCTAGTCTTTGCAATCTTTCCTGCTCTTGCAATCTGTACTGAAATGTTGCAGCTGATCTAATCTTCTGAAGGCGTTCAAAGCTCATTGGTTCAACTATAAGTGATGATAACCTTTTCACTCTACTTAAAGCTACATATGACATTCCAACTGTCCTCTCAGACTTTCCAATGTCTACCCAAGCCTTTGACAAGGTCATTCCCTGACTTTTGTGAATTGTGAAGGCCCATGCAAGTCGTAAGGGCAATTGCTGCCTTTCATGAACTATATTTGAGTTTGCTCTTGCAGTCACTGGGCAGATTGGAACCAATGACTGTTCCTGATTACTGAAAGAAGGTCCTCTGTATCCATCAAACTTAATAATCACTGCAATAGGCAGGCTAGGTGGTTCATGACCTATCTGATACAAAATATCAATTACAGTTCCAGTGGCTCCATTGCAAAGTCCAACACTTGGCCATAAGTTCATTGTCAACATCACTTTTGCTTGTTTTGCTAAGTAAATAACTGGCTGTAAACCGGACATTTCATCTGAACTCAACCTTTTAGCAGCTGCTGATGAATGTCTTGCTTCAATACATGCAATAGGGCTCTGTAACTTTGTCAACTGTTCATAATTGAATTGACCAACTTGTTCATTGCTATAAAAAAGTCTTATTGCATTCTCAAATTCAGAAACATTAGTGACACTCAATGGCTGCCGGGTCAGCAGTAAATGCCAATCATCTGACGTTGTTTCTCCATTTCTCAGTCTAAATAGAAAGTCTCTGAAAGCAATTTGATCCCTGCTGGCACCTGATACTCTCTGGTTTTCAGTGAGCTTGATAACTTTGTCAAACATCATATATGCAAAATACCCTTGCCTGCCAACCTCATTGGAAGGGTGAGAATGAAACAATGGTTTATCTCCAACTGGTGGCAACTGGCCAGGATCACCAAATAAAATCAATGATTTTCCACCCAAGAGTTTATCATGAAAGCCAGTTGCTTGCCGACAACGCCTATCAATCCATCCAAATGTAATCTGCCCAAGCATGGAATACTCATCAATGATAATATACTCTATACCATTCAATGACTCCTGCAGTCTGCAGAGCCCTTCCCCATTTAAATCCTTGTTACCACACATACCTACAGGTAACTTGAGCAATGAATGTATTGTTACACCATGAATGTTGAAAGCAGCTTTTCCTGTGGTTGCAGTGACTGCACATCTATCTTGCAAGGAATTGCGTAAAGTGTTAATAAGGTAACTCTTACCTGTGCCAGCAACTCCTATTAGTATCAGACAAAGTGGATCCTTTGGAGTATCATCATCAAGAAAATGAGACATAACTAAATTGTATGCAAGTCTCTGCATGCCATTGAGACAATTTATATCAACATCAAACATACATTGCTCAAAGGTGTGAGAATCTTTTTTATCTTTTATCCATTGAGGCATTTCATGCAGTTGTTCTTGGGTGCAGTTGTCCCTGTCTTTTTGCCAGTCATTGGTAGAGCTATCAGATGCATGATCATTGGAGGCATCTAATCCAGCTAAGATCATCCATTCCTCCTGGTGACATTCACTCTGTTGTTGCTCTGGCAGCTCAAACTGTGGCTCCTGATTTAAAACAACATTTTGCAATTTATCAACCCAATCTGGTACATTTCTTTCAGCATATGGAGTTTGCAGAAAGTCATGCCAAGCTTGGACTAATGTGTCATCAGATGGATTTTCACAACCCCAAACATTGTTTTCAGAATGTTTCCATGGTTTATATCTTAACAATTGAAACTTGCAATAAAGTGCAAAATTTGACCCAGCAGGGTTTGGTGAATATGTTGGGAATATTCTTGGAACAACATTGTTTGGAAGAGTAACCAGCTGACCTTTAAATACCTTGTACTTTTTTGCAAATTGAGCAAGATTCATGTTGTCAGATTCAGGAGAGTCATCATAGTTCTCTCTGTGAGCATATGCATCTAATAAGGAGTTCTCTGTTGAACATTCTGCCCCTTCATTTTGAATGTTGGATTCACAGTCTGTAGGCTTGCGGACCTTTCGTGACCCAGTAAGACTTACTGGTATGACTTTAAACAAACAGCTATGAAGCTTCAGTGACATTAACAAATGCATTGTTTCCTGTGCAGAGAAATCTCTTTCTCCAAGTGCTTTCATTGCCAACTGTTTAATGATTTTTTTTGTATCAGAACTTGTACTGCTCGTATTCTGAAAAATGGATTTGAGAAGCTGGTTCATGCTTGCTGACCTTGGCTCACCTTTTGCAGCATACTTAGTCAAATATTCCATGCAAGCATAATGGTCAATGACAACCTGTATGTCACAATTAGCTCTCCATCCTTGCAACTGGCATCTTTGGTGGTTCTTAATTCTAGAATCATTGCGCTTTGTAACAATTTTAGCTCTGAACATTTTCTCACCTTTCTTTGTTTGAATTTCTTCAAATTCAAGCTTTGTTTTTGGACAAGACTCAAATGGGAAATGAAACCTGCATTTCAATTCAGAGTCATCTTGCTTCTTTCTCAAACAATAACTTGTGCTACACCTTGTATGCCTCTGAACAGTATTACTAAGGTCTGCATAATCTGTGTCAAGGTCCAAATCATTGATATCTTGATGCCTTTTCTGACAAGGATGCATTTTTGGCTTAATCCAAGTCTCAGTATCTGGAGGTAAAGGATTCATTGTGGTTAACAACCAGTCAACATATTGACAGACTTTGTTTTCAGCATTTCTCCCTGCTTCAAGCACTTGACTCACATCAATAACATCATTTGTTTCATTTAGTTTCTTCTTTGCAAGAAAACCCTTCAAAGCTATTTCAGTTAATTCACAAAGCCCTGGATCATTTTTCAATTTGGCGGTGCCATGGCAGTGAATGCTACCCCTGTGCTGGTATTCAAATCTATACCAATGCCATTCAGCATCCATTGTTTCATATAACCAGTGTTTCACAAAATTTTCCAGCCTTTGGCAAAAGAACCAGTCTACAAGGTGAGGGTTATTAATGACATTTTGTCGTCTTTCTTCACTTGACATTTCAGATTTAGAACCATTGTTGAAAAGGTCATGCAAATCTGGCCAATGCATATCTGCAGCAGAAAATGTAAAGAAGATTGTTGATGCTCCTTTGCTTGCTATAACTGCTTTTAATTCTTCCTTAACTTTATGCCAGTAAGGATTAGACCCTAAAATGTTTGCAACATATCTAGACATTTTGCCAATCAACTCACTTGAATTGTTATTTAGTGCCATTTCATGCAGTTCATCAGTTGTAAGATGTGCCTCACTTGGATTCTGCTTGAAAAAAATTCCACTTTGTTCAAGAGTTCTTTCTCTCTGCATCATATTCAAAGACCAATAAGCAAATCTTGGATGACTTGCAAAGCGATAAATCCATTTTCCATTCACTTTTTCACTAAATTTCAGAAGGTGCTTGATTCTATCTTGAAAAGAAACATGTCTCAGTGTTGCCTCATTCGTTGGATCCCCCAGACAATCAGGGAAAAGAGTTGGGAATGCCATACTTGCAAGAAAAGGTGTTTCATATTCACTTAAAGGATTAGCTGCCTCATCATTTGGCCATTCTAATGGCTGTTCTTCAGATATTTCTTTTCTTATAGCTTGGAGTTCTTGTTGCTGCTGCTCACCAAGTGGAAGAAATGAACTCATCTCAGTTGTTTCATTGTAAACCTGATCATCAATGTAAGGCTCTTTTGAAACAATGTCATCAGTTTCAGTTGCAGGGATCACTGAATCATTTTCTTCCTCCGCATCTAGCGTAATGAAATCATGTAGTACTGCATTTTCTGGCAAACTGTTCAATGCTTGTTGGTCCATTTCTAATTCCTTATAAAGAGGATTGTGAGTGAACAGCCATGTCAGGGCATCGTGAACAACCTTGCGTCTAACCCTCATGTCTTTGGTAGAATTATTTTTGCCTTTCATCTGAACAACTATGACTGCTAAATCTTTTGGATAGCGTGGCAATTTAGAAGCAAGTTTTTCAACTCTTTGTGGTAGGTTAATACAATGACCATGGTAACCTCTTTGTCCACCTGGTCTTACATAAACACGCATCATGGGAAGAGCACGTGCGATGAGCATCTCTTCAATTTGTGTCAAGCCTTGCAATTCAGCCGGAACTGCTGATGGAATCATTCCATTTTCCTTTGAAAACTTTTTGGGAATCTTTTTGTCTCTCGAACATCGTGTGCATACAAAGTGTTCAGAAAGTGACTGATTCTTTATTGGCCATGTTTCAAAACAAATTTTGCAATGCTTCATCAAAAAGCTCATTAATTCATGAAATTTGTTGATGTTTTTCTTTGCCCAACTTTGTTGGTGAATGTATCCATTATCAATTATATTGAATTCTGTTAAGTAATTTGCTTTATCTTGTATCAAATGTTGCTTCTTATTCTTCCACTGCAGTCTACGTTTCTTGAGTCGCTCTTCCCTTTCAGATGTGGTTTCAACTGCTTGTCTTCTTACTGCATTCATGTGCATTTTTGTGAGCCGCTCCTCTTGCTCATGTTCATTTTCATTAGCATGTCTATTTGCCGCATTCTGGCGCATGGTTGCAAGCCGCTCTTGCCGTTCATTTTCACCTTCATTAGCTTGCTTATTTGCTGCATTTTGGCACTTTTTCGCAAGCCGCTCTTGCCGTCTTTGTTCACTTTCATTTGCTTGTTGATTTGCTGCATTTTGGCGCTTTGCTGCAAGCCGTTTTAGTTGTTCATATTCAGTTTCATTTGCTAGCTTTTTTGTTAAATTCTGGCGCATTTTTTCAAGCCGTTCTTGTCGTTGAAGTTCATTTTCACATGCTCGTTTTTTTGCTGCGCTCCGGCGCTTCTTTGCAAGCCGTTCTTCTTGTTCAAAATCGCTTTCAGTTGTTTGTTTCTTTGCAGCATTATGGCGCTTTTTTGCGAGTCGTTCTTCTCTTTCAGATTCACTTTCATTTGCATATCTTTTTGCAGCATTTTTCTGCACTTTGGCAAGATGCACGTGTTGGTCAGACCCTCCTTCATCTTGGCATTTTCTGGCAAGAAATTGTAGTTGCTGGCATTTTAGTTGCCTTTTATATTCTGCAGCCAGCTGGCTTGGATTGATACGAAAAGTATTTTTTTGCAAGTCTGAAGAATTCAGATTATGAAATGCCAAAGAAACTGCTTCAAAGAAAGTGGTGCTCAGTGCTGTGGCTAGTAATTTCAAATAGTTTTGCAAGGATAATAAATCTTGAAAGTTTAATAGCACTGCCTTGCCATTTATATCCGGCATGCCCAAGGAATCTCTTGCATGAGAGTCAAATAAATATAATCCTGAATCAGGGTCAAGGATAATTGATACCATGTACCCTTCTAATATGAAAATGGCATAGCAACTTTCTGCAAATACATTTTCAAGTGCTGCATGCAAACAAACAAATGGGGAGCTCCTATTGTCTTGTGTATCATTAAAGAAAGAGCCTTGGTAGATATTTCCAAAAACAATTAAGCTTCCTAGCTGGTTAGATTCACTACGCAATTCTGTTTTGTCCGCATCAATGCACTTTTCTGTAGAAGTGGTATTTGTTGCGACAATGGGTGATTCACAAGAAGTATTTGTTGTCAGCAATTTGCAACAAGTATTTGTTGCCACAAAGGGCAATTGATTAGTATTCACCTCAGCAGGTGATTCACTAGCTCTTTCCACAATGGGAAAGTCACTGTGTAATTCACAAGAATTTGAGTTTGCAACAAGATTTGAGTTTGCAACAAGAAGTGGCAAAACCACAATGGGTTTTGCCAAATGAGTAGTTGCCACAAAGGGCAGTGCCACAAGGGGCAAGTCACTGTTTGCTTCATCTGACATTGTAAAACACACTGTTGTTGGCAGTTGCTCAATTGAAAAATTTGGAGCATCTGGAATCAATCCTTTTTGCAAAGCTAGCAAACACTGTGAATCACCAACATGAAGAATTTCATCAACTGTTTCAGGCTGCCATCTTGAAGCTGCCATTACATGATGGTTAAAAACCAATGATGTCAAAGCCATAAATGCACATTGCCTTCCTCGTGATTCTTCATTAAAAAAAGCATCCCCTTGATGTATGTTTCCTGTTGCAATTAATGTTGGCATCTCAAGGGCTGAATTTTGAGAAAGACTGTTGTTCAATGACGTTGTAGGTCCTGGGTTCACTTCGACATCTCCTGCCAGAATAAGAAGAAAGAACACAGCAAAATTTGAAACACAAAACAATTTGTTGTTATTTGGCCCAACTGCAGAGTTTCTTGCAATTCGCCGTCTTGATTTTGAACATTTGCCCTTGATCCATTCCCTGCCAGTGGCATGCGACTGATAATTATTTGTGCAGGCAAAAGTAACATGAAGGCCTAGGCGCGACATGTGATCCTGTCCCTGAAACAAATCAGAAGCCAAACCAATTCTGTAAATAGTTGAAACAACTGAGAGGAAGAAAAGAAACCCTCTCATACTTGTGCGGAAATAAACGACTGATGCGATACTTACCTGAGTGTACGAAATCTCTTCTTGCTTTAGAGGCTTTGCCAGCTTCTCTCCAGAGCAGATCTTCCTGAGATCGACGGCGTGGGCGTGCACAAGCACAGAAGCAAGAATTCCTGTTGACTGATTTGATTGACTGACTTGACACGTATGCAGTTGTTGTTGCGCTGAGCCACCTCATGGAGCCAATGATAATGATTGAACTCACTGATCTGTGGTTGAACTGGATTGAACTCAATTGAATTGAAATCAATGTGCCAGCCACATAGCCAGCCAGATAGATCGCCCACGATTGACCATTTTTCGAGTTTATATTGCCGCTACGCAGGCGCTTCGCGCTGCTGCGCTGCAATCAGATTTGTAGACTAGTAGCAACAGACGAAACTTGTGAGGGAAAATGCGTACCATGTATATTAGAGATTACAGGTAGGCTTTTTATTTTCTCCTGTCATAGGAATTCATTATTTGTTTCTATGACAGGTGATGCTATACATTTAGATTATCCTTTATTAGGGGAGCTCTGCACTTTCCCCAGTATTCTTGTAGAGATATACGATTTGTAGACTAGTAGCAACAGACGAAACGCAGGAAGGAAAATGCATACAATGTATATTAGAGATTACAGGTAGGCTTTTTATTTTCTCCTGGCATAGGAATTCATTATTTGTTTCTATGACAGGTGATGCTATACAGTTAGATTATCCTTTATTAGTGGAGCTCTACGCTTTCCCAAGTATTCTTGCAGGGGTATACGATTTGAAGACTTGTAGCAACAGACAAATCTCATCAAGGGAAATGCGTACTATGTATATTAGAGATTACAGGTATTTTCTCCTGGCATAGGAATTCATTACTTGTTCCTATGACAGATGATGCTGTAGATTTAGATTATCAACAGGTAGACTTCTCATTTTCTCCTGCCATCAAATTTTATTATTTCTTTATATGACAGGTGATACTACAGTTAGATTATCCTTTACTAGAGGAGCTCTACGCTTTCCTCAGCATTCTTGCAGAGATACATGATTTGTAGACTGGTAGCAACAGACAAAACTCATGAAGGAAAACGTTTACTATTTATATTAGAGATTACATGTAGACTTTTTATTTTCTCCTGGCATAGGAATTCATTATTTGTTTCAATGAAAGATGATGCTATGCACATAGATTATCCTTTACTAGTTGAGTTCTACGCTTTCCCCAGTATTCTTGCAGAGATATACAATTGTAGACTGGTAGCAGTACAATTGTAGACTGTAGACTGGTAGCAAGAAAAATTCATCACCTTGCATCAAACCTTACCTCTCAGCCTTGCTTGGTGATTCAAGTAGTTGCAATGATGTTGTAATACAATCTATGTTGCATTCTGTCTCCAAAATCTCGATTTCAGGACTTTCATCTGCGCTGTTTTCTGTCTCACTCTCCACAATCTCAATTTCTGGACTTGACCTTAACCCATCCATGCTCATTGCAAGTATGGTTGGGAGTGCAAATCATTTAACTGGGAGCTTTTTCATAACATGTTCATAATGCTTATTGTCAAGGCAGTAATTGCCAGACATAGGGTGGGGCCATCTCAAAGGGCATACCAGAAACCCAGGACCAAGGACCTACATCCTAGTCAGGAGATTCTACAGAATATCGTATTTTTATCTACAAATATTGTATTTCTCTGCTTCATACTGTATGTGCTTTCCTTTATGTGCAATCACTGCAAAATCCTTTTTCCTTTCAATGAGGCCATTGAGCACTGACAAACGTATAATGTCACAGGGGTCTGGTACGCAACGGTCTGACCACGGTTTGGTGGCACCACTTTTTGACGACCTTTGGAGCTTCATATCTCCAAAATCATAAGGCAGATCAAAAAACTGATTGCACCATTGAAATCAGGACGAAAGATCCTATCAAAACAGAAAATAAAAAATTTTGCTATATAGGCACTTTACATAATTCCACTGTTGCCCTCTGCCAGACCAGGGTTCCTATGCCTGCTTCCAATGCAATTGTCCCTATCAGAGTAAGGCTTCCTCAATACATAATTTTTATCTACAATTCTGCACTAAACTCAATGAGACAAGTTTAATATCTGCAATGTTTTTAGTCTCTACTCGACAACCAACCAGAAAATAGCAATGACCCCCCTCCTCCCAATTCAATGTTGGTTTTTTTGTGGATCTTAAGGTGGTCCTCGACCCTAGATTTTAGGCAAAAAAAATTTTTTCCAACATTTTCAGTTTTTTCAATTTCTTAATGCATCAGGTGTTGTACTTTCAATGTGGAATGTCCATTTGCATATATGTGCCAAATATACAGATTAAATCATTGTTTTCCCAAGAGGAGTCACATATTTTTTCCTTAGCAACGAAAAATTTGGTTGCTAGGGTGGATTTCTGAAGTTTTTTGGGCTTTCAGTCGCCCCCATCTGCAGTGAATTGCATGAAACAATATGATTACATTTTGGTCATTGAGTTGAATTGAATCTTGCTGCTTTTGGGACATCTTACATGAAGTATATCCCCTAAAATTGCATCACAGCTCTAGCTCAACTTCGAAATCTTTCACACACATTGATCGTTGGTTATCGAGTTAAAATGCCAGGTAGGAAGCAAAGAAGTGTTTACCGTAGGAAGAGAAAACATTGTTTTTACGGAGTACAGAAACAAGTTATGCAGGAAGACGAATCCAGCAACGATAATAATGCTGTTGATGGCAACATCATTGATGAAGCAGTAGTGCAGTCACCATCATCACAACCTGCTGGCCTAAGCTCATCCACATCTCCCCAAAATCTCATGAATACGTCTGAAACGTTGGTAAATAGATCATTTGAAAAACTGAAGAAAAATTGTCCTTTACTTGGAGAAGAACAGAACGAAGATGGCATTGATACCGTTGATACAAAAAAGAGAAAACTTTCTCTTTACAAATACAGGGAAAATACACATGGCCCAGACAATAATGGCAGAGAACTTGCACATGGCTTCAAGATTATTAATACCAAGAATCTGCTCAGCAGTTTGAACGCTGCATCAGTCTGCAGACTTTGTAAAGACTACAGAGGAACTTTGCAGTTATGGCAAGATAATTCTAAAAGAAGGGGTCTTAATGAGGTTTTATTTTGGAAATGTAGCAATTGTGGTGAAGAAACAGATCCTTTTAGGACAAGTCCTTTCTTAAACAATGATACTAAGGATACATCAGAAATAAATGTACGTCTAATACAAGGAGGAATAGAGAGTGGAAATGGATTGACAGGTTTATCCAAGTTATGTTGTGCATTAGATATCCCTGCACCAGTTACATCCAATGCCTTCAATTCAACCATGAAAAAGCTCACAACATCATACCAGAAAGAAGCCCAAGAGTCTCTTTGTAAAGCTGCACAAAATCTGAAAGACCTCATACAAATGGATAACCTGGAAGTAGTAAACCATGGAATGCCTGCTCAAAATGTCCCTGTTAGTGTCTCAGTAGATGGTACATGGCAGAAGCATTATGGATACAGTTCTTTGCTTGGCGTTGTATTTATTCTATCTATTGACACTGGTGAGGTATTGGACTTTGAGGTGCAGTCTAAGATTTGCTTTGAGTGTAAGTCTAGGGAAAAATGGAACAAAGAGTCAGACAGATACAAGAATTGGTATTCAAATCACAAAGAACATTGTACAGTGAACCATAAAGGTTCCTCAGAGTCAATGGAGAAAGAAGCAGCTGTAAAGATGTTTTTGAGATCTATTGACAAGCATCGCCTTCTATACACAACGTATGTTGGTGATGGTGATTCATCTTCATTTGCTGAAGTTGCAGATGCATGTTTTAAAGAATTTGGGGAGGGATACTTGGTTTTAAAAGAGGATTGCATTGGGCACATACAGAAGAGAATGGGCACTAACTTGCGCAGTTATAAAAATAAAAACAAAGGTAGAAAGTTAGCTGATGGGGGAACAGTTGGAGGTCGTGGTAGACTTACTGATGCAGCAATAGACTCATTGCAGAATTATTATGGTTATGCCATAAGAAAAAATACAAATGACATTGAGAAGATGACAAAAGCTATTTGGGCAATATTTTATCATTCAATTCAAGGTGAGAATGAGCCATATGAGATTCAACATCAATTTTGTCCGCAAGGTGAGAGTTCATGGTGCAGATTTCAGAGAGATACAGCTTCCAATGCATCAACCTACAATCAAAGTAAGTGTCTGCCATCAGTTTTCAGGCAAGAATTAAAGTATATACTTGAAAGGCTATCTGATCATGAGCTGCTAAGTAGATGTCAAAAGGGGCTCACACAGAATCAGAATGAGGCCCTTAACAATGTCCTTTGGTCAAAATGTCCAAAACGAGTGTTCTGTGGTAAGCAGCGCCTTGAGTGTTGTGTTGCATCATCTGTCATACAGTGGAATGCAGGAGCAGGTAGTGCTGGGAATGTGCTAAAGAGACTTGGTGTTGGGTCTTTAGGAGCAAATACTATTAAAGCATACAAATGTGCAAATGAGAAAAGAGTAGAGAAAGCTAATGCAAAATGCCAAGCAGAATATCAAAGAAGACGTCAAATTTTGAGGAAGATCCGGAAACAAAATACAAAAAAGGGCACAGCTTATGCCTCAGGAAGTTTCAGCATTCATAAAGTGCCAGACAAGGCTTTGTACAAAAAGAATGACAAGAAAGAACTTGTTGTAATATTTATTGATGAAAAAGATGTTGACATTGTTCATGTTGAGAAGCCACTAAAGAGGAAGAAATTATTTTAGTTGCGAACGCATCTCAAAGGTAACCTTACTTGCAGATAATTTTGAAAAATAACTCATTACCAAATTATTTTAAAGGAATGGTCTGATGCAGATTGTTCAGGGGTCAAATTTTGCTCAATTGAACCTACTTTGAGTGATAATTTTGAAGCAACAGTGACACATTTGTAGATGTACGCAACAAAAACTTTAAAGCTCATTTTCTCAAAATGTGCATTTTATTGCTTTGAGAAAGGATAAAGATAGAAATATGGCATATTTTTCAATGAAGTTTTGCATGAATTTTTGTACTAATGTTGTCTTTGATATGAGTTGACAAAACTTTGATTCCATCAACTCTGCTGACCAATATCAAGGAAATACTGATCCTCCAGTTTCCATGGCAACGGTTGCTATGACAATGATTTTGTCAACTCATTTCGTAAAACTTTTTGTGTTTAGCCATTTGAAAGAGGTTTTGTCCAAATATAAGCTAAATGCTTCTCCCAAAGCCTTTCTCAAAGATTTTTCATGGTCCGGCTTTTCCAGTCTGTAAAATACACCAGAATCACGTGATCATCTAATTGTTACAAAAAAAGTTGCACTGATTCCCATTGCTGTTTGTGTCCAAATTTGGTGTCGTTTGGAGCATGGGTTATGAAGATATTCAAAGTTATTCAAAAACTTGACTAAAATCTTGTTCAGGGTCGAGGACCACCTTAAGGAATGTAATTCTCATCTTGGATGTTTGATGTCAAAATAACATTGAAACGGGGGAATGGGGTGCATTCAGATAATGGGCTATTAGAGATCACCAGCCCCGGCCCCCCGGCCCTGGCCCTGGCACCATGGCCCTCGTCCCACGGCCCCCATGTTTATAGGTGTTTTTAAAATTTTGTAACTGTCTGCTTGTTCCCGAATTCCAACTAATCTGTATAATCGCCATTTCATCCAAAAATTGTATTTCAAGAGCTTTGGAAACTCCTTTCAAGTAAAGTGAGGGTACTTCGAGGGGCCGAGCGGTTATCTGAGCCTTGCAAAACGAGTTGATTATGATTTCCTAAACAAACCGCAAATGTGTATGCACACTGATTCGCAATACGATCATGCGCCTTCGCACCATGCACTCATGCGCCTTCGCCCTGAAAATTCTGTTTTCTTCTGTTTTGAAAAGAGGCAGAATAAATTGGTTGTAAGGAACTCTTTCGAAGAAATTAAACTTGCCAATGGCGAGGTCACCATTAGCAAGAAATGGGGAAATTCGAAGAACTTCATTGAAGTAGCTTTTTCCATTTTATCAAAACCAGTTGCAGCCTGTATTCACCGGCTTCTTATAGCCTGTTTCCAGCCCCTCCGAAAAGAAGTCCATGAAAAAGTTTGTACGATGTATTACCAGAGTTGCAAAAAGTCCTTGACCTTCCTCCAAACCTGGATTTCAAGGTCCCAATTTCCTCATTTCAAAGTTTTGTGAAAATAAGCAAAAAGGCCTTTATATATCAAGAAAAGTATTGATTGATCTTTCCATGATACATTGGGATTTTACATGTGTTAGGATCTATTGCCTGCGGTCTATGGAGTGGGTATCACAAAATGGTTCCCACACCCAGTTGAAGCTTTAACTCAAATGAATTTTGAATGATTTATCATTAATTTCAGTCAGTCTTACAGTGGCGTAGCAAGGGTAAACTTACTGGAGAAATTGAAAGGAGAGGTATTTTGCTCTTGGGAAAATTTTTTGAGGACACTCTTGGTCTAATGTTTCCCAGTGCTAGAATGGAAACTTTAAAACAATTGTAATAGTTAAGGAAACTTTGTAAGTACTGTAAAAGTGAACATTCCTCAATTTGGCTCGGAATGCCTCTCATGATCCAGTGTTGCCGAAAATGGAACCTGTTACAACTTTGTGTCAGCTACTCTACAAATCAACGTTGGTGAAATATCAACGAAGGTCATGGAGCGAGATTTCGCTGATTTAAGGCAAGAGAAATCATCATCATCATTATCATTATTATTATTTATACACGAATACCTCTTCAGCTAGTACAATGTTTACAATCTTCAGCTAGCACAAAAACCTAGTACAACGTTTCTATAATAATAAAAAAATGGAGTATTACCTAAAGAAAATGGGCTGTTCTTCCAGAAGGTCGTGTTTTGGTGCATTTTTTCTCGGCATTCTCAGCTCCTCAGGTGCGCTTTTAGTCCTTTTTTGAAGCACCCAAGTGTTAAGATTTCTCTGATATTAGCTGGGATATCGTTCCAAGCCTTTATTGCAGAGTAGTAAAATCCTTTTTTGGCATGTTCAGTTCTAAGCCTTGGGATCTGCAGATCCTTACAATTCATTGTTATATAATTTGAATACGCGAATCTATATTGGTACTTGTTCCAAAGGCTATCCGGGCTCAACTTGTTCAGAATCTTATATGCCATAACAGAACGATCAAATCGAGTAAGATTTTCAACACTTAGCCAATTAGATGACCATTCGTCCTTTATGCGTGCATTTTCTGTTATGGAATGAGCGCTGTCATGCAGACGTTGGAGGGTATCTAATTTTGCTTTTCATACATTCCCCTAAATAAAATTTGCATAGCGAAGATGACATTCACTACACAATTCCTATTGTGATACGATATTTTTTTAACTTTTTAAGGCAGACATTCAAAACATTAAAAATGTCTATTCACACTGGAAAGCGACCAAAGAATATTCTCACCTGGTTTTGTCCTGAGTACTACTTGGTTTCGATGTACACTTTACTGCAACCTTTAATCATTTTGGTGTCCTGTCACCCACTCTGAAACTGTCCTTGTGAAGATGTTGAATAGTTTGCGGTTCATCTATTCAATTCAAGGCACTGTTTAGTAAATACTGTAATGTATCAAAGAATGTATCAATATGGAAAGAAATGTGACACCCTCATCGATCTATTAAGGATTTTCAATGCCAAGGCGCATGAGTGTATGGTGCGAAGGCGCATGATCCTATTGCGAATCAGTGTGTGTATACACATTTGCGGTTTGTTTAGGAAATCATACTCAACTTGTTTTGCAAGGCTCAGATAACCGCTCGGCCCCTCGAAGTTCTCTCACTTTACTTGCAAGGAGTTTCCAAAGCTCTTGAAATACAATTTTTGGATGAAATGGCGATTATACAGATTAGTTGAAATTCGGGAACAAGCAGACAGTTACAAAATTTTAAAAACACCTATAAAAATGGGGACCGGGGGACGAGGGCCATAGTGCCAGAGCCGGGGCCGGGGGGCCGGGGCCGGTGATCTCTAATAGCCTATGGGGAGCTAAAATCCTGGTCAAAATAAATTGGGACACTGGCAAATTTCTGTGTTTTCATCATGTTTCCTAAAATATCGACATGAAAACATACATTTAGAACCTTCTCATCCCCCTTCCCCCCTAATTCAATGTTAGGATGGTTGAATGGCGTTTGATTCAACCAACATTGAAACGGGGGGGGGGCACTGAATCAAAGACTGAAGTAGTGCAATTTTGTGACTTGTCCCAAGAATTTTGACCAAGATTGAATCCTGGTCAAAATAAATTGGAACACTGGCAAATTTCTGTGTTTTCGTCATGTTTCCTAAAATATTGACGTGAAAACATACGTTTAGAACTTTCTCATCCCCCTTCCCCCCTAATTCAATGTTGGGATGGTCGAATGGCGTTTGATTCAACCAACATTGAAACGGGGGGAGCGGGGGGGCACTGAATCAAAGACTGAAGTAGTGCAATTTGTGACTTGTCCCAAGAATTTTGACCAAGATTGTAGCTTGGATTGATACTCTGATTATTTAAAGTTAGTTTGAACTAAACCAGTCATAACATCACGTAGTCACATTGCTCAGTCCACAGTTTAAAACATCACAAGCACCTGGACTCTTTTTACATAAGAAACTGCCTACATAAGATTGTTAGACTCTTTCAGAAAATTGAGGAACTCCAAGAAACCATCCAATGGCAATGCAAAGGTTGAAAAAAATGTTAGTTGTAAGCTGCAAAGAATTTTATACGAAACCAAATAATTTTTGCTTATGATTTGCTATGATCTGCTGTGATTTGTTATATCTATTGCAAATCAAAGTGTATGACACGTCAAAAGAACTCTTCACTAGAAATGTTTAATGTACGTACCGTAAAAGGTGGAAAAAATCCATGTTGAAATGGTACATTACTTTCCAACTTTCCAGAGTATTGGTTTCAGCAAAGTGTACTGCTAAAGTTGATTGATGTCTAACTCTTCCTAAAATTGATACATCGAATATATTTGTTTAATTTTTCATTTCAGCCATGTGCAGTTTGGTTGATTAAAACTTTTCAATATCATATGCTTATAATGGTTATGACTTAGGCCTGTAGGAAGCAGGGGGCTGGGGACTCGAGCCACCCCAATCAGTAAGAAAACAACTGGTGCTAGTCATAGGCATTAATTAGATGCATTGTTCTCCATTTATTTAAGAGTAGTCCCCCCTTGATCAGCAGGGCTTGCTGCAGCCCTGCAACTATACTTTTACTTCAGTTTTATTTCACTTTTACTCTTCATAGCCTTGCTATGTTTAATCTATCAAGCAGAGTCATGGTCATCATCAAAGTCTAAACTCTGAATTCAAGTGGTTCTTATGCGCAGGGCTTAGATCATGAACCACCGCAGCATCAATGTGGAACATTGCAGGAGACAAAGTTACCTTAGCTTTTACACAATTTTTCTTTGCATGATAATAAACATTCTCCTTTGGCCTGGCAATAACTATTTCTTGGGAACCTTTGCGATGAAATACGCGACGCTCCCTCCTAGTCAACACAGTATCATATGGCACTGGGGGGACAATGCCCGATCTCATGTCCCCTGCTGTGCGGAACTTACCACTACAACCGTAGCTGGTGCCTTAGTAGGTTTTAAGAAGATTCAGCTTGTCATCAGTTGATGCATCAACATTTGCCGCATTTGCTGGGTGTGGACTCTGAAAATTTTCCACATTCCTGTGCTGAACCGGTTTTCTTTCCTCTGCACACGGTCATTCTTCTTAAGCCCAGCTCGAGGTGGCACTGTATCTTGTAGTTGTCTAGAGAGATTTGGTGACCATGTTTGCAAAAACTTGATGAGAAATCCTTTGACACTTGCTACGGAAATGACGTGTTTGCAAATTGCATGGAACCTAAACCGTGGACAGTTGCATTTGACAGTGGCACTAAGTTTGACAAAAGAAACAGCATGGGGCTCCTTTGGATTTGAATCTGATCTTACCATGTAAGTTCCATCTGTCCATGGTGCTTTTATGACCGCAATGTCACAAAGAATGGAATTTGCACCTTGCCAGTCAACCAAACTGAGACCAGACACGGAAAAGTCACCTAGTTGTCCAGATTCCCTAGGGTTATTTTGTGACTGATTACAGTTATTTGTTGCTATTCCACTCATCTCTGCTTCTGTAGTGGCAGATTCGTCAGAAGGGACTGTTGGTTGTGAAGAGCTGCAATAAGATGCTTCACGCTCACACTCAAATAACGAAATTTTGGCATCGTTGAACTGAGCTATTTTACGCTTCCTATTCTCTGATGACATTTGTGCCCACATATTTTCGGGGACATGAAAAAGTGAAAAGTCAGGTGAAAGGAGAAATGGTCCTGACCCAATGATGGCTTGGTTTGCATTCCGTTCATACTCTTCTAGCATTTCCTTATAAATATCAACAACTTCTGCAAGACTACATTTTGATACAGGTTTGCCTGATGTTTCAGATACAGATTTTTTTGCCCGATCTTATTTTTGAAACGAAAGTTAACAGACTCTGTAGAATTATTGTAGAAGAAGTTGTCACCAAGTCCGGCAAGCCTACGTTTGAACAAAAGCGCACCAAGTTTCATGTCTTGCTCTTTGAGGTCTTAAAGTAAGTAGAAAATTGGGGAATAACTGACCCTCCAGTTGATCTTTCTGGTAAATCCCATCTCCTGTAACATAAATAGCACTGATTTTCAAATTGTGCCTCAGATTCACAATCAATAAGACCTTTTATCTGCATAGCTCCCAACCCAAAAATGTCTGTCATGATGGTTTTTTTCATGTCAGCAGTCAGATGGGGAATAGATGTAAACTTTCGCGTTATGTCATCCTCAAGGTGCTTTTTGCAAAACAGATTAGTTGCAATATGGAAATGTTTAGCGGTACCATTTACAAGGGCCTTATCTCGGTCACTGCCAACAAAGAGGATGGATTTGAGATTGTCTTCCTGAGATATCAAAGTTTGTGGAAAATAACTGAAAACTGTTTCATCTTGGTCAACATGGAAAAGTGCTGGCCCTGGAAAGGATGGATGATCCTTGGTGTGCTTGTTGAGTAATTTGAGATTTTTGTAAGAGGTTGTTGTTACAAAAAAAATCACCGACACCTTATGTTGTGTCTATGCAAAATAAATATTTGCACTGTATTGTCTGATAGAAGTAATGGAATAAAGTGCTCACCAGCCACAAAGCCTGTAGTGCTGTGCTGCAAACGGCGAGTTTGCACTTCATCATTTTTTCATAGTCATAGGCTGCAGAAGTGCAAGTACTCATAGTGTAATTTAAGAAACCACATTTTCAGATATTGCCAATTACTGAATCAATATACGTTTTATGGAGTTATTGTTTCTTATATGCAGGATTCCCTTGTAATTTTTTTTTTGTACATAATGAATAAGAGAACCATTTGCTACAATTGTTGCCAAAACTCTTGAAAAACTTGGATATTTTTGCTTATCTCTCCCCCACTCCCTTACAATGTTGGTGCTTTGTGTGATTATGCTTTCATTCATATCTGGTGATCATGTTTTCTGGATCAACAGTGTCAGAGGGGGGGGGGGGGGGCAGAGAGTCGTAAAAAGTGAAGTTTCCTGCGATGTGTTTTGGATGGTTGACTATACGAAAAAGCAGCAAATGTAAGTTTTTTCTAGTTTTTTGACAAGGATTGTACGTACAGTATTTGTATTTGGTACTGGCAACTGCGTATCCACTGTGTATCCACTGTGTATCCACAAACCCTATGCCTCCGATCTGACTTCGTATCCACTGCGCATCCACAAACCATATGTCCCCAATCTGACCTCGTACACACACACTCAGTCCAGGCTCTTTCCCTGAATACCTGGATGGTCTATTGTCAGCTGACTCATGAACAACTACGTATCCACCGTAAAAAAACTAGTTCCTTCACAGTGCGGGGTATTCTATAGTTATGCCAGGAAAAATGTGATGACTTGAATCAGAGTTTTTTTCTGTTTTGACACTTATGCAACTAATTCCATCGCAAATTCTATCCGTAATAGTTTTTGAATATTGATGAATACGGTAAAATACTTTCCCGTATTTGCAAGTGCAGTGCGTGAAAAAATTCCACTAACCAAATGTATATGGAAGAATACATTTCCGTATTCATGTCAAAGGAGTACGGAATAGGATCTGCTTGTATTTGTACTGCCGATGCGGGCTGGATACAGGGAGGATGCAGGATCCCGTATTTGTTAAGAGTCCATATCCGGAGAAAAACGGGATTCCGTATCAATACCTATCCACGCCCAAATCTATTCCTATCCATGAAAAATATGGTAGAATACTTGTCCGCATTTAACGTCCTTTCATGCCGTGTTTGTATTGTCCAAATCACCCAATCAAATGCCTTTAAGTGTCCTTGTACTCATTGATATTCTGTGGCAGTGCTGTAAAAACATCACTATTGTCGTGTTCGAAAATTGTGGCCAAAAATAGTACAGAATTGTATCTTCTTTTGATAGGAATGTAAATTTTACATTAATCATTGCATATTTGTGCTTTCTTGGGAGTACGATTTTGCCACATTGCAAACAGAATATGCCATTGTGAAGGCTAATTCTGTGTTTTCGATTGTGTTCACACGTTCTTGATTGTGTTTGGTTGTTCTTGATTTTGAAAAACTTTTCTTGATTTTGAAAATCTTTGCTGGATTTCGAAAAGCATCAGCTATGGCTCATTTTGGCCACCGTATTGGTCCATCAAATGATGACGACTTCATTCTGCAGGCCAGCAGGTCATGTAATCTGCGGGTCAGACGCAAAAGCAAACACGCGGGTCACTGTCAGGAACGCCCATTAAAAATCCGTAAAAATCCCTTTGTTCTGAAAAATTACCTACGCTTTTTTGAGTCGGTGAAATTAATTCGATCTCGATTTGGACCCTTGCTTTCCTTTCATTCGTTTCGGTCCCCTTATACTTTTCCTTGTACCTGCACCCGTAAGAGGACTTTCGTGGAAAGAAGTGACCTTTTGCTCAACGAGCATAAGCATTTTTTTTATAAGAAACTGGTTTATAAGAAACTAATACTAAGATGGTCAAAATTTTAAGAAACTCTAGCACTATGTCTGAGAAGTACTAAGAAACTTTTCAAACTTAAAAGCATGAATTTCATAGCAAATAGATCGATGAACCTGATTTATTGGGCAATATTATCTAACCATTTGTGTTTTCAACATAGTAGAACATTGTTTATTCCTATATGATGTTCTAAATATCAAGAAACTTATCTGCAGCAGTGTTAGCGACCACATTGACAATTCATGCATCCAAAAAATAAGAAACCAATTAAGAAACTTTTAGTACTAAAATGGACAAAATTTCATGTTAAATTAAGAAACTTTTAGTACTATGGCCTGATCCTAGTTTCTTATAAAAAAACCTATAGTGCAAGTGTCAAAGTTAATATGATAGATCATGTTTTCAACTTCGCTTTAAGATTATCAGATTTTTGGGTCCTCAAGAGTTTCTTCCCGGGAGGGGGGGTACATGTTTTGGAGGTAAGAGAATGTACCGCCCATATATGGGTTTTGAGCAGCAACCATTACCCTTATAATTCTCCAAATAAGGAACCCTTTTTCGACAGATTTCCTTAAACATGGGTGCTTTATCCAGAATTTGTCAAAGAATAGCCAAAAAGGGTGCTTTTCTGCCAAAATTCATCATAAGAATGGGTATGACGCAAGTTTTGATAATTAGAAGAGAGTACCCTTCTGAAAACCGGACGGCAGGCAGGTCCTCGTCAATCCGCAATTCATGTACCCCAAGTCATGTAGTTAGCTATCACATATTATCTTTACCAGTTTTTACCAACTTAAGATAAAGTGGAGACCCCCCCCCCCCCCCGGAGTTCCTTACGAGTTTTGTGTGATTTTCTCGGGTGTCTCTTCATCTTACGAGTTCCGTGACAATCTGCATGTTTACTTCCACCACCATGAATATTTCAGTAAAATTGTAAAATCTTTCCAACATTAATCATTCGATTTCTGTTTCATATTGTGTGCCCTTCATGTTTATTTCTGTCGATTTGATGGCGATAATTATTGATAATTAGCTGTACTGTCGCACGAGCCTCGTAGTGGAAAAATCAGACCAGGAACTAATAGGACCGAACGCTAAGGGACCAGACCCATGGAGAATACTATTCAGTTCCTTGTTTTCAAATGGGAGATGGCTACAATCAGTTGCAAAATCGTTGAGCCATTCCAAAAAATACGGTTTTTGAGCAATGCGCCCCCCGCCCCCAGCCCCCTTTGCCATGTTGAAATCAGTCGGAAAAGTTGCAAATGGTTGGTCGCCAACACAAAAGTCACAATTGTTTCCAATCAACATTGCAACGGGGGTACGGGGGGCAAAAAACCTCATTTTTGTCAGGGACAATCTAATCCTTTCATTTCTTATAAAAGTAAACAAATAAACATGGTAAAACAAGTGAAATTTGTGATTACTTAACCGGTGATTTATCGCAAGTAATGTGATTTTAGTGTGATTAATGTGAACAATTTGTGATTAAAATGTGATTATTTTTGAGAGCATACGAGATTTTAAGGAGTGATTTGTCCCTCGCATACTAGAGCCCATTCCCGTTCCTAGAAAGCTGTTTGAGGTCCAAATCAGCTCTCCTGAGTTGCCTTACCCAGACCTGCATCACACGTATTTTTTCATAAGAAACTGCTTGTATGAAACTAGACTCTCAGATCACCAAAAAATTAAGAAACTCCCGCACTGGAAAAATATAACTTAAGAAACTACTTATTTTTATAAAGGAATCCTTAAATATTTTCTACTTTATTTCCACTTGTTTCTTGTATTATATTACATGTAAGGTACTTGAGTATAGTCTAAACATTGGAAAGGCTTCAAAAAACATTGCTTTGAGTGAGAAGTTCTTGATGTACTGCAGGTAGTGGACATGAAGATTGTTATGGAACCTTTAAGAAACTCGTAAGAAACTCTGAGTATTCAAGAATCTGATAATTTCATCCCCAGAAGGAAGCCAACACAGTTCTTTAATCGCTAAATTGCTCTGGGTTGTATCAGATTTTAGCAGTTGGTGCTATCATCTCAATCTTGGTCCGAATTTCAGTGTGAACGTGGCCTAATTAGACTACCAAGCCGTGTGTGCGTGTGAGCCATTCCTTTCAATCTTGCCTGCTGGTCAGATAATCCAATGTATCTAATCATGCATTCCTGTATTTACTGTGATATCCAGAGGTTATTGTTTCTTTTCATCTGTGATTTTATTGCTCTTGTCTTGTTTTGGAATAGAACTTCTGGGCTGGCATTGCAAACTCAAGAAGGAAAGGAATGGGTATCCACCAGGGTTCTGGTCAGTTTAGTTCCGTTCCTACTGGTCCATCGTCTGGTTGTTCCTTTATAGCCATCCAAACCATTACTTGACGTATGATGTCTGACGTTGATATTGTCGGCCAATCATACAGTGTGTGAGACCACTGAGCCCTTGGCCCTAACAGTGACCCACGTGTTTGCTTTTGCGTTTGACCCGCAGATTACATGACCTGCTGGCCTGCAGAATGAAGTCGTCGATCAAATGACAATTCCTTCACATTCTGAAACCATTACCTTTGTCTGTTCCTGGCATGCTTGGTCACATTTTGATGAAAATTCCTCCATGTTTTGAAACCATTACCATCAATTGTTTTTGCTGAACCCCAAGTAAGTTTATCTGCCATTTGTAATAGAACCATCAAATAGCCCAACCACCATAGGGTTAAGAGAACCAGTTTTGGTCATTAAAATGTTCCTTATCAACTATTTATTAATTACATGACAATGAGTTGTATCCACTTGTATCCGTGCCATCCGTAAGTCTATTTACACCACTTAGGTTGCATCCTGTAACTGAAACCTCTTTGGAAGGACAGGAGGACAATTTCTTAGCATGAACCGAAAAAGAGAGATTGAACCATTGATTTATGATTCTTAAGATTCAAAGCATGCCTGGGGGCCATCTTCCATCCAATTCAATTCTTCAATACTGACCTGAATAGAACGGTCCTCCATCATTAATATAGACCAAATGCACAGGGGGCTCTTCTTTTCCGTGACTGAGAATTGTCTCTGCCCACTTGCTGATCTGCCTTTGTATGCCAATTGCTTTTCTTCCCTGGGCCACCTCCCATTGTGCAGTGGAAGTTCTACTTTCTTCATTCAAAGCAACTGTTGCCCTGCTGGGACTCCTCTTTCCCTTCCCAACTTCAGGCATCATCTTTGTTGATATCTTCGTTGATGTTTCTCATATGTTGTGTTGATTCAGTTTCAGTTTCAGTTTCAGTTTATTCATTCATCAATCAATCCTAAATACAATTCTACACATTACAATACAACCTAAATACATACAAACATACCATACTACACAAAAATAAATTAATTAAACTAAGATACACTACAAGACTAAGAATTAAATTAACAACAGTAATGAAAATAGACGGAAAGAAAGAAATTACTTTACATGATTGTATTTAAGATTGATTGATTAAGGAGGAGCTCTCTAAGTAGGTAAACTAATCGAGAGAGAGCCCCCCCATAAAAAAAAAACAAAGAAACTAAAAAATAGATTTTTAATAAAAAGAAGAACGAAAAAAAAAACAAATACAAATTTTTACTAGATAGCAACCAGAAACCAGATGAGCCCCAATCATATAAATCATATATGATTAACTAGAGTTTTAGTTTTGTGAATAAGAATCAAGGAAGTAACTTTTCAATTTTGAACGAAAAACAGCAATAGAGCTAGCAACGCGTATGAACAGTGGAAGCGTATTCCAAAGTTTAGAACCAAAGTACTGAATGGTTTGTAAACCATACAAGGTAGTATTTTTGATGGACTTGAAAAGATCACCCCTAGTAGCCTGGCGAGTCCCAATTCTATGAACAGATGAATTTAGTTGAAAGTAATCATGAAAGCAAGAAGGAGCTAGCTTATTGACAGATTTATAAACAAAGATTAATATGTTCAAGTGCAGAATATCCATTATTTTCAAGGCTTTTAATGAGTGAAAAATTGGTGTGCTAGGAGAAAAGAAAGGTTCAAATTTAATGCTGCGAAGAACTTTCTTTTGGAGATTTAAGAGAGGGTTTAGGTAGGATTCGTAAGTCATTCCCCAAGCTGAAATACCATAGTTGAGGAAAGACAGGAAAAGTGAATTATAGAGAGAAATAAGAGTAGGCAAGGGAGCATAATGCCGCACTTTGAAGAAAATGCCAGCAGTTCTTGAAAGTTTTTTGCAGAGCTCAGTTGTGTGGTACTTCCAAGTCAGATGTTCGTCCATGAGAACTCCTAGAAACTTTACATGCGAGGACCTTTGGATGCTCTGTTTACCAATTTTAAGATTGGTGAATTCAGAAAGTTTCTTCCTAGGGGAGTGAAATAGTACATAGTTTGTCTTTTCAATGTTTAGTGCAAGCTTATTTGAATCAAGCCAAAGCTTAACTTTTTTAAGTTCTCTATTAACTTTTTTGGTGAGCAGTTGAAGATTATCAGAGTCACAGTAGATGTTGGTATCATCAGCAAAAAGGAAGAAAGATAAGAACTGTGATGAATTTGGTAGATCATTGATGTAGATTAAAAATAACAGTGGTCCAAGCACTGATCCTTGGGGAACGCCACACGATACGTTAGAGAGAGACGAGGAATGGCCATTAACTGAAACAAGCTGTTTTCTGTTACTAAGGTAAGACTGGAACCAACTTAGAGCAGTACCACGGATGCCATAATGTTCTAACTTTTTCAAAAGGATACCATGATTAACTGTATCGAAAGCCTTTTGAAGATCAATGAAGATTCCACAGCCAAATCTGTTTTTATCCAATGAAGATTTTATAGTCTCAGTTAAACTAATAAGAGCATGATCAGTTGAGTGACCAGTGCGGAAACCAAATTGCATGCAGAATAGTACCTCACAGACTTCCAGAAACTTTGACAAGCGCTGGTGCATTAATTTTTCAAATAGTTTGCTGAAGACAGAAAGGAGTGAAATGGGTCTATAATTAGATTTACTGGTGGCAAGTCCTTTTTTAAAGATTGGGATAACCTTGGCTATTTTTAGTTCATCAGGAAAGATTCCTGACAGGAAGGATTCATTTATTAAGGTGGCAAGATCTGTTGAAATGGGCAGATCTAGAATTTTTAATAGTTTGACTGGAATACTGTTCGGTCCACTGGATTTACCATTTTTCAACGACTGAATATGGGAAGATACTTCTTCAGCTGTGCAGGGGGATATGAAGAATGAATCCAAATTAGGATTAGATAAATAATCTAAAGGAGACTTAGGTGTTCTAGGTATCTTCTTTGTGATGCTATTAGCAACATTAGTAAAATAGTTGTTGAACTCATTAGCTATCTTCACTGGATCTGAGATTCTGGAACCATTTTCATCCTTTAGGAACCTAACACTATCAAAATTACCTGGTTTGATACTTATTATACTCTTTATACCTTTCCAAAGCATTTTCATGTTGTTTTTATGTTCGTCAAAGTAGTGATGATAGTAGTTCTTTTTGCTTTCTCTTATTTCATTGACAATGCGATTTCGGAATTGCTTGTATGCTTTAAGATCAATTGGGGATTTTGTTGATTTAAATTGTCGGAATAAAGCATCTCTGATTTTCATCATTCTCTTAATTCGAAAGTTAATCCATGGTTTGGTTTTGAGCTTTAAAGCCTGCTTATTCAGCTTTTTCTTAGGACAGTGTTTCGTTTTCTGGCCTACTCTGGCAGCCTCCTTCTTTGATGGTTGTTGAAGTTCTTTTGCTCTCCTTGGAGAAGATCTGGCAACTGTTTTGTTTTTATTGTTGATGAAACGTTTTGCAGTTTGATCCCTTCTACGGGGGTGGGGGTGGGAGGGGCTCTCTCTCTCTATTAGTTAACCTATTTAGAGAGCTCTTCCTTAATCAATCAATCTTAAATGCAATGATGTGAAGTTCTTTTTTCTGTAATCTTCCATCAATTTTTCCGTTGTGTACTTTTTTCTAAGTATTAGGTGTAGTGTAATGTGTAGAATTGTATGCATGATTCAATGATGAATGAACAAAATTGAACTGAAACTAAATAAACTTGTTGGTAATGGTGTTTTCCGTAGGAAATCTATTATGCCAAATATTTTCTTAGTTGGTACGATAAATGTTTCTTTTGTGTGTGAGTTGTAAGATTTTACTGTCCTTTTTTTAATCAAATGTTCTTGGAGAAAGTGTCAGGTGATTCCAATCTTTAATGTGTAAACATCGCAACCGCCCTTAAGTCATATGATATCTATGGAGACGTATGCGTATGATTGTTTAACGTAGCACGAACCTCGTTTACGTTTAGACTCGTTTTTGTTTCTTTGACGTTTGTGCTTTCCCAAGCGTACATACTAAAACGAGGAACGAGCCAAAACCACCCACAACGACCCACAACCAGCCAAAACCACCAAAAACCAGCCACAACCACCCACAACCAGCCAAAATTTCCCATCCACAACCACCCACAACCAGCCAAAATTTTCCCAAACTTCAGACCTAAAACCATCAAAATTGTTAACATTTAGTATCAGACCCAAAAGTATTCAAAGTTTTAAAATTTGGCATCAGATCAGTTGTTTGGGAGCTAAAAAGCAATAAAATTCAATCAACAGCTCCTGGGTTGAGAAACGTATGGCTTCAATGGAGCTTCAAATTGAATGCTCCATTGCTCTCTGAGTTGGTAGCATTGCATCAATGCACCTAATTTTTCAAAATAACAATTTTCCTGCTTATTAGAACAGGACTGTCCACTAAACGGATAAATATGCAGAGATTTTTACGTAAACATGATAGTTTCTTAAAATCAACAGTTTATTGATAGGAGATTGATAGATTTCTATAATTCTTGTTGTCTGCGTCTCCGTGCATCATTAGAGCCAGTTTAGTGATACTAATTGCGCTGTTAGTTGTACATTCCTCCATTCATACTAACGTGGCATAACAACAAGCAAAATGGTGTAAAAAAGCTTGAGACGCAGTAAAAAACATTTCGCAGGCGGTATCTCACAGTTTCTTAATTTTTTGGTGATCTATGAGTTTAATTTCTTATAAATTGTCTAATGAAATAGTACGCTGCGAATAGAACGTACGAATAGTGCGCTGTATTATTCTTCTATTATCTTAAGTCTGATCTGCGGAATTGTTAGAGTTGCTACAAGCCCCTCACAGAAAAAACTGGAAAAACTGAGAGAAAGGAAAAGGCGTTTTAACATTCTACGTTCTCTGGATTTTCCACGAGAGAGAATCGTACGGAGTCCACAAATTAGTTGTGAACAGTGTCGGACGAAATGAATTCAATCCCATCAACTATTTACAAGGTTATTGATTTTCAGGAAAAATCCCTGATACCCCCCCTTTCGGATATATTTAGTATTTTGGATGGTTTTGGGTCATTATGATGTGGTTGTGGGTCTTTGTGGGTCGTTGCATGTGGTTTTGGGTCGTTGTGGGTGGTTTAGGCTGGTTTTGGGTGGTTGTGGCTGGTTTTGGCTGGTTGTTGGTCGTTGTGGGTGGTTTTGGCTCGTTCCTCGTTTTAGTTAGTACGTTTCCCAAGCTGAAAGTGGATTGTAGAAATGGTATATCCCAAAATATTTTCCCTGGGAAGAAATTACTACTCTCCAACTGATATTACTGATAATCAGTAACAACAATACTTTTTCCACTCCACATGTGGTACGTGTGATGTTTATGTCAGTTACATGGTAAACACTAATGTTCCCCTTGCAGATAGTGTAAATAGTTAAGTTTTTTTATCTCATCTGCTGGAAGTACTTGTAAAAATTTTAACTTACTCATTTATTGCTCCCTCTCGCACCATGTTTATGACAACGACTACAGCTAATCGAGGGGAATTTGATTATTCAAACAAAGAAGAATGATACGTAATCAATGTTTAGGACACTGCAACATTAATTTTCAAATGATTTAACCTCAATTGACACAAACTGACCCAATTATTAGCAACTTCATTGCGTTTGCGTTTGCAAAATGGGTTTAGTCGCAGCACATATCTATCAATATCCAACTTTTGGAAATCCAGGGAAATCCCTCCAGAAATCCCTTCAAAGTCTTGAGGGATTTCAGAAATCCGGGAAATCTCGTACGCTATCTTGGCTGGTGATTCACCCCTCGCAAAATTTTTACGGGCCACACCTTTGAGATTGGCTTAAAATGCAACTACACTCTCTAAAAGCATAACAAGAAAGGGAGTGCCAACAGTGCACAGAAATTTTCAAAAATTCAAGTGCCAACGGGGGCTCGGTAAATTTTGTGGGGCTCCTGCCCCCCAAGCACGCCTGGTCGCACCATCGCTGTAGAACAATGAAAGGAATCAACCCTGTCGTTGCATTCTCTGGTCATTATTAGTGCCAGTTTTTAGAGATGTGTTTCGTTCAGTTTCAATAGTTGAAGATGACTACTTTTGTTTGAAAATCGAAACAGACTTGACATTAATCACAAAAGTGCTTTCGCTGATCAGAGCATGATCAGAGCATCAGAGGCGACATCAAGAACTGTCTGTGAATCAGGCTTACCATGGTCACATGTAACTTTTTCCAAGATAGAAAGTGAAAGGGGCTCAGGAAAAGATTTAACCGGTTTGCAAAATTCCGGCAAAGAATCTTACAAAGAAAATCCTTTATAAAAATGCATTAAATGATTGATTTCGATGGGGAAAGGTTTATGATCAAAGTCAGACTCTTGGCAACACGGAAAAATTTATTTTGTGACAATCAGGTGGCTAAATGCGTTGTTCGCCAAGTCCGTGAAACGCCCCCCATTTTTTCTTGAGTGTTGAGAATTTTAGAAAAACTTCACAAATATTTTGCGAGAAAACGCCCGTTTAACCGGCCTTTATGCAGACTACTACTGAAACAATCCAGCCCAGTTGTGCATAAATGTTACCGGGGCGATCCTCGGTATTGCAGGACCATCCCTTTGACGTCGTTGTCTCCTCGGCTCCATCCCTTTCTTTCGTTTTGTTTCCAAGACTCAAGAGTTAATTTCAAATGTTTTACCTGATTCAGTAACAGCCAGCCATCTTCCTCACAGCTCCATACCAGCTTTGTTCATTTCCTGTTCAAATTCGTTCAGCCTTCTGTGAGGGGGATCGAAAACGCGGGAGTCATGGTAAACTTGATGCAAATTAAAATATCCGTTACCACACGTGTAGTTTGAGGAAACTGCTTCAACCAGGACTTCCACAATGGGCTCGTTCCGTAGCAGGCGGAGTCTAGTTTCATCAGGCAATCTCACAAATAGGTTGTGGTCATAAACATTGACTAATTCATCATCCAATAATCGCAATGCTGAAGC
Source organism: Aurelia sp. 3 sensu Dawson et al. (2005) (assembly GCA_964020215.1). Lineage (NCBI taxonomy): Eukaryota > Metazoa > Cnidaria > Scyphozoa > Semaeostomeae > Ulmaridae > Aurelia > Aurelia sp. 3 sensu Dawson et al. (2005). The sequence goes on from CAXHUP010000067.1 coordinate 682,219, forward strand.
ATTGCTCCTATTGTAGAAATCTTTGCCTGCAAGAAAATATTTCTTCATTTTCATCGTTCTGAGAAAAATCTGGTCGAAAATACAGATTCTATGCATTTGATTTTGAGAGTTTATTTAGGATCTTTGATTAAGTTTCAATCACAATCATACGTACATGCTTCTTTGGTTACGTCTTGGACAAGCTCAACGAAGTTCCTTCCAGAAACGCGTTTATTCCACCGATCATCTTCCTCATGCCTCTTGTGTTGGAGTTGGAAGCTTTTTCGTTTGTATTAAAGGATGAAGATGGTACTATCATATTTTATTAATCTTTCATCTAATTTTTCTAAAATTTTCAAATAGCTTAGGAAGCTTGAAAGTTTTATGGATCAGGGCAGTGTTTTGGTCCTTCCTCTCAATGTGGCCACATGCTATGATACCTTTACTGTTGATTCTTCATTTTCGTCATTTCACTTAAGATGATTTGAGGTTTGGAATAAAAGTAGCATCAAGATCAAACTCACAAAAATTGCGATCATCTTCAAATAAAGAGTGTTCTAAAAGAGGAGCCTGGAGCCCAGGAGCCATGAGCCCGTAGGACCCAGGAGCCCTAGAGCCTTGAGCCCACAAGCCTTAGAGCCCCTAGAGCCTTAGAGCCCAGGAGCCTAGCAGCCGTACCGGCCAAAGGGTATCAGGAGCCCAGAGGCAACACGCACAAGATAAATATTTGCAAAAATCACCATGAAATAGAGCATAGTCAAATCTATGGTCAAATTTGTTTATTTTTCCAATAAGCATCTTTGTTACGTCGGTATTAGATGATTTGGAGAGAGAAGGTTGTCGGGATTCTTGAAAATATCGACTTTGATCAGTCTCGCCCAGCCCATTCCTCGTTTTCCAGCCCAACCCGTGCACGATAAAACTTTGCGAAAATCACCATGAAATAGAGCATAGTCAAATCCATGGTCAAATTTGTTTATTTTTCCAAGAAGTATCTTAGTTACGTCGGTATTAGATGATTTGGAGAGAGAAGGTTGTCGGGATTTTTGAAAATATCGACTTTGATCAGGCCCGCCCAGGCTATTCCTCGTTTTCCAGCCCAACCTGTGCACGATAAAAATTTGCAAAATCGCCATGAAATAGAGCACAGTCAAATCTATGGTCAAATTTGTTTATTTTTCCAATAATCTTCTTTGTTACGTCGGTATTAGATGATTTGGAGAGAGAAGGTTGTCGGGATTTTTTAAAAATATCGACTTTGATCAGGCCTGCCTGGCCTATTCCTTGTTTCCAGCCGAACCCGCGCACGATAAAGGTTTGCAAAAATCGCCATGAAATAGAGCACAGTCAAATCTATTGTCAAATTTGTTTATTTTTCCAATGAGCATCTTTGTTACGTTGGTATTGGATGATTTGGAGAGAAGGTTGCCGGGATTTTTGAAAAATAGCGACTTTGATGAGGCCCACCCGGCCTATTCCTTGTTTTCCAGCCCAACCCGCGCACGATAAAAGTTTGCAAAAATCACCATGAAACGTGAAAGATCGTATGAAAGAATTTGGAATGATTACCAAAAAGAAAAGCGAAGTGGGGCATTTCAGCCAAATAGTTATTTTTCCAACCCAAAATGTTTATCCATTTGTGATCTTGCCAATTTGACACCCTAAAATTAATTTTCTGTGCGAAAAAGGCACCCCAAGAATGGCACATTCCATACCAGCACATGTGGTAGTTATCGCACTCCCCAGGTAAAAAAACAAAAAATATGCCAACATTGGCACTCAAAGTAGCTAAGAGTTTTAAAGATATTTATGTATCATAAGATCAAATGTGAATCCTCAAACCTTTTAAATTCTGTTGTGATGTTCCAAGTGAGCCTTTAAGAAAAGAGATAATACAGAGTAAGCATAAAACGATTTCTGGTATCGAGCGTTGATGAAACCACCACGAAGAGAAGCTAGCAGACAGAAATCGTTCAAATTAAAACGCACATGTGAAATAAAAGCAACATAAAAATACAATGCGCAGAATCTTTCTCTCATACAGCTGGAATGAAGTCATTCATGTGGGACATCTGATATACCACCTGTCTCAAAAAATACCCAATCTTTGAGGATGATCAGAAAAGCTGGGCCCAGATAGGATCCAAAATGCTTTCAGTATTCCATTGGAAATTTTACAATGGGTTCATGGATTTCTCTGCTTACAAACTACTTTACAATGCTTCAAGAAATAAACTATGAGGACTAAAAGACTAAAACTACTCCAAGGTGTTATAAAAAAAACTATGTATAACTTTACAGATGATGTATACCTTCTTTCTGAGTTTCTCCTCCATCTCCAATTACAACATTGCCACCAAAAGTAGTATATAGTACAAGGAATCATGTACATCATGTGCAAGGAATTGTAAAAATTTAAGGGATTCCGATAGGAAGGTTAAAACATAGAGATCTGAAGGTTAAAACATAGCCTAAACAATTCATTTTCTTTTTGCATAGGCTCTCTGATTTTGGAACCATTTTTTTACCTTTTCGTAGTCCATACCCACGACCCTCGCCAGCTCTCTTTGCTCATTTGCTCATTTGGCCTCTTTCAACATCCTCCTCTTTTCTTTCATCAAAACCCTTAAAAGAGATCTGAAGGTTAGAACATAGCCTAAACAATTCGTTTTCTTTTTGCATAGGCTCTCTGATTTTGGAACCATTTTTTTACCTTTTCGTAGTCCATACCTACGACCCTCGCCAGCTCTCTTTGCTCATTTGGCGAGAGTCGTGGGTTCTTTGCAAAGACCTCTTTCAACATCCTCCTCGTTTCCTTCATCGAAAACCCTTAAAAGAGATCTGAAGGTTAAAACATAGCCTAAACAATTCATTTTCACTTTGCATAGGCTCTCTGATTTTGGAACCATTTTTTTTACCTTTTCGTAGTCCATACCAACGACCCTCACCAGCTCTCTTTGCTTATTTGGCGAGAGTCGTGGGTTCTTTGCAAAGGCCTCTTTCAACATCCTCCTCTTTTCCTTCATCAAAAACCCTTTAAAGAGATCTGAAGGTTAAAACATAGCCTAAACAATTCATTTTCTCTTTGCATAGGCTCTCTGATTTTGGAACCATTTTTTTACCTTTTCGTAGTCCATACCAACGACCCTCACCAGCTCTCTTTGCTCATTTGGCGAGAGTCGTGGGTTCTTTGCAAAGGCCTCTTTCAACATCCTCCTCTTTTCCTTCATCAAAAACCCTTAAAAGAGATCTGAAGGTTAAAACATAGCCTAAACAATTCATTTTCTCTTTGCATAGGCTCTCTGATTTTGGAACCATTTTTTTACCTTTTCGTATTCCATACCCACGACCCTCTCCAGCTCTCTTTGCTCATTTGCTCATTTGGCCTCTTTCAACATCCTCCTCTTTTCTTTCATCAAAAACCCTTAAAAGAGATCTGAAGGTTAAAAAATAGCCTAAACAATTCATTTTCTCTTTGCATAGGCTCTCTGATTTTGGAACCATTTTTTTACCTTTTCGTAGTCCATACCAACGACCCTCACCAGCTCTCTTTGCTCATTTGGCGAGAGTCGTGGGTTCTTTGCAAAGGCCTCTTTCAACATCCTCCTCTTTTCCTTCATCAAAAACCCTTTGAAGAGATCTGAAGGTTAAAACATAGCCTAAACAATTCATTTTCTTTTTGCATAGGCTCTCTGATTTTGGAACCATTTTTTTACCTTTTCGTAGTCCATACCCACGACCCTTGCCAGCTCTCTTTGCTCATTTGGCGAGAGTCGTGGGTTCTTTGCAAAGACCTCTTTCAACATCCTCCTCTTTTTCTTCATCAAAAACCCTTAAAAGAGATCTGAAGGTTAAAACATAGCCTAAACAATTCATTTTCTCTTTGCATAGGCTCTCTGATTTTGGAACCATTTTTTTACCTTTTTGTAGTCCATACCCACGACCCTCGCCAGCTCTCTTTGCTCATTTGCTCATTTGGCCTCTTTCAACATCCTCCTCTTTTCTTTCATCAAAAACCCTTAAAAGAGATCTGAAGGTTAAAACATAGCCTAAACAATTCATTTTCTTTTTGCATAGGCTCTCTGATTTTGGAACCATTTTTTTACCTTTTCGTAGTCCATACCCACGACCCTCGCCAGCTCTCTTTGCTCATTTGCTCATTTGGCCTCTTTCAACATCCTCCTCTTTTCTTTCATCAAAACCCTTAAAAGAGATCTGAAGGTTAGAACATAGCCTAAACAATTCGTTTTCTTTTTGCATAGGCTCTCTGATTTTGGAACCATTTTTTTACCTTTTCGTAGTCCATACCTACGACCCTCGCCAGCTCTCTTTGCTCATTTGGCGAGAGTCGTGGGTTCTTTGCAAAGACCTCTTTCAACATCCTCCTCGTTTCCTTCATCGAAAACCCTTAAAAGAGATCTGAAGGTTAAAACATAGCCTAAACAATTCATTTTCACTTTGCATAGGCTCTCTGATTTTGGAACCATTTTTTTTACCTTTTCGTAGTCCATACCAACGACCCTCACCAGCTCTCTTTGCTTATTTGGCGAGAGTCGTGGGTTCTTTGCAAAGGCCTCTTTCAACATCCTCCTCTTTTCCTTCATCAAAAACCCTTTAAAGAGATCTGAAGGTTAAAACATAGCCTAAACAATTCATTTTCTTTTTGCATAGGCTCTCTGATTTTGGAACCATTTTTTTACCTTTTTGTAGTCCATACCCACGACCCTCGCCAGCTCTCTTTGCTCATTTGGCGAGAGTTGTGGGTTCTTTGCAAAGACCTCTTTCAACATCCTCCTCTTTTCCTTCATCAAAAACCCTTAAAAGAGATCTGAAGGTTAAAACATAGCCTAAACAATTCATTTTCTCTTTGCATAGGCTCTCTGATTTTGGAACCATTTTTTTACCTTTTCGTAGTCCATACCAACGACCCTCACCAGCTCTCTTTGCTCATTTGGCGAGAGTCGTGGGTTCTTTGCAAAGGCCTCTTTCAACATCCTCCTCTTTTCCTTCATCAAAAACCCTTAAAAGAGATCTGAAGGTTAAAACATAGCCTAAACAATTCATTTTCTCTTTGCATAGGCTCTCTGATTTTGGAACCATTTTTTTACCTTTTCGTATTCCATACCCACGACCCTCGCCAGCTCTCTTTGCTCATTTGCTCATTTGGCCTCTTTCAACATCCTCCTCTTTTCTTTCATCAAAAACCCTTAAAAGAGATCTGAAGGTTAAAACATAGCCTAAACAATTCATTTTCTTTTTGCATAGGCTCTCTGATTTTGGAACCATTTTTTTACCTTTTCGTAGTCCATACCCACGACCCTCGCCAACTCTCTTTGCTCATTTGCTCATTTGGCCTCTTTCAACATCCTCCTCTTTTCTTTCATCAAAAACCCTTAAAAGAGATCTGAAGGTTAAAACATAGCCTAAACAATTCATTTTCTTTTTGCATAGGCTCTCTGATTTTGGAACCATTTTTTTTACCTTTTCGTAGTCCATACCAACGACCCTCACCAGCTCTCTTTGCTTATTTGGCGAGAGTCGTGGGTTCTTTGCAAAGGCCTCTTTCAACATCCTCCTCTTTTCCTTCATCAAAAACCCTTTAAAGAGATCTGAAGGTTAAAACATAGCCTAAACAATTCATTTTCTTTTTGCATAGGCTCTCTGATTTTGGAACCATTTTTTTACCTTTTTGTAGTCCATACCCACGACCCTCGTCAGCTCTCTTTGCTCATTTGGCGTTAGTCGTGGGTTCTTTGCAAAGACCTCTTTCAACATCCTCCTCTTTTCCTTCATCAAAAACCCTTAAAAGAGATCTGAAGGTTAAAACATAGCCTAAACAATTCATTTTCTCTTTGCATAGGCTCTCTGATTTTGGAACCATTTTTTTACCTTTTCGTAGTCCATACCAACGACCCTCACCAGCTCTCTTTGCTCATTTGGCGAGAGTCGTGGGTTCTTTGCAAAGGCCTCTTTCAACATCCTCCTCTTTTCCTTCATCAAAAACCCTTAAAAGAGATCTGAAGGTTAAAACATAGCCTAAACAATTCATTTTCTTTTTGCATAGGCTCTCTGATTTTGGAACCATTTTTTTACCTTTTCGTAGTCCATACCCTCGACCCTCGCCAGCTCTCTTTGCTCATTTAGCCTCTTTCAACATCCTCCTCTTTTCCTTCATCAAAAACCCTTAAAAGAGATCTGAAGGTTAAAACATAGCCTAAACAATTCATTTTCTCTTTGCATAGGCTCTCTGATTTTGGAACCATTTTTTTACCTTTTCGTAGTCCATACCAACGACCCTCACCAGCTCTCTTTGCTCATTTGGCGAGAGTCGTGGGTTCTTTGCAAAGGCCTCTTTCAACATCCTCCTCTTTTCCTTCATCAAAAACCCTTAAAAGAGATCTGAAGGTTAAAACATAGCCTAAACAATTCATTTTCTTTTTGCATAGGCTCTCTGATTTTGGAACCATTTTTTACCTTTTCGTAGTCCATACCCTCGACCCTCGCCAGCTCTCTTTGCTTATTTGCTCATTTGGCCTCTTTCAACATCCTCCTCTTTTCCTTCATCAAAAACCCTTAAAAGAGATCTGAAGGTTAAAACATAGCCTAAACAATTCATTTTCTTGTTGCATAGGCTCTCTGATTTTGGAACCATTTCCTAACCTTGTCATAGTCCATACCCACGACCCTCGCCAGCTCTCTTTGCTCATTTGGCGAGAGTCGTGGGTTCTTTGCAAAGGCCTCTTTCAACATCCTCCTCTTTTACTTCATCAAAAACCCTTAAAAGAGATCTGAAGGTTGAAAATATCGACTTTGATCAGGCTCGCCCAGCCCATTCCTCGTTTTCCAGCCCAACCCGTGCACGATAAAAGTTTGCGAAAATCACCATGAAATAGAGCATAGTCAAATCCATGGTCAAATTTGTTTATTTTTCCAATAAGTATCTTTGTTACGTCGGTATTAGATGATTTGGAGAGAGAAGGTTGTCGGGATTTTTGAAAATATCGACTTTGATCAGGCCCGCCAGTAGTATATATGTTGGATCCACATAGGCAAATTCAGGGGTCGCAGTTTGGCCGCTATTGTTTAAATTTATCGGCACCTTTGATGAAAAATGAAATTGAAAGGAATGAAATCCTTAAGTGAATTGAGGTTAAAGTTAATCCGGATTAACTAGGGATTAACATTTTGGCCGCTATTGTTTAATTCTCAAAGGAAAAAGAACAATATATCCCTTGGGAATTGACTTTAAGTTCAAATAACAATAGCCCATACGCAATATACGCGATATACGCCATTTACGCGAGTCAAATATTTATTTTCGCGATTTCGCTCAGGGGCACTGTGTTTATTGCTAAGAAACCACTTGAGCGATTTGATTCGGGTTTTTTGGGAAAACTGGCCCCTTTGCTCATTTGAAGAATGGTACAAGTTTGAAAATTAAATCTTTGTTCGTTTTTTTGCAACTGGTCTTTTTCTCAATTCTTCGCAAATTTTTTTTGCGCCAAATAAGAAACTTTCTCTCTCAATCCTAAACTAATAATATAAATACTATAACGGTTTTCTTGTTACATTTTTCAATAATAAAACTTATTAATTTCATTAAAGAATTTTAAAAATACCAAAACGTTTAAAAATGTATCTTCCTGTTCATCACGGAAACGAACCCGTTTTACTTAAAGGAAAAGGCACTCAAGTATTTAATGCTCCAGGAAAAAAGATAAGAATTAAAGGCAAAGGTTTTTCAATTCAAGCAATTCGTCATTCGTCATAAAAAGGATTTCGCAAAAGCCGCAAAAGTTGGTATTCCTCTCATTGGAAAATTAATTAAAGGATTTTCAAAACAAGGAAAAAAGAAAAGAAGAAATAAGAGCAAGTGGAAACAGTTAAAAGGAGGAAACGGTTGGTTGTTTGGCAATTTGGGTAAATTTACTGCTGGATGGTTAGGAGCACTTGATACTATTTACAAAAAAGCCGACAAAGCAGCCAAAGCCTATGTAAAAAGTCATAACTTATAATGAAACTTAAACGCAGAACAAAACCTACCGATGTTTTTGGTCGTGGAACATTAAGAACATTTTTCGCAATTGGTAGGAAGAAAAAAAGAATTCGCGGAAAAGGAAAATCGAAATCGCAGCGCAAAAGACATCAACGAAAAAAATTCAAGCCAAAAGGAAAAGGCGGATGGCTTGAAGATTGGGCACTTGCATCGGATAAATACTACAAGAGAATAGGTATCGGTAGTATGTTCGACTAGAAGACCTCATAAATAACTTCTTCCTCACACAAGACCTCAAGAAAGAGACATAAAAAAGTAAACTGAATTAAGTGGCACACACACAAATCATCAAACAGACACACGCAAATCATCAAATCAAACCAAACAACAATTTAAAAAACACTAAAAATATACCCTTATAATATTTACACTATTTACAATGATTTAATACCCACGCACAACATCTTTCATTTCTGGTATCGGCTTCCTCGATTTCGTCCATTTTATTGTCAATTATCATGTCTACGAGTTCTTCTTCTGTGAAAGTGATCGGTATAAAGTCAGAAATTTTAAAGTCTCTAAATTCATCTTCGATGGCATCGTTGGCGGATGTTTTCTGAACAATTACAGCTTGTTTCGATTCTTCGTTTAAACGTCTTTTTTCTTGTTCCTTTTCTCTCATTATTTTATGTCGATAGTGTTCTTTTTGAATGAAGAGTCTAATTTTCGCCACTTCCTCAAACTCTTTTGCTTGCATGTCTTTGATTTTTTCGTTGATAGTGCCATCAGGTCCATCGATCTTTAAATCGGTGAATGAATAAGATTTTCCCCAGAACTGCATAACTTCAAAGCATTTATCAGTAGCTGACATGTTCGGTTTGATTGGCATTATGACTATTTTCGCAAAGTTCATCAAGTCAGATCGAATGTTTGTGCTTTAAAGATTTGCTGTATGAGTTGTTTTTTAGAAACTTGTTCATTTTGTAGCCAAACATCATAAAAACATCATATGATCGAAAGATTAAAAGACCAAAAGCAAATACATGTCCCATTGGGACTCTTAAATTAATCGATTTGACTGTATTCCCATTGCGATTTATTTTCTATGACGAATGAAACAATACGACCGCTTTTTTAACACCTTAAAACAAAAGAGAGTGGCTAGACATGCCTAGACGTGTCTTGGTGGAAAGTTCTAGAAAAATCTAGCAGGTATAGTTTTGATCAATTGAACTAAAAAAAATGACGCGTGCGTGTTTTGGAAAGTTCTAGAAAAATCAGCAGCTATGGTTTTGATAAATTGAATTAAAAATGGCGTATGTTTTTTTTTTCGATTAAGCAGAAGGAGCGCTTGCACCAAGTCCTCGTTTCTTACACCAACCATAGAAATCTCCATTAAAATTAAATTTATTTACTCTATTTACTCTATTATTAAAAGAAGAAGATACATAAGGGTTATACGTGTTCATTCAGTTGTCCAGATATTCGTAGTTATCATTGAAAAATGCAGGCTGCGGTAGTGAAGGAACGATAAGATTGTTAACGGTTGGCATAAGGAATGGAGATTGCGAAGGTGGATTTCTTTTATTTTTTTTTCGTCTTTGATTTTTTGATAGCTGCTGCCATCGGTCATCTTGTTTTGAGTAAGGTTGCCATGATGTTGTTGGTTGATGTCCATGATTTTGGTTGGTTGATGAAGAGTATGATGTCGAAGAATGAGCAAAAAATGGTTTATACGGAGTGAAATCACTCGCTGAAGCACCAAGTCTGCTGATAACGGATGCTATGTTGGAGTTGGTTGTTGAAGTTGGTTGGTTGATTTCTTGATTTGCGTGTTTGACTCTCGATTGTTGCGAAATGAAGTATTATCGCATAAAATACTCATACTTATACTAATTTTCACAAGATATTTTCAAGCTCGCGTCAGGCCATGCAAAGGTCACAAACCCTCAAGAGTAATAATTCTCAAGAGTAATAATTCTCAAGAGTAATAAGTCTCAAGAGACGCGTAAAGGTCAGGTCACACAAAGGTCAGGCCATGCAAAGGTCACAAACCCTCAAGAGTAATAATTCTCAAGAGTAATAATTCTCAAGAGTGATAAGTCTCAAGAGACGCGTAAAGGTCAGGTCACGCAAAGGTCAGGTCATGCAAAGGTCACAAACCCTCAAGAGTAATAATTCTCACGAGTAATAATTATCAAGAGTAATAAGTCTCAAGAGAAGCGTAAAGGTCAGGTCACGCAAAGGTCAAGTTCAATTCAACTCATAAGAAAATATTGGGATCTTTGTAACCAAATAATTTGTGAAAAATTAATGCAATCTTTTTATCGTTATTCTTGTAGATCATTTCTGAAAATCCAATTCCTGCTTTACTCTTCTTCTGGAGTCTTGAAATAATAAAAATTATCACAGAAAAATTTGTAAGCGTATTTTGAAGGATCTCGAACATTTGATGAAATGTTGTAGAGGAAAAACGTGCTGTATTGACCACAGACATTTGTAAAGTCATCTTGAATTTGAAAATTCCAGTATCTTACAGGAGCTGTTGTGTTTTTCTGTTCGTGTTTTGGTGTCGAACAACTACGATGTATTGCATTTATTGCTTTATTGAATCCATGATGTTTGAAATTATCCATGTTAAATTCAGCAAAGGCACGTTGCATATTATGACTATAATGATCAAAATAATGATACAATCCTCTGATCATTATTTCAAATCGGTTGGAAATTTTTGGTGCAATGCGTCCATATGAGTCAAAAAAATAAGAGGTTCCTTCATTATCAAAATATATTGCTTGCCAATGTTTTCCTCCATTTTGATGAGTTCCAGTATTTAATATGAAACCAATAGGAAATGTTCGCGATCCATTATCGTGATTTAAAAAAATTTCTTTTGCCCATTGCACAAAACTGTTTCCGTTTGTGTTTACATCTTTTAATATTCGTTCCACATCATCCGAATCAAGTATACATCCAAAAGCATTTGAAAAAGAAGAAACGTTGTTTATGATAGTTAGGATTTCTTGTCCATCCATCATTATCATTTATTCGTTTTTGTCTATGTTTATACGTTTAATGTTTTAATAACAAATATACAGCCACACATATACAGAAATAAAAGATTTGAAAATAAGGAAATGTTTTTGAGAATAACAGTTTATAAAAAGTTTTTGCTGATTTGTCCAATGTTGTCAATGGAGTAGTTTCTTCGAGAGAAGGCGTGAACTTGCCACTCATAATTAGCATTCCATACAGTCCCTGGTTTTAATTGGCATATTAATTCAATATTTCCACTACGACGATCTTCATAAAATATTCCATCGGATCCTTTTCCACCCATGGTTAGGACAAATACATATACTGGATAGTCAGTTGTTCCAGATCCTGCACGTGCATCATAAAGATCGGGATCTCTGCTATCATTGGCAATAATTGAATCTCTTGTAAGAAGAGGATTTCGCATGTTGGAAAACATGATTTCATTTGCTCTTCTGTAGGCTTCAGCGTTGTTTGTTATAGCAGTAGGCCGCCATGTTTGATTGTTGACTTTAATCCAAAGTTCAAAACCAGCTCCAGCTGTGGGTTCTGGAATTGGATATGTCTGGAAAGGGGTTGAATCAAATGTGCCAATTAAAGCTTTTTTATCTACAACTGTTACCCAAACTGTTTGCGGGACTGCATCAAATGCAATTTCTTGTTGAATTGGATTTGCATTTGGGTTGATGGGGATGGTTCTAATCTCATGGTGAGTGAACATAAAAGTGTCTGGTCGATTGATGGTGTACGTTGAGATGTATTGTTCCGTCAATTTGGGTGATAATTCATACTTTTTAAATCGAAGTTTAACATCAGTGATGCTAAGTTTCAATTGTCTTGCCAAAGCCATAGAATTATCAAAACTGGTCTTTTTTTCAGGGTTGGTGCCAGGATGCAATCTTTCAGGAGTAACTTGTATGTAGAATGAGGGGTCATTCTTCACAATGGTGTAATCAATTTTATTTGCCATACTGAGTAGTATATAGGTTGGATTCACATAGGCAAATTCACAGGTCGCATTTTGGCCGCTATTGTTTAAATTTATCGGTGCCTTTGATGAAAAATGAAATTGAAAGAAATAAGATCCTTAAGTGAATTGAGGTTAAAGTTAATCGGATTAACTGAGGATTAACATTTTGGCCGCTATTGTTTAATACCCAAAGGAAAAAGAACAATATATCCCTTGGGAATTGACTTTAAGTTCAAAATAACAATAGCCCATATACGGTCGCGCGCGCAATATACGCCATATACGCGATATACGGCATATACGGCATTTATGTGAGTCAAATATTTATTTTCGCGATTTCGCTCAGGGGCACTGTGTTTATTGCTAAGAAACTACTTGCGCGATTTGATTCGGGTTTTTTGGGCAAACTCGCCCCTTTGCTCATTTGAAGAATGGTACAAGTTTGAAGGTTGAAACTTTTTTCGTTTTTTCGCGAATAGTCTTTTTATCAATTTTTCGCAAAATTTTTTTGCGCCAAATAAGAAACTTTTCTCTCAATCCTAAACTAATAATGTAAATACTATAACGGTTTCTTGTTACATTTTTTAATAATAAAACTTATTAATTTCATTAAAGAACTTTAAAAATACCAAAACGTTTAAAATGTATCGTCCTGTTCATCACGGAAACGAAACCGTTTTACTTAAAGGAAAAGGTACTCGAGTATTTAATGCTCCAGGAAAAAAGATAAGAATTAAAGGCAAAGGTTTTTCAATTCAAGCAATTCGTCATAAAAAAGATTTTGCAAAAGCCGCAAAAGTTGGTATTCCTCTCATTGGAAAATTAATTAAAGGATTTTCAAAACAGGGAAAAAAGAAAAGAAGAAATAAGAACAAGTGGAAACATTTAAAAGGAGGAAATCCTTTGTGGATGTTTGGTAATTTTGGAAAATTTACTGCCGGATGGTTAGGAGCACTTGATACTATTTACAAAAAAGCTGACAAAGCCGCCACAGCCTATGAAAAAAGACATAACTTATAATGAAACTTAAACACAGAACAAAACCTAGCGATGTTTTTGGTCGTGGAACATTAAGAGCATTTTTCGCGATTGGTAGGAAGAAAAAAAGAATTCGCGGAAAAGGAAAATCGAAATCGCAGCGCAAAAGACATCAACGAAAAAAATTTAAGTTAAAAGGAAAAGGCGGATGGTTTGAAGATTGGGCACTTGCATCGAATAAATACTATAAGAAAATGACTAACGGGCATCGTAGTATGTTCGACTAGAAGAGCGCATGATAAATAATTTCAAGACCTCACACAAGACCGAGCGACCGTCCAATCGACCTCAAGAAAGAGAGGAGAGAAGACATAAAAAAGTAAACTGAATTAAGTGACACACACGCAAATCATCAAACATACACGCAAATAATCGAATTAAAAACAATTTAAGAAAACACTAAAATATATACACTAAAATATTACTTACATTATTTACAATGGTTTAAAACCCACGCAGCACAACGTTCTTGTCTTGTGATTTCTTCTTCGATATCGTCCATTTTAATGTCTATAATTAGGTCAACAAGTTCCTCATCCGTGTAATTTAGATTCATAAAATCTGTAAGTTCAATGTCTGCAAATTCTTCTTCAATCAGCATGTCGGGATACTTCTCATAAAATTCTATTTTTTTTACCTCTTCTCTGGTTCGAAAACGACGACCTTGTAATACCGTGTAGCGGTAATGTTGTTTTTGGGTAAAAAGACGCGATTCTGATACTTCTTTAAATTCTTTAGCTTGCATGGCTTTAATTTTTTTATTTATCGTTTCGTCTGAACCATCGATATTTAAATCAACGCACGAATACGAATTGCCATGTAGTTTATCTACATCAAAATATTTGGCAAATTTTGATGTATCGCATTTCTTTGACATGACCATGACGATCGTAGAATAAACTTAATCGATTGAAGTTGTTCTCTGTAATATTTCTTGAAGATTTGCGATATGAGTTGTTTTTTAGAAAACTTGTTCATTTTATAGCCAAACATCATAAAAACATCATATGATCGAAAGATTAAAAGTCCGAAAACAAGACCGAAAGTCCATTGGGACTCTTAAATTAATCGATTTGGTTGTATTCCCATCGCGAATTATTTTCTATGGCGAATGAAACAATATGAGGACTTGAAACAATGCGACCGCTTTTTTAACACCTTAAAACAAAAGAGAGTGACTAGACATGCCTAGACAAAACGCGTAGCTTGATGGAAAGTTCTAGAAAAATCTAGCAGGTATAGTTTTGATAAATTGAATTAAAAAAATGACGCGCGCGTGTTTTGGAAAGTTCTAGAAAAATCATCGGCTGTAGTTTTGATAAATGAATATTTGGACACATGGATGAACATATTTTTTGTTTAAGCGCAAGGAGCGCTCGCTCCAAGTCCTCGTTTCATACACCAACCATAGAAATCGCCATTATAATTAAATTTACTTACTCTATTATTACTAAAAGAAGAAGAAGAAGAAGAAATATACGGATTATACGTGTTCATCCATGTGTCCAAATATTCATTGTTGTCGGTGAAGGTTGCAGGCTGTGGTGGTGCGGGAATGATGAGGTCAGCTACTGTTGGTGGGAGGAATGGAGATTGCGGTGGATTTTTCTTGTTTTTTTTTTCTTCTCTGATTTTTAGATAGTGGCTGCCATCGAGAGTCTTGCTTGGAATATGGTTGCCATGATGTTGTTATTGTTTGAGCTGCTGAAAATAGAGGTTTGTAAGGTATGAAATCGCTTGCAGAAGCGCCAAGTCTGCTGATTGCGGTTGCCATGTTATTGAAGTTGAAGTTGAAGTTGATTGGTTGCCAAGTTGAAGTTGAAGTTGAAGTTGAAGACTTCAAGTTGTTCGTTTGACTCTCGAGTGTTTGCAAAGTGAAGTATTATCGCATAAAATACTCATATTTATACTATAATTTTTCACAAGATATTTTCAAGCTCGCGAGGTCATGCAAAGGTCACAAACCCTCAAGAGTAATAATTCTCAAGAGTAATAATTCTCAAGAGTAATAAGTCTCAAGAGAAGCGTAAAGGACAGGTCACGCAAAGGTCAGGTCACGTAGAGGTCAAAAAATCTCTTGGGATGAACTCATTGCCGGCGCCATCATGTGATGCTGCAGCGACAGCTAAAACAACTCAATTCTTTAGTCAACTCATAAGAAAATATTGGGATCTTTATAACCAAATAATTTGTGAAAAATTAATGCAATCTTTTTATCGTTATTCTTGTAGGTCATTTCTGAAAATCCAATTCCTGCTTTACTCTTTTCTTCTGGAGTCTTGAAATAATAAAAATTATCACAGAAAAATTTGTAAGCGTATTTTGAAGGATCTCGAACATTTGATGAAATGTTGTAGAGGAAAAATGTGCTGTATTGACCACAGACATTTGTAAAGTCATCTTGAATTTGAAAATTCCAGTATCTTACAGGAGCTGTCGTGTTTTTCTGTTCGTGTTTTGACGTTGAACAACTACGATGTATTGCATTTATTGCTTTATTGAATCCATAATGTTTGAAATTATCCATGTTAAATTCAGCAAAGGCACGTTGCACATTATGACTATAATGATCAAAATAATGATACAATCCTCTGATCATTATTTCAAATCGTTTGAAAATTTTTGGTGCAATGCGTCCATATGAGTCAAAGAAATAAGAGGTTCCTTGATTATCAAAATATATTGCTTGCCAATGTTTTCCTCCATTTTGATGAGTTCCAGTATTTAATATGAAACCAATAGGAAATGTTCGCGATCCATTATCGTGATTTAAAAAAATTTCTTTTGCCCATTGCACAAAACTGTTTCCGTTTGTGTTTACATCTTTTAATATTCGTTCCACATCATCCGAAGCAAGTATACATCCAAAAGCGTTTGAAAAAGAAGAAACGTTGTTTATGATAGTTAGAATTTCTTGTCCATCCATCATTTATCATCTATACAACTATATCTACTATGTTTATACGTTTAATGTTTAACAATAAATATACAGGCACACATATACATGTGAAAATAAGGAAATGTTTTTGAGAATAACAGTTTATAAAAAGTTTTTGCTGATTTGTCCAATGTTGTCGATGGAGTAGTTTCTTCGAGAGAAGGCGTGAACTTGCCATTCATAATTAGCTTTCCATACAGTCCCTGGTTTTAATTGACATATTAATTCAATATTTCCACTACGTCGATCTTCATAAAATATTCCATCAGACCCTTTTCCGCCCATGGTTAGGACAAATACGTATAC
The DNA here is from genome assembly GCA_964020215.1 of Aurelia sp. 3 sensu Dawson et al. (2005). Taxonomy (NCBI): domain Eukaryota; kingdom Metazoa; phylum Cnidaria; class Scyphozoa; order Semaeostomeae; family Ulmaridae; genus Aurelia; species Aurelia sp. 3 sensu Dawson et al. (2005). Next base: position 698,482 of record CAXHUP010000067.1, read on the forward strand.
TGGATAGCCAGTTGTTCCAGATCCTGCACGTGCATCGTAAAGATCAGGATCTCTGCTATCATTGGCAATAATTGAATCTCTTGTAAGAAGAGGATTTCGCATGTTGGAAAACATGATTTCATTTGCTCTTCTGTAGGCTTCAGCATTGTTTGTTACAGCAGTAGGTCGCCATGTTTGATTGTTGACTTTAATCCAAAGTTCAAAACCAGCTCCAGCCGTTGGTTCTGGAATCGGATATGTCTGGAAAGGGGTTGAATCAAATGTGCCAATTAAAGCTTTTTTATCTACAACTGTTACCCAAACTGTTTGCGGGACTGCATCAAATACAATTTCTTGTTGAATTGGATTCGCATTTGGGTTGATGGGGATGGTTCTAATCTCATGGTGAGTGAACATAAAAGTATCTGGTTGATTGATGGTGTACGTTGAGATGTATCTTTCCGTTAATTTGGGCGATAATTCATACTTTTTAAATCGAAGTTTAACATCAGTGATGCTAAGTTTCAATTGTCTTGCCAAAGCCATAGAATTATCAAAACTGGTCTTTTTTTCAGGGTTGGTGTTGCCAGGATGCAATCTTTCAGGAGTAACTTGCATGTAGAATGAGGGGTCGTTCTTCACAATGGTGTAATCAATTTTATTTGCCATGCTGACAAATGTCTGTGAACCCGTGAAACAAAGTTTTGGTTTTAGTCGAAATCTGACTTTTTTACCTTGCAACAAAGCTTTGTGATAGTAAAGAGCTTTTGCATTTCTGCTGGTGGCTCTGTTCGCACCAGCGGCAGGTGTCACAGTGCAATCATCAAGTGTGCCGGGTTTCTCATAGATGAAACCTTGATCACGTAAATCTCCTTTCATTTCAGCATCCTGTTCTGACATCCATAATGTTTCAAAATAATCAGCAATTGCATAATTGCCAGATTCCACAGAAATTGTTTGATTGTTGATGGATATGCTGAAATGTTTGATAACCGAAGCAGCAATGTTGTTGATAAATGAGATGAAATTCAGTGGGACTCCTTCATCAGCTGGAACAATGACATTGTCTCCTTTGTAAAGTTGCATGTCATATTCTGGCTCAAAGGTTTTAACATCCATATAGGCACCAGCTTGTTGCGCAAGGGAACCAAAAACCATGTTGTCAGAAACTCCAGGATTTCGATTGCTAGCTGTAACGAGCATCTCTTGAACGTTTTCAATAGCATCTTGAATTTTGACGATTGGTTCAAAATTCAATTTTTCAGAACCTGGTTGAGCTGAACCTAGATTTCTAGTTCCAACCATTGTTGGACTGTTGGAATATTCCTCGTTATTTGTTGGTGCTTGAGAGCCCAAAAGTTCGTGAACATTTGGATCTGTTTTCAAAAGCCCTCTTCCTTTCAAACTTTTTTTTCCAGGTGCATATTCTTCACGTAAAGTTTCTATGTAATTATGCATCTGGAGCGCATTCATGTTTGTTGTTCTTCTGCAAACATTGTATGGTTGAGGAAGAACGCAATAGGGTATATTTGCAACTTTGCTGCTTCGAATTCTTCGTTGTTGTTCAACATGCTGTTGATGTGTTGACATAACCTGACCAGATCCTGAACCATGAAGCTCTGCTAAATTGTTATTATTATTTTGATGATCAACAGACATTGGTTGTATGTTTGCATCGATGGAAGTAATGCTGTTGTTATTGTTGTTTCGAAGTTTCTGAAGTTTTGAAATCTTGTTGAATTTTCGAAGGGCATTTTTTTCTCCTCGAGCAGCAGCAACAGCAGCAGCAGCAGCTGCTGCTTTTTCCTGCCGACGCTTTTTGATATGTTTGTTTGTTCGTTCCTTCCCCATGATGATGTAGTGATTAAAGTGCATCAATGAGTGTAATGAATAATGCTTGATTATGTGTAATTTTTAAAGGAGTTGTTTAAGTCTTGAAACTGAAACTTAAAAATTGTTATGCCATAATGTAGTTTCTTGATAAAAGTCCTCTATTGATTCGATCTTGAATTCCTCGTCTTGAGGAGAATGGATTGAGAAGTTGTTCCCTTAACTTTCTTCTTCTTTTTTTACGAATATTTAAAGTGATTTTGTGATGTCTTGAACTTCCTCTGTTTTTTTTATGTTTTTGGTTTTGCTGCTGCTGCTGCTCTTATTCTTCTTCGACGACGAAGATGATGATGATGATTTTTTATTTCCTGATGATGTTTTGGTTTTGGTTTTGGTTTTGGTTTTTGTTTTACTTGTAGCTCCACTCCCACCACCAACTTTTTGACCAGAAGTTTTTTTGTTGCCATTACTTGTTTTTTTATTGGTTTTAATTTCTTTCTGTTTGGTAATGCCAGGAGCAAATTCTTTTGCTATTTGCAAACCTCTTTTTTTAGCAATTTGAGCTGCCTTTTTAATTTTTGCGCTTGCAAATGTGCTAGCTTTTCTCAATAATTGTTTTTGAGCAAGTTTTTTAGCTGCATTTGCAGCAGCTCTTTTAGTAGCTTTTGCAGTAGCTTTAGCAGCTGCTTTAGCAGCTAGTCCGGCACCAGCACCCTTCCTAGCAAGGAGGGAAGCTCCTTTACTAAAGATGGAACTAAAAATTCCATCACCATATAAGTTAACTCCACCAGCACCTGAGCCATAAAGTTCATCTTGAAGCTGTGTAGCAATAGACATATTGTATTGTAATACTTTCATGATCACTATCTCACTCTTTTAATTAGAAATTCCATTATAGTGTATGGTATATGTACCTTATCACCATAAGCGTTACGAGGATCAACGTTGAAGTTTAATAGTTCATTTGTTGTCAACGTTTTAAATCCTAACTGTTCAGGAGTGTAATCTACGTGAATTGTACCTTCATCAATTTCCGCTGTTTTTGTTGAATCCGTTGTCAAATTTGATAATCCATAACCGTAGACGGGAGAGGGTGATTGTGTCACAAGTGGTGATTGAAAGTTACCGATATGCGTCCATTTTAATAAACTATCTTGAGATGTGTAATAGAAAATGTCGCCAGCATTCAAATGATTTAGTGGATTTTGCGCATTGATATACAAATAATCATATTTCTTATCGAATTTTGGTTTTTGTTTTTGTTTTACTTGTAGCACCACCAGCAACTTTTCGACCAGAAGTCTTTTTGCTGCTACTTGTTTTTTTATTGGTTTTAATCTCTTTCTGTTTAGTAACAGGAGCAGCTTCTTTGTTGTTGTTGTCATCACTTCCATAATTATTGAGGGTAAAACCGTTGTTGTTCCAGATATTCCATACGATGTCTGAGCACCTGAGTATGCTTGGACGGCATATTTTGCAATTCATTTTGGGGTTAGGTCTAAGGGCCTGTTCATATGGAGGCAAGCCAGCCCGCTTACTCCATTGTAAAAGCTTATTAAATGGAATCCAAGTCGAATTTCAACAAGACTTTCTGGCCAAAATGTTTAAGTAGGATGCTGCAACTAATTTTCTTCTGTTTGGAAGCTGAGGATCAAACAGATGAATTTTCACCGTGTCTTTACGTTGAGTCTAGGGTTTGAGGAATTTCTCAGACCATTCTGCAATGAATGTGACATTAGTATACTTTACTTTTGGCCTAAACCGTCTCATCAATTTCCAGTTAATGGTACCTGCTTATTTTTTGATGTAGGAGTCATTCGGCTCTTAGTCCTTGTCCCATTGATATACAATGACATACTTGTTCTTCTTCAAGCTATTTTTCAAGACAAACCCCTAATGGAACAATAATCAGTTTAACAAGAGCGATAGTAGGGAGCATGGGACCTTATGGGTTCATTACAGAGACAGCTGTCTACGTTGGTATTGTGAAGATAGGTCTCCTATTGTCAATAGATAGGTCTCCTATTGTCAATTTTTGCTATGTCTCCTATCGTTGATATCGTTGATAGGTCTCCTATCGTCGTAGAAAACAGAAATTTATCGCGGAGATTTTGTTGTGTACATGTTAGAGAACAATATATCTATTGATGATCATGACATAGCACCATTGTTTTGAAATTATTTGGGGTTTGAGTTCCTACCCCCCACTTTCTATGGGCCTACAAAGATAGGAAGCCAATGCATAATGCCAGTACATTTTTCAAGACTGCAGTACTTATGAGTCAGTTAACTCCCAGTTCTGCTTCTAATTTCCTTTCATTAAAAATATCAAAGTGCAGTTCTTACAATTTCTGAAATCGCTGAAATTTACGGATACAGGCAACAAGAGGCAAGAAGTGTCCGCTTCAAAGCTTCGTACCATCCTTTAAAGGAAATAAAAATTCTGTTTTGTAATTTGCTTCCTTTAATTAGGCAGCTAAACAGTTTTTTCCTAATGTGCATCAATAGCAACTGTTTGTTTAGTGCTGATTGCGTATGTCATTAGTTGCTTTGAGAGGGGCCTTCTATTAAATGTAAATCATTTTGCAACACTTCTGGCATCACAGAAATACAAAAACTAATCAGACACTTTTGGCAACAAATGTTCCCCAACATAAGCTCCATCCACAAAACTTAGATGCTAACAGCAAGATACTAAGCATACTTGTTGTATGTGGTGCCAGGGGAGGGCTAGGGGCTACAGCTCCCTTAGAAGCATTAACTCCAGCCCTGGATGTAAACATGGGTTACTGTCGGAGTAAATGCGGTAGAATTATGCACGAAAAGAATTTCAACACCCCATTCGGAAGTTTCTGTTCCTCTGTTGGAAGACTTCTGTTGTCATCCTTTAAATTTTTCATGCTAATGTTTGTGATGTTACAACAGAAACGACAGGAAGGTATCTAGGGCCTCTCATTGATGTACCTTCTTGCTTCAAATAATGTTCTTTGTTCATATGCCACCACGGCGAGAACTCTTGCAAGTCGAAATGCTTGTCTTCTTGCCTGCCAATGACAGATGGAGCGTTGATTATCAAGAGAATTTTGTCATTTCTTGCAAATTTCCCATAAATCTATCCCACCTTAACCCTATTCTAACTGGGGGGGGGGGGGGGCGTTTTTCGCCCCCCTCCTGAACTTTGTTTAACCCTATTTCACATGGGGGGGGCGTTTTTCGCCCCCCCAACCAAACTTTTCTACACTGCGCCGAAACGGCACAAGATATGATGACCAAACTTTGTGACTTTTACTCAAATTTAATTGGCAATCAAAATTTAAATGCCTCATTGTTCTAGATTTGATCACGTGACCACAATAGCACCATATTTGGAGAGTAGTTGACAAAAAACGGCTTTGAACATCCATAAGTTCTTTGTTTCTCGTCCGAATTACTTGAAACTTGTATCATTCGATTGCTCTTGATGAGAGCTTTCAATTGATATATAATTTTTGCTAATTTGCTGACATCAGCAAAATTTAATATCTATTACGTCATTTATATTTATGACGTCATTTTTCGAATAAATTACTGTATTAATTAAGATTTTTGTTGCAATTTAGCTTAACCTTGCTCGTTTCATGCATATTAAGTCGATCTATGTCAGAAATAGCAAGAAAACTACGGAAAACTGCAGTGACAATAAGTAGAAAGGAATAAAGAGCTAATTAATC